>JANHMN010000001.1:143284705-143296425 GCA_030674055.1 Rhabdomys pumilio | reverse complement strand
AGAGAGAGAGAGAGAGAGAGAGAGAGAGAGAGAGAGAGAGAGAGAGAAAGCAGGAGGGAGGAAAGAGGGAGGGAGAATGAAAAAAACCACTAAAATTTTATTGCAACCATTTATTAAAGTTACATCTATGGATATGACATTGAACTTAAATCAAATATATATTTGCTATAGAAGAATAAAAAAACAATCTGGCAGGCAACCACAATGCACAATGGTTCCAGGATCACTGGGGAAAGTGGCCATCCACCTTTAGTCACCGTATACAATAATGTAGACCAAGATAACTATAGTATTAGCTAATATTATTATATAAGTCACCACATTGCTATACTGTCATTATATCACTAAGCCACTACAGAGGGGAGAAAATTCTGTACAGAAATGCTAATTGGCAGGAGGCAAATAACAAAAAATAAGACCACAAAGTATGCCTTATTAGGAAAAATAACAAAAATTTTAGAAAAAGGCAATGTACAGGAAAATAAATCTTAAGAGTTATATCACAGTATTCTTTGCATATATCATCTATATTATACAAATTAAGCAATATATGCAATCAATACGAAACAAAGGCTGGGATGATTATAGAAAAAAAATTTAATTTATTTTAAACTCCAGATTTTATTCCCCTCATGGTCCACCCTCTGACTGTTCCACATTCCATACCTCCTCCCCACCCCTGACCCCACATGACCTCTAAACTCCCTGGGGCCTCCAGTCTCTTGAGGGTTAGGTGCATCTTTTTTGACTGAACCAAGACCCAGCAGTCCTCTGCTGTATATGTGTTGGGAGCTTCATATCAGCCGGTGTGTGCTGCCTGGTTGGTGGTCCAGTGTCTGAGAGATCTCCGAGGTCTAGGATAGTTGAGACTGCTGGTCCTCCTACTGGGTCACTCGCCCTCCTCTTCAGCTTCTTCCAGCTTTTTCCTAGTTCAACCAAACAAGTCAACAGCTTCTGTTCATTGGTTGGGTGTAAATATTTGCATCTGACTCTTTCAGCTGTTTGTTGGGTCTTTTGGAAAGCAGTCATGATAGGTCCCTTTTTGTGAGCGCTCCATAGCCTCAGTAATAGTGTCAGGCCTTGGGACCTCCTCTTGAGCTGGATCTCACTTTGGGCCTGTCACTGAACCTTCTTTTCCTCAGGATCCTCTCCATTTTTACCCCTTCAGTTCTTTCAGACAAGAACAATTATGGGTCAGAATTTTGACTATGGGATGGCAACCCCCTCCCTCACTTGATACCCTGTCTTCCTGTTGGAGGTGGGCTCTATAATTTCACTCTCCCTACTGTTCAGCATTTTATGTAATGTTTCTCCCTTTGAATCTTGAGAGTCTCTCACCTTCCAGATCTCTGGTGCATTCTGGAGAGACCCCTAACCTCCTACTTCCCAAAGTTGTCTGTTTTCATTTTTTCTACTGGTCCTCAGGGCTTCAATCCTTTTCCCTCACCAAATACCAGATCAGGTTCCCCTCTTCACCCCTATCCCAGCCCCATCCACTTTCCCTCCCTGGTACCTCCCTCCCTCCCCACTTGTGATAGCTTTCTTCTCCCTCCCAAGTGAGACTGAGGCATCTTCATTTGGGCCCTTCAGCTTCTTGACATTTTTTAGTTCTGTGGAATGTATTCCATACTTTTCTTTTATTGGCTAATATCCACTTATTTGTGAGTACATACCATGCTTTTCCTTTTGGGTCTGAGTTACCTCAATCAGGATGATATTTTCTAGTTCCATCCATTTGCTTGTAAAACTCAGGATGTCCTTGTTCTTAATAGCTGAATAGTATTCCATTGTGTAAATAAACCACATTTTCAGTATTCATTCTTCTGTCACAGGACATCTAGGTTGTTTCCATCTTCTGGCTATCACAAACAAGGCCACTATGAGCATAGTAGAACACGTGCCCCTGTGGCATGATGGGGCATCTTTTAGGTATATTCTCAAGAGTGGTATTGCTAGGTCTTCAGGTAGAGCTATTTCCAATTTTCTGAGGAATCTCCAGATTGATTTCCAGTGGTTGTACCAGTTTGCAATCCCACTAGCAACAGAGGAGTGTTCCTCTTCCTCCACATCCTCGCCAACATGTGCTGTCACCTGAGGTTTTGATCTTAGCCATTCTGATTGGTTTAAGGTAGAATCTCAGAGTCATTTTGACTTGCATTTCTTTGATCACTAAGGACTTTGAACATTTCTTTAGGTGTTTCTTAGCTATTCAAGATTCCTCTGTTGTGAATTCTCGGTTTAGTTCTATACCCCATTTTTTGATTGGGTTGTTTGGTTTAACCTTGTACTAGAAAATAATTTTTTTTTGTTTTGAAAATTATTACAAAACTATTTTAATACATCTCCTAATGAACTCTGCTGGATAGACTATAGAGATCCTGCTTATTTCTCTGCTTCTCTGAAAATCATATCCAAAAATAGAACAAGAAGGAGAAGAACAATACAGAACTCAAAGTCCTTTTTATGACAGCAGAAGATATGAATAACTCACAGTACAATGTGTCAGAAAAGGAAAAACAAGAAAGTTAATCACCTCTCATAAATGTCAAACCCAACTGCCTGTAGACAGGACAGGCACCAAAAAATAAAAAGCCAATCATTCCTACAAAGACCAGAGAGACTAAGTTCCATATAAAGTGAGGGCTTAAAAGGGTGAACTAAACTTACCTGAAAAGTCCTTGAAGGAATACTGGAATCTCTACATCCTGCCTGTCTCATCTGTCAGGATTCAAGAAGTCAACTCTAGGGAGAAGGTGAATCAGAGCCAAGTCTTGACTCCAAGAGATGGGGCACAAACAGGGGTTAGACATAGGCCTACAGAGGTACACAGAGTGAAGGCCAGAAATTCTCAAATACATAATGACATGCCAGCCATGCAGACCTTACCAATGATCTCACTTCTGATCACATCAGGACAAGGACATGCTCTAAGATAAAACCTCAAATCCATAGGTTTTACAATGGCTTTAACTCTGTGGAGATTTTACTGATAGTCATTTTATATAACCATTAGGGATAAAAAGAAAGAATGAGATTCCAGGAAAACTAAGCAAATAAAAGACACTATCTGCTCCAGAGAAACTCAAAATTTGCACAATATAGAAATCAACCAGTTACTAGCCCAAGAATGAACATGACTGAAAGCACAGAGTGCAGATTAGAATAAATATTCTAATAATCCAGTAGGAAGCACAGGGACTGTTACATGGGTGAAAGGTCAGAAAGCTAGTTCTTCCAACCACCTTAATAGAACGAAACAGATAATGTCCAAAATTGATGGATTAAAAGAAAGCCGATTCTTATTTAGAAATAAAAGCACACTAGTATCCTTGGTTCACTGTTCTTTAGGAATAAGTAGAAAATAACGTTTAGGTAAAGGGTTGAGAGTCATCTCTCCCTAGATATGGTGAAGGAAGGGCTGTTCTTGTTGATCCCTGTATACTGCAGCACATCCAAGCTCAATCACTCAGGTAGACAGTACAGCTATATTTCCATTTCTACAGAAAATAGCTGTAATAGAGACCAAAGTATTTGTATTGCGCTCTTTACAAAAAAAGTTTGACAGTCCTGATATAAGCCACATATGAGCCTTGTGTTGATTTTAAAAAGTAAATAAAACAGAAAGATGATTTCATCATATGATAGAGACAAATTATTTTACATATCTTCTTTAATCTTGTTGAATAGTAATATCTTTGTAAATATGAAGGTCTTGTTGTCTGAATATAATAACTTCAAAATATATAATAGTATTTTGACCATATGAAGTATCAGCCAGGATATTAGTGAATTCAGGGCTCTACAACCTTTCCCTCCTCCTGTCCAAGGTTCCTAAAGTATTCTGTGAATGAATACTTAAATCTTTAATGAATAACTTAGAATTGAGACTTTATCATTTAATGACAATCTCTTTACTCTTTAGAAAAAAAGAAAAAAAAACATGCATGTTACATCCTTAACCCTATCCTCTTGACCTTTTTTCTTCTGAATCTCTCATCCAAGTTGCAAACATTTACATTCTTTTCTGTAATGAGGACTATACTCTCACTGGAATTTGATTCCGAATGTTGAAAACCAATAGAGATACTGACACTAATATACCAATTAAAGAGTGTTCCTTTATGCTAGAACATAAATATGCTGGAAGATAAATAATTTTGTCATCCAATGCATCATTAAGGTCCCGATTCCTCCCTCTCTTTTCTGTCAATGACTCTTTAGTCATAACTATGTTAGTTTACTTTTAATATGCTATCTATGAGTTTATCTTAGGGACAAAGTATATAAATAATCCAAACAATCAATTTTTGTTTTGTTTTACATGAGTATTTTGTCAGCATGTTGGTCTGTGCACCACTTACATGCATGTCTGGTGCACACCAAAAAACCGGAGTGACAGGTAATTTTGAGTTGCCATGTGTGCTGGAAATTGAACCCTGGTCCTCTAGAAGAACAGTTAATGCTCTTACCCACTGATCCATTTCTCCAGCCCCAAACATTCACTTTTACAATCTATTGATTCACCAAAATCTACATAGTTACATACAAATATAATAAAATATGCCCAGTTTTGTTTAGGTAAGAAATACTCTTTATGAGAGCAATTATGGTTTTCTTTTACCACAAAAAGTAAAATTATGTTAATTTTTCTTAAGAAAAAAAAAAAAGACAGATTCCTGTCACTGAGAAAACGAGCAACAGCAACGGTAGCCAAATACAACTAGCATTAAAGGTTTATACTCATTTCCTGCCACTCCTATAATAAATTACTTATAAACTTAGAGGCCTAAACTATCACAGGTTACAATCTAGTATTACCTACTAGTTCTGCTGGCAGAAACCAAGAACGGGTAAGATTAAAATGAAGGTAAACAGAAATAAACTCCTTATTGGAGGCCTCGGTGGACAATCTACTAGTTAGCTTTTACAAGTTTTAGACACTGCCCACACTCCTTGCCTCAAGCCTTCCCTTTATCTTCACAGTCATCAGTGGCAAATCAAATCTGACCTTCCTTCATGCAGCCTGGTTCTCACAGGAAGGTACTTTTTTGTTGAAATTGTATCCAACCAGGTTAATTAAAGCAAACTTCCTACCTCATAATCATCGATTAGAATTCTGCAAGTTATTTTCTCATTTGCTACTGAACAGAACAAGTACAGAGGTGCTAAGGGCTGGGACTTGGACATACTTATGAGATCAAATGTAACATATTTCCCTGGGTTTTTTAAAAAAGATATTTTAACAGATATAATCATTTTCTATTAAATATGAGCAAAAACCAATGATTTAGATGGTTGTCACAATTTTATTTCCTGTTGTAATAAACCACATCAATAAGAACAACTTAAGAAAGAAAAATAGTGTATTTGGCTCACAATTTCAGGTAACAGATCATCATTTTGGAAAAGTCAAGGCAACTGGAAGAAACAGATGGAGATAGATATAGACATAGACATAGATATAGACATAGACATAGACATAGACATAGACATAGACATAGACATAGACATAGACATAGACATAGACATAGACATAGACATAGATGAACATGGGCATGGACATAGATATAAATACACAATCAAGAGCAGAGAGAGAATGAATGCATGTATGGTGTACTCAGCTTGCATAGTTCAGGATTCCTGCCTGGGGACTGATGCCAATACAGAGGACAAGTCCTCCCAACTCAATGAATAATATCAATATACTCCCCATAGCATGCTTACAAGCCAGAACAAACTCTCCAATCCTTCACTGAGACTTTCCTAATGATTCTAAATTTAGTTGACTGTATCAAGTCTACAGAAAATAACCATCCAATATAAATATTCTAGTAATGCTTGCAATGACAAAGCTTTATATATCAAGCTTGAAAATGAAACTTAGAATGTATCTTTAAATTTTTCATATTAGGCAAGCAAGATGGCTCACCAGATAAAAGCGCATGCCAAACAAGCTTGATGACCTGAGTTCATTCTCAGGAAACCACAGGGAAATCAGAAAAACAAATCCTGAAGTTGTCCTGTCCCACACTCCCACCTGGCATCCACACCATATGATAATAAAGAATAAAATAAACTTTTGAGCCTTTAAACAGACTTAAAAGTTTAATATTAATTTAGAAATCCAACATTCATAAAATATGAAATCAAATTCATTTTTTTCCACTGATATTCCAGAAAATTCTACCCAAGAAAATTATTTATTTTAAATAGTTCAAGAGACATTGAAATATAGAAAATTATAATTAAAATAAGGCTTTAAATCATTGGGTTAAAAAGCATTCAAAAGAAAATCAAATCTTATTTTAACCACAGCTTGTAATCTAAAACATAAAGGCATCAATCAACTAGAAGAGCCGCCAATTGACAAAGGCCAGTGAGGTTGGCATGAGAGGACATCAACAGATCCTTGGCTGTGTCCCACAGTGTCATGTTCATCAGCGGAAATCAGACTCCGTTCCTTGTTCAATCAGCTCTCTTAGGTGGGAAAGTGACTAGATTGATGCTATAGTGCATAAGATTTTCCAGCTTTAAAGAAACCTTCCATGATTTCATCTACCTCCTTCTAGGATGGGTATACAGCTTCATCATCAAATGACTAACTACCTGTTCTCTTTCTTTTCCCATAAAGTAATAACTGAAGTTTTAGCTCTCTTTAAGCTTACCTCAGTAAGCATCATTTTACTTGTCTCTAAAAAGATTCATTAGCCTTTTACATGAGAAAAAGCCAGAATGCAAAATTTTACAATTTGTAAAAATACCCCAAGTAATCCCAAAGTCTTCTAGTCTTCTGTAGTATGAACACATGATAAGCCCGCATCTGAATGCACAACTGAAAGGTTGCAGAGGAGTCTATTGAGCCACTGCATTCACTATAATAGTAACAACCCATAAAGGACAGGGTTGCAGATAAATGGTCCATTCTATCCCTCTCCCCCACTTCCACTCATCTTCCTCCCACCATCCCCTTCCCCTGCTCCATCCTCCTCTCCCATGAAAAAGGATATTTGTTAAAATCTATAACAAATATGAAACCATGGTGAAAGAATAGAAAGGCAAAAAAATGATAAATTTAAGATGCTTTCAAGTACTTCATGCAATGATGTAGCTAAAAGTGTAAGAAAAAACTTAGGGAGAAGGTAGACCTATGGCATGACAATTTATAAGTCATATCTAAGAAAATTTGAAGTAAAACAACAAGTATCAAAGCATCTTTCAAGATTTATTGGTTCCATTATATCCATAGAGCCTACTTAGGTGATAGTAGTTAAGAATAAAATGTAGTCCTGGCTTTTATGAATACTTCTGTCTAGTCATTATATGTTTTATTTTTTTTTCTCAGTGCTGTGAAAGAATGCATGACAAAGTTAAAGTATAGGGTTTTTTTTTTTTTTGGCTATTTGTTTCAGTGGCTGCCAGTGCACAATGGCAGGGACGGCATGGCCCTGCATGGTGGAGGAAGGAGGTCACATCACAGGCAGCAGAAAACAGTACATTTGGATCTGGGAGTTGGTATCACTTTCTACTATCTCAGCCACAGTCCTGAAGTTTCTACAAGCTCTCAAAATAACATTACCAGATCAGGACAAAACATTCACTCCCAGGAGCTGGGAGCCAGTGTTACATGCAAATCAAAACAGACTCTAAGCAGAGACAGTTGCCCATATTTTAAGATCTTACCTAGCTAGCTTTCATCATCTTCATTCACTCTCTAGCTTGAGTACATCATTCTCTACCTGGTGTGTATATCACTTCCTGTTATACTCACAGCACTAACTGCATATGCCAAGTTCATAGTCTCTATGGTCAATCTGTAGCTTCTGCTTTTATTTTAGAGCCATCTCCTGCAATATACATTGAACCTTAGATACCTTTCATATGCATCTTTCTCCATGATGAGCTCACCCAGATCCATGCCTTCATGTTTCATTTCAAAGTACCTTTGGCTATCAAAGGTGTATCTACTGAGCCTTATTAACGAACTCTACCCTACAGGATCTCAACAAAAAATGTCCAGATAGGGCCTTCTTCCTAACATTGAGACATTACTTTTCTTGATATATAGCAATATTTTTCCAGTTGTATAAGCCATAATTCCAGAATTCATCTATATCTTCATCATCATCATCTCTCCCTCAATCCCACAAAAGGCTGGATACTATCCATTCTATGTCTCAATTTTCTTTACTGTGTCAGCTATTCCCCTAAGCACAGTAGCCTCTGACCTTTGTATACACTATAA
Organism: Rhabdomys pumilio; assembly: GCA_030674055.1. Taxonomy (NCBI): domain Eukaryota; kingdom Metazoa; phylum Chordata; class Mammalia; order Rodentia; family Muridae; genus Rhabdomys; species Rhabdomys pumilio. The sequence continues at coordinate 143,288,183 of JANHMN010000001.1, read as the reverse complement.
TAGGCACCTATAGTCTTTCTCCCTGTTTTCCGTAGGTGCATCATATCCTATGTGCTGTGTCCTAAAAGTCTTTTTTCCTTGGCTACACGGCTAAAGTGATTGTTAACTGTTATAGTCCCAACACTAGCCAAATCTCTACAAAGACAACTCATATAACATTTTATTTTGTGTGGAATATTATCCTAAGTTCTCCAGTCAATATTAATTTCTTTTATCATATTCCTCACATTTGTCTACTTTTATCTTTTATTTGCCCTTATTAGCTGAATTATGTTTCCTCTTTCTTAAGTGTACAGAGATGTCCTCATCAACTTTGTATGTTTCCAATACTAAGAGATCGCAAAACAATATTTAAAAAGTAAATTGATCCTAACACATAAGTAATGATTTCCACATTTCAAGATTATCACAATATGGGTCTACAAGAGGCAGGTAAAGCCTTTAGTCTGAAGTTGACTGCTGAACTCATGGTGGAAAGAGAGAACTGACTCCTGAAAGTTGTCCTGACATCCACAAGCATAGCATAACACACTTGGACCCACACTCATAAATGCACATACACATTTTTAAAAATCATATCATGTAGCTCTCATCTCATGGCTATCATTTTACTCATATCGAGAAGATTGGATAAATTCATGTAAATTTTAAGGAAAGCCGTATCAGTGGCAGCAGTAATCACTCAGTCTTCTTCCCATTAGAAGTTATGGACCAGCTTTACATTCTGTGAGGACATAATAACTCTTAGTTTGTAAGCTTACATATATTGCTTGAGATAGAACCAGGATGCCATTTGAGATTTCTAAAACTTTGGAAGTAATCAATGCCAATGCTCTACTCATTCATCCTCATAATTTCTACTTCTTTGCAACATAGCTTTCGTGTGGGAACGCATGTGAAATTTACCAGCTAGAGATCATAGACTATTTCATTGAAGCCTTCCATCTACTTCATTCCGTAGATGAGGACAGTGAAGCCAGATTAAACATACTCCCTGAGCACTCAGGTTAGTGGCAGAGATAGGAGCACAATTTTCCTAGTGAATTGGTACTGGATATCTGTGTAAAACAGAATGAGTCACATGCTGAGCTCTTCATCTAGGAGTTAAGGAATGTGGCTCACTCATCTAAAACAAGGAAATTTGCATTTGGGTGTGAGGCCACAGCCCTGAACCAGATGGCACAGAAGAGCATTGCCAGAAGAGCATCTTTGTTGCTCTGGCTGAGCCGTGAAGCCCTTTAAACAATAGCCAAACAGCTGGTGGGCTGGACATTTCCAGGCTAAGACACTTCCTTTCATATGGTTGAAAAAACACTGACGGTTCCTTCTTCAAGACTATGCCAGCACTTCTTATACCAATGTGTGTGTGTGTGTGTGTGTGTGTGTGTGTGTGTGTGTGTGTGTGTGTATGTATGTGTGTGTGTGTGTGTATGTGTGTGTGTGTATGTGTGTGTGTGTGTGTGTGTGTATGTGTGTGTGTGTGTGTGTTTGAATCATTTTTAAGAAGCCTAAAATGGAGGCATTTTGTTCTTTCTAAAGAATTTTTAAAGACTAGACCAAAGTACAACATATGTATCAAGCAAACCATAGTCCCAAACATATAAACATGATTAACATATTGCAGGATTCTAAGAAGCCAATCTTCCAAATCTTAACATTCCAAAACTTTACCTTGGCAGTCTTCAGGGGGCCAATGGATTTGCTAAAACTGAACAAAGATAATACTTGCATCAAATATTTACATTTGCCAAAGTTCTCATTAAGAGTAGAGTTTTTAAGCTAATGCACAATAAATATATTGAAAAAATGATAAGAAATAAAAAAGTAGAAGGGAGTGGCCATTCCTTAGATTGCTCATGGTCCCCTTCCTGTGTATATTCACTAATAAGCACCAGGGAGAAATTCTTACCACTTCTGCTCCCTGACATTCACATACCTAATAGAAAACTATTATCAGGAAGCATAGCCAAAGGAAAACACCCCACTAAAGAGACCAAATCCCCAAAAGCTATTGCCTGTTTTAGAATGGATTTGACCAGAGCCAAATGTGCTTATAAGGAAACTTCCTTAAAACCCAAGATCAATTTTTAAATGTGGAAATGAGAAATATCATTTCTTGGTAACTGCTTTTCCAGGACCCACTCCCATTCACAACCTTATGACAACAGGAAGATCAAGTACCAATATGTGAGACTCATAATGACAAAGAACCGACTTGGAAGGAGGATGGGTGGATATTTATGCCCCAGTAGGCACAAATTTTATTTATGTTGCTTGCAGACAATCACTCTATAGCTCACTTACTATGGACAAATATGACTCATGCTAGGGTTGGAAAGCACCTAGATATTGCTGCATTACATGAAAAGACTGTAACACAGAGGAACAAGCAACAGGTGCTTCGGTTCACATTCAGTTCATTCATCACAGATGGCCCTTGTCATTTACTTTTGATATTTGAATTAAGAACAAATATTTCAAAATAAAGCATACCTACTCTCATGTCTAACCATTGTGTAAGTAAGCTATTAGACAATAATGGGGTTAGAATACATCCAAACCACAATATTAGCCTCAGATCAAGAATGAAATAAAAATTCCATCCAATTAAAGATCCTATTCGTTGAGCAAAACAAGTTTATTTGCTGTCATGTTTGGATATTGAAAAAAGATTTCTTGCATTTGTTTCTCATCTGCTATCCATTACATGCACACTTAAAATATGTGTTTCACAATCTTGGCAGTACACACATGCCAGAAAAACACTTTTATGAATCACAAGGGCACAATTTCATTCTAAAATAATGCAACTATATATGATAGAATCAGTAAGTGTCTAATTACCAAATTTATAAATTGTGATGATTTCAAAAAATTGCTATCCATCGCATTGTCTACAGATAAACAATATGAATACCCTTGCAGAAATGTGAGAAGTAGAGGAGACAGTGTGTCTCAGAGAAAGTCAAAGACAAGCAAGCCTGAAGTTTGCAAGGCCAAGGCCATGTATCAAATATTTCCAACTCAATGAATCTGTCTTCACTAACATTTTCTTCAGTATTTTTATTTTATTTTTAAAATGTGTATGAGTGCTTTGTCTGCATGTGTATCAAGCTACAACACATGTGCCTAGGGCCCACAGAGGCCAGAAGAGGGCATCAGATCCCCTGATGCTGGAATAACTACCGGTCATGAGCTGCAGTGTGGGTGTTAGGAATCAAACCTGGTCCTCTGCAAGAGCAGAAGTGCTCTTAATCACTGAGCTCTCTCTCTAGCTCCCTTCAACAGCATGTTTATATTTTTGGAGTCAAGACCAATTAAACAAATAAAATAATTTATTTCATTTGACAAAATCTGTAAAACAGATATGAGTTTAGCTTCCAGAAGTGCGAATTAGTAAATTTGGTAGATATATTCATACTCACTTTAATTCTCTCTCTCTCTCTCTCTCTCTCTCTCTCTCTCTCTCTCTCTCTCT
>JANHMN010000001.1:143228088-143280950 GCA_030674055.1 Rhabdomys pumilio | reverse complement strand
CTCTCTCTCTCTCTCTCTCTCTCTCTCTCTCTCTCTCTCTCTCTCTCACACACACACACACACACACACTTTATTCTGAGGAAGGGTAAATACTTAAGGATGAAAGGTGTGCATTAACCTTAGTCTGTACAAACTGATTACATGAGAAGTACAAGGCATAGTAAAGTTGGCTGCTGTCTTCCTAAGGGCAGGTTAAATTTTAATGGTTGAGTACACAGCGGGAAAGCAGATTGAGACCAGAGTTTTACATGATCTCAAGGCATATTATTAACTTGGCTGCAAGGTTTGTCAAAAATTGAGTTTCTTCAAAGACAAGAGGTACTTTTTTAAAGTTATTACCACAGCAATGACCTCTGTTGGATTCAGATAGATGAATGAAAGAGAGAGAGAGAGAGAGAGAGAGAGAGAGAGAGAGAGAGAGAGAGAGAGAGAGAGAAGAAAAAAGGGATGGAGGGAGGGAGGGAAGGAGGAAAGAGAAGGAAGAAAGAAAAATGAGTGGACAGATAGGTAAAAGAAAGGGATGGAGGGAAGGAGGGAAGAAAGGAGGAAGGAAGGAAGGAAGGAAGGAAGGAAGGAAGGAAGGAAGGAAGGAAGGAAGGAAGGAAGTAGATACAGACAAATGAATAGAAATGACTTGAGACCCATAAGAACATTACCCATAATTTCTGGAAATCTATCTAATGATGAAAATAGCATCTATATGTTAAATAACTGTGTTAGAACTATATAAATTTGGCATTCTACCAATCCTCAGCTTTGAGGTAAGTAAAAAAAAAAAGTAAAAAAAAAAAAAAAAGAAGAATGATCAATAGAATTTTTCAAGAGATGTGTATGTCTGCAAATGATAAAGACAGTTGCCTCCAGAGCCCCTTTCTCAGGTTATCTTATTCACTAAGCCCCAGAGATATCTCCAAAATGTACGGCCAATTGCCACACATTTATGAGAGTATCTGTGGAATCCAACCAAGATGGTCTATCTATGAGAAAGTAGAAGGAACACTATATTTCCTGCTCATCCCTAACATTCTGTCACTTCCCTTTACCTGGTACCTGTAACGCTTTGACTGCAAATATCCAAGATGAAGCTTTCTGTTTCCCTCACAACTTTCAATATTCAGAATGCCTTTTAAGTAAAGGTCATAGTATAAACTTCTCGCATATCCCAAATGCAAAATGAAAATTAATGTCACCTAGTAATCAGAAATATGATCTGCCCTAGTAGAGCCCTTTATGGTAGCTGTACAATTTGTCTTTCTTGACCTGATACATCTAGGGCATGCCATAGTCACCTGCCTATTATCCTCAGCAGCTTACAGAACTTCAAACGCCGAGGGTATCAGTAAACAATTAAGCACCCATAAAACATTACAAATATGATACTCAAGTATATATACATATCAACAAAAGGTTTAAACTTTTAATATTAAGTAGTATTTTGAAGAGCACTTTAAGCATTACTGAGTACAACCATGCTTACTTAACTGTCTACACCAAATACACACACACACACACACACACACACACACACACACACACACATGCACACACCAAAATTAAAATAATTAAATAAAGAAAAGCTACTAGCATTATGACTTATAGAGATATGAGTGTCTACTCAGCAGAAAAAATATGTGCTTAGCTACAAGAAAGACTCTGTCTGATTCTCAGCTTTGAACAAATAAGATGGAGAAAGGTGGTTCATGTACTCTTCCTGTTGTGAGTATTAGTCTTCAAGCAAATATGCATTGGACAAACAGAGGCTCATTATGCTTTTATATGATCACTTGAAAGTGTATGATCAAAAAAAATCCATGCTAAATAAAGTGAAATAGAACAACTAACCACATAGCCTTAGAGAAATTAATGTACTTCTATCTCACTTTGTCATTGTTCTCCAGCAGCAAGAAAGTTATGAATCCCAAATCTTAATATATGGCTATATGTAAGTAAGTGTGTAATATTAAGAAACACAAGTAGTTTCCTGTGTCTGCTCCAGATCTTGCTATATTTCTAGAGAGAGAAAAAAAAACAGGTGATGAGGCAGTGGGATGAAATTTTGGGGTCAAACAGTGTGACCTATAACTCACTCTGGGTCCACTATAAGCCCTTGATTCCTTGGTTCCCAGAAGATGCAGTTTTAAAATAACTAATGATAGTATACTGTGACCTCAAGACTTTATAACTATCTACAACACAAAAATACCAATGTCCAATTGACACACCCCAGGGGATGCTACATTCTAAATTATTTAAAACTCATAAAATCTTCAACAAGAGAAGGCAGCCCATGGGAGTTAGGTTCTGCCCTCAATATTTGTACAAGCCTCTCTGATGAGTCCACAGTAAGGAATGCTAAGACATAATATTTACATTATAGAAGGCAAGTAAAACTGGGAAATAGTTCTGGGAGCATACCTACCTTTCAATAATGTAAAATTGGAATGGGTAGTGCAGATGGAGAGAGGAATGTCATGGGGAAAGGAGACCTGTTTCAACCACTCCACTTCAGCTGATAATATGATATCAGCTAATATCTAATATCTAAAGCATTAAGACTAAACAGAGTACTGGGAGTACTACACCAGGAGCAACCTGCAACTAAAGTAGCTCATGCTATATTTCTGCCCACTTTTCTTTCTCACAAGGTTTGGTTACTTACATGTCAAACTCCTAATTCAAATTTAATTTCCTATCTAGTCTGATAGTTGATTGTAACATTGTATTTTCCTCTTCTGTGCCCAGTTTTTGAGCCTAGGTAGTGACGGCTTTTACTTCTAATTGTTCCTTACTAATTTGATTTACCCTAAGAAAAAGTCATGACAGCATGCTGGAGGAGAATGAATCACCAGGAAAAAAAACTCCCCTGAGTCCCTTTTTAAGCCTGGGGATATGAATGAGAATGGCCACCACAGGCTCTTATGTTTAAATATCTGGTACCCAGTTGGCAAAACTGTTAGAGAAGGACTGGGAGGTGTACCTATGTTGGAGGATGTATGTCAGTGGGGGCTTCAAAAGACTCATGCCATCCCAGAGTACTCTTGGCTTCCTGCTTGTGGATCAGGATGTGAGAACTCAGCTGATGATGCTCCTGCCTCCCACCTCCTTGCCCTAATTCTACCGTCAGGAACTCCAGCCCTCTGACATAATATACCCAATCCAACCCTTTCTTCTGTAAGTTACCTGGCTTATAGAATTTTATCACGGCAATCGAAATATGACCAATACAGCACCCTACAGCTTGCTATATTCCCCAATGCTAACGAAAGAACCTAGACAAGGATCGCAGAGATAAACTAAATTAACAAGTGGCAAATACAATCAAACCCAGAATATCCCCCAGCTAACTGTAGGCCGACGGACAACAGTAAACACTCATGACTGCATGCCGGAATGTGTGGTACTGTATTAGGCAACGCAGGTGAATGCAACCATCTGAGTCGTTGTAACTTTGTAGTAGCCCCATCGTGCACGTCTATATGGCTAATGCTAACCATGTCATGCTATACCTGAGCACACTATGTCCTGTGCTGTGAACAACTCAAATACCTTGTCACATTCACCACTGCCTCCAAAGATTCAGATGGAGGTGATAATCTAGGGGTAGCATGAGATGTTTAGCACATGTTGAAAGGAAGCCAGCAAGTATAAATACAGAAAATGTTTTAATTATCAATAAAGGAAAACTGCTTAAAACTTGACCAAAGCCAAATGATTTTCCTTCTCGTTTCACAGTAAGAGACAAATGTAGTGAGTAATGCAGGTTACAGAAACGTGATCTTACACCGAACAACAAGCACAGTTGAGCAGAGAACAGCAGGAGTCCGAAGAACAGAAAAGACAACAGCTACTATGTGGAAGTTCAGACAGTATTATTTACATGACTCAAGGGAGCACTAACTAGTGTCAGAAGCAGTGAGTAATCTACAGCCTTCAACAAAGGTATTGCTTAAGCCAGAGCTCTACAAAAAAGAAAGCATGGCAATAACTGGACCAGGGATGTGGCTACAGGCACAATCTAATGGCAGGATCACTGCAGGAGATGTGTAGTTCCAGCAAACCAAATGACAAGTCTCTAAAGTCACGACAATTGCTCATACTTTCTGGCAAGTGCCATTTTGTGTATAAGCCAAAGTAAAAAAAACCCAAATCTAATGGTTTCTAGGGGAAGGAGTGCTGTTTCCCAGAAAGTTGCCACCTCACTTTGGGGTATAAGATCTTCTGGTGCCACAGGCTTCCAAGAGATCAGTTCAGTCCACCAGAGATAAATATACCATTTTAGAAATTAAGTTATTTAGAGAACAAACTCCTATCCACCAACAAACTGGCACTGTGCCCACAGATAAACATGAAATTAAAGATTTATTCCTATTCAAATGGTAGTTCTCCATCAAAATAAAAATTCAAAAGGGAAGAATATACAAAAATACTAATGTCTTACTTTAAAAAAAAAATCTCTTCCCTCAGGAGGCGCCTTCTAAAATCCCAGTCACAGAGATACTTTTTAAAGTAAATGCCCCACTACTCAATTTTATAGAAAAAATAATAAAACTCAATATATGGATATACAGTACTACAATACACAGTCATAACATCCTAACCATTGTGGCACAAAGGCTTCCAGTCTGTAGAAAGGCTATCTCCTCCAGCCAGCTGATGTGGCAGAATTAGCCAATGTCACCACATTGCTTACCTCCCACCAACTCCTCAGCCAGATGCTACCCAGAGGTACCCAACACAGCATTCAAGCCTCCTCACTGATGCACACTCCACAGCAGAAGCACGCATTCCTTGTGCAGCTTACCCTTATTTATGATTGCACTTCAAAGTTCGGACTAATCCTGTCCACTCAGGCACCATTACTCTTTCATTCACCTGACCTGCTATAAAGGACAGAATGAATAGACACCCACAAACTAACCACGAAGCAGAAAACTGAGCATGGGCTAACCTTCCTGAAGGGTATTTTATAAGATCGTTTTCATATCAATAAAGTATTGCTGTCAAATGTATAAAACTGTATAAAAAGGATGCTGAACTTTCAAGAACAGAATTACACCATAGTGTCCCACAGACAAAAACAATAAAAAGACCAATCTATTTTGCACAAGTTTTTCAACTGAGAACCTGAGCAAATAAGGTTCGGATTTGCCAATAAGTGAGCTTTTACAGGGAGATAGTACAACTGTCATCATCATTTTTCCCCAAATTTAAAAACCAATGCTTGAAAATGAGTCTGATGTTACAATCTACCCATCTGTACATGAAAGGATGGTATTTTATACTAGGATACTTGTAAAAGTACATTATCTCCATGAGCCCCTGGCCATAAAAGCCTCAACCTGGAAACATTACTAATAGTCATCCAGAAAAATACATAAAATTTGGTGTATTGACATGAAGGATTCTGTAACAATTAAAGCTCCATGCTGTATCATGGATGAATCTCAAACAGATTTGAGTACATTTTAAGCTTTTTTCGCCTTCAGTATTGTTCCAAGGGCCTCGGGCATCTTAACAAGCATTCCCCTAATACGCTATATGTTCTTCTGTTTATAATTTTACTTTCAGAGTCTCAAGAAGTTATCCAGACAGACTTTGAACTCATCACCCTCTTGCCTCAGCCTCCAGAGTAGCTATGATTGTAGGCCTATAACATTGTATCTCCAGGCCCAGCTTCCAATATATTGTTGAATGAAGCTCCAAACATAATTTTTCAATTATATACATGTACAGCTCAAAAAATGTGTAAAACTAAAACAAATGACTGAGCATTCTTCAGACAGTGAAGAAAAACAAGGAAGACCAATCATAAATTCAGAGCCCTCTCTTCATCTAGAATAAAAAAAAAAAAAAGACTTCAGTAGGAGAAGTGAATAATCCTGATGATATATATTTATATACATATATGCATGATCACACCAATTCTTTACCCAGTATCAAATGATCAGCTCTGAAAACACATTGTAACATTGTAAGAACTGAGCAGGTTATATTTAGGCATATATATTTATATACATATATTTGCATATATGTAACCAAAACTAATGAAAAAGGCCATGAATTTAAAAGGGATCTAAGATGGGTGTATAGGAGGGTTTGGGGGAAGAAAGAGAAGGGAGAAATTTAAGAATATATTATGATCTCAAAATATAAATTTTTAAAAATGTCCAGAGTTCTCATGTTCAGAAAAATGACTTAGCACGTTATAGTAAGTAAATTATAGGCTAGTTCCGAAGGATCTCGGGAGGCTGAAAACAGTTTTGTCCTTCACATAATTAGTGAACCACTTGAGAAAGAAAAGAGAGTTGTGTGAATGCCCCTCCTGAATAACCGTAGTTACCAAATGAGACATAATCGAGTCAACTAAATTCTGCATGGCACTTGAATTGAACACATTTTACTATTGTTTTTCTAATAAACTATTGTACTTGAGGTATTACACATTTTGTAACTGAGAGCCTGCAGTTATCCCTCAGTGTTTGTTTAATACAGTGATGCAAATGTAGACAATCTGTCTCTTTACGCTCCTCCTGACTGACACAGTGTGGATGATTTGCAAACTGACCCAGAGTGGCTGTTCTCCATTTACATTATCAAGGCTTTATTATGAAATAAAACTTCTCTAGAAGCCTCTTAAGGAGCACAAGCCCAGCATGTCTGTATAAATCTTGACTAAGACATCCAAGACTTGAAATTGTAGTTGGTAAACAGCTTTGCCTGAGCAGCTGTTCCCAAGGAAAACACAACCAAAAATTCATTTGTTCTCTATTATTTAAAAAAATTCAAAAAGTATCATGAGGGGCTGACTAAGTGGCTTATTGGTGGAGCACTTGTCTAGTGTGTCCTAGACCCTGGACTCAAACGCCGTTTTGTGAACACAAGTGAGTAGGTATCACCAGGATATACAGCAAAGACTTGCAGCTCAACTGTTCTTGTCAACTGTGTATCATGTGTATAGTTAAGCATCAGTGAGAGTCAGTGCATTCACAAAATTTTACCTTTCCACACATAGACTTCCTTTTACAAACAAACTAGTGCATATTAAAATTCAATTCATCTTTTGTGTGTTTTCATCTTCATGAAAATATCAAATGACACAATCAGAAATTTCTACTTCACACAACAGTCTGTCCAATTTCTATCTGAGGCAATGACCTGCAAAATCCCATCCAGGCACCATGTTTACCACTGCTGACATCCTGATGTCATTACTCTTTTGAGGCTACTCTTGTGTTCTTAGACTGTGGAATACTTGTAACCTAAGTATTCTAAGGCAGAGATCAGTGCATCACAGAATTCTCAGTAAAGGAAGCTCAGAAAGAACTACCTCAGTTTTCTAAGAACACGTGTGAAACAGGAGAATCCTGAAGATCAATCAGGCTGAGCCTAGTCCTGTACACATGTATTCTGTCCACAGGATTAATTCCAGCCTTGTCTAGAAATAACTCTACAAAGACACAAGGCAAAATATATTCCTATCAATTGCAATGATATTTTTTCCTGAGATAGTTTTATAATTTCCCCGTTCTTCTTAATATTTCTAAACAAAATATTTTTTTAATATTCTTGATACCAAGTTTTCCTTTTTTCAGGTTCTACAAAGAGCTGCAATCTCAAAAGGAATTTTATTAAACATCAGATTTCTTTTGTGGTACAATAGGTGCTGATTTCTTAGAAATTCAAGCACTAGAAAAATATCTCTGTAACAATTAGTACTAAGCACACTTACTTCCAGTATTCTAAATAACAGAATAGTTCTCAAAAAATAGATTTTATTGTCATAATTACAAAGTAATGATAATTATATATGAAAGTGTTATTAGAACCAAGAGTATGAATTACAACTCTGGTGTGTCCAAAGACAACTACATGCCTTGCACAAATACCTGGAACTCAGGAAGGCTCACTATTCATGTATAAAAGGACTCACGTAGGCACTGTAACTACATTGATTCATTTTTTTATCTACAATAAACAGGGACAACTAGCAGCATAGCACTAATTAGGGGATAAAATAAATTTTCAAAAAAACAAGATAAAAAAATACAAAATGCTTTTCAATATAAGTATATATTTCACCTGGCTCTACTGTTCACTCAAGGCTCATACAGCCTTATTTAAAAACTCGTACTCAACTCACTCAAAATATATTTTGCAACTCTTGCTTTTACTTTTACCATTTCTTAAAAGTTTTGATGACATACTTATTCATCCCTTTGATTAGAGGCCACAAAGGTCACTAATCACTTCCAATTCTATCATTTTAATTGCACTGTCTTCTTAGACAGCGATAGTTTTCATTTGTTTGGTTAGTGTAGAATCCCTGGTCTAGATTTGCTCTCAAAGCAGCACAGACTCTGACTCATGGCAGATTCCTGATGTTTACCAACTGCCAACAGCTCGAGCATCCCCTTTTGTGTGACTTAACCTTATCAACGTAGATGACAGGATTCTAGTATGAAGAAATGGCACATTCCCACTCATTTAAAAGACCTGTTTGTAAAAACTTTAGGTTTACAAAAACCAAAAGAGGGTAATGTGCCACGTCTTGTTACACATAAACTTACCGGCACTTCTTCCCATGGCCTAAAAAAACATGGGGTGGAAATTTCCCCTAAAAGATGCAACCCCTGTAGAACAATGGCAGCCAACCTACTTCTAGGAAAGTATGTTTTAAAAATCATTTATTGAAGATTTATTTTATTCAGTGTGGGGTGGGTGGGTGTGGGTGTGGGTGTGTTATGTACATGTATGTGTGCATGCATGGGTATGTGCACCTAATGGGGGCAATCACGTGACATCAACAGGTTCTCTCCCTGTGCTGATCTGTCAGCAGGTGTCTGATGATGGAACATGTGATGAAGTGAAAAAGCAACAGAGCAAGAGAGACTGCTGTGCAGTTAAGTATTCTAACTGAATAATCATGAGGGTGGGAGCTCAGACTCTAGACCCATAGAACATGCCAGGCAACTTATACATGCCTATAATTCCAGCTCAAAAATCTAACACCCTCATATGGCCTTTATGTGCACACAGGTACACATAGCTATGAATAAGCACATAAATATACATAACACACTCAAACAGACACACACATAATACATAAAATAATTCTTAAATAAATAATTTTTAAAACATGCGTTTCTAGAAGTTCCATTCATGAAAACTGTATTCAAGGACACCTGGACTATTTGAATTTTATTTTCTGTGCCAGATCCCCTTATAAACCTGAATTACAAGTCTACATTCGAGATGTTGCCTTCTGATTTCTACCAAAACCTCTGGGGCCTATAATGGTTTTTCAGGGTATCTGCCCACTGTTGAGTGTAGTAGTTCAGTGGTACTGGCACCAATCTGCCAGGGAAAATAGGCTTTCATTTGCTGTGATTATGGACATTTATAATTTACTAATCATAAAGTTACAGAAGAATTAAAAGACACTGGCCTAGTACATATGGTAACAACCATGCCTGCTAGGGATGAATGCCTAGCCATGGAGACTAACTCTGCAGATGTAAAGGAGAGAGTGCAGTGGAGAATTAAAGGATGCTGTTGTGATTCCCAAAGGAGTCTAAATTTCTGTAAAAACGACTTGTTATGAGCCACATGATATCATTTCCATCTCCTTACAGGCTGAGTGCTATATGAGAACATGAAAAGTGCCAACCATGATGTACAATTACTATTGAAGAGAAAAAAACTCAGCAAACTTGCCAGTGGCATAACCAATAGACAGTCATAAAATGGTTTAGTGTAATGTTCATGATGTCTGCTTTCTTTATTCAGACTCTATAAATGTGCTTTCTGTGGTCATGAGTGGCTAAATGCAAAACCACAGCAAAGTTCACTCCAGATAACAAAATCACATCTTGCTAAAACTAACTTAAACACAGTGTGCTATACCCTCGGTACGTGAACCTCACCATGACACAGTGCTAGATCACAGCTCTTTGGTTCTTTCTCAGCACAGAAAGAAGCACATTCCTTTAGCCAACTGCAGCACCAATGACTATTACACAGCGTGGTAGACAGTGTCTCTAAATCACCTCAATAAACTTGGCAGTTGCTGAGCAATGTAGGCTCTTCACTGATTTTCCACAGAAGTGTAAACATCGATTTTCACACCTGCCAGATTTGCCTTAGCTTCCTAACTAGCCAACCCAGTTACAGTACCCACAGCAAAGCTCCAGACTCATACCCTTCCTTATAAGCCTTCAGGGTACATTTCATTGTTTATGTACATTTTTCTTGGTTACCAAAAATTTAGCTATCTTTTTTTAAAACATCTTGTCACATGCTTACTCTTTAACATAGGACACTAGTACTCAGGGTGATATCAGCAAAACCTAGAAAATTAATTAATCTTGTACCCTTCCATCTTAAGACCTCTTACAGCCCCATCTCCTCTGAACCCTTCTATGCCCCCACAGCAGCAATATGGGTTTTTGTTTTCACAGAACCAAAAAGTTTCCAAAGGAAAAGCCTTAAGTGTTCCAGCTTTGGGGGCCTATTCAATAAAGCTACAACAAAGAAATGCCCTGACCTATGTAGAGAGGTGTGATAAGACTGCCTAATAAAGAAATTAGTGACTAATTTGTTCACTGCATAAACTGTTAGAGTCCAAATATAAAAATCGGGAATAAAAAAATTATACAGAAATATTAAAAGTATTAATTTAACCTGGTTATTTAGCTTCTAGGATTCTCTTCTAACTTTAAGTTTTAAAGTCTATGTCCAAAAAGGCATTCTCCATATTTATGATAGTGTACCTATTAGAATTCAGTATATGTCAAATAACAGGGAATAATAAAGCATGTTATCAATATATGTTGGATATTATATGTTCTTCAAGCTTATTCCTATATTAAAACAAGAGTTATATTAAAATTGGGGTTATATTAAATCTTAAAGACATATAATTAGGACAGAAGTGCAATAACTGGGGTTTTGATATAACTTTAAATAATATATCTTTAAAAACTATTAGTACATTTTAATGTGACAACAGACAACATTATAGAAATCTTTCAATGTTAATTGCAAATCCAATAACCAAACACACATAATTCTTCCAATAAACTCTTGATTATATAGAGGCATAAGAGTTAAAATAAATCTAAGCAAATGCACTCTAGGAAACCCACAAAGAACCGCTGGGGATAAAGCAACAGGAAGAAGAGTAATTGTGGTTTGAAAGAATGGTAGAATTTACACCACAGTTTCCCTTCATACAAGAAACACTCGGGGAAGAGAAACAATCTCAACTCCATATAAGGACACCATCTGCAATAAAACCCCATTTTGCTGCTATGGGGCATAGAAGGGTTCAGAGGAGATGGGGTTGTAAGAAGCCTTAAGAGGAAGGGTAGTGATCAGGATAGAAGGGTGCATAAAACACTATGCATGTATAGATAGAGCTATTGGTAAATTGATTTGAAAGCCCTGGTTCTATAGAAAAGACCTACAAAAGGTTCCTAAAACTTTCTGAGAAGGAAAGAATGCAATGCTAACACTTTAACCACTTCAACGTATGATTTTACCATATTATCTTTGTCACAGGAGGGTCTAGAAGCCCAAGCTAGGTTAATCTGCGGCTATGAGAACAGAGAGAAGGCTAAATTCAGACTGCCAAGTGCACAGGGTAGTAGGAGAGTGATAGAAATGGGACGTCTAAAGGTGGAGGTCAGAATGTGCAAGGAGAGAAAGGTAGAAACAACAGGCTCATTTTTATAATTAGAGCTCAAATACATTAACATTCACACTAAAGTTGCCCAGGCTTTCAGAGTCACAGCTAAGAAAGGCCTACATGACAAAGAAGGATGATAACAAACCTAGAAATGCCAATAGCCAACATGGCATCCTCTAGCTAACTTGACAACCACTTGCCATATGTCTCCATGTTATAAAGTCAGCACTCTGAAATTATCTCCTACAAAGGGAAAAAATAGTTCTCATGTATAATATAGATGAAACATTCACATCCTTAGAAAAGAAAGTCTATAGGCACCAGTCCTCTATGACACTGAGAGAAAATGTTTAAATGTCCATCATACTTTGATCTGTCCTATGATTTTTAGTGATCAAATTAATATAAGCATAGTTAATTAATCCTTAAGCCAAACAAATATTTAATCTAGAGAGTGTCTACCTCAAGACACTTATATACATTGAACTACAGAGGAGATCAACTAAAGAAGATAATTAGAAAGACCATCTTTGCAGCTTAACAAAAAGGAAAATGTGCCTAACAAGAGTAAACAAATCTTAAGAAAAGAAACTAATCAAAGTCCAGTGGCTCATAGATGATCTCATTATCTTTTAATAAGCTGGAGAAATGATGTCTATTATGATACATTCATAATTTATACAGTGCTTCATAAATATTATCTTCCACAAGAAGCCTGGGAAGAGGCTCATAATCACCCCCATTTTACATGACAAGGCATCAAATAATGGGAGTGGTGGCAGAGCCAGGCCTCCATCCCAGCTCCTGAGATCTGTCTGTGACACCCCCATACATATACATATCAGAAACAGTTTGGGACCTTTATTAAATACTTCCTGAACAGGAAAAGGACTATATCATTTCATTAAAAATATTAGATGAGGGCAGGAGAGATGGCTGAGCCATTAAAGGCTAGGCTCACAACCAAAAATAAAAATACCAGATAAATTAATTATCTCCTTTCCAGAGAAAAATTTTAAACAAAAAATATTTAGGTGGATCTAAAATGGAGTATAATTCAAATTCAATAATGTTCAGGTAATGAAATATATTATTAGACATAACAATAGTATTGAGAGGACAGAGACACTGTAATATTTAATGAGAGAGTTCATGCAAGAAGCTAGGAGCCATGTCTGGCCCCTTTTGACCTCACACAGGCATTAGAGACTGATGCTGATGTTGGGTATGCAGCTGCTAACCCTTTTACCATGGTTACCGTAGCTGCAGCAAGGCTTCTGGACACATCAGCAAGAGGATAAAGAGATGGATATAGTGCAGAAATAACAGGCAGAAGGCAGAGAATCATCCATGTTAATAACAGATAGTGTGGAAGGAAGTGACTTGGAACAGGAAACCATTGACATTTGGCTAAGGAAGTGACTCAAATATGTGGGATTTGAATCCTCTTTGGACGAATGAGAGTGTTCCCAGCTACAGGCAAGAACACAGCAAGGGGCAGAACAAATACAACAGTCCATACAGCCAAGGAACAGCAAAGCCCACATCAGGTATGATATGCAGAAATCCCAAACATGTAGGAATCAGGACAAATTTCTAATTCTTAGAAAGTCAAATTTTTGTGACACAATATCTCCACTAAACATTTTCAATGGAATTTCGAATTTACTCCTCTCTTTGAGCAGTTGAAGGCTGGATCATTGATTTCTTCCTCTGTAAAGGTGTTGAAGGTAATCTATTCCACGACACCTGTTTGGAAGTAAGTTCAGGCACTAGGACACATATGCCTTATTGGGGTAAATGGAGTGACCATTTCTCGATTGCGTCTACCCAAGACTTTATTAGTGAGCGTATGTCATTGATGAGATAAATGCCCAAACACATTGATCATGTGACCCTCTGACTACTGCACCCCAGAGAATGCTCCCCAGCCTGTCACATAAGAAACATGAATTTTTCAATCATGCATTTCTTTTTTTTTCTAGGCAAGTGTGTCTGAATTGGGATGTCAAGATACTATGTGCCATTACATTCCTGTGTATAGTTAACATGACCAAACTTTTAAATTATAGTACTATATTCAACAGCTCTTTTGCAAAAAATGAATTGATCCTTCTGGACTGAAAACATGTGCCTCCATTATTCATAACACTTTCATGATTTAATACATTTATAAGTTCAACTTTCCCTAACTTCAACTGCCACATGGACATTACAATTCACTTGTTGTTGCTGCTGTCATTCTTGTTCTTGTTGTTGTTGTTGTTGTTGTTGTTGTTGTTGTTGTTTTTAAAGAGAAGGGTCTCATTAGAACTCATATAACCAGGCTGGCTTTGAACTCCTGATACTCCTGGCTCAACCATGCAAATGCTGAGAATACATGTGCCCACAACTTATTTGAAGTTTTAAACAATGGTCGCCTAGGTCATGAGGAGTGGCTAATAAAATGACTTTGATGTTATAGAAAGACTCAGCAGAAAACAATTAAAATCATTAAAGTTTCCCAAAACTATCTGTTTTCATTCCTTATAAATGTAGGCATTTATAGATTTTCCTTATGGCATGTGAGAAATTGTACCTAAAATATTGGCCAATCTCTCAGCCCCAAACATCAACCATGAATTGTCACAACAAAATTATTTCATAATATAAAGACAACTTACATTATTTTCCTAAAGTAAAAGCAAATGAGCAGAATTTAGGAGTTGGTTTACCGGACCATCTGCACACTTCCCAGTGGCATGACCAAAGATGAACTTCCTTGGATGGGAAGGGGGAAGTGTGAAGCCAGGTGGAAACATCCCTGTCTTTGGAAGGGTGGTTACAAGTTAAAGGTTACAGAATTTCATTCAAAACAACTAATGCATAGACACAATAGTATAGACTATAAACATAATGTAATAGTTAATTTATTACATGTTAGGAAATAACTACATAAAAATGAGTGAAATGAAATTCTTAATTTTTGATTAACATAAATCATAACCAAATCATAAAAAATAGCCTCCTAGGGTTAAACGTCTGGAATCTCTGGTCCTCTCCAACAGGAAGAAATCAACTATAGTATAATTATGGAGAAAATACTACCTGTCAATAAAGGGAAAAAACAATACCAATCCATGTGATGGCAGGGAACAATCTCAAAGGCATTAGTTCAGTGAAAGAAGCAGTGAACAGTGTGCCCTGCAAGGTGCCTTTAATGTGAGAATTAGGAACAGGTAAACGGGTGTGTGAAGGGAGATGTAGGGTCTCTGTAGTAACAGCAATGCTCTCCCCTTGATAGAAGTTGGGTAAGGAGGTGTGTAGACTTGTCAAAACTGAGTTAATATACCAAAAAAAAATGTGCATTTGTTGCTAATAAAATTAAATGTGAAAGTGTTGATGTACACCTAATGATCATAAAAAAAAACATTTGGCAATAATTTAAAATATAACAAAATACAAATACATTGGTAGGAACTAAGTGTTGAACCTACAGGTATTTCTCTAACACTTTAACTTCACTCTGCTTTTGCAAAATTTCACAGTAAATGTTACAGGAGAGTGGATTTTATCTTCCTAAAGTGTACGGTTGGGAGCTGGGCAATAGAACCCAGACACACTGCACTTCACCAAAAAGAGGTCAGACTTACTAAAACTTTGGAAGGCTAGAATGGAATAATTCAAAAATACAAAGAAGGAAATAGTTCCATTTATTCCAAAGTTGCCAAGTTTTCTTCCAGAGTTTCATATTTCTAACAGGCTAGCTTTTCACCCAGACCTACTTCTATAATATATAAAAAAAGAAAAATTTTAGTTATATTTACTTTCTACTTATTGCTAAAGAAAGTATGTGGCCATCCACACCCCTTGGCTTCAGGTACTTCAAATAGCATCATGTCAATAGAAAGTGTTACTAGGGAAAACTTTATCCCATGCCAGCCAAGTGAGAATGAGAGCTACACACATTATCAGCTAACTAGATCATGAAAAGAAAAGAGGTAATGACTTAATAAAGAAATATACATTCAGTTTCCCAAAACTATGAATTCTACAACCCTAAGAATCCTACCGAATGTGGACCAGAGATAGATATTCTGAAAAGAGAAATGGAGCTTCTGCCTTGAATAAGCACAAGTCTTTTCCTTTCCACTAATTTTCAAACAACATAATACAACTATATACTTAGCAATGGCACTGTGATTGTTCTGTAATGTCACATGTGATCTTCTGATGACTCAGGTGAACAAGAGGGAGTATGTAGATAATATGCAAATGTTATGCCATTGTATAGGAGGGCCTTGAGTATCCTTAAGGAGGTCTTGGAAACAAGTCCCCTGAAAACGCAGACACAATTATACTTACTTTTAATTTGGTGGGATAGTCATCAAATAACTCACCTGACAAACATAATATGATGGCAGATTTTTCTCCAGTTCCATGAGAATGTCTCAAACAAAAAGAGATATTTAATCAAACTCTCTCAAATTGTCTATCTAGAGGATTACTACTTCTGATGGTGACTTATAAAGCAAAAGTAAAAGTAATTTTCTAGAAAATAATTATCAATTATTCATGCCAGAGATATTAAGGTTGTCATTTACCTCATAAACACAAAACTAAGTTTTTCTAATGTGTGATAACTAAAATGTCAAATTCTGAATATCTACCCAAATCAATCTCAAGTTATCTTTTATCATTTTAAGCATATATGTGATCACTGAAATAGCAAAACATAACATATAAAAAACATAATAAGATGAAAACTGCTGTAAGAGACCTCTTAGGAAACCTACATACTTCCACAAAAGGAGATGTTCTTTACGTTATAGACAAATTTCCTTATATCATACAGGGAAACAACTCTATAAAATGTGTTTCACAAGTTTAAAAATTCCTAGATAATAACCTGTTCAAAACAAAGATTAGGTCAGTCTTCACTTAAAATGTCATTTTAAGACATATGCTATACCTAAATATACCTAAAGCTAACAGCAATGCTTTGATTTAGTTAAAGGGACTCAATAACTTGGAAAGAACAAAGCTAAAGCAGGAAAATGTCTGAAATCAGCTGGTATCTATGACAGGTCTTGGATTTTTCACCCTGGTTGCTGATGATTTATCCAGGGACTTTGTGATAAGACAACAGCACCTCCCTCCATGCTGGAAGAGAGCCTTGTGAAGTTGTTCTTAGCAGATGGGATTCATACGTGTAGGTTCTTTTCACCTGCAGCTGAATTCCCTCTATAGAATGGCAAATGCCACTCTGCAGCCACCTCCTGAGAACTGGTCTTCTGCCTGCAGCTATGGTGCTAAGAGACTGATGGCCTGGCTTCAGGAGACCACTCTCTCCTCTGCCTAGTTGTGCATAGATTTCAGAAAGCAGAGGGCAGGCAGACCCAGAAGAACACTATGTTTTGTTTTGTTTTGTTTTTATTCCTGAAATCTCATAACTATTCCCCTGGCCAGATTTATTATATGTTAACAAAAGTAAGAATGAGAGGATGAAAGGTAGAAGAGGAGGAAGCATTTTACTTAATGAAGGACTCACATATTCTAGAATATTAAAATTGATCACTAAAATATAATGGCAATCTTGGTTGTCAGAACAGGCTGTATTAGAGATTTGCTGAGATTATTGAGAGGAGACCTTCTCCCAGGGTAAGAAGCACATTCTGACAGTAACACAGACTTAAGGAGGTCCTTGCCTACATGACTCCTCGTTGATAAGTGTAACAACCCTTGATACTGCCAACCCTTCACTGGCATCAGAACCCAACTTCTTTGGTCTTCCAACACAGACTGAAGAGTCCATGAGCTATATAAGAACTATAGAAGTGCATTTGTTACACCTAATTCACCCTTTGTGAAGAGCAAGGAATTTAGTGACTCTACATGCAAAACTTTGGTACGGTTGTGGGAAAGCTAGTACAACAATTATACTGCTTGGTTATTGCTAGTATCTCTAGATGAAAAACCACAAGGAAAAAATGGAAAGACGAAATTTCCCTGCTCCAAATGCATGCAATCTAAGCATCTGTATGTATACCCTGAGAGATGATCATTTCTCTATCATCCGCAGACCTTAAGTTGATGGAAACCAAACACAAGCTGCATCATGCAATGGACAAACATAAATTTAAATAGCAGTCGTTGGTACTGTTCTCAGTTAAAGTGGGGCAGTAATTAGAAAAGCATGTGATCCTGTAACTTGGGATATGGTTTGTGGGAGGTCCCTAGGTCTGATTCTGATG
Organism: Rhabdomys pumilio; assembly: GCA_030674055.1. Taxonomy (NCBI): domain Eukaryota; kingdom Metazoa; phylum Chordata; class Mammalia; order Rodentia; family Muridae; genus Rhabdomys; species Rhabdomys pumilio. The sequence continues at coordinate 143,263,031 of JANHMN010000001.1, read as the reverse complement.
GGGTTATTTTGTAATGCAAAAGTGCCCCCACCAATAGCAGGCTATGTTCCTCCCTACAGCAATGGCCACTTCTCCTTGCCTGAGAGTTAATCTGTGGTTGTTCATAACCATGTGTTGTGCTGAGCAAAAGCTAGGCACAAGCAAAATATCCTATAACAGGTAAGTGATTAAAAGAATTACAGTCTATAATCATCACGCGGAAAAGAGAAAAGAAACATCTGGCTGTTACTAAAGCTGGTCCTCCCAAACGATGCTAGAATGAGCATAGGAATGCAAATAGCTCTTCAGGATCTTCATCTAAATTCCTTTGGCTACACACTTAGAAGAGGAATTTAGAATAATTCTGATATTTTTAATCTTTGCTACTATAACATTTCCATGGTGGCTATACTATCAAACAGTCTCACCAACAACATTTAAGAATTTCTATTACCTTGACTATTTTGTTTTGGTGACAATAGCCTTTTAATAGGTGTAAGACAATATCTCTTTATGATTTTGATGAGAGCCACTTACACACAATTTTAGCCACCTGGATGTCTTCTTTGGACAGCAATCTATAATCTACCATCTTTGAAAAAGCCCCACCTAAGTAGCTGAAAGAGATATACCATTGTAAAGAGAATTTTAGTTTCTTTAAAAAACTCAGAAATACAAATATGTTTTCATTTAATCCCAGGTGTGGGATATGGGGCTGCTTCAGATTGTCCACCACAGCTGACTAAGACTTGCCCCATGCAGGGGCATGATTTTGCCAGCTGCAGATAGTTTCTGTGATTATGTGGTGTTTAGAATTCTGGAAACTTTGAGAGGGTATATAAGTGTTAGGGCCCCTGAGAGGCAGTGGTTGGTAGGTTGTTGGTTGTTATTGGTCATGGTTTGTTAATTAGTGGTGCACAAACAGAGTAGGAGGAGGAGGAAGAAGAAATAATAAACTTGCCCAAGAAACTCAATGCCTTAAATATTAGCAGGGAGGAGTCTAACAATAACATTACCTCCATTCTCCTCTATCCTTTTTTCCTCTCCTATCTAGTGTTAGGGGTTGAAAGGGTAAAAAACAGTGGAGAAAGATAGAATAAAGAGGAATTCATAAAAGCAACAATACCAACCAACCAGAGCTCCCCAGGGTCTAAACCACCAGCCTGGGAGCACATAGGGAGGGACCTATGACTCCAGCTGTATATGTAGGGGAGGATGGCCTTGTCAGGCATAGGTGGGAGAGGAGATTCTTGGTCCCATGAAAAACGAACACAGAGTGGGGGGGAGGAATGTGAGAATGGGGGGTAGTGGGGGTGGGGGGTAGGTGGAGGCACAGCCTCATAGAAACATGAGGGGGGGGATGGGATAGGAGGTTTCTGGATGGTGGGAGGAAGTGGGGTAAGGGGATAAAAATCTGAAATGTAAATAAAATACCCAATAAAAAAATTAAAAAAAAAAAAAAGAGGAACTCACAAAACAGCCAAAGTCCAGTTACATGCTGTAGCACCAAAACAGGGAAAGGCAGTAAATACACCGCCATACTTACTGCAGTGTATGCTGAACAATTCCCCATTCACCCTAAAATTAACCAAAGCCCCAGCCTGAAACAATGAAGACTCACAGAAATACTAGATCAGAGGTTTCTACACATGTTTATCACAGTTTAAAACATAACTAGAAAGTGAAATATTTTCTGTATTTATAAATTATAGAAAGGTACTATTACAGATTAAAAATAGGTAAAAGACTACTGCATTGAAGAAAATAGTCTTTCAGAAGGTTTTGTATAAGACAAATGGAGAGCGTCAGTTGGTTACTAAGACTAGAAACATTAGAAGCATCATCATGACCAAGGTAAGACTAACATCAACAAAGCACCAGGACTCAAGGCTTAGGGGAGAATGTGTAAGCAAGGACTTAAGTGGAACTGACTTAGCACAAAGGCAAAATTACAGCCCTCTTCTATAGATGCCTTCGTTGGATTAGATGATGTTTTTCTAACTCAACTTTTTGGTGACTAATAGTTCCTTTAAGTGTCAATATTTCTTGAGCTAACTTTTGATACCACATTTTTCACACTGGAGTATTGATACCTTTTACAACTCACTCATTTAAATACTTATTGAATGTTTGTTTGTCCTAGTAACCTTTAAAGTCATTTCAAACCCTGCCACCACCACCACTCCAAACATAACCCAAACACAAGGTGATACAAGTTTGCAATTTTTTTAAATATACAGAACACAAAAGTGACTTTAAAGCCACAATACTCACATTTATAAATTATCAAAAATGCCCTTTGTGTATAATTTATTATAAATAAAGATAAAGGCATCTCAAGCAGAATGGCATTCAGAATAAACTACAAAATTTCCTCAAATTCCGTATGCTCCTTTCTCCATTCACTTACTAATTTCAGAATACTAAAATAAAGATCCTTGCATAGCAAGCCTCCATTGCCAGGTGAACTTATTTTCCATTCCACTGAACCTTCTAGGCTAAGAAACCCCTGTGTCACAGTCAGTCATGCAGGATTCAGTATATAATTCAAGCTTTTATATATAATAGCCTCTTGGTTCAGAGCTTTCTGGAACACCTTCTGTACTTTCTACACAACCCAGAGTTATCTCAGCACATCAGCTCTAGCCAATGCCAGCGCTGTTCACTAAAATTCATGGTCTGCTCCTTCCAGGCACACAGTCCAGCTACTTATGAAACATCAGAATTTATGACACAGTGCTGTGACTTACTCAGGCCAATAAATCTTGAATAGGGATAATATATGTGACTACTGGTCTGCACCATTTCAGAGAGGCTAAATCATTTACAGGGTACTCTTCCTTGTTTGGTGTTGGTGAAAGTTATGCTACTGTGGAACTCGATCAGTCTGATGATAAGTAAGAGTCAAGCAACAATCAAAAAGGGCACCTACCAACTTATACTGGACAATTAGCATACGTAAGAAAGAATCATCAATGGTGTTAAGCCATTGAATAACTACATGAAAATAACTTATATTATCTTGGGCCTGTTTCTGGATACTGAGATTCTTTGTATGCATTTATTTATTTGACTGCATGGGGCATAAACACCAGGAAAGGCATGTGAAGGTCAGAAGACAACTTATAGTAACTTGTTGTTCTCTTTCTATTGTGTGGATGCTAGGGATTGAACATGGGTCATTAGGCTTGATAGCAGGTGCCTTTTACCTGCAAAGCTATCTCATAGGCCTAGAGTTTTATTGCCTCTGAAAGCTTTAAATCTTCTTATCCAGGTCTCCTGTTCATCCTCAATTTTTATAGAAAGAGGCTATTTCTTTATCAGAACTGCTAACAAGGCTAAGGACATTTATTTTTTCCTGCTGCAAGTACTTAACCTGTCAGAATGGATGGGTACAGCATGTACACTTTCATTCTCTCTATACCACAGTGCTATAGATGCCCAGCTTTATGTTGTTGCTGCTGTTGCTGTTTTAAAAGAGACTGAGGGAAGGGCAAAGAGGCAGAATAAATGAGTGTAAACAGAACAGAAGTAAGCAGGTGATGAGATGAAGCAAGAAGTGTGTGATTCCAGAAGTTATGGATCTATTTAAGAGTTCAAGGAACATTCTGCAAGGCTTCTGCAAGAATTTTCCACACTAGAGGAGGATCAGAGGCATCTGAAAGTGAAAAAAGAGTTCAACCAACCATACGCACAGGTTCGTGAGGTATGTCCAGCAGCCTACAGCAAATCGAGCATTAAGCCCAAATGAAAGACAAATTCTCAGCTTCTCTCTAGCTTCCCTTTCCTCAGTTGTGACTGTTTATTCACAATGACCCAATTCTTTGGCTTCCAGAAATTCTTATCATATTTTACTAACAAGGAGCATGTACAATGAAAGAGAGCTAATACTGACAAACAAGAGAGAAGTTTACACACTGCTCCCTCCTCATCTAAGTAGTGAAAACTGTGGAGTCGAACAAACCAACATCAACAACTGGTCATGTTGAACAACACTGACCAAGGGAAATCTAAGATTTGTTCCACGTCCAATGATGTCTGGGATACAGTAAGAACATCACCCTGAGAAATAAGTACATGGAGATGACTGGACAAAAATGTTCACCATGGTAGGTGGATGAATGGTCAACATCAGAAGCAGTTTAGCCCCTAGAAGCCTACTTGTGGATTTACCTGGCAATCACCACATGATGTGCCCTGCTCAGTGCCCCAGAATGCAGAACAGGAAGTGAGTAACAAGTGCAAAAGTCACAGTTAACAGAGGTCCATAAAGCCTGTCACATAGTCAAATAGCTGCTCTCTGATCTCTAGTGTTAGGTTTGTCCCCAGGACATGGAGTGATAGGCAAATTGAAACACAAGTAAATAAATTGTTGTGAAGTTGTGATGGGACTTTCTGTTGCTGGCAGCTCTGAGGGAGTTTAGTCAAGTTTCCGTTTCTCTGTGAATAGTCAGAAATGACTCTAGTACCAAAAAATAAATAAACAATAAACAAAAACCCAAGGGTCTAAAATAAAATTCACCTTTAAGAGTCCTGATGAATCTCAGGGAAAACAATTGATAAATATAATTGTACACTAAGGTAATTATCACATAAAAACCCTGTACCAAATTAATCTAATGGAAAATCAAAGCACATTATCTTTGCACGCTAATTTTAAAGGCACACTTAATTGAATGCCCACAAGCAATCAATCTGTGTATTACCTCCACAGAGCAGGACAGCAGAGTGCTGTCTACAGTACTGCTGGCTACCCTGGGAACTTTGCAATGACTACAAGCAATGGGTGGTTATTTTTAGTATAGTCATAAGAGATATTAGAACGATGGTTGCCAGAGATAAGGGAGGAAGTGATAGTCAGGTACAAAGTTTCACTTTTATAAGATGAATAAGTCCTTGGGATGGATTTACAGCATGATGTCTACATAGCAAACAATTCTACATTGCTAAAGAGGAAACCCTTATTGTATGTATTCTTATTTAAAAAAATAGAAAGAAAAGGCAAGAGAAGTGGTGGATATACTTATGTCGTTGACTGCTATGTGAGTTTCAGTGCGTACTTAGCTCCAAACACAAACTATATACATCAAACATTTACTTTTCTTTGACATAAATCATATTAGAATAAAGAATTTTTATGTTAAAACCTTTCCCTAACAAGAAAACTATTTGTAGTACAAAGTACTAAGTCTCATGCTTGGTTAACGCATTAAGCAAGTCAACAGTAGTTTCTGATACTAAGAAAAATCAGACCATCTCTATAAGATACTAAGTATATCAAGCGTGATTGAGTTTTATTGGTTTTATCATCAACTTAAGGACTTCAAAGGTAGATAAATTTTAAAGGGATAGCATATTGCTTTTGCAGGGCATGATTGATGTGGCAATAAGTTTGGTTCAAACAACCTTAAAAATGAATGAGAAGTCACACTCTGGTGGTAGTTTGCATTTCACATGGAAATAAAGCAATACAACCACATTTGAGAATTTTGCTATATTCCTCTCTAGCAGTGAGTCATGACGTAAAGTGCTCTTTGCTCATGTCGTATGCTCTTTGTCATATCACTCACTCTGTAAAGAAGGATACTATAAATACAACTGTTTGATAATAGTGACATATTTGAGATATTCTCAAGACATTTTGTACTTCTGCCACTGGGAGCTGCTGATAATGAAACACCTGACAACTAATTCTCTGGGGAACATCCCTCTGCTTACATTAAGAAGCTAAAGACATGAGCTCAGCCCTGGTCATACAGTGAGGCCATCGAACAGCACTCACATGGAATGCAAAGGGGTGCTCAAGTGCTGACCTTCTCCATTCTCAGCATTGCAACCCTGATGAAGAGCCACATCCCAACAAGAAGACAGAAAGAAGAAAGGCAAAGGCTTACTGCAAAGCAAAGTGAGGCACAGGCAGTGACCAAACCCATGGAGGTTCTGGGAAAGAAAACAGGGAGTTAATATGGAGTGGAAGTAGAGAAAACAGAGTGAATTCTTTATTCGAGAAAAGTATTTACAATGTAACTACTTTAAAACACAAAATAAGAAACAATAATTTCAAAAGTGCAATAAAGCAGCAAAGAAAATCAAGTTCTCAAAGTGCTCTAAGCCATATGGGTAGGAGTTAAACACAAATCTGCAGTCTGCAACACAAAACCTTTGAGATAAAACTAAAGGCTCTGTTCCATTTCTCCTGTGTTGTCATTCATTCCAGGAGACTCTTCTCAGGTCAAGTGTCTAGTGCCACTGGCTACCTTCAATGTAGAAAATAATCCAATATGTTCCAGAAAGGAAATGAAACTTTACATGACCATTCTTTTTAATTTTTTCCTTTGTTGAAAGTACTTTTTCTCATTTAATATAAGCTGATCACGGTTTCCCTTACTTTTATTTCTCCCAACTTCATCCCACCCATCTGGACCACCTCCTTTCTCACTCTCATTAGAAAACAGGTTTCTAAGGGATAATAATAAAATGTAATATAAAAAGATAAATAAAAACAAGCATGTTGGAATAGAACTAAACAAACAAACAGAAGAAAAAGAGCCCCCTGAAAGGAATAAGAAACAGGCATAGACACAGAAACCCTTTCATTCACACACTCTGGAATCCCATAAAACCACAAAATTGGAAACCATAATATATGTATATTTCATAAATATATATATTACATAAAGTAAAGAAGGAGAGAAAATAAATATGAATAAAATAGTGAGAGAAACAGACAGTCCTAACACAACATCACGAGACAAGAAACCTCCAAGGATCCGCTGAGCTCATTCACGACTGGCCATCAATTATTGGGCATGCCTGCCCTCTTAAGAGTAGTTTGTTTCCCCAGTGAAACACCCCTGGGGAAAACTAAATTTTTATTTGCAGGTGGTTATCACTTGGAGACTGTTGTGAGTTAAGGATGAAGGCATGTATCCACTCCTCCTTCTAGCTCTAGCATCCCATCTGGTGCAGGCCCTCTGCTTGCTCCCTCAGTCTCTATGAGTTCCTACGTGCATTGGTTCTGCTGATTTAGACAACCTTGCCTTCTTGGTGTCTTTCATCCCCTCTACCTCTTACACTCTTTTTGTCTCCTCTTCTGCAGGGTTCTCTGAGCCCTAACAGGAGGGATTTGATGAAGACATCCCATTTAGGGCTGAGTATTACAAGATTTCTCACTCTCTGCATTAATATCTACTGTGAGTCTCTATATTTTTTCTCATTTGTTGTATAGGGAAGCTTCTATGATCATGTCTAAGCAAGACACTGACCCTATATGTCTTACACTTAACCTAATTTTAAAAGGAGTTGACTTATTAAAAAAGACTCCTTAGGACTGGTGAGGTGGCTCAGCTAGTAAAATGTCTGGCACACAGCATGGGAACCTTAATTTGGATTCCCAGGATCTGTATAAAGGCCAGTCAAGTCCATTTGAAATGCCCACACGGGAACAAGTGTATTCCAAGAGCTCACTGGCCAATCAGCTGAGCAGCATCAAAGGCCTCCAAACTCAGGGAGAAACTCAGTCTCAAAAATAAAGGAGGGCATGATTGAGAAAAACAGTAATAGTGGACCTCTGGCTTCCAAACACATGCATGTACACCCACACACATGTGAACATACATGAACAAAACATACACATCCAGAAAGAGTCAGACAGACAGTGGGAGGGAGGGAGGGAGGGAGGGAGGGAGGGAGGGAGGGAGGGAGGGAGAGAGAGAAAGAGGGAGAGAGAGAGAGAGAGGGAGAGAGAGAGAGAGAGAGAATTTCATCCGAAGGCATTCCTGTATGAAATAGGTCCCCAATCTCCACTTTCAGATATGTTATCCTCATCATTCTAGATATAGTTGTGTCCACTATGGAGGTCTCTAGCACTCTATACACATTTTAACTATGTTAATCCATTGGTTTAAGTACTTTCTACAACTTTAATAAAGTACTTTTCTATAAAGACAGAAACGGAAATGTACACAAATTGCCACAGTCACCCAAATAGTGAGGGTGTACAAACCAGACCACTGTGATTCTCCATTGCACGCTGGAAGGATACCCAGGGGAGAGAAGAAGAGGGAGATGTGGGAAGGACTTGGGAGGGGGTGACCAGGAAGGAGGACAGTGATTGGGATGTAAAGTGAATAACAAATATGGTCCAGAAAGGCAAGCATTATAGTGAAGACAAGAAATATTTTAGTAAGCAGATGAAAAAATACTGTATCCTTTGCCCTTAGACAGTAGGTGAGGTACATTTGAAGAAAGTAAGGCCATTCCTAGTACATACTCATTCAGGATGCTTGGCTCACACTGATCTCATACTAGCCTGCAATCTCCCCACAAAGACCTAGACGGCATTATCCAAGGGGGGATGTCTGCATTTTGACCAGAAAGCAGGTGGCACTTGAACAGTGTTTCAAAGATGAGTCACCAAGAAGAAAAAGACATGCCATCATTGCTGCTGTGATTTGAGGACATGTGCAGCCAGCCACCAGCTGAAGGAGGTCTAGGAGAATTGGAATGAAACAAAATAAAAGGTGCTAGTATGAGACCAGCTTGTTTCCACAAAAGGCTAGCAAGGTAGATGTGTGAATGAGTTCATCTCCAGCATTAGAGCCCACCGTCCACTAGAAGGATGCTGCAGCACCTAACAGAGGATGGCACAGTTGAGAACTCTGAAGGGTCACAATTAGAAAACTTGCCATGATTTTCTTAAGGGAAAGAAATAAAATATAAGGTTAAAATAGGGAGGCTGCTGGCACCTTACCAGGAAGGTAAGCAGTAAGAGTCATAAGACTAAACTGAAAGTCCTTCCATTGTAAGTGCTTTGAGTTTTCTTTTTAATTAATTTTTGAAACATTTTTATTTTTAAGAACTCTTTTGATTTAAAGAGCAAAGTACTGAGATTGGCCACATACTTCTCATCACACACATACCCCGGTTATCAATATCTTCTAATGCATTAGTTACAAATGATCAACCTTCATGATTTCCTCATCATCCTCCAAAATCCACGCATTCACTTTTGGTGTACATCCAATGAGTCTGAACAAATATATGATGGCATATATCTACTGCCATACTGTTAGGTGGAATATTTTCAATGACCCAAAGGTCTGGAGCTCTGTCTGTGCTCAACTCCATTGATTCGGGCAACGTGGTTCTTTTACTCTCCAGAACAGCACAGAGCAGACTAAGTAAAGCATGCTGTCCTTTAAGATCCTTAAGATCCTTAAGATCCTTAAGATCCTTTAAGCTTATACTTGGTGATATGTATTCAGATTTCTTCCATAATCTTCTGGCCATGGAGGATCTGTGTCTCTTGCTCTCTTGAGAGCTCATGTTCTGATTTGCTCTGTGTATGTGTGGTATATATATGTTCATGTGTGTACATATGTGTATACAAACTAAAGGTTTACATCTGGTATCTTCCTCAATCACCTTCCAACTGATTTTTTGAGAAAGTATCTCTTCCTTATTGGCATTCATTGGATTTTTTCTTGGATCACTGGCAAGTGGGCTCCAGGGATCCTCCTGTATCGACCTGCCAGAAAATCAGGTTTAGATGAGCAACACCACACCTATCTTTTACATGAGTGCTGTGCATCTGAATTCCGGTCCTCACGCTTACACAGCAAGTCATATTCCCTGCCCCAAAGGGTATATCTTCTAGTATGTAATGACATCTCGTTGTCTAACAGTACTGCTATTTATTTATCCAGCCACACACTGAGGGACATATGGCTGCTTCAGTATTTTATTAATTATGACTGTAACTACTATCAATACTCATGAAGAGATTATGTGATTGTGTGTGTGTGTGTTGTTGTTGTTGTTGTTTTTAAATAGGAACTTTATAGATTGGGAACTGAAACCAAAGCCTTCAGCATTCTAAGTAAGGGCTCTGTCAATAAGTTACACTTGCAGATGCATGTTCAGACTTTTAGGTGGACATATTTTTCAACTCTGAGTAATTAGTAAAAAAAAAAAAAATCTAATTACTGACTTTATAAAAAAAAAAAAAAGGTATTGTTAGTTTTATAAGAAAATACCCAGTCGTCTTCCTAAGTGGCTAATCTAGTTTCATACCTTTCAATAACAAACTGGAGGTCAGTCCACACCCTCCCTCACCAGCATTGGGTATTGTTGGAGTTTGTTTTGGACCAGTGTGTACCAGTGTGTCTTTGAAGCTTTGATTTGCATTTTCTTAACAATGATGACCCAGGATAAGAGACACCCCCTCATGCATTTATTTGTTATATGTATGCATTCTTCAGTGAATGGTCTGTAGGTGTGTGGCTTATTAGTCAAGTTATTCATTATCTTCCTTGTGATTTTTCAGAGTTACTTATAAGTTTTGGGTAAAGGTCTTTATAAAATGTTTCCTTTGAGAGCATTTATTCCAGGCCATCGAGTGATCCTGACAGTCTGGGGTGCAGGGTTAAAGAAGAAAGTCAATTTTGTTGGTTGCAAATTATCCTTCAACTTCTACAACAAAAGTGTACCACCATCTCTCTCCATACACTATAAATAAATAAAATGTCATTTAAAATTTTTAAGGTAAAATCCTTATTCTAGTCTTTATATTATATTCATACACTTCTCAACATATTTTTTAAAGGCACAAATTTTGTTTGTTTTGTTTTTCAAAACAGGGTTTCTCTGTGTAGCCTTGGCTGTCCTAGAACTCACTTTGTAGACCAGGCTGGCCTCAAAATCACAGAGACCCTCAAGGCAGAACTATTTAATTTTGATGAACTCTAAGAATTTATATATGTACATGTAATTCTAGTGTATAGGAGGTAGAACCAAGATAGTGAGGAGTTCAAGACCACCCTCATCAACATAAGCATTTGAGCTCAGCCTGGGCCGCAAGAGACCCTATCTCAAAAAAATTAAGTAAACTGTGAAAGTACAATCTTACAGAATTCACTTCAAGAATGACAACTGAATGTTTGTTTTTAATGATAAAATTTTCACTTTCATGCAAGTTTGGCCAAGCAATATCATCTGTCGTAAGTATGAAACTTTCTCATTTTTCAAGAGTTTTCCTGATAAAATTGATAGTGATATAAGTAAATATGAAATAAAGAAAGACTAGGTTATGGAATATTTACTACATGGTTTATATCATTGACAGTATATCTAAAAATGGTCTCTGCCGTGCCAAAGGTGTTCTAGGTTTCTGCTTAAAGTTTTACAGTTTAACATTTACATCTAAGTCTATAATACATCTATAATGCAGTTAGAATTAAATTTTGAAAATGGCCATTTTATTATAGAAATGTGCCTTCACTTAAAGATCTTAACAAAGCATTAAAATAATTAGATTTACTAAAGCTCAGTGTTTGATTTTACATCATTTAATACACTGTGTGATGAAGTTAGGTTTACATATAAACTGTTTTTATGAAGACAAAGTCAGTTATCTTCAAGGGAAAGATGCATACTGTTGACAAACTGATCTAGTGGCTTTTTCATGACCACTTTTACTTTAGATTCTGACTGACAGAAAATCAACCATTATGCATACTTAGGTATTTGACAGATAATTGCTATGAAAGTGAGAACACTGTGATCCCTTCACATCAAGGATGACAACTGAATGCTTACTGTTAATGATAAAATTTTCACTTTCATGCAAAAGTTAGGGTTTGGAGACGCTCTATCAACTTATCATGAGGGTGACATGTTCTCAGTCTTCAAGGGTTTCCCTGACAAGATTGATGATGACATAAATAAATGTGATCTTTCAAAATTCTGTAACACTTTCAGATTCAGTCAACCAGTATCTTTAAAATGACCAATGTATGTTACTAAGTGTTTCAGACCATAAACAGGTAAAAAGCCGACTTCAAAAGGTTTGTGGGTTATGATGTAATAGAATATAAAAAGTCATGAGATTGTACTGTGTGCTCCAGTCTTCAACTAACCTTCAAGGACCACTTGTTAGGTTTGGGTATAGTATCAAAAAATGTCATTTCTTTTAAAACATATTAAAATAGCATGCTCGTTTTTAATGACTGCTGGATATCTATGTGGGCAAGATTTCCTTTCTACACATAGAGGAGAATATACACTGTAAAGGAATGAGGAAAAGGTAGAAGAACCCTAAGGGAGAAGCATCCACAGCCAATTAGACCAGACAACGATCCACTGAAGTAAGCGTGGGTTCCGTTCACCAGACATTCTTAGAAATTCTGTAACATGGAAGTCCAACATAAACTGAAACTAAACAGCACTGTGGGAGAAGAGTGCCAATAACAGGAAATTGTCACAAGACCTAAAAGTCTAACAAATATATTCTCAGAAAGACCAGACAGTATCCCAATGTGCAAGTGACAGAAATACTTAAAATAAGAAAACAACCTGAGGAATAATGAGGGACTTAGAAACCTAAAAGTAGAGGAAGAAATACAGGCCAATAAACAGTTAATATAAAAATGAAAATACCTCACAAAATATTACAATAAAGTAGCACAAAAAGAAGAAAAAGGGGAGAAAATGACGTAAAAAATAGAAGAGAACTTTGGTCTAAAATACAATTTTGATTAATCAACAAATGGACAGCCTGAAAATTATATGTATTGAGCAGACGTAAGAGAGAAAGGATGTCTCTCCAAACTACAAGATAGGTCTACACATTTAAAGCTCTTATAAATGTTCAAGCTGCACAACGTTATAAAAAGTCTTAATAATCCACATACATCATGAAAGTTCAGGTAACTGGAGAAAAAATGGAAAGGATTCAGGATATAGAGGTAAAAAGGCCTTCTGAACAGCAGACATTGTTTCAACATGCTGAAAGCCTTCCACCTAACTTTCAGATGCTATGACTCAAGTCTTAGTAAAAATACACATACACACAAAACCTGACATTTTAGGACATAAATGCCAAAAATCTATATTCAAAGAAACTTTCGTTTCCCAGAAAACTACCAGCTATGTTTTAAATGCATGTATAGAAATACATTATGAAATTAACACAACAAGGAAGTTTATAATTTTGTGATCAGCTTTAATCAGTCTTTACCATCAAAGTAGCATAAATGTAGGTCAAATGTTGACTTCTCAAAATGATAATTTTTAAGAAGAGAAATAAAGAGAGGAACAAAAAACGAGGCCTGGGAGGAAGGAATTAAAAGGTACTAAATTCTTAACTATAATAGAACAAGTTAAAATGCCTGAATTTTATATCAAGCAATATAGGATGCGATCAAGAAGGTCACTTATACACGAGAACAAACACCTAAGGAAGTTGAAGGAGGTTGTCTCTGAGGAGGAAGCAAGCAGCGTGGAGTCTCTGGCATTGATTTAAGAGCATAATACACATTATTATGTTCAATTGTTTCAAAGTAAGAAAGAATAAAATTATGACAAATCACAAAATGAATAAGCACAGGAATGCATATACCACGTCATAAAAGCAATGCATTTATTAAGAAAACTATACATTTGCAAGTAAATCCAGTGATCATGCACATTTACTAACTAAGGAACCAATATATGAGAAAAAATTACATATATATATATATATATATATATATATATATATATAATGCTTTTCTGTAAATAAATTTTATGTCACCAGAGTCCTACATCTACAGCATACAGACCATGCTGTTAGAACATACAGCCTGTTGCTGGAGCTGACTGTAGAAAAACTCAGATCACCATTTTTTTTTGAAAGCAAACACCTGCCAAGCATAGTTTGCATTCCCTACAAACGAGCAGCACAGCCTCTCACTAGCTAATCGCCTCCCGCATCTAATAGGAGCTGTTTTTCTGCACACTCCTGAAAGTAAAGAGAAAATAGAAGACCTCATATTTCAAGAAAAAACACAATTGTCATGGATAACTGCACAAATGAAGGAAATTCGTACTAGATATGCTTTCAGGACATTTTAAATAGTTATAGATATTGTTATATATTAACATAGAAATGTGGGACAGATGCAATATTTCTTCATTTTGTTTTTTAGTAGATATACAGACATAATCCCAGTCCAGCTGGATATCTAGAGGGTAGAAACATTACAAATGAAATGAAGAAAGCAGCACAACTTTCAAACCCTTCTCTGTTTTCATTTATACGTCATCAGACAGTTTCCCAATGACCTTGGTCTTCCAAAGTAACATTTTAGCTAAAGTGGCGGAGAATGGAATGCTGCATTAGAACTGAAAGCAACATGAAAGGTGACCGTCCTAGGCTGCTGCTTTGTACAGCATTATGCATAATAAGACTCCCCACTTTCTCAGACAGGGTTGAAAATGTCAGATTGAACCATGTATCAAATCTTAATAAGATGTTTAGAAATTGGTTGCATGGGAGAGCTACAAGCATGGGAATGACAGTTACTGGTCACCTGACCCAGGAGTAAACTCCCATATCCTCCCTTTAAATCCTTGTATTTGGGCTCCTGCTGAGCTAACCATTGCCTTAGCAGGACTGGTACCAAGATGAGAATTTCATTCTGTTGTTTCACAAAACATCAAAGTATAATAAAGAGAGCTCTTGCTGCAGACCTCCCTGCCCTGTGAGAGAATTATTCTGTCAACATGGTGTTATTCTACCTACCCACTGACTGCTACTGGAGAGATGGCATTGAGGAGGCAGTTTGAAGGAACAGAAAATGTGGTTTTTTAAAAATCATGTAAAGTATAATTTGTAAAATATCTTTGAGGTCTTTAAATGCTCAAACTTTTTTGAAGCATTTATTTTATTTTATTTTATTTTATTTTATTTTATTTGGGGGGGACGGGGAGGAGGTTTCGAGACAGGTTTCTCTGTGTAGCACTGGCTTTCCTGGAACTCACTCTGTAGACCAGGCTGGCCTCTAACTCAGAAATCTGCCTGCCTCTGCCTCCCAAGTGCTGGGATTAAAGGCATTCGCCACCACTGCCTGGCTTTTGAAGCATTTATAAACTGAATTTTACATGACAGAGATGCTGCTACAGCTGAGTGGTGGCAACGATGGGTGTGACCAACAGGCCACTTTATTCTTAGAATCCTCTGAGATAGAAAGGTGCTGTTTCCCCTACTGTCTGGAGAGAAGTTTGGAGTGAAGCAGTCTGAGATATCAGGAGTCTCTCCAAGGACAAGAAGTAAAACTATGCCAGCAAACTGCTTGACCAATCACTGAGAACTGTGAACTGTTTTGTCAAACAAAAAGGTCCAGTTGGAAAATCCTTCAATGTGACTGTTTAATCCTGCCAAGATGCCATGTTTCCATGCAAAACAATTCAGAATATAGCTATAAGTATGTAAGTATATAAATATGCATGTGTGTGCATATAAATTGTGTGTGACTATAAAGATCCAAAAGCATAATAGAGAACAAAATACCTTTTTTTTTAAATAAAGTGTGATTGAATTTATAACTTTTGACTAGCATACACTAAAAGTGCCGTAACTCTAAAGCAATAACTATATTACCTGAAGATCCGTGTCCGGGGTGATTCTGTTGTTTTTGTTGTTGCTGATTCTGCTGCTGCTGTTATTGTTTTGGGCTTTTTGTTTGTCTTTCTCAAATCAATACAAGCTAAAGTCATTTGAGAAGAAGGAACCATAATTGAGAAAATGCCTCTATAAGACTGACCTGTGGTCAAGCCTATAGGTCATTTCCTCACTTAGTGATTTATATGGGAAGGCCCAAACCATCATAGATAATACCACCTCTGGGCTGGTGGTTCTGAGTTGTATAAGAAAGCAGTCTGAGAAAGTCATGAAGAGCAGGTCAGTAAGCAGCACCTCTCCATGGCTTCTACTCCAGTTCCTGGCCCCAGTTCCTGCCCTAAGCTCCTGGCCTCACTTCCCTCAGTGATGGACTTCTAAGGTGAAATACACCCTTCACTCAATAAGTTGCTATTGGTCAAAGTGTTTTATCACAACAATAGAATCCTAAGGCAGCTCATAGCAATAGAATTGCAATCACTAATGATTTGCAATGACAAACGTTGGATAATAGAAAGTCTATACAGTCCCATACATTCATTTTTGAATCAGGCTTTCAAACGTACTCCTTGCCCACAGCATTGAGCTTCATGACTGGTCAAAGCACTGTTGAGTGCTTAGCCCCATATAGAACATCTATCGAACATCCTTAATTCACATACATGTGTGCGAAGTTGTCGTAAAATATTTTGAGAATCTTTCACTCTTCCCAGCATGTCTACTACCACACAAACAGGCACGCACTGTTTGTGTATATGTAGAACAGAAAAAGCAGAGAGAAGCTAAGATCTTGACCCCACCAAACCCATTACTCCTATGAGCAGACTTGTCCTGTGAATCTGAGCTGAGCATCCATGGATTCAGCCAAAAACAGATCAAAACACTCAAAGTATGTGTTTTACTGAATATAGATAGACCTTTTTCCCTATGACTATTTCCTAAATAACATAACAATCTGCAAATGTTTCCACAGTATTCAGGAAAATAAGAAATAGAGATGATTTTCAGCATACCACAGGATATAGATCCTATGCACATACTACCCCACTATTTATGAAATATTCACAGATTTGTGTGTCCCCGGGAAGATCTAGAATAAATTCCCCAGATACAAAGGAAAAACACTATTTCCTGGGTAATTTAAATTCTTACCAATAAATGTGACCAGCATTTCCAAAAGGTCTCCTGGACAAATAAATTAATTTGTGTTACCAACCAACCAGTTCAAGATCTTGGGGCACATTGCACCATGTAGGACCGTGAAAGGAGCATGGTTTCTGGTCAAGCACTAGCTAGAGATGGCCAGAGACCCAACAGGTTGGGGACCTCACAGGTTTCCCTGCAACAGACAGCATGCATTTTGCCACACGGGATCTACAACTCAGTCCAACAGGACCCATGCAATGCGTGCACCACAGCCCCACAGCACCATGGTCTGTATGGAGTAATAATCAGCCAATTCAGAAACATTCCATTTGGCTTCAGGCTCTGTCCCCTTCCAGTGGAGATACACAGCCACCCACACACAGCAGGGAGAGAGACATGTGGGAAGGAATAGATACCTCTTTCCTGAGGAAAAAAGCCAGTGTGAAAGTCCTGAAGACAAAAACATACAATAGACAGTGGAGAGCCATGAAACCTTTTCCCAAGCAAATATGCTCTGCTATGAACTTTCTTTGGCCCTTACAATACTTAATATTGAATTAGAGCAAATATTGTTAGAATTCCCAAGTACATGCAGCTGCCTAAGACTAAAAATAATTTGCTGACCAGGCCACTGACTATCTCCCCTTATCACCACAGTCACTTACAAAGAAGCTATTGGATTGCTGCCTATAAGCCAGGTTTCACACCTTTACTTGCTTTCTCTACCAGGATTCTGAAGCAGCAGTCCCATAAACAAATTAAACACAACACAGGGTGCACATGTCTAGGGTTCTAGGCAGATGGTTTGAAAATGTTAACCTTGCCAAAAGAATCCAAATCCTTCAAATATCATCACAGCTGTAACAGGATTATCATTCACACTCACTGGTCGACTCTTCCAGCCATCTTTGCCCACTCGCCTAAACTGGCCACAGAATGGAACCCTATGTATGTTTAAGAAAGAGCCCGTCTGAAATCCTTTCAAAGAAGTGTCTGTTAGGAATGCAGACTATATCCTTACTGGAGCTCCCTAGAAAGTTAGAACCCCCCTCGCTTTCATTGACTCCCTAATCTTGTTCTCATTGTTTGGGTGTTTTTATTCACAACTTGCTGACCTTTATTAACCTCTGAATCATTCCTTCACACTATAGAAAAGAGACAAGGAGATAGAATAAGCACTGAATTACATCCTTTGCAAGATCCATTTAAATATATCACGTTGGCCTGCCAGATGGCTCTGTGGCTAAAAGACTTGCTAGAAAACTAGATACTCAGAACCCATGCGAAAGCAGAAGGAGAAAACTGACTTTATAAAGTGGTCATCTGAAATTCACACTGTACCATGGCATGCCTGTTTCCCTCCCACATTATGCACATACAACAATTTATATGTGTATGTGTGTATGTATCATGTTGCCAACATAAAAAAATTAGCAGAAGCCTCACTTTGCTAACACATTCAATCACTAATTACTTTGCATCTTCTATTTGCCATGTATCAATGACAAGCTACTCATTCCCACACTAAGCCCATAGCTCCTGTATATCCATAAGTGTCATCTTAGTTAGGATTTATTGTTAAGAGACACCATGACCACCGCAACACTTATAAAGGAAAACATGGCTGGCTTACAGTTTATAGGTTCAGTTCATTATCATCATGGTGAGAAGCACAGCACCATGTGGGTAGATTTGATGCTGGAGAGGTACCTCAGAGTTCTACATCTGAATTGGCAGGCAGCAGGAAGAGAGAGTGACACTGGGCCTGGTCTGAGCATTTGAAACCTCAAAGTCCACTTCCAGTGACACACTTCCTCTAACAAAACCACACCTACTCCCACAAGACTACACCTCCTAATAGTGCCACTCTCTATGAGCCTTTGGGAGCCATTTTCATTGAAACCATCACAGATGTCTATACTTTATTTCTTAGAACTCACAATGTCATGATTCTGTCATGACCCTAGATACAGGCTGTTTCATAAAACAAAGATTTCCCCAATTCTTATACTAAGTTAGCTGAATCTTTCACATACAGGAAGTGTATTCTGTCATTTCCTTTTGTTTACTGTCTTAAGCCTTGAGACACTGAAGACTATCATATGCATATTGGATAACTTTCAAACTAAGCATGATCACTACTACTTTAAATTATTCAACACGCTGTTTGGCCAAGTCATAATCCTAGTGCCCTCACCCAGGCCTCCATTTTGCACTCACTCAGTGATAGCTCTGATGTAGAATCATACCTTACCTCTTACTCCCCAGCATTTACTTTATTACATTACACAAATGAGATGTTACTGACACAAAAGCCATGTATTTTTGCATTGCAAACATGAAAAGATGAGAAATTTGCGAGCATTACTATTTCTAAGAACAAAACCACATACTCACACAGATGTGATTGCTCATTGCATGATTATGACTTGTTTTTCTCTAGTTGAACAGTCATGCCTCCAAATGGGCCATAAAAAAGGATCTATAGTCTCAGCTGAATTGAATGTTACAACTTAACGAGGTGCCCACAGGTGCAAACTTTATAGCAATGTGGACCTATTAACCAAAATGCATCTTATGGGAATAGTTAATGAGACCAGAGAGTCATCTGCAGTAGCCACTAGAAGTTGTTCATAAATAGTTGATTCTGTGTGGCTGATAGCATGAGAGGATCATATTTTTTCACCCATGCAAACATCAAGTATGACCATTCATCTTTCTGGCTAATGACAGGGGAACTAAAGTAGCATGGGCCTCCGTCCGTGTGCATTGTAAGAGCCTAAGCATGCATTCCTATTACTTCTCTCTGCAGCTGTTACATGAAAGCAGGGTTTAAGATGGATCCGTCACCAGCCACAGGCCCCAGTGAGCAAATGATCAGCTTCTCCTGCTAGCTCACCGTGAATTCATAGCTGAGAAAGCAGAACTGAGAAGTTGCTGCTGCAGGAGCCACTGAGGTTTGCAGATGTACGTAGGGCACAGCCTAGCCTTGCCTTCCCTGTACTGTGACTAACGCTAAGCATCAACATGTGAGCACCACGCTATATGTATGGGAAACTCAAATCCAGACACAACGTATTGTCCTGACAAAATACATATAGTGGGTTTTAAGGGACAAAATTTGGCCTTATGGAAATTCTCCAAATGCAGACTCTTCTAACATACTTTGAGACAACAGCACTTCCTAGACTGGCAGAGAGAGGATTTTGTTCCACAGAGAGGAACCAGTGTAAATAAAGGAAATGACAACAAATATCCAGAGAACATGGAAGACAGCAGAGTGAGGCTGTAGCATGAGTACAAGAGCAGTCATGGCAAATGAGCCTGGAATTCTGATGTACAACAGGCATGACAGGCTGTGAATTCTACACCATCCCACAAAACTTTAACAAGAACAATATCTATGACCAGTGTTGCAGCATATTCTAGGGACCTTTTCTGTATATTATACATTTGCTTCTCAGAACCACCCACTGAAATAGGTAATTTTCATTTACATATGGCTAAAGATATGGAGACAGTGCACTGCCTATGGCTGCCACACAAGAAAGTAGCAGCACCAAGACTTGAACCCAAACTGTCTCTCTGGAGTCTGTGGGGATGTCTTAGTTTTTCTTCTATTGCTATGAGGAGACACCATGACCAAGGCAACTTATAAAAGAAAGCATTTAATTGGGGGCTTGCTTATAGTTTGAAGGGTTAGTCTGTGGTCATTATGCCTGCATGGTAGCAGCCAGACAGAAAGAAATGACATTGGAGCAATAGCTGAGAGCGAACATCTGATCCACATGATAGAAAAAGCAAGAAAATGAGAATGGATCTGGCATGAAAACAGCCTACCCCCACTAGCACACCTCCTCCAACAAAGCCGCATTTCCTAATCCTGCCTAAATAGTTCATCAACTGGGAACCAAGTATCCAAATATATGAGCCTAAGGGAGCCATTCTCATTCAGACCAACACAGGTAATAGTCACCGTGCCATACTTTTACACACAGAACTTTATGACACCAAGGGTCTTCCGTAAAAGGGGTGGGTCAGTCCCATCTATAGTTTTAGGGAAGAATTCCATAACCACCATTGTACTTCAAAACTGCAGGCCAAAGAAAAGAAGCTTGGTTCATAGGCAGACACAATTTTAGAGAGTTCTGAAAGTAATCAAGTCAAAGACAATGAGCTTTTATACTAGGATAACTAACCCATGAACCAACTGTCCAGAAATCTGTGATGTGGTCCCAGCAGCAGGCCTTTTGCCTTCAGTGAGTGGGAGTTTAAAATCAGCTGCAAGTTCTTTTCTATTCCTCTCACAAATAACTACCCCTCTGCTGGCATCAAGGCTGTCTTTCAGACCTCCTGTACCAGCAATCATTGCAGAAGCAAAGTTCAAGGCTTCCAACTCCAGGTTGTAAGAAGCCTTACAGTAGCTGGTGCCTAATTCCCCTGGAGTCTCTAGGAATCACGAGTTACCATGTAAATGACAAATAAATGTCTTGGGAAGGAGCTTTGTCAAATATACCCCCAATCTAGGTCCCAAACTGGACCCACCTTCCAGCTGTCATTACAAAGTGCCAAGCATTTGAATTAATTGATCATGGGCGCTACAGAAGAGCTACCAAATGACCCTAGTTGACACTTCAGGTTAGAAGAATGACCAAACGCTACTTTGTAGTCAACCTTTGACTCCTACTCATACCCCAACAATAAAAAAAGCAACCAAGGGGGATAATTCACCACAAAATAAGTAGCATGCAGAAGACTTACACTGTCATTTGTCTCCTACTACCCCTTTGCTCTGTATTCTGGCTGCCCATCAAACAGCCTGAGGAGTTTTTTAAGTTGCCATGGTTCTGAGCCCCACTAAACTATTGGGGCTCCAGTAGTTCCAAACTAGTCATTGGAAATAGTCATTGGATAATTTTAATGGGCAACCAGTCTTGGAAGTCATTGATCTACAGCTACATAAATTTTTACTGTTTTATGAGCAGAAAATATACCAACAGACTTTGAAAAGAGGCACTCAAAAGAGAAAAGAAAATGTTTTGGCTTGGTTCTCTAAAACAGAGATAATCTTGTCACTACATGAGAAAGGCAGGCCTGAAATAGAAGTTCTTTTTAAAAAGACATAGGAAATGACTTGCATATATAAATCATTTTGGCCCCAAATTATTTTAAATACATACTGATTTTTTTTTTTTAAATCTCAAAATGTTTTGGGGAAACTGCTGAATATAGATTCAGTTGCATATTTCTTCCTTCAACATATATAAGGGCAATTATTTAAAAGTTTAATTTACATGACAGGACATATGTCAGTTCTGAGACTGTATTTTGTTACTGAGCTACCACTAAAACTTTATTCTAGGACAAAAATAAAACAACTCTGAGGAACAGAATGTAAAGCACGTTAATAACCTCAGACCCACAGTTCAGTTCTAGTGGAGAGGACAAGCACTCAGGATATCAGAGACACACAGAGCTGGTCATCATTGTCTCTACATGCATGCTTTCCTAACTGTTAACATTCAAAGATTAGAAGATGAAGTCACTAATGACAGACATCATCAACTCAATGGTTGTCTCCTCTGCCTCTGCCTCAGCTGCTCAAGCCTACATAGAAATGATGAAATTACTCCACTCCAGAGCAAACAGTACCTACCTAGTATGTGTCAGTCAGTAGAGGATCAATAAGGGGGATTTCCCAAAGGATTCAACAGAGTACATACTAACTAGTCTCATGTAAGCATCCATGAGGACAACCCTTCAAAGATAGAAAATTCTTTCCTAAAGTGAAAATCTGAAGCACTCTGTGTAGTCTGAAGACTTCTCCACACAGTCCCATCAGGTTTACATGATAGTGCACATGCTTTTACTGGTCTTCTCATTCCCTCTGCCAAATGCATTTTATGACCAGAGTAAACCAAATGCAGTGTGCAAGTGCAGTTGTCCATGAGGATGTAGTTGACAGGAAAGATTCTCCTTTTTTCCTAACATGATTATGAAGATATGAAAAAATGTCTTATATCCTAATTTAGGAAAAATAACATCAAAATTGGTAGATCCAGTTTGCCAAGCTTTCATTCTTGGTCTCACATAATCCTCAGGGAGGTGAACAATTCTCTATGAGACTTTAGACTTTAGACTTCCTGCCTAGCACTTACCTTGCCCCAACCAAGAAACAGACAAACAATAAGCAGTAAGCAAAGTTTTAAGAAGGTTTCTGAAATGCTACTGAGGAATTAATGACAACCTATGAATTATTTCAACCACAGCTAAAATACTGTCTTTAATACGAAGCATGCTATCGCAAAGTCAATCCGGAAAAATTAAGAAAATTCTGTACGATGTTGACAGACTGAAAATTTAATAAAACAGAAGTTCAAAAAGGCATAAAAGAGAATTAAATTAGTTGCCTCAGGATATGTGATAAGGATACAGTATTTTTAACTTTTCTGATTTAGAGACTATTCCATCTGTACTGTCCTGTTCCTATACTAAACAGGAACTTTCATAGGCTTCTTCAAAGAATAAACAAGAGAACCTAAAATGAAGTAACACACAGCTCTAGAATTCCGAGAAGCAAATGGATTGTCTTTAGGCGGTGATATACCTAGTATCTAGTATAATCTAATCGTGCTAGGAGTTTAAAGCAATTATCCTCCTTCTAGAGCTTGATTAAAAATATTTATTGACTATCTGCTAAGGAAATAACCATGTCCACCAATATGACAAATTGAAACAGTTCTTTACTGAATCTATTTTTTAAAATCTAAATGACAAAATATTACTTGGAATGTCAACCATACTGTGTAATGTGCTGTCTTCTGACCATAGCAAGAGAGATAAGGACTATTGGAATGTTACATACTTTGCTCCCCGCTCCCCACAGCAATCAGCATAGAGCTTAGCACACTGAAAGAGAACATAATATACTGACTTAGTCTCTTTTATACCATTTAGTCTTTTGAATACTTCCATTGATTAAAGGCCATGCTGTAGTCTGTGGCAATAGAACGAAGACACAAGCTATAATGCATGTCACCGCCCACATTCTGACATAACTTGGCATTTTGATTAACCACAGATTAAGACGTGTATGTGCAGATCTAACAATAACACTTTGCCTTCCCTCAAACTCAGTACCACTCAAATTTTCATCATGCTTCTTTATGCTGTTATTTAATAAGGTCCTTGGGCACTGGGGTGGTTTGAGTGAGACTAGCCCTCATAGACTCGCAGACTTCAATGTTTAGTTCCCATCTGGAAGACTGCTTAAGAAGGATTAAGAGGTGTCATCCTGCCAGGTGGTGGTGGCGCTTGCCTTTAATCCCAGCACTTGGGAGGCAGAGGCAGGCGGATTTCTAAGTTCGAGGCTAGTCTGGTCTACAGAGTGAACTCCAGGACAGCCAGGACTACACAGAGAAACCCTGTCTCGAAAACCCCCCCCCCAAAAAAAAAAGAGGTGTCATCCTGTTGGATAAGATGTGTCACTAAGTGTGGGCTCTGATGTATCAAAAGCCCATTCTAGGCCCAGTTCCAACCCTCTCTGTCTCTCTGCTTCTATCTTGCAGATCATAACACAAGCTCCGAGCTACTGCTTCAACAGCATGCCTGCCTGTCTGCCGCCATGGTCCCTGTCATGATGAGCATGAGCTTACCCTCAGAAACTGTAAGCAAGCCCCAATTAAATGACTTCATTTATATGTTGCCTTGGCATTGGTGTCTTTTCACAACAACAGAATAGTAACTAAGACAGACGTTAAATAAGATGAAATTTTTTAATACTAAAAGTCACAATCAAAATGAGTTCATTCAGCTTAGATGAGACTTACCTAGGAGTGATGAAAATTTCACGTAAAATGCATATAGAGAATCTGGTATTTGTATCAAGTAGCAGGATGATGTGTCTTCACAAATGTCTTATTTAGTGTGCACAGTGAAAAAGGTAGCTGGTGATATCATTGCACAAAACAAGTACTAGTGTCAAAGAGTCAACAAGTGGCAGAGCTGTGATACAAATCCAGTTTAGTCTAATTCTCCAAAATGGTGCCACCTGCCCTTCAGTGAGGTCATCAAACCAGAATAATTCTGTTATATAATTTGAGCTGTTCCTGGTCTAAAACTACTAATATTTTTGAGGATAAAACCACTAACTAATTATACAGGAGAGCAAAACCAATAGTCACGCTAGCTTCACTGCAATAGGTAAATATGGAAAAACTTCTCCAAGAATCTAGAATTCCTCGAGGAAAAGATAAATTCAGATGTTTGAATAATTTCGTGAAGTTTTGCCTGCACACCACTTGGAGTTTACCGATCACGCCCTTTTGACTTAGAGTGGCCACTGACATCGATGGGCTTTCAGCTAGTTTGAACAACACAAGACCCTAAGGTTGGAATTCTCACATTCATCTACTCTCTATTTTCTTAGGCCTGTTTAAGAAGTTCATGAACACTAAACTTTGACATTATGATTTCTTCTAGTAACAAGAGACCTATATATTTAATCACTGATGATTAGTTCACAAATAAATTCATTTGAGGGAGTCTATTTATCTTAAAAATATAATTTGTAACTAAGAATTCAAAATTCATATCACACATCATAATCATTCTTCCATTAATCAAATTTGATGAGGAATTCTAATAAGGTTCCACAATTAAGCCTTTTATATATTAAGAAACAATATAGCAATCACCATCTAATGTGCAAGACCTAACCACTGCAAAGATGATGTTCTAAATTTGAACTTGAAAGGAAAACCCATCAGCGTACCCGCTCGATTTCTTTAATCTATTCATGTAGGTTAATTACCTGACACTCATTAAGATGGCTCTGAGCTTCTTTACATTTCTGACCATATTAACCTCTCCAACTAATCCTTATTAGAAAAATATTAAAGAGTGTTCATTGCTATTACAAATTGAATCTCAAATGATGAAACAATTATCAAATAAATGGAGTAGAAAACGAGGTTATATGCATGAGAAGATTCAATGCATGTAATGTTTTACTTCCATTATCATAAAGTACAGGTCGTCAGGTCTATATGCTGGAACGGTGCTTAAAGACCAGTCCTCAAAGAAGCCTCTGTACTCTATTCTTACCAACTGGCTGACAAACAAAGACCTAAAGTTCATAATAAATAGATGTATACGCAGAGAGAAAAATACTATCTTCCATAAGCCCAGATGATTGAAGAGGAAGACTCAAGTGTTACAACTAAATCAAAAGAGAGGTTAGTCAAAATGCTAGAAAAAAATAGAATATATCAGTCAGCATGACAAAAGTATCCTCTTTATTAAATATAAGTTTAAAATAAATCTTATTACTTTAGCTCAAGGACAAAACATAAAGTGTAAGGTATTTCTTTTCTTAATAAACTCCACTTAATTTCTTATGCTATACCAGGGGTACATGTGTTTAGGGACTGAACACAGTGCTTCAAGCACACTAAGCATAATTTCCAA
The DNA here is from genome assembly GCA_030674055.1 of Rhabdomys pumilio. NCBI lineage: Eukaryota > Metazoa > Chordata > Mammalia > Rodentia > Muridae > Rhabdomys > Rhabdomys pumilio. The sequence continues at coordinate 143,236,999 of JANHMN010000001.1, read as the reverse complement.
TACTAAGCTGACTCCTCTGTCCACTTCTTGTTTTGTTAAAGATGCTGTGGATGTTTTAGTTGTGGTAGTTTATAAATATTCATCTTTGTTACACTATAATTTAGATGGAAGAAAACATAAGAGGTAGAGAGATTTAATTTGGATAATAAAGCAAATATAGCAAACATAGCAAATGAGAGAGTTAGAAGAAAACAGTAGGAGCAAAGCAGAGTTGGGGTAGGAAATAAAACAAAAGTGGTTTAAACCAAGTATTTACACAAAGGCAATAGTCCCAATACTTTCCAATTTTAAATAGAAATAATCAAAACAGAAATAAAAATGGCCAATCCATCCTGCAACTGAAATTAACTTTATTATGATAGTAATGCTTTTTTAAGTGTGAAAATCTTCATATTCTCCATATTGCTAAAATTAAAATATTCCTAAAACATGGGTGGGAGCAACTTTGGATCACTTGCCAAGTTGTCTACTTAAACGATAACAACATTTTTAAAGCATACACATACCTTGCAGCCAGAAATTGCAATTTAAGAAGTTAATCAGAGAAAAAATTAGGAATACTTTAAAAACTTGGGGAAAAGTATTTAACAGAAATACTTGCCATTGTGAAAGTGTATAATAACCTAAATACCTAATGGGGCACCACTTAAACAAAGTGATATGTACACACAATGTAATGTTGTACACATGAATCACTCACAGTGGAGATACATTCTAAGAAATGAGTCAGCCAGTGGCAAATTTCCTTGTTGTGGAAACACTGTAAAATGTACTTACATATTTCTCTGTGGTCTGACCTGCTACATATTGACACCATATGGTACAGCCTATTGCTTCCAAGCTATAAAGACAGAGTCCTATGACTAGACTGAGGACTGTAATCAGCCATGATGCAATAGCAAATACTAGTGTAGCTAAATATCTCTAACCATTGTAAGGATACACTGAAAGTACTAAGAGATGAGAATCTTTCAATTTCATTATCATACCCTGGGTCCATAATCTTAAAAGAAATCCATCACTGATGCACTGTAGGTGAAAAAGGTGATGATGTTATATACAACAATATTTAACTTAGCTCTTACAACAATTATTTGTGCCAGGTATTACTCCAAGCATTTAATAAATGCTGTTTCAGCAAGTTCTTCTAACAGCCTATTACACTCTTGTTACCTCACTACAGGTGAAGTTGAGACTGCAGGATAATGATGTCACCTGTTGCACAGCCATAGGAGAAACTGATGTGTGAATGCAGCCAGGCTCCTTGCAGATTTTCTGTATGATAATAAAATTCTATCTTCTAATTTCCAACTTATATATAGGAAAGGTATTTTATTTTTACTTTATTAAATGAACAGAGTAAAAATCAACTCAGGAAACTGAAAAGCTAAAAAATGTAAAGTCCAGATCATCAAGTTGTAAACTTGTCCCTGCTTCAGATAGCAGCAAAGGAATGTGCTTGAGAGACAGAAGCCACGGCTCATACCTGAGCCTCACTTTTAACTTCATAGTCCTAACTGCTAAATGCTCATGCTCTGGAAAGCTAGTAATCTGCAGATACTCAGCAAAGGACTTTTATCCATAGTAATAAGACATAGGACATTAGTAGGTATGATCAATGAAGAGGGCACAACAACCACTTCCTTTGAGTAAACAAAAGCAAGGAGGTTTCTTGAGGACAGTTCTGACCCATGCTTTGGGACTAAGTGCTCTGGTCCGAGGGGATCAGACAACAGGGTCTAGCAAGAGAAAGAGTGGGATGGAGGGGCAAGAGACCCAAAGAATGGAGACAAGACAAGGTGTGTGTTCAAGTTCCTAGTCTCCTTTATTGAAAGGAAATCTGGGGTATTTATACACTTTGCCTCGTGCCTTGTAGGCATGGATATCACGTGCACCTTGCAGCTGGGGGGCACTAAACAGCAAAACAAGATGTGTGGGATAAACAAGATGTTTATCAGAGTGTGCTCAGCTGTTGTAGGCTGTTGAAAACAAGTCTCTTGTCAGGGTATATGGCTCAAGATGGCTGCAAAGATGATAGTGCTTTCTGCTAGGAGTCGGCTCCCAACAGAGGTTCTATTGCTGGAGGACATATTTGACTTTCATCCACTCTCCCAAACACCTTCCCATCAAACACTTTTCCAAACCCCTCAAAACTCCAGCAATCCAGAAAGCATGCTCTGCAAAGGTTGATTTTAGAGTCATCCCCCAGGGTCATTCATAATAATAATACTGGGGCGCTCACCACAGAGTTAGCCATACTTGAAAATGGCAGCACCAGGTCCAGCTCCCCCACTGACTGGGCCAACTGTAGGTAAAGATGGTCAAAACTGCCTGCTCCCAGAGCTTCTAACAGAGATGTTTAAAAACTGAAATGAGTTTGCAGAGCACATTCAAATGTTAGCCATATAATCCTATGCAAACAACTGCCTTCCCTTGATATTCTTGGGCTAACACCACTTGCACTGCTTTCCCCTGGTTGCCACTGTTCTGCCTGGAATAAGGTAATCATAGCATCTCAGAGGGGGCTCTCAGTAGTAAACTGTGAACACAACTGTGTGCATTAGTCAGGACTGATTCATAGCAGCTCTCACTTGTTCTACAGGATTAATGTGTCAGATCTAGACCAGAAAGAATCTACCTCAGCTCCGGCTACAAGAGTAAAATTATTCCATTTTCAGACATGAACTAGGAGCATGACACAGTACCGGAATACAATGTTCTCATCGCACACTGTGAGCATGTCAAAGAAAGAGCCAAAAGATTAGGCAGGTGCATTTCCTACATCCAATTCTGCAGTCAGTTCACTTCCTTAAAAGCCTGAGTCTGCTGCCTTTATACACATGTATGTAACATAAACATAAATGTTTACTCCAATTCTTTTTCATACTAGGCTTAACTTAGCTGAATTATATTTAGAGAAAATTTGATATTTACACATAATGAAGAGTTTTTTTCTCTTCCCTTTTCTTTTCACCTCACCTTACATCCCACACATTTTCCACCGTACTAACAGAAGCCAGCGTCTTTATGAGCAGTGTGATTCTAACTTGAACCCAAACTGAGTTTCCATCTCATATGGTCTTTCTGTTCAACAATTCAAGACATAGCCACATTCATGCATTCTCTTTCAAATTGTCCAAATAAAAAGAATAGAAATTACTTGGAAAATAATGCTCAAGATTATTTTCTGAAGAAATGGGTTAGTAGTTAAGAGCATTTCTAGTCTTAAAAAATATCTGAACTAGCTTCCCAGAACCCAGAACAGGTGACACACAACAACATGTAATTCCAGCTCCAGAGTAGTCTCTTTATACACACACACACCACACACACATGCATGTACACACATATACTCATGCACTAGATATAAATACATAAGTACAAAAAAATTAAACAATGTTCAACATAGCCCCATTGTCACAAAAAAAGCCCTGTTCACTATAAAATGCTCAGAATCTGAAAAAAGAAAACAGGCAACAAAATCATTAGAAAAGCAGAGATTAAAAGAAAAAAAGCAAAGTCACACTGACCATGGCTGGTGATTCAGAAGCTGAATGATGGAGATTTGTGGAGAAAGGGGCTCATAATATATTCTGACTACATTTGTGTAAGCTTGAATATTTTCTACAATAAAAAGAATTCTCAAAGAAAAATAGGAGGCAATCATGGTTTTTAGACAATAACACAAGGCATTATATTTGTTTATCTCATGATTTCATAATTCTGAGTATAATTATTTATTAAATTCATTCTCTATCAAAAAACTTATCACAAGACTCATTAGAGTGCTCTATTGTTTTTCGTCATTGTCGTTCTGCCCAGCAGTCTGTCAGCAAGCTGCGTGACAGAAGAGTGCATGTCTCACTTGGAGCATCTAGCCTCGCACCTGCAACTAATCAGTTACTCAAAAAAGGGGGAGGGGTACAGAAAAAAAGTTTGCTAAATGAACAGACAAAATCCCACTTCTTTGCTTCACTGGAGAACTCCAGCTAAGATCAAAAGAACAACATTCTCTTGTTTACTTTGAAATTCTAAGTTTCCACTTTGACTAATGCCCTAATTTGACATAAAGCAAGACAGAAGAGGAGGAGGAGGAGGAGGAGGAGGAGGAGGAGGAGGAGGAGGAGGAGGAGGAAGAAGAAGAGGAAGAAGAGGAAGAAGAGGAAGAAGAGGAAGAAGAGGAAGAAGAGGAAGAGGAGATGGAGAAAGAGAGAGGAGGAAGAGGAGGAAGAGGAGGAGGGGAGGAAGATGAAGAGGAGGAGGAGGGGAGGGAGAGGAAAAAGAGGAGGAGGAGGAAGAGGAGGAGGAGGAAGAGGAGGAGGAGGAGGAGGAGGAGAAGGAAATATGCTCTCATTTTATCTGCACAACTGTCTTTGCACAAATACACTTGACTGAATTTTCATCTCCACAGGAGGAAAGGATAACAACCTTGATGACAACTGAAATGGCCTCCCACAATGACAGTTTAACTTGGGTAAATGATAGAACTCCTGTCTCTTACAAGACAGTTAACAACATTTGATATGCTTACCTAAAGGTTTTTCTCCACCCAGCTTCTTCCTTAAGTGCCTTCTCAATTCTTGTCACTAGTACTGACAGCACCCTGTTGTCATCAGTCCTGGCCCATGGTGGAACAACATGAAGATGGGAAGAAGAGTAGAGCCATCAAGTCTTTCCTGCAGTGCCAACACTCCTTATGGGCTTCCCAAACTCGGACTTCCACCTCGGCTTTAGATCTCTCAATACCTCCTTCATGAGATCCTCCATCAGCAATGTGGTCAGGGAACTGCCCCTCTGCCAGTTAGGCAGTGTGGTGGAGACAGCTGTCCCAGGAAACTCTCCTTTATTCTCCTGTGGAGCCTGTGCAAGGTGTCAAACCTTCTGAGTGAACTTCTCTACAGAAATATTCTTAGTCTATGCAGACAAACTAACACCAAACAAGAATTTCTCAATTGATGTCACATCTGACTATCCTATGAACCAAAGAACAATCTTGCACACAACTAACCTCTTAGAAGAAGCTATATTTATAAGGTAGACTCATGACCCTAAGTAAAAAACTGAGATTTTGAGATTTGGTGATAGTAAGATACAAGGAGAGAAGCACCTGTCACCCTACTTTCTAAATCTCATCATAGCCAACACCTTTGTTTCCTAATTTTCTGCTATTTGCATTTCAGGAATTAAAATATGAACAAAAGGAAAGGTACTTTGTTTTGTGACTTCTTTCTCCAAAGAATTTACATGACTTTATTAGCTCAGATAATAAAACAGCTAGAGACGAGAGACAGAGCAATCGGGTCACTGGCGTTTTATAAGCATGTACACAGTGCTCAGTGAAGGAGAGATGTGAAACTATGGCTGCTTAGCAGTAGTTCAACACTGGAGCCTCAAGCACAGATAATAGACATTCACAGCAGAGGCATGGAAGCTCTACCACAGGCTGTTATGCTTGATCTTGGGCAAAATAACTTCTTACTTGCTCATCTAGATGAGAGGTCATCGTACCTGCCTCACTAAATGCTTGTAAGTCACAGTACAATCCTGATCCTGAGCACTTGGTGCTCACCTCTCTGAATTTCTCTCAAATCTTCCTCAGAGTGATGACTATCTTAATTCTTCATTATTACAATGAGAACACATGTTTGTGGACTCAATAGGTACCATACATTACCTATTTCTTATTAAACACTATAAAAGATCACTATAAAAGATCAATATAGTACATGCTAAAATGCTCAGGATGTCATGATAATGAATGAAAGAACAAATCAATGATTTAGTGATTGAGCCGTGCATGCCTGAGTCAAGTCCTGAATCACTTGGCACTAGCATCCTACCTCGCCTCGAGGTATCAAGGAAATAACCACACAAATTTCTCTGACTTATCATCTGCCTTACAAGTCCTTAATCTCAGACTGCTTTTTACTCACTCACTTCTGGGCTTTGATTTCAGAGAGCAAGTGTGAACTGGACCACTATGTGCTACACTGGAGTGCTATGATCACCATAACATTAGTATTGGTGAAGTTTCAAAATCAAGAAATTATAAAGAAACACTGTATAACTCATCAAGTCAAATGTTTTCAGTAAAGTTTATACCATACTAAAACATTCAGATGCCACCATGAAAGTTTGAGCATATTACGATTGTGACTAATACAAGGGAGAGAAGGGAAAGAGGATCAGGGGGTAGAAAAGTATGTTAGAAACAGGGTAACAGGGAAGAGTCCAGATAGAAGACTTAGGTTCAGTTTGAACCTCTTGGTGAGGTAGAAATGAGATCTTCCTTTGTTCTACTTGATTCTTCAGCTTTCTTATTCTACTCAGTATTTACCTAGAAAAAATTATTACCTTTAATTCCAGAACTCTAGAGGCAGATGCAGGCAAATCTTGTGAGTTCAAGGCCAGTCTGATATACATAGCTAGTTCCAGGACAGTCAGAAATACATAGAGAGATGCTGTCTCAAAAACACAAAAGTAAATAAATAATAAAACATAAAAAAAAGTTATGATCAGCTGCACATTCAGTCTATAATCTTTGCCAAGGTATCAGCCATATTTAAATTTAAGGGGCTTCGCTTATCTCTGAGAAATTCAGACTCTGCAAACTAAGAGAAAATTTGGAACAAAACGTTGGAGTGCCTATAACCATCAAGTGCAGGCAGAAAGCATTTATACAGTGTGTGTTGCATTGTTCCCTGCCCACTTCTTGCACACACTGCTAACCTTGAGCGTTTGTCTACACTATAGAGCCTCGCACTACTAGGATCTTAAGCACATTTGTCATCATCAGAAACAGCAGCCTCAGACTCCATAGTTTTCTTTTAGACATTAACCATCTGCTTACATAAAACATTAATGCTTTCAACTGCTCTAAAGCTAGGTTAAAGACACTTTATCCAGGACTTCTTGTTGTCCTGGAACATTTTGGTCTTACACTCAATATTTCACCTGTACTGGGGAAAAAAGTCAGCTATCACCCACATCCCCATCACACATCTATCTCATGAATATGCAAATCTGATTTTAACTTTAATAAATCGTTAACTTATATTTGTACCAAAGTATTTTAAAATAAACTTACAATTATTACTAGTAAATGTCTATATAGGTAAAGTTGCATAAACACACAGGAAAAACTATGTTGCAAGTAGAGAGTTTACGCACCCTTGGTCTATGTAGAAATGTTTTCACACATGAAATAGTGATACAAGCTACAATATGGGTAAACTGTGAGAATATGTCAACTGAAAGAAGCTAATCACAAACAAGCATATGACTCAAACATTTCAAAAGTCTACAATACACACGCAAACAAGGTAGACCACTGGTTGCCCTGGGCAACAGAAATGAGGTATTATTTATTTTCAAAGCATATATAAATTGTATAAATTACATAATGCCCAAATCAGAGTTAGCATATCAATGCTAACTAAAAATGTATCACATCTATGAGGAAAAACTCAGTGTCTTGTAGCTTTGTAGAAATGCACAATACATATCACCATCGTGTTAAGTAGGCGTGGAACACTGGACACAGAGATGTTCTTTTTCTTCCTCTTGGTCATTAGAAGTTGTACTTTATTCATTTCATGGATTGCCAGAAAAATGGAAAATCAACTTACAGCTCCCTGCGGGGTGTGTAACTCTATCCAACATTTTGTAAAGTACCCTGGTTCCATAACATGAATGTGGCTGACCCCTCCACCCCTTGCCCTGTCACCACAAAGGTCATAGAAGGGTCACCAGATCCTTTCTGCCCTCCAGGCAGGTCTGCACTTCAACCAGGCTTAAAGGATAATTGTCCATCTTTAGTTGCTTTTCAAATTACAAAACCACATTAGTAGGATTAGAGAAATGGCATTTAACGGATCTGTTATAGAAACCTCAGGAAACATACAGATTTAAAAGCCAACTGTAGCACAATGAAAGGTAGAAAATATCACATAGCAATTATCTCATGAAACACACATTTATATATATAAACATATATATATGTGCACAGCACTTTAACTCTACTAGCATAGTGGTACTTAAAGAAATTACTGATGAGCCATTATATATAAACATATATATATATATATATATATAATAAAAATTGATTCAAATATTGCATGCTTATAAAAACATATGACTATTCTGGTCCAGACATAGTTATAAAATTAAAATGCAAAATAATTATTCTATAACTCATCTGTTCCTTGCAAGCCTGACACTTGGACACACCATTTGCCCCAGAGCCCCAAAGGACATTCTTTTACTATGCCATCGAGTTGGCAGCTATTGTTATAATTTCCCTACTGATGAGCCAAACAGTTAATCTGTTTTAACACACAATGCATAAAAGGTTTCATTTCAGTCCAGAAAAGAGGAAGAGACACTTATAATCACTGGGCATTCATACTTGAATGACAGCTAGACATAAAGGAGCTTCAGGCATGCAGCCATCTGGAAAAACGCTGGCATTCTATCGTATTATCTGTTCGCAAACCTTTGCGACAAAGGGGGTCAGAGGTCGGCCAAAGACTTCCATTTAGTAAGATGCTCGTTTCAAATCCATGGCCATTAATAAACATTCTGTCAGCCCCATAATAAAAGACAATCAGCTTCCCTCTCCTTCCATTTGGTGTATTCTGAAAGACAGCTTCATAACAAACATATACTTAGAATTAGATTATTTACCAGGATAAACTGAGTGTGCCTACTTGAAGTAATACTTTTTATAGTTGAAGATGAAAATGAAACAGAGTTTCTTAGGTATTAAACACACAAAAATTGTAGCATTCATTTTAATCCAAAAGATAAAGTAGGCAATCAAACTGTGCTTATTATTAAAACTGTGGGTGTACTCCTTTGAAGTTACTGCATCCCAACTTGAGATATTAAATTTATTATAAATACTGAAGAA
>JANHMN010000001.1:143195584-143219879 GCA_030674055.1 Rhabdomys pumilio | reverse complement strand
TAGATAGATAGATAGATAGATAGATAGATAGATAGATAGATAGATAGATAGATAGATAATAGATAGATAGATAGATAGATAGATAGATAGATAGATAGATAGATAGATAGACAGGTAGATAAACAGACAGACATCAGACAGACAGACATTGCTGCAGTGGTCCTTATTTATAGTTAGTCTGGTAAATATTGCATTAAAATTCTAAAGTATGTGTTGGTGTGTTCTTGTGTTTTCTAGAATTCTCTAGATCAATAGGTTTAGAGTAGGAATAGGTAAGGTTTCAGGAATAAGTTCAGTTTGTTTTTAGCAAATTCTTTACTGTTCTCCTCCAAGCTCATTCTTATCTTATTCTTTTATTATAAGGAATATATGTACTCAGTCCAAGTAACTCACTGTGCTCAGTGTCTAAGCACTCAGTTGATCAGATCACCAGTAGCCGGACTGCCAAGCTGTGTAACAAAGCTTAAGAAAGGGTCTGTGATTAATGACTTCCTAAGGCTCCTGGTACACGATCTGATCCTTTAACCATCCCTGTATTCCTCTCTCACTGAGTTTTCTGCTGTTTCTGTCTTTCAACTACATGAGTCTGTCCTCTCCCCACTGATCTCAGAATTCCTGAATTCAGCTTCTTCAGCACAAAGCACCTGTCTTGAATCTAACTCCTGAAATCTGTTCCCATCCTACAGTCTTTTCTTGCTCTGAGGACTCACCTCTCCTAAATCTCCATCTACGACACCCTCAACAACCACTCCCCGAACAGCTCACCAATGACTCAACTCACTGGCAGCAACAGACCACTGAGTTTAAAAAAAAAAAAAAAAACATGGACCACCATCTGAACAAGGTTAAAGGATTTAGTACAGATACACTGCTGCTTTACATTACACACATGAAAGCCACAAAACAGTTGCTCTGTAATTATAACTCAGTGCAAGCAGATGTACAAAAATCATTATTAAAAAAGTACCTCAGAGGATTCTCAGGGAGGTGGTCTTCAGCCCATACTAGTAAATGTCACAGATTTGCATTGTTATTTTTAAGAAGCAAATGGTACCCACTCAGCTATCTTTGTTAAACGCTTCTCTACAAATAGAGACCCTGATCAGCTGCGGGCAGGACGTGGCTAGTTATGGAGGCAGTAAAAGCAAAAGGAGGGCCCTTTACAATCTGGATCAGACTCAGGCTATCAAGGGCATTCACAACCACATGCCCTGCCCTTCTGTGAGTGAGAGGCCTAAGAGTCTGGATATATCCAACCATTGTGACTTCTGGGAGATCCAGAAATCACAGGAAAAAATTAAAAGACATTATAACCTACCTTCTTCACTCAAATATGTTTCTCCTCTTTCTTAATAGTCAAGAAAATACTAATACCAAGAAAGAAACTTATTAGATAAATCTCACCTTAGCCTAAGAGGGAATTGGGGTGCTTAGCAACATTCCCTCACATCATAGGGGAAACCATTCTTATCCATTTGTGTATACACATAAGCAGACCAACAACAAGGGCTGCCCTTGGCAAAATACAAACACTTATGGAATAAACTTTCTCTCTGGGATATTTATATACTACTTCGTATTTCATAATCTTTGGAATCATCTGAGCTAGCAGGAGGCTAACTTAATAATCTCCTAGCCGAGTTGGCTCTGTTGAAATTATTTGCAAATCTCTCAAGATGTCAGAGATGCCTCAAACTCAGAGGCAATAAGGAAGAGTCCAAACTATAGTCTGCCCTTGCCGCTTATTCCTCAGGATCTAAATGGGAAGGGCTCAGAAGCAATTGTCACCAAGCTTCTACTAGCCAAACTATGTATGTACACACATAACCTTAAAGTTCTCTACAAATGTACACTACAGCCTGGCATGAAATACACTTACAATATGGAAAGAAGTTTCAGTCTACCAGGAAATGGCAAGGTGGGGCTGAAACTGGAGTAGCAAAATCCAAAATCAGAGCTCAGGTAGTGAGTTTGTAGAATAAAACCAATTGCCTGGCTTCAAAGTCAATCTCCAACTTCTTACTCATGTATCCTTGGGCAAAATAATAAAACATTTTTGTGCTTCAGCCTTTGCATCTTTAAAACACAAGTAATATTAAAATAGCATCACATTCTCATAAAATCCCTACTGGGAGACTCTGAAAGCTCTGAGATATACAGTAAATCCATACAAGTCACCTGGCAAACTGTGTCCCCCATACTATACCTCTTTCCTGTTCACCACACTTCTCTCCTGGCTTTCCTTTTCTCCACCATTTTGCCTTTCCCCTTTGAGGTTTTATAAAATAAATAAATAAAAATCTACATATCCATTCAAGTTCAAATTTTAGTTGTAGGGCAATTAGGAAACATTCATCAACACATAACAAGGACACAGCAAGGCCTTAATGACCGGAATAAAATGTTAAAGGAGGCAGAATGAGAACACATAATTTACTTAGAAATGCAAGGCAACATCTAAAATCCCTTTCAGAGGAATTAAGTGACTTCCTGTAGAGCAAGCCCAGAAGTAGATTCCACAGTTCTCCAAGTCAGTGCTCAGGAAACTAATGGGCAGCCTCCTTCTGTTCCTAACCTATTAAGTGAGTATTTGGGGTCCAAACACTCAATCATTTGATAAGATATAATACGACATATCTGTTAGACTGCTTCTCATAGGCTTGGGGACTCTGATCTCTACTCTGTGATCCCAAAGGAAAGAAAGCTTTCCAATGGGAAATGAAGTAGTTTGTGAATTTTAAATTATGGTAGAGATGTCACCTGTTTTCCACAAGATATAAAAATATACTTTCACAAATTATAATTGTGCTTCCAAATTTATACTTCTTTTATTCTCTTGACTCCTCTTTCCAACAATCTAATTTTCTCTGTGTGTCATACAAATTGCTATTATAGGGTTGGCAAGGCCACAGCCTCTCTTATAGAAGAACCCTTTTACAAAGACTTAACAACCCTGTCATATTCTCTAATTAATGAGGTCAGGTGTGAACAATACCAATATAGCATATTTTTAATAAAGCAAGTGCTCCAAAATGACACTTATAACATAGGTGCACTTTGGGCCTTAGGTAAGCATATAAATGGTCTTTCACCTGATTGTAGTCATCTGTATTTTATTTTTGTACTACATATTTTCCTACACAATTCTTCAGCCTTCCATGTTTCTGGCCATCAACATAACAGGTGACAGGAAGAGTAAAGTCAGGTGACAAGAAAAAGAAAGGGATAATAAAGAAGGCATGAAGAAAATTCGTATCAGAAATACTGGAACTAGAGGTTTGATGGGGACAGGAATGACAAGGAAGAAAATATTCCTCAAAAAGAAAGCAGAGAGGTAGTAACCATCTGCTAGGCTTCCTGGCATACTCACTGTGAAAGAGAGAAGAAGAATCACTGACATGGAGGGACAAAATGAAGAAAAGACTCAGCTCAGGGCTGTGTCCTACCATCTCCTCTCTCCCTGCCTCATAAACTTTGTCTTCTACTGTCTGTCTTTGATTGTCATATCTTCTTCCATATTTGATTCCCATGTTTGTTTTTTATCTCCTATCTAGAATATAAGCCTTCCCAAGGAAGGTATAGAATTGATCCTCTGAGTAATAGGTCAAATACACAAATAATGTTTTTTTTAATGCACGCTATTTATTAGAGTATTACTTTTCCAATCAAATCCTATCTTTGAATTCACAATGAAGAGAACTGGGGGAAAAGCTAGAAAAATCTTGAAGAACTAAGAATCAAATAATTTAGGTTATTATAGGTAATAAAGAAAGCTGCCTCCCCAACATGGTGTCTACAGGGGCAGATGAGAAGGTTGACCAGCTCTTACATTTGCACAGCTAATCCAAAGCCATAGACTCCAAATTGGCTTGATTCTGACACCCTATTGGAGAAGAGCATTTCTCACGGGGATTCATTTGCCTTGCCCATCAAGCTCATAGTTCTCCCTGGTCACAGGGAACACATCAAGCCAATGTGTGCTGCTCTGAGGCCTGAGGGGTGGCTGAGGCCTGTAGCCATGGACAGGCAAGGACCTTCTTGAACCAAGCTATCTATCTGTGGAGGTTATAAGTGTGAGGAGATCCTGACTTCATCCTAAAGCCTCTCTGGCTGACATTGTATAGGGGTAATCAACAAGTCAACCATGACTATTGCTGCTGCACTGATGATGATGGCATCACACCTGAAGCCCCAAGGTTCTCTTCAGATGAGGTGCTGTTCAAAGACTACCTCCTCTGGTGTTCTTTCTTACCTCAGCACTCCCTTGCATCACCTTCTTGTACCTACTTCATGATGACACTTGTGTGCTCTGCTTTGCTGTGGAATAAGCAAACTTTCTGCCCTAAGGAACACAGGTCACAATCTTGACTTTAATATTTGGAAACATCTATAAGCAGCTACATCTCAGAACAAAGGTAACACTTTTGCCTACTTTAGGGCAAAGACCAGACTTCCAAGACACACTCTGAATTTTTATAACCTGCTTAGTTACTGGGATTTTGCACTTTGGAGATGGGGGTGATAAATCAAGCACCCAAATATTACATCATCATCATAAACCAGCTTACATCGTTCTCACGAGATAGGAATTACTCATGCCTGTACCTCTCCTGTGACTACATTACCTGCTGTGTTCTCAATTCTGGCAGAAGTCATCTCCTATGAGGTAATTCTAATAGCCCACTCACACGAAAGTATTATACACAAAGACATATTCACCACACAGAAGCCCAGACACAGCTCTACACAGTACATCAAACCCAGCTATAGGAATGGACTTAAAGATATGTCCCCTTAATAACTGAAAGCTCTTTTTGCCTGGAATTTACATGATGTTCTGAGTACTCCCCACGCACAGCATTTAAAATTAAATTAATCCAGCCTACAGAGCAGAGTGTGCAAATACAAGGTCTTCTCTAACACATATAGTGACACCTCTATCCATTTCCTTTTCACTATTTAGTATAAAGCATTGGCATAACTTAAAAATGCTCAAAGTACTCCAAGTTATAGTTTCTAGGTCTCAACACTATTCAGAACATAGCCATGGGCAGAATTTACTGTAGGATGGTTTCTGGTTACCCTCATTCTCTAATATATACCAATAGGAGACTTTCATCCCTCATGAGAAACAAAAACGACTTTAGACACTTCAGTGTCATAGAGGGCAAAACCAACACCAAACAGTGGTCACTAACCTAAATAAATCACTCTTTTATCATCAGCTAAAAATGAGAACATTTTATAATAGTAGGAAGCAATTTAAATCTCTATCCTACTCCAGAGTGCAACACACAGCTGGATCTGAGGCTGAAGCCTGGATCTGCCCTTGTCAGCTGACTACATGCATAAGCTCTGAACCCCAGTTTTTTACCTATAAAACAATGGTGATCACAGAGGTTTAAAACTGTCTTCTGTACAGTAAGTGCTGGCTTATACCAGTGTCCCATCTGTAAGCCATCTGTGTCTTGATTTCCTCATCTGCTACTTAGCAATCATTAACAGTACTAATAAGGCCATACACTATAGTAAGAGTCTGCCACATTGGATCAAAAGTATTTGTCAGAGGTAGCTTGAATTTGAAGGATATTTTAATAAATAATTTATATTTACCTACTAAAAATAAAAACAATATATGCTGATCAATATATGCATCCAAACCCAAGAAAAGATATGATTAATAACCTAAATGTGTATTTTCCAACATGTACTTCCTATTTTAAAATGATTATGTCAAAATTATAATGAGAAGTCAATGCTCTAACTCAGAAGAAATGAAAACTAGACATTGAAAATGCCACCGATCCCATAACTTCAGTTAACTCAGTCATTCTAGATTTTTGATGGGGTTGAAGACCTATAGTCTCATAGCCAATCCTGGCTATTTACCTTGAGAGAAAAGATCTGAGTGGATGGTTTTCAGCTGACATTCATTCTAAAGCCAAGAAAAAGCCAGGTTCAAAACTTAGTCAAGAGAGACGACAGAGGTTCTGGTTAGTCAACAAAAGTATGGACTGGGTATTAAGACTATCTTGTACCTCACTGGTACAAATAGGAATAATTATGCTTTAATTGTATTTTGAGAGAAAAGTTTTATTTTAACAGGAAGGGTGGTATGTAGGAGGAGCTAAGGGGGAAGGAGCACCGAGAGGAAAAGATGGAGTAAGGAGAGGAGAAGATGAAGTAGATGAAAAGCTAGGTAATGAGAGAAAAAGAGAGAGAAAGAGAGAGGGGGCATGGAGGCAGAAGTTCACGTGTCTCCACTAGTCAAAGATAGTTTACATAGCTAGGTTGGGTATTAGGTTACACTTCTGATTGAGCATTACCATACTTATAAAGCCCTTGATTAACATTTTTTAAAAAATTGTATAAAAGCCAAATGGAAAAGGGGGAACACAGGATAGGAGTTTTCTAGGGAGGGGAAATGGGGAAAGGGATTGGCATCTGAAATGTAAATAAAATATCCAATAAAAAAAAAAAAAGAAAATGCCATCAAATTCCTGGCACAGAAGTGTCCAGCAAACATAGCTGTGTTTTTTTTTTTTTTATTGTTGTCATGATCCATGGCCAGTGACTACAGCCACAGCCCAAATACACTGTGAGAGAAGCAAGTGGGAGCTTACAGGTGACACAAACACCAGCCACCCCCTGAGAACCCAACAGGTTTGGAGTGGGGTATAGAAACTAAATATGTATATTGTGGAAAGGTGCCATGTTATATCATCTAACCTATTTATATACATCCACTCATTTGCAAGCATGTGCATACACACACACACACACACACACACACACACACACACACACACACCTACATGTTATAAACCACAGGCAAATAACATCAGCTTCATATGTGAAGAACTTTTAATTTGAAAAGAGGTTTGATATAATCATATCCAGGTAGACACTGGTTTACAAGACATAACATATATCAAAAGTGGATTTGACACTAGCCACCATTCCCTGTGCCTACCCTATCTCCCTCAGATCACACAGCGACACATTCAAGCCAATTTATTGCTCCAGGGGACCTACTACAACTTCATGCGGTACAAATTAAGGCTGGCCTGTGTCTTCAAAGGTGCCCTGGCTGCTGGTGGGATGCAACACATTCTCTTCAGCTAAACCTTAAAGCTACTACATCTAACTTTAGTAAGAGCCAAATCTTTTTTAAAGAAAAAATTAAAAATCAGACCAAAGGCTACGTAGTGTCAGTACAGAGATATAAACTAGAATCTAGACGCATCTTAAGCAACTCTAAAATGAGAATTGGGGGATACAAGTACAGGGTGTCTCAGAAATAAGATTTTTGTTTGGTTGGCTTTTTTTTCTTCCTTCCTTTTCTTCCTTTCTTTCTTTGTAAAAGGTTTTACTATGCAAACCCAGCTGTCCTTGTACTTGCTGTGTAGAACAATTTAGTTTTGAACACACAGATCTGGCTGCCTCTGCCTCCTGAGTGTTGAGAGCACAAGCATGAGCCATGACACTCAGCTTTGAGAAATAGGTCTTTACCTTGAACTGTGTGATTTAAATTTAAATTTGTGGACATTCAAATTTAAGGAGTGCAATATTTGAATAGCAGAGTCAATATTTAGAATTCAAGATCTACATACCAAGGTTTCCCATAGCAAGGTTTGGACAACCCAAAAGATCAAGTCAGGGAACATGAATAATAGGCTTGAAGTTCTACAGACCTTTACACTAAGGAACCGGGAAGGACGATAGTCTGCTGCCCCAGAAACAACTGAAGACCAGAGACTGATCTATGCATGAAAAAGTTATTAGAATAACACATATTTTCAGTAAGACCTGGTGTGCAAAACTCTGGTAAACCTCATAGCCTGAGCCTGGAGAGATGCAGGCAGGTGACTGTGTCCCCAGCAGAGATGGCAGCACACAAAACATTTGCAGATTATATCCATCTTACTCAAAAAGAAGAAGGAGGAGGAGGAGGAGTAAGAGGAGGAGAAGGAGAGAAAGAGAGAAGAAAAGAAAAGAAAAAGAAAGAAAAAGAGAAAAGGAAAGAAGAGAAAAAGAAAGATACCTGAGTCTAAATTGGAAGTATAAATTGGAACTACTTTTTTAGCATCAGTGTCAGGGGATGAATAATTTATATTTCCCTGGACTAAAAAGGTAGCCAAATATACCAGTTTCCAAACTATTTAAATAACTTTTAGGCTCTGTATGGTAGTATGTAAATGTTTTCATGGCAGTGGTTTTATATCTAGAATTTATAAAATAAGATGTAATTACTATTTTAAGAATTTGCCACAACTATAACATAAATGTCTTTAAAACTAAGAACAAGTATGCTCCCCATTTCATAACTTCCAAATCTGTGTGTTTAGCTATATATATATATATATATATATATATATATATATATATATACACACATATATATTACATTATATATTATATATTACACATTTATATATTATATATTAATATGTAATATAGTATATATAAATATGTAATATATATTACATATAATAATGAAGTCATGCGCATGACTGTTTTAGATGTCATATTTGGTAACTCAGAATTAAAAGCCAGTTCATAGGAAATTGTTGAGCCTCCTTCTGATCGAGTAACCATTCTTATGATAGTCAGAAGGAACGCCAGTAAGTGAACGGTGATCCATGAAAATCTAGTAACTAAGGCAGAGTAGAATGCCCTCCATAGTCTAGAGGCTTGAACAAAAAACTTCCAACAAAAATAAACAAATAATGGAAAGAACTATTGAGATTTATTAAAAAGTGTCTCCTTAATAAGTCAGTATTGAACTCTAAACAGGTTCTGAGAACTTACTTCACAGCCAGACCAATTCATAATCTTCTTAAAAACTGGGGGCATGAAGACATGTAGGCTGCTTGTGTATAGCCACACTGTCTGACTATTTCAGAACTGCATCTCTTACTCTTCCATACTAACACCACAGCTCCGTATCACACAGAAAGAAACAGTGGGTATACATTAAGGAAGACTATTTATTTACATCTAAGCAATACTCTATAAAGCCCACACAAAGAACCATCGCATCTATCTGTCTGTCTATAACAAAGTATTATCCATACAGGACTAGAATCTAAAACTGAGACCCTTATTCTCTTATAAATCTTATTTCAATATGATAGCAGAAGGTTCAATTTTTCTTTTGGAATTCTTTAAAACTACTGAATTTAAAAACACAAAACATAAATGCTCAAGTAAATAGTATTAGTAAACTACAAAGTACTTGCTAGCTCAGCTTTCTAGAGAACTTTATCATTATTCCTTTAGGAAAAGACAGCATATAGATAGAAATAAAGATTTGGGAGAATAATAAGCTATTTTGCTTGCAGTCAACAGTCACTTGTGCAATAGTGCACTTTTCTGATGTCACGCTTTATACAATAGCAAAACGACCCTGAGAACAAGATTACAACAGTCTTGGGCCCACACATCTACCCAGAAAGGGTTTCTGCTACTAAATGAATGAGCAATTTAAATAATGTAAATGCCCAGTTGGCTAACCCTTTGAAGCTGACATTGCAACAGCAGGTAACTTTACAAGAGACTCTAGAGGGATAAAGAGAGGAACTAACCCTGTTCTGGGAAGAGCTGCAATGAACAGGAAAGGCCTAGGGATCAGCCACAGTGGCAGGAATGTCATGAAGACAGTGATGCCCAAGGGCAGAAGCTGAGTAGAGTGCTGAGCTGCAAAAACAAAGAGCCAAGGATGACAATGTAAAAGGCAGAGAAAGAGACTGAAGGACAAACCACGACCTGCACAGTCATGCCTCAGTACCCAAGGGTTGAAGAGGTACTGACAGCATGCCAACAGGACAAGGAGAAACCAGAGCCCATGAGTGCCCTTCAGAGTGGAAGCTTCTATTTAGCAAGTATTTACCATAAACTAAAGCCTGTATCAGCTGGCAGGTGACAAGAACAGAGGTTGTCGACACATCCACACACACATAGAAAAAAGATCAGATAAGTGACCATCTCTTCCTCTATTACAGACAGACCTGAGAGAGTCATCTAACCTCCCTGAGTCTCAATGACATCATTAGTCTGGAAGGAGAGAATGACGGCACCCCTCCACCCTGTCAGAAGGCATCAGATGAGATCATGCATACAAACTGCCTAAAGTTCAGTATTCTCTGTGGAGGTTAGGTCCTATCAATCCACTGCTGCTACCATTATCATCATGGTTATCTCCACCACAGAAAAGTCATTCCAGTAGTAAATATATCATGAGTGAAAACTGGTATAGAAGAGGGATGGAGACCTCGTGGTGTGGAGAGCAGACTTATTTTACAGTGTTCTTAACCTCTCATTACAACATCCTATGTGAAGCAGGATGCCTTGAGCTGGAAATGGAAGCACAAACTGACTGGAATAGCATAGATAGTAGCCAGCCTCCTTAGGCTGTCCTTGGTCATCCATTTGACATTTGGTTTCTGTGACTCTTCTGAGCCAGTAACTTAATGAAGCAAAGGAGTCCCTGTTTCATCTACTGTGGATGTCTTCAGAAAGCCCACAGTGGGCATTCATTTCCAAGGCCATTCCTTGACAAGATCCGTTATAAATGACATGTATGTCAGAATTAAACTTCATGCAAGAGGGCAGCAACTACTATCCTTATTGTAGCTCCAAGGTCTCAGACACATTTGCCAACTGACTATGTGAAAGAGTAGCTAACTCTAAGCATTTTAGTTATTCAAACGTAAGTGGATCTGTGCAGCATCTTCATGTACAGCCCATCTCTTCAGAGAGCAGAATACCCAACAAACTGTGAAGGGGAGGGGAACATATACTTACTGTGCTTATACAAATATTTATAATTGATCAACATCGAATTATCTCTTAACTGGACTTTGATGCAATGTCTTACAGCACAGGTCAAACAGCAGCCTCCCTTTACAGTGACAGAGAGACTTCTCACTGTAACCACCAACTCACTTTCTGGGTTAAGATCTGAGAGCACCAGGGACACTGTTCCTGGAAGCTAGGGTTCCCTGTGATCTGAGAAGCATTTCTCCACAGTTCCTTCCCTCTTCCTTCACCCCAACCCTAACCACTCTGCCCATCCTTGCATCTTGCATAGATCCACACAACCACAGACACAGCTCACATAGAATAGGACTAATATCCATAGGACAGTAGTATCCTAACCCTTTATTTAGGTCATGTTATAATATTTCACAGTTCATAATAACTTACTGTGAATTAAAGTATTTCTCTGGTTACTTATTCATCCAGTTGTATATAGTTTACATTTAAGCATACATTCTGCTACTTAAAATGCTGTGGTGGAGTAAAAACAAACCACTAAACAAAGCAAAGCATTTTCCTTTTGGTGATGTAATAAACTTTTGGTGAGACTGAGATAATACAAACTTTATTTTCCAAATAAATTAAAGCTGCAAACAAAATTCTAGGTGTGTAAGCCTATGTAAGGTGGAAAGCTTTGATGAGAAGCTTGGAGCTCAAGGTTATTTGTATGGAGACACACACAGTTAATTATAAATGAATCATCCATCTATCATACTTCATCATAATAGGCCCTGAAAGGCTACTCCTTGGCAGCTGGTGGAAGTTAGCACTTAGAATGAATACTTGAAAGTAATAAATCTGGCAATATAAAACATTTTTATGGCTGGGGAGGAGGAACCTTTGAGATAAGCGAGTCTATGCCTAGGTCTTAAGAGTTCAAGAACCTTGTCCGCACCTCCAGAGCTGGTTCTTATTCATAGAGAAGCTGGGGCAATGCCTCAGGTTCCAAGGACAAAGCCCAGTGCTCTCCCCAGAATTTTCAAGGTCCACCTAACTTCTGCTCTTTGCCTATGCCAGCTCTAGCAATGAATGTTGGTGGCTCTTCTGTCATACATGCTGCCTAAGTCATAGAAGCAGTACTTACAGAAGCCAGAACTAATACCAGCAGGTTTTACAAAGTTTGCTCAGTTTGGCAACTTATTTATTCGACAGTTGGCTTTCCCATATTGAGCACATCTTTTCTGTGGGCCCCTGTGATATATCTGAAAGCCTTCTCTTAGGTGACATTTCCCTAGTTACTCTTCCTGCCCAGCCAATCAAGACTCCCAATATCCTTTAGAGGTCCTCAAATCACAATGTCATTCAACTGTCTCTCCTCCAAGATTGAGCCCCTCAGTCCATCCTCACAGAAATCGTGATAAACTGACAAGTTTCATTCTACCTGCTCAAGTTTGTCATATTAAGTCAGCAGGAAGCTCAAAACAATGTAGTTAATCAATTCTAAAATTGGCATAAACTTTTGAAGGTGAGGCACAGACCACCTTCATTAGAGGCATTAAGGTCCCTCCTTCATAAACATAGCAAAATCCTTTAACCTTTGCCTATGCCAGCCGCAGCAAGACAGGCCCCAGAGGACAACATGCTTGCTTGCTCACTGAATTGAGCTTACTGTTCTCTGCACACTTCGTGCCTCCACAGATTTCATCTACAAGATGTCATCTCTTTTTAGGTTTTTCCTCTAAGAAAAGATCTCAGTATTTGGCTCACCCGACAAGTCTCCAGCAATACTATTATATCATGCTGGATTCCATGGAGAAACACCACAATACACACTTTAAGAATCTCAAACCAATAGTTTAATTCCTAATAGGAGCCAGCATAAGAAATACGGAGGAAGAGGTCTATATTTGGTGCCATCTTGATGATGTTTAACCCTTGATGCTACCAAAGCAATGGGCCAAGTGCAGACATGTGTTCTCATAGAAACCCTCTCTTAATACGAATGGGAAGTCTTCTTTCATGTCACTCACCCTGCCACTCCAACTGACCTAACTGACCTTCATTATAACTACACAGAACAATTCAAAACAAAATCCACAATTGTATACCTCCTGATGTTAAACAAAACAGAAATTAAGACTAAAATATCTCTTTAAAAACACTTATCTACATAGTCACATACTAATGTACTATAACACTATCTACTAAAACAGAACCAAAAATGCCAGGCAGCACCATGCAAGACTACCTGCTATAGATGTTAATACAGTGACACAGTCACATCTCCAGACAGTATTCACAGGTGTGTCTGTCATTCAATTAATTATTACACTTGTGTGCGATGTATCTTCTCATGTAATTCCAACCTGCAGGTCGATGATCTACATACGGTATTATGTAAACATTTACACTATACAAATACACTGCTGTTGTAAGACATCTACATAGCCACGAGATAAGTGACCACAACCCTTAGCTTCTTTTAAAAAGACAGCAGAGATGAGTTACATACTTGGAGACACTTGGACAGTGTTAGAATTTCTCTTTACAAGAACACCCAAATATGTAAACTGTGAGTGCACAAAAAAGAAGGCAGCCCCTGACATTGTCTGTCGTTAAAATTCAGATCCATCACTCTCAGGGTTCAAAGGACAGATGATGAGAAAAAAATTAAATCCTCTTGGTGCATTTTTCATATTTTTAGTGTGTCATTGTAAATAATAGTGTGTTAGAGTTATAAAGTATAAAATGATGTGCCTAACTTTGAAAGAAAATTTTCATTAGTAAAATTCCAATCATCTCCTCTGATCAAATAATTCAATGGAGACCAATTTCCTGCTTCTTGTCTAATCGTATTCTTCACAGAATGCCCCAAAAGCCAGCTGAGATTTAAACCATACGTTTTCAATCTTCTAAATAATTGTAATTGTTGCTTCAAAGAAATCTTAATTAGGAAACTGATATGCACCCTCTCATCAGGATTATCTCAAATATTAAGAAAGCTTAAGAACAGACTTATAGTATTTCCACTGTGAGAAAACTACATTTTATTCCTATTTTCTGTTGTCTGTCCTACATGGGATTTTGGCTAAAGACAAACCTTCCCATCCTCATCTTCAGGATGAGATGTTGCCTATCATTTCTGTTGTTGTTAAATAAACATGGTGTATAGGCCAATGAAAGTTAAGATATTAGAAAACAGACTTGTACAGCAATAGAAATCACTATTTCCTTCTAGTGGTATCTTCTCTGTCTTACTATTCCCCTCTTTCATGTGTTTCTCCCCTTTGCCGTTGTCTCTTTTTCTAGTGTCCTTCTTCCTTTTTTCCTACTCCTGTCCTTAGTCCTCAATATCCTCCTAGTTTACTCAGTATTACTGTCACTTTTTTCTCTGCTGTTATTATAGTTGTGCTATTGACTAGTTTTAATTGATTATTACTGACTTCCACGGCACGTTACTATTCTTACAGCTGCTACTGTAGTTAGTTCTCTTCTCAGTGATACTGGGAATCCACTTATGCCATGAGTGTGAGCGGGCACTTAGTTGGCTACATCCAAGTTCTAGAACCTGCACCTCAGCCTTGCCAGCATCTCTGTCAACTAAAAGAATCCAGGAAGTTAAAACTCTTAGTCAGCACTTGGCTCCAAATGAACAAATTCCAATGCAGAAACACACACACACACACACACACACACACACACACACACACACAAATAATAAAAGCAAAATGATTTTTCCAACAGGCACCCATTCCCCAGTAAATGATTATGGTAAAGAATGGATGGAATTACAGAGAACTTAAAAGAATAGCTACAAAAATGAGAAAAAATGAGTGGATACTGATCAATACCCTATGAGGATACAAATAAGGAACACAATGCTGGATGTGAAAGAAGAACGCAATGGATAGATGGAATTCTGAATTAGCAAATCTCAAATTGAAATATTGCAAATTAAAATCTCCGCAAGTTAAAAAGAGAACTAAATCAAAAGCTTCACCAATATTCTGGACTGAAAGTCAGAACACCAAGGCTTGTAGGAAAGCAGACCCATTGTGATATTCATTCATACATACAGCAATAAAAACAACACAGTGTAAGTGGAACACACAAGCTTCTGGAATGACACTCAAAAACAACTTGTGAGTTATGAGTACAGAAAAAGAGATAAAGCATAAGCTAAACCCAGAGAAAATACGCTGAACAAAATAGTCACAGAAAATGGTCCAAGTACTGGGAACAAGATGAACATCTAGTCCCAGAGGCCATTAGGCTGCCATACACACATGGCAGGAGACAAGCCTCTTTATATCACATTATAGCTACAGTGCTAAGACTGCAGGACAAAAAGTTAATAGTGAAGGCTTCGGGAAAGATACACTGTGTTACAAATAAAGGCAAACTCATCAGAATAGTAGTTTTCTTTGCAGAAGCACTGCAAACCAAGTGGACTGGAAATTATATACTTCGAGCCCTGAGAGAGCAGCACTACCAACCTAGACAACCAGATCTAACAAAGCCTTTCTTTGTTAGAGTCAAAGGAGGAAAAAAACATGATAGACATAGGTGTGAATAAATGGATAAATTGCTGAGCACTGTTCTAGTGCCAGAGAAGGCACTAATATGAATTCTGTATGTGGAAGATGAAGATAAACACAGAAAAGAGCAAATCCTACTAGAAGTGGGGATAACCAAACGAGGGCTACCAAGGGGACCAATGTGAAGCAGAAATGTGGAAAAGTGTATATATGAGGAGGTAAATATGTGTGAAAATACCACATGTATATACTTACACACATGCATGAAGATACCACAAAGAAAACTATTATGTTGTACAAATAATATAGGTGATGAAACAATCCACATATAGAGAGATCCAATCAAATAATAATATAAAGTACTGGACTGTAATAAAATATGAAAATAATCCTCCAATGGTTTCCAGTTCCATACTGCAACTAACTTTTAAAAGTTTGGTTGTTATTGGCTAACATTCCATCCTGCTAGCCAAATAGTTCTAAAGATGAAGCAAAGAGTTGGGTTGCGAGAGCCTGCATGACGAAAACACAGGTGGCCTCCAGGACAGGAAGATGGCCTCTGACACCAAGGCTGGCCTCCAACTTGTAGCCATGAGAAGCCAGGGCCCTCAGGTCTGCAGCTGCAGGAATGAGTTCTGCCAAGGGCTTTCATGAGCGCCAGTCTTTCCAGTGAAGCCTCTAGATGAGTTTGCAACCTCATTTTGACATTTGAAGGTTCACAAACTTTGAACAAAAACAGTCTGGGAAAGTTGTGGCTTGTATAAACTTGAATATATTTGTTTTTAGAATGAGAAATCAAAGTATCAATTACTACAAAAATCCTTGGTCTAATTATGTGAGGATGCCTTTACAATGCACCATCCCTTCTCAGCTACATGGAGCTGTGAGGCCGAACTTGCTTCATACATTTCAACTGAAACGTACTGAATGGATTGAGTGAGAAGGCATATATGAAAATAATCCAGACATGGAAGGCAAAAAAAAAAAATGTTATCTCAGACCATACTTCTGAGTGGTTTTTTTGTATTCTGATAGTAGTTATTTTTATTTTTAAAGGGAGAAAGATTAGCTTATAATGGAGTCATTTGAACCCAATTAAGTATAATTTTAATTTGTCTTAATTTCTATTTATAAGTTGAAATATTTCGCATAAATACTCTTTGTGAGTGTGAAGGGAATTTAGGAGCAGCAGTCTGAGGCACACGCTCTCTCCTCTTCCCTCTTATCTCAGACACAGACACTGCATCTATCCTAATTCCATCCAATTCTCACATTAGCCATTCTAGCCTTTTTGGGTTCTCCCTCTTCTGAGCAGCAAGGGAACTAAGTCAGTGCTAGCTCACGTGCCCTTAACTCTGCTACACAGAGAAGTGATCCAGACCTAACACTGAGATGTTATTACTATTGCTACTATTACTATTACTATTACTATTACTATTACTATTACTATTACTATTACTATTACTATTACTATTACTGTGACACAAAAGCGATCAGAGATGACAAGGAGAACTCAGTTTCTTCAGGAGTTTAATCAAGCCACATGGGCACTGGCTAAGATAGCTCATAATTCATGTGCCAGCACTTTCTATGCCACAGAAGCCAGGTATCCCTGGCTTCTAAATATACTTTATACTAAATATAAAGGACTGGCATTAAAATCCATGGAAAAAATAATTTTAATACTTCATTTTAAAATTTTAACTCCAGCATAACAATTTAATCTATAAACAATTAGAACTTAAAGCTGTGGGAATTTCTAATCAGCTGGCCTGATGATCCATTTAATGTCCCTAAACATCAAACATTAAGAATCTACTGGCTTTTAAACTATATGTCCTAACCAATTAATAGGCAGTAGAATCGATTTAATATGTACCAACTACTTTCCTATTTAAGTGAAACAAAACCAACCAAACAAACAAAACAGAATAAAAACCAAACAGTATAATTTATAGTAAGGGAACTTATTCTTTTGTTTCATGTGGGTGTAGATGGTGTGAATACTGAGTCTTGAAGGAAAGCATTATTTCTTATGTGATCATCTGTCCAAATTCTAGAAGAAAACATGATTTTCTCAAACTAGGCACTTAGTTTAACAAAGAAATAATTTACAAAGGTTGCCAAAGATCACAGATATCAATTCTCAAGAGATAGTGTGCAGAATAGTGATGAACCCTTGCCATTGTCTTGGACCCAAGTACATTGAGGAACACAGATGATACATAGGGGACAAGCTGTGAGTGGCCTGACATGAACTGTGGCCTTTAAGAAAAGAACAGGCTCATCCCCAGTTAACTGGTAGGGAGGGAGAATCCTGACCTTTGTTCTCTTGCTGGATTCTCTTTAATAGCTGACCCCAGTAAAAAGTCAAAGAACAAGGGCCCAGGCTGTCTAGCCCCTGTGCTGGAGATAAGACTGGAGAAGGGTGGAGACCAGGCTTTCCAGTCACTGAGACTAGATAGAGTCTGAAAGCCACTAAACAGTTTATATATCCAGTAACTTAGTCTAATAACTTTTGCTTCTGGATACCACTTTGCTTTTTCCCACATCTGTACTCAAATCTCACCCTTGAAGCAATGCTCTAATATGATACCAAACAAAAATACACAAGACTGGCATTTTTATGAGCCTGTGATTTACAATCTCAGCCTGGCTCTCATAAACACTTCTCCCTTCCTTCAACACAGAGGGCTCTTTAAGGTCACCAACCACATCTTTCTTATCTGTGTGCCTCCAGCCCCACAGGTTACAGCACAGGTGCACACACTGAAAGTCTTTGAATCCTAAGTGTGTGAAACTCAGACTGTTTTCTCTCCAGGTCCACCCATGCTGCCCTGACCACATGCAGGAAACTCCACACTTCTTCTGAGCATCAAATCTCATTTGCTCACCTGTCACTTCTACTCAGCTGGACTCCCATGGCCAGGCCTGAGCCAGTCTTCCCCCTCCCTTTCCCCTCAACCCTCACAGTGTCAGCTCCTTCCTCAAGTCCACAGCTATCAGTACAGAAAAGTAAGCCAAAGAGCTAACCATCCACAGCACAGAAGGGTGGATTCCTCTTGCTGGTCACAACAAAGGACGTGTGGTTGTGTACTGCCTAGTGCTTACTACTCCCTCAGACAAGCACCCTAAGAAAATGGCCTCTTTCCTACTTCTCCAAAACAAACAAGAAATTCCCACCTCTTCAGGAGGTAATATATACCTGTATTCTGAGCACCCAGGAGTTTGAGGAAGGAAGGTTGTCATGACTTCAAAGCCAATGGGCTACAGTGATACCCCATCTCAAAAAGAAAACCACTCCCCTGGGACAGAGGAGGCCACCCATGTAATCTTTCCAGTTTGTTCCCCTGTCCAAGTATTCGATCATCCCTCAAAATCCTTAGGCTCCCAGAGCAAACAATGTTCAACTCCCTACTTCCTTTGCTCAAAGCCAAGTTCCCTCTGCCCACTACTCCTCCAGCCCCTAAGTCATACAGAATACTCTTTATTTACACTCTGGTCTTTCTTTCCATTAACTTTCCAGGGCTTGTATCAACCTTTATCTCAAGCACAGAACATTTTCGTGTGACCCAGTGTTCTCTCTCTTGACTTCTCCTAACCCACTGTCATTGAGCATCTCCTACATGGAGACCCAACAGAGGCCTTGTGAATACAAAGCGTTTATATTATACAGGCTTAAGAGATGACAGTTATTTCCCTTCATTCTAAAGGTACGGACCCCATAACTCTCCAGTCCTCAGCAGAAGCAGGCCAGGTCCCATTATTGTTTAGAGGTCACCATTTCTAGGGTTCATACTTCTATGGAAGAATAATGACAATATATCTGTCATACCAATATAAGCATCAGAAATCTATGGTTGCAATTCCCCGTAGCCTTTCATTTTACTCCAAACCAGGCAATGTGGCAGTTCTGAGCATGGCTCCTCTCTTCTTGCTGAGAGATAAGCCAAAACTTGAAGGTACCCTTCTGTCAACTGCTTCTACACTAACCTGGTCCCAGACCACCATGGAAGTTTAATACCCTCACCTAGGAGAAGAAGAAAAAAGAAGCAACACTGGTTTTTCTTATCTGAACAATGATTGGCACTGAATCTGATAGAGACCAAATTGAGAGTAAAACCTTTCTAACCAGCCTGTCTCTTGATACCCAGCAATTGCATCATAGCACAATACAAAGTAAGAGTCCTGCAATCAGAAAGCTGGCTTGAGCCCAGCAACAGGAGACAGACCTAATTTTAGCAACTCTCAAGGCCTGTTAAAGATAAACCATCAAAACTGATGAAATTTAGCATCATTCCAAAAAATCAACATGAAATTAATGGATACAATGCTGAAAATCAAACATTGCTTGAATATGAGATTGCATTACACCTGTGTTTGTGAAGAAAAATCATTATAATGTTGCTTCACTAGAAATCAGAACTGCAAAGCATTCAGTCTCAAAACTCAGAGAAGTGAGTCAACCTGTGAGAATGTAGAGCTGTTATTTAAGACAATCAGAGCAGCAGATATAATGGGCCACTAAACAACTGCCTCCAGCAAATGCAGATATGATGAGGCATTTGAAGATAATCAAGAGAAAAGTTGCATTTAGACTTCAGGGAAAAAAAGGCTACTACATATAACAATTTCAAACTTATAAACACTATGCTGATGACAAGGTGACATCACTTTTATAAAAGAAAGAAATATAAAGGTTGGTATATTTAGCAAGCATTTTTAGTGTCCATTTTGTGCATCAGATACTATGCTAAATGTAGAGACCGGAAAATAAACAAGACACACTCCCTGTTCTTGTCTAGTCCACAAGAGAGCAAGAAAAGCCAAAAAGACTGTAGCATGCTGCACAGCCTGCCTAGCTACCCAACTGTAGCCAAACTGGACGTTCCCACACCCAGTACCCATGGCCAGTCTTTCCAGTAGAAGTGAGGTACACTAGTACAAAGCCAAGCCTCAAGCCCCCAAGAGTGTTTCAGAGACTGTGTTCATCACTTGGCATCAGGTAGAGGCTCTGGGGAACTCTGTGGTAAGAGCAGCAGTGAGTATGGATTGTGAGAGCCAGCACCCACATCCTCACCCAGGAGGAGAATCCCTTAGTGACAGAACTTGCTCTGAATCTGGGTTTTTTACTAAATTAAATCGTAAATATGGAGAGTTCTGGAAAATCAGACATGTGACAGAAAAGGAGAAAACAGCAGGAGGGGCCCTAGAAAAGAAGAGGGTGGAGACAGAATGGTCAGTATTCACTGAAAAGTAGAGAACCATTAACTACTGCTAACAGAGCTGCTGAGGTCATTAACTTTGTACAATAAAGTCCTCGGTGGAGAATAATTAAAGGGCTTAGGAGCAGCTAGAAATAGAGGGAATGGTTAATGGTCTGTTGTTATTAACCACAGAAGAAATGTGAAATGGGATGGCAGAAAAAGCAAATTCAGGAGGCACACTCTAAAGGAACATGGCAATCAATTAATATATGATATAAGATGAAGGAGCTTAATTCATCATGAAATGAAAGATTTCAAGGTTTCTGAAGAGTTCCAGCAGGTAAACCGTGGAACCATGTGTAGAACAACAGGACAAAGCAGATTGGCAGCAGGCAGATTCCTAGAGATGAGGATGGATTTCTACTGAATGTGGTACACTCATCAAAGTCTGGAGACATGGAGATGTTAGGTGTAAAATAACCTCAGAGCTAGAAGTATATATTTGTGATCAGGTAAAGTAATGGCATAAATGAGACTGAGAACAAGCTTTGTGGGCAGCAGCATGCAAGAAGGCGGGTATCTATGAGGGCTAAATTTTCAAAATCCTAGGTAATTAAAGGGAAGTCTGAAAGGGGGAGGCATTATCAATAGGAACTAAAAATTACCTGAGTTTTAGCCACCAGGTCTTGATGGCCTTACTGAGAATAGCTTAGCTAGGGAAAGTGTGGAAACCTATGTAACAAATCATGTGATATACCCTTAACATAGATATTTAATTCATTATATAATTATCTGAAAGCCCCTGTTTCTGTTTAATTTCCTGTTGCTGTGATAAAACATACCTTGACAAAACAACTTAAGGGATGAAGAGTTTATCCCCAGTTTCACGTTATACTCCATCATTGCAGGGGAAGACAAGATGGATGAGCGTGAAGCAGCTAATCACATTACTTACATCCAAGATCAAGTGCAGAGAGCAATGAATTAACACATGCATGCCTGCACTCGGCTCACTTTCTCTACTACTATACAATCTAAGATGCCTTTCAGAAGATGGTGCCCACCTCCCCAGCCAGAACAGTTCTTCCCACTCCAAGTAACATGACTGAGATAATTCCCTACAGATATGACCAAGGACTAAACTAAGTTACATAATCCTTCACTGAGACTAACTCTACCCAAGTATGACTCTAAATTGTATCAAGTGTCACTGCCAAACTGAAGCATCACAGTGCCATACTTTAAGCTCAAACAAATAGGTTTAGACTGATTAGATTAAGTAAAATATGTGTAAATTTCTAATATAGAAGATAACTGAAAGCATTAAAATCCTTCAGGGCAGTCCCCAAGGTCTTTCACAACCTGGCCCAAGTTAGCTTTTTACCATAAACTTCTTCCACGGCCTTCCCTCAACTTTTCGTAACTCCCTCAACCACTTTGCTGCCTCTTCATCATCCTTCCAAGCAGCTTTAATATCTTCCTTTCCGATGAGCACTCAACTATACTGTTTCTTAGCAGACAAATCCGGCTGCAAATTTTATAAAGGCAGAAAGACTAACTGGTCCTCGTATCTCTTCATCCTCACATCTCCATCATCATATGGTGTGGCAGCAGTCTGATGGAGCATGTGTGCTAGTATTTAGCTCCTGATGCAATTCTCTCTCTTGATTTGAGGCTGGACCTATGGTTTGCTTTAACTAATAGAGTACAGAAGTAAGAATATGCCTATTGAAGGCTTAAGCTTTATGAATACCCTATTGCTTCTACCTATTTTTTTCTTATAGCCTTCAGTTGCCATTTTGCTATATAGATCATAAGAAAAAACTTGTAAGAATAATCAGGTCTTGAGAATAACTACATAGAAAAATGCAATAAAGTCAGTGGGTAACAAGAACCAAGGCCAAAGACATATTAGCCAGGCAGGTGAGTAGCAGCCAGCTACTCAATCTACTTAGCCAAAGCAATTAAGTACATGAAAGAAGACACAATCCTAAATGTCCAAGACCTAAAAAACAATCACACCAGATCTTTATTATGTGCTTGGTCCAAATTTTTACTCTACCGAATTATGCTTCGGAGTATTTGGGCACTGGAAATAAAGAAGGAAGTAACTGCAATGGATAGTAATGGATCCATGCCAAAACAATAAATCAAACAATTTATAAACAGCTTGCTATGTACCTGGCATTCTTCTAGGAGATAGGAGGAGCCAGCAATGAATGAAATAGACAAGGGTTTCTATTTATTAAACTGGATATTCCATTGCAAGTAGATAATACATTTGGTAAATAGAATAGAAAGGAATGAAGTCTTTTGTATAGACCCAAAGGGAAATTGTGTGTGTGTGTGTGTGTGTGTTACAGAGAGACAGAGACAGAAAGAGAGAGAGAGAGAGAGAGAGAGAGAGAGAGAGAGAGAGAACAAGAGGTTGGATGGGTTATAATTATGAATGGGATAGTCAAGAAGGCCTTCAGGAGACATAAAAAATGGAAAGAATATGAAAGAAGACAGATATGTAACCAGGAGAAATTTTCAGAGAAAGCAGCACCTGAGGGGGCAGTCTGTCTGGAAAGTTTGGCAACATGTAAAAAGATCAGTGTAGCTGGGGCAGAGTAAGAAATGGATGAGGGATAGAGGGTGGTGATGGAGAAATACAAGAATGTATGTCAGAGTCCACAGCATGTCCAGGTTCCATGATTCACAAATAGGACTCCACTTGTTGTCACACACATGCTTATGATTTATCAGCGAGGAACACTGAGAAAACTTAGCAAAAGAAAAAGTAAGGAGTCAGAAGGAGCCTAGGGGCAAGCTGCAAAAATTTTCTAATGGAGATGATGTGCCTTCAGTAATGTGCCTACCATACATGTATGAAGTGTTGCCTACTAATGACATTCATTACTCAAGGCTCTATTGAGCTCAGCATAAAGACACCCTCTGCTTAACATATATGAAAATTCCAGCACATATACCCTACTTAAAAAACAAAGACTAGGCATTCTGCACAAGTTGTATGTTTTACATAATATTAGCCACTAGGCCATTTCTGCAGTGAACAGTTGGGACCATTCCACAAATCTAAAGGCCTAGATATAAGCCAAAGGTCAACTTTGCAAGCAAGTCTTCTGAGAACAGCAATCTCACACCTGCTGTGCAAGTGCATTTCTTCTGCATTGATACCCAGGCCACATAGCACCCTATAGGCTGTCTGAGAGACATGGAAGCCATTAGTGAAACTGGCCCAATCTGAAAAAACTATAAATGAAGAACTTAGCTTTAGAATGAAGAGGGCACTATAGTAGTGGCATAGCAAACTATAAAAAATAAGGGGCTGGAGTAATAGCTCGGCTGGTAAAGTGTTTGAAACAAGCAAGCGGGAGAACATGAGTTTGATCCCAGAACCCACACATAAAAGGTTTATGTGAAGATGTATGTTTGTAATGCCAGTGGAGAAAGGGAAGCTCATTGGTCAGCCAGCCTTGCCTGATCAGCAAGGCCAAGAGTCCAATAAGAGGCCTATCTCAAAAGATAAAATGGATGGATGGATCCTGATGAAACACACACCACACACACACACACACACACACACACACACACACACACCACACACACCACACACACCACACACACCACACACACCACACACACCACACACACCACACACACACCACACACACCACACACACACACACACACACACACACAAACACACCACACACACCACACACACCACACACACACCACACACACACACACACACACACACCACACACACCACACACACCACAC
>JANHMN010000001.1:143161647-143194147 GCA_030674055.1 Rhabdomys pumilio | reverse complement strand
TTGCCCAAGTTCCCCACAGGGGATCTATGGTACAAAAAGCCTGAGAACGAATATTTCACTGATTAATTTAAGCCTTCTGAGCTCAGCACTGGGTGTTTCAAACTGGGGTTGTAGCTCAGTCTCTCTCTCTCTCTCTCTCTCTCTCTCTCTCTCTCTCTCTCTCTTTCTCATGCACACGCAGTGATTAGATGAGTACTAATGAGCTGAATGGGAAAGTCTCTAGTTAACATACAAGGGAGTGTGTGTGTGTGTGTGTGTGTGTGTGTGTGTGTGTGTGTGTGTATGTGTGTGTGTGCGCGTGCGCGCGCGCATGTGTTGAGAGAAGGGAAGAGATAGAGAGAAAAAGGATACAGAGGGACATGGGAGATAGATAAGGATGAGGAAGAAAGATGGTTATTAAGGATGAGAAAGCCCATAGACAAAACCCACATGCCTACCAATCCCTGGATGTGGTCTTCTGACTTCCACAATACACATACTGTGGTACATGTGCACCCATGCATATACACATACATACATATACATGTATGGGTATACAGTAAATTAAAATATAGTACAAAGTTTTAAATAAACAAAAATAAAAACAAATATTTAAGCATGATAATAACAACTGAGCCTTACAATTGGCAAGATGGTAGTAGAACCTGCAGCATTAGTAATTCCTTCTAAAGAGATCAGGGGTATCCATTTGCTAACTGGTGGCTGCCTGGTGGAAAAGCAAAGCCCAGTGTTATCAGACTTTCTATTGGTTTGCTCTAAGAGAAGACAGAAATCTGGCATTGTACAGGAAATCTCAAAATTCTTTCCCAATAAGAAAATATAACCCTAAGAGGAACTTCATAGAAGTCCCCAAGCCCTGTTTGTAGGACCCAGGCTAACTGAGAGCATGTGCCCTGCTGATGATGAGGCAGCCTCTCTGGAATATCACATATCCACATATCAGAGAAGGAGGGAACTGAACACAAGTTAGAAACCACAAGTAAACCAGACCCTGCAAATTAGAAAATGCTTTACAAATTCAGACTGAGACTAATCTGTGTATCCAAGAACCATAAGAACAATTCAGACAAAAAGGCATCAAAGGCAGAAAAGTTCAGAAATTCAAGAGTTCTCGCCATCCCTCTAGGCTGGTCATACAGTGTTACTGCAGATGTCATGATTGTACAAATTCACTTAGATCCTGATGCCACAATTAGTCAGAGGATGGAATTAGTCTTATCTAACTTTCTAGCTCTGGGAAAATGTTAACTTGGAGAACAAATTATTCAAAATGTCTAAGTACAGAAAAAGAAAATTAATTTTGAAAAGCCTACTAAAGTTACCTTGATTTACAAGGGTAACTCATATATACAGGGATATATATATATATATATATCAACCTTAAAAAAAAAAATCCCATCATGTCCACTACCCAACTATTTATTTAATTCAACTCCTCACCACACACCACTCTTTGTCCTTGTTCTACGGTATTTTATTCATTTCAACTCATTCAACTCACCAAGCATATGCATATATGTTGACCTTAATAACGAGTATCTTCTAGGAGAAGGATTTATTCTGGGTGGAGACAGAAGGAAAGTTGCCTTGCTATAATTAAAGGTTGCCTACAGACATCTAGAACACAGTGTCTTGAGTTCACCAGCTCCAAGAGATTAGTGATAGATTAGTCTAGGCATTGGGGTGCTCTTCACAATACCTGTGCCCAAAGTCCACAGCACACTCAATTCATTAAAATCTTGGCAAAAAAATCAGATACCTGTCTTGTTTGAAATGCTAAATGTAAAAATCAGAAGTGATATTCAGCCAGGGTTGACAGCCTTACAAGTTACAGTTCAGTTATCCATTCACCTGTGACATGTAATTTTGAAGATAAATTTAACTAATTAGTCTCTGAGACACACCTTGACTGCTTAAGGAGACAATCACCTCTACGAACTACTTCACTAAATTGGATTTAGTGCCCAAGACACTGATATAGTACCAGGATCCAAAGATAAGACATCCCATAATTCTATCCCCTCCATCAATTTCACCTTCAGAGTGGGAGTTTCCCAGTAGAAACAGGAAACTCAATGCTCCCAAGTTCAGAGCATAATTAAAGCCTTCCCCAAAGCTCCTCCTGTTCTTTCAGCATCTCACCTACTTCTGGCCTTATCTTTGTTGACTCAGCTGGTTCCAGCATACCACAAATTCCAGTTTGCTTTGGTGTTCCTTCTGTAATGCTGGGTACAACATCTAGAAGGGCCTCCTTGCGCTCCAATCACCCTTTGTCCCTTAGAAACTACAACTTCCATCCTGCCTTGAAGCCTCTCTCCAGTCTAGATTATTCAGAACTCTGGAAGAAACTCATGTTCCCACCAGGTTTCTCTTCCATTGCATCTCCCTCCAGATGGATCTATAAAAGATTGTGCCCATTTTTTGTTTGTCATTAGGCTGAGGAGAATCCTTCATAGATGGTCTGCAACCTCAGTAGGATTTGTTTCATAAATAGAACCCCTCCCCATAACATGTGGACTTGTTCCATTAAAGAATCAATGAGGAGGAATGTGACCACTGCATTGCAGCAAGGGGTGTGGCTCAGTGGTAGAGCATCAGCACGCAAGAGACCCTGGGTCCTGTCTGCTCTATAAGAAAAACAAAATTTCTTGATGTTTTGTTATAGTAACAAAAACATCTTATAAAAACAAACTGGAAAAGATGAGTAAATAGCAAAATAGGAGGCTATGTGATTAATGGCTGAGGGTAAGAACCAAGAAATATAGCCCCTGGGTTCAAGCGCAATTCCACAGTTCACTAGTAATCTCTATATGTCTATTGGCAAAATAGGGAAGTCTAGCCCTTGATGTTGAGGCGAGAAGTCACATAACATATGGAAAGCTACTAGCATAGTGCATGGAGCAACCATGGTACATATTAGCTGTCATTATTATTGGGAACAGGGCTTAAGCATGCTATCCGAAAAAAAAAAAATGAGCTCTTTAAATCTCTCTTCCTAGCTTATAGAAAGTGAATTCATCACAAATTGTTATACAGATCGTATTTTGATATTACTCTTCTCCCTCCATTATTTTTAAATCCAATGGATAAATGCATAGAATTTTTCAGAGTGTTTCTTGACATTTCAAATTATATTCTGACCACTAACTATTAGTTAAGCTTTATTCTTATGTTATTCCTTAAAATGAAAGAAGAGAATATTTAGAGAAGAGAAAAACATTATTTTCTACATAAATTGAAATTTTAAAACTCAAAAATGAGAGAGATTTCATAAGCTTTGGGTGACCTTTAAATGTCACATTTACTAATATATAAACGCAAACACAGAAAAGTGCAATATCCCAAAATAACAGTAACCTGATCGAAGCAATTACATTGTGTTCTATGATATAAATTATGCTTCCAGTTCAGAGTAGCAATGGCTTTTTAACACCTTTTAAGGTCTAACTACAATCCATTAAAGATCAGTGGTTATTTTCTAATGATTATTTATATGCTTGTAGATTACCTCTGTACAACATATTTCTCCACTTGCAGTAAATTTCTCAATGTATAAGATTTGAGGACACACATTCTTGCTAATGAGTTAAAAGGTAAATTTACCATCTCAGTAAACAAATCTTCCATAAAATCTACTTTAATAATTTGTGTAGATTACATTGTTACTGCTAACCTTGATCGATTTTCCCAAGCCAGTGAAATACGATTTCAAAGATAACGGTTTACTTGGTCAGATCCCAATTTTTAACTGAATGGTACAAAATAAACAGTACACCAATGTAGCAATAGCAAAAAGCAAACCTAAGCAAAGCCCTCACAGGGTTAGACTCATACCTTGACTTGTATATATCTTCAGTCGTTCCCCTACTTCACTTCTGTTGTGAAGGATACAATCTAGGGAGTATATGTAATTCTTCAGGACTTCCACTCCACTCTCTTCCCACCCCCTTCTTTTTTAGTGTGGGGATGTACACACACAAATGCACACATGAGTGCAGGCGCTTTTAGACTGGCTCCTTTCAGAGTTGGATTTACAGGTGTATGTGAGCCACCAGATGTGGGTGATGGTCCTCCACAGGGCACTCTCAATTGCTGAGCCATCTCTCTAACCTCCAATTCTTGACTGTTCAAAGTAAAATACACATGTACCCATCAAAAGTACTTCTTCTGTGCACTAATTCTAAAGTGAAGCATAGAATTATAGGTATTCTTTAAATCTCTAAACACGTCGGGGTAGCAAAACGGCTCAGTGGGTAATGGTTCTTGACACCAAGCCTGGAGACCTATGTTCATCTTCATTCACATGACATCAACTTGGGAAGGTCGTTCTCTGACCCCCACATAAGTACAGCACTATATGTGCACCCTCCATACACACAGTAAATGAATATATGTAGTTTAAAATTTTAAACTATGTACTTGGAAAAAGAAAAGTGATTTCTACACTTTGGATAACATATATGACATTAACATTACAGTTTTTCATCTCAAGATTGGACCAACTTGTTGACTATAGTTTACAACAACCATCATGTGAACAAATGTTAAAAGAACTGTTGTCTACTAAAGCAAGAGTTTGTAGCTTATCTGTTTGAGAGGAAGTTGAAGCATACAAAACAGGCCATATAAGAACTGAAACAAATTTAAAGGTGCTTTTCAGAAAGTTCATTTAGAGGTTCCATAGAAGAAAACAGAGCTCCCACAAGTCACCCAGACACCTGACAAGAGTGCTGGAGTCCTGTCATTTGTGTGCTAGCTTTTAACTTTTACTTAATCCAAATTTGAGCAGCAGAACAGTGGGTCATCCTTATTTTGGGAGTAACCTAGAACCCAGCAGAACCATTCTCATTGGCTATGACTCATAGAAACTGTGGCATTCAGCTGAAAACACCCTAGTGCAGTAGCTGGTATAAGAGCAGCATCCCCACTGGAGCTTCTCCTGTCCAGGTCACTGGAAAACCTTCCATCAAACTGAGAACTCTAAAAGCGCCAATAGCCGCCAATAGCTGTAACTTTGTAGGTGTTTCTTGAACCAATCAATGAATGCTCTAACTCCAAGGAGCCTCCTTAGGGCGGGACTTAGAGGATCAGAAATCACACTTCAGGTGAGCAAGGCGGGTAATGTCACAGCTTCCTTGCAAGTAGGATCTGGAGCCCTGCTACTCAAATACCTGGGGCTGTCTTACAGAACAGAGTGGGTGTGTGGACTTGGAAGTAGGCCTCAGATGGCGGAGGTGTAAGGACCCCTCAAGTGAGTGGGATGCCGCCATTTCTTCTCAAGACTCTGAATGGCAAGACAGGGCCAATTGGGTCCCTTAAATTAGCCTGCGAAAGTTGTGGCTGCAGGCAGCGCTCACCAGCCGCTGGGGGTGATATGAGCCCCATAAAAAGCGCCACCTGGTCCAAGGCGCTGGGCAGGTGCGTGGCCTAGGACACAAACTAAGAGAGCCCCGCGACAGTCGCGCCCCACGCCCGCCCGCTGCGGTACCCCTCACCTGGTCCCGGGTCTTCAGGTACCGCTGCAGCGCCTGCTGGGTGAGCTCGTGGACGCGCAGCTGGCCGTCCTTGCAGGGCACCACGATGCTGGTCCTCCCGAAGCACACTGTCACTTTCATCCTGGCCCTGAGCTCCCGCGCGGGGCCGGGCCGAACAGGTGCCTGGCCCCTGGGCGCAGCCCCTCCGTCCGGGGACTTGGGGAGGACGCGACGCTGACCCGCGCGTGCCTCCGGGGCTGGGACCCACGGCTGCTCCCCGCAGCCCCACGGGAGGCCGAGGGCGGGAACGCGGGCGCGGAGACGCGGGGACGCGGAGGGTCGGCCGGGAGCAGACGGAGGCTCCACGCGCCAAAGTGAAACTGCGGGTGCGGCCCAGCCCGGCCCTGCCTCTGGCGGTGGACCTGGCGACCGTGGCAGGGCCGGCCCCAGGCCCCGGGCTGGAGTGGGCGGCGGCGGCGGCGCGCGGGGCCAGAGTTGGGAGGAAACTTTTGCGCCGGCTCCCAACTCCTCCAACGCGCGCGGCGCTCTGGGCTCCCTCGACCCGCGGGCCAGTCTGGGCCCGGCTCTTAAAGGGGCCGCTGCGCTCGCGGGCCACAGAGCGTTCCGAGGCGTTGCACCCGGCCTGGGGTTGCCCCAGTAACTAGAACTTGGATCGCCTGTTGCCGGCACTTGGTTCTCTCTCTCCCCCACGCGTACGTGGAGCTCCGGGAATTGTAACGGGATCTGGGAACTACCACAGGGGAATTGAAACCGGATCTCATAAAGCACACTTGGAATAGATAGGAAACTGGCCGAGCAACTCCCTTAAAATGAGAGTTGGAGCGAAGGTTCAAGGGAAGCTCTGGAGCAGGTGCTTCTTGCCACGCCTTCTAAAATATCTGTAGAACTGAGGTATTGAGAGGTGAGACTGACTGAGGGCAGAGCTTTTGCAGCTACCCCTAGAGCCACAAGAGAGCTAGCTAAACTGAGGCCACTTTGCAGGTGCCAAGTTTTCCATCAAAGATCACACCCAAAGTCCAAATATGATAGGGTGTAAACGTTTACACCTCTCCTTTTGAAGGGGGACTCCCTTTGTGCATTTGATGAAGAAAAGAACACCCCTGAGTCATGATTTCGCAGGTTCCTATCCTTGAACAATTGAACACAAGGTATGGGGAGAAGTTCTGATTAACAAGTAACATCTGTGTGTTTAATTCTTAAGTAAACAACCCCTTTGAGCAGGAAGATAAATACTTTTCCCCCTACCCTCTGCAGAAAGAATAGTGCTTGGCCTGCTGGGTGTAGTTCAATTTAGAACTTTTCCCTCCAGTCATGGACTTGATCCTCAGCAGTGAAGGATTCAAAGACAAAATAGACTGATATTGAGAAACTCCACGGGTCACGGAGCTGATGATGATGCAGAGAGCACGGGTCCTCCTATCTAAATCTCTAGTGGCTCTTGGCAGTTTTTATAGCAATGTGCATCAATAAAATCGCCAGGGGATCTAGTTACTCTAATGTCAACTTACATTGACGTAGATGCTTGAGACGATTTGGTCTTAAATTATAGATTTGGGAGTTCTGATCGATTTAAGCTCATGTATACATTTACTATATGTTGATTATGTTCCAGGCAAGCGCCTTATTCCATGTCAATGGCCACAAAGAGGGTCATGTAAACTGAGTCAACTTGCAGAAAACACACAGTAGACAGTCTGGTCCAGTTGCACATCTAACACACTGATTTAGGTAAACCAAAGATAGAATCATTTTTGTCAGAAAACCAAACAAAAGATCCATTGAGCAACCCTCTGAGGCAAGGTTGGAGGCAGGACCACGAAGTGTATCTTCAGGGACTGTCTCCAGCTATTAACTGCACTGCTGATGTTGCCTCTATTCGCAGTGAAGTGGGCTCACAGGCAGTTCTCTGCTGTGTCTTCCAGAGGAGATAGTAGAAATCAAGCACATGCGAAAGTCAGGTATTAATGAGTGACCCCACAGTATACTGAGAATTGTAGGGATGTTTGGAAAGGCACAAAACATAGATTCTCAGCTGAGAAACAAGCACATGCTTCTTCCTCCATGCTCCCCTGTCCTTCAGCATGTCCCCAAACTGGTCTTCTACTCCAGTGGGCCAGTGGACCAGGCTTTTGCAGCCTACTCTAAGTTCTCCTCTGGTTCCCAGAGGCTTCAACTTCCTGGCTTTGAGATTCCCCAAGTTAGCTATGAAGAACATACAGACTCATCGCATCCCACTCACGGATTAGAAGCAGGTCTTATGGAATGCAGCAGACTCCGTGCCTGCGTTAGACAATGGAAGCCTGCAGCTACACTCGGATTTGAGCAGTGCAGCCGGTGCACTGTCACGACCCCATGCTAGTAACTGGAAATAGGGCTTAGTGTTTATATTTCATGTTTATTAAATAACCATGTTTAATTTGCTTTTCAGCCTCATAACAGCACACATAAAAACAATTCATCATATATTAAGAAGAGCTACACAGTCATCCATGCCCCGCAAACACCTAAATCAATATTTCATGCCCTGTGGGCTTCCTAGGCAGGAGACAATAAATAATTTTTCTTGATTGAGTAATGCTGAAGGAGTCTAGACCTGGGTTCCATTATCTTTTTGCCTGCTGGGTGGATTAGCATTGCCTATGTTGTGAGATTTCCCATTTGTTTCCCAATAGTTCAGCAGGCAATCACACTGGCCACAATTATTGAACTGCCAAGACTCTAGGAGGTGTGATGAAAATGTCAGGTACCATGAGGGGTACTGTGGGGCTGGGGAGCAATGGAGCTATAGGGTCCTGGCCCAGAGCAAGAATGAGGTTGAAGCATGTCCAAACCCCAGAAATTTCATCCTGAGATTGGCAGGAGTAGGACTGCCCCCTCCCTGCCCTGTATAACCCAGTACAGGTAGCCCAGAACCCCTACCTTTACCCCAGAGAAAGTCACATAGCCTAGTATCAGGTTAATCTTCCTTTCCCATTATAAGATCATGTCATGCAGCACCTGGAATTCCTTCTTATGCAAATGAGGCATCCCCAGCATCCTGGGCCCAGCCAGTAATATTCACTCACCTTTAAAGCCCCTACTCACCCCTCAAAGGTTTAAGTACCTTTGTTACCCACCCCCATTAAATGAGCTATCTCAATGAAGCAGTCTCCCATGAGTCTGTTCTCAGCAGGCTCATCTCTGCTTAAGGTTTCTTCTGCCCCTGGCCATTCCTGTACCACTTCCCCTCTCAAGATCCACCAGACTGTCAGAGGGCTCAACAGAGGCAGGGAGGTGGAGCCAGAACAGCAGTGTGCATTGACTAAACAATAGTAATTGTTAATCTATAGTTGACCCGTAATCCATCTCAATTTTTATTCTATTAAGACAAAAAATACTTTCTGGCTTTCAAGGACTCAGTTATAACAGTATTTATCATAGAAAACTCATTGAATTGGAGGTAATCGTACTTCCCTGTGTCACATAGACCCTCTGTCTCGGCCTGATGGGTGATGCTGTAGGATGCAGAGGAGAGCAGTTTCTTCAGCTACTGACTTGGAGCCCTTGAATATTTGCCAAGTGGGGTGGTAGGGGCCAATAGGACTGGGGAGCAATTCCACTTTTAATTTTTTTTGGTGCCACTATCCTGTGGTTTCCAGTCGCCATGACATCACAAAGTGTTTCCTCTCCCTCAGGTCCTCACCTACAGTGCTGCCTTCTGTTGTTAACGGCACCATTTTTCCTGAAGTGAGGTGCTGTACATTTGCATTACTGATAACAAGTAATGCCGTGTTTCTTTCATAATTATGTTAAGTGTTTGTATATTTTCTCTTGAGAGCTGTCTGTTGACATTTGTCATCCATGGGTCTGGGGCCTGGGGGTTGGTTTTGCCATTAATGGTTTTTTCTTTCAGTTCCTCACAAATGCCATCTATTCACTCCTAAAGAGAGAGTGTGTCTGTAACACTCTCCAGCACTTTGTAGGTAGTATCCTTCTTCTGATGTTTGCTGTTTGTTGGTTTGTTGGTTGGTTGGTTGGTTGCTTGCTTGCTTGCTTGCTTGCTTGCTTGGTTTTGTTTTGTCTAGTTGCTTTATAGTTCTTTAGCACCAAATCTTTAATCAGCTTAAACTGACTGATTTTTTAAATATGGGTAGAAATACAGGTCTAGTTTTATCTTTCTGCAGATGAACATCTACTTTTTCAAGCACCAGTTATTGAGGACACAGTCCTTTGCCGATGCCTGATCTTAGCACCTTTGTCAAAATCAAGTTAACAGAGAATGTTTGAGTTTATTTCTGTCCCACTGGTCTACGTGCCTGTTTTTATGTCACTAGCCTGCTGTTTTGGTTATTCTATGGGTGTCTTTATGGGATTTATTCTTCTAACACAAAAAAATACAGGCTGCCTTTCTGCTTACGGGTGTGTGTGTACTCTTCAAATTCTTTATCAAAATAGTTTTCTCCTGAAGAGCTTTCATCTTTCTGACTAAATACATTCTATATAATCTTTAGCAGCAATTCTAAATTGAATCACTCCCTTGATATGTCAAATTCTCTGCTACCAGTTTTTTAAAATGATACTGATTTTTATATGATGATTCTGTGTCCTGAGACACTACTAAATACATTTAATGTTTTTAATAGTTTTCTGGTGGTATCTTGGGTTTTCTACATATAAGATCAGGTTACCTATGAACAGTGACAATTTGACTTACGTTCCTTAGTAATAAACACCATAACCTAAAGCAGTTTGGGAAGGAAGTTCCAGCTTACAGCCTGAGGGAAACCAAGACAGAACCTGGAGGAAAGAACTGAAGCAGAGGCTACGGAGGAATGTTGCTTTCTGGCTTGTTTTCCTATGCTTGTTAAGCTTACTTTAATACAACCCAGGACCGCCTTCCCTGGGGTAGCACCTCTCACGATGGGCTGAGTGCTGCAGATTAATCCTCAATCAAGAAAATGCTCCCACAGAATTGACATAAGTCAATC
Organism: Rhabdomys pumilio; assembly: GCA_030674055.1. Classification (NCBI taxonomy): domain Eukaryota; kingdom Metazoa; phylum Chordata; class Mammalia; order Rodentia; family Muridae; genus Rhabdomys; species Rhabdomys pumilio. Next base: position 143,183,685 of record JANHMN010000001.1, on the reverse strand, counting down.
TGATGGAGAATTTTTCTTAACTGAGGTTCCTCTTCCCAGGTGACACTGGCTTGTGTCAAGTTGACAAAAACTAACGAGCACACTTGCCCTCTCCAGTCTGAGTGGCCATTGTTCCTTGGTCTTGCCTAATGGCTCTATGTAGGATTTCTGGTATACATTGAATAGAAGTGAGCATCCTTGATCTTAGAAAGAAAGCTTCCATGCTTCCTCTATTTAATATGCTTTAACTATAGACTTACTCTCTCTATAGTCTGTAGCATAGTTTCTACTACCCCGCTTTCAGCTTCGGGCAGACTGTTCTACCAGTCACAGCCCTGATTCCCTTGGATCTGAGGATGACACACACACACACACACACACACACACACACACACACACACACACACTTGTTCATTTTTAACCTGCCTTACTGCTCAGTGGCTGGGCTTTTCCAAGCCTCCTGCAGCTAGTGTGTGTGTCCTTCTCTTTACTCCTTACTCAACACTCTAAATCTTCCCTCTACTTAGTTGCCTGGTTACCTTCTCCTGGTCAGCACCCTAAATCTACTCGCAGCTTAGTTGTGTTTCTAATCTCCTGCATGCCACCAATTGGGGAAGCAGCCAATGGCCACTCTACCTGAGACCTCACATGGCTGATGGTTCTCTCTCCCTCCCTCAGAAGCATGTCAAATTCCCTTTCCTCCTCCTACATTTCCTAACCTTCCTACAAGAACCTGGAAGTCCTGCCTCTTATACCCAGCCATTAGCCACTGGCATCTTTATTGATCGATTAAGAGCCAACTGGGGAAGAGGACCTTCAGTGTTCACCCGCAAATTCCCAATCAAAGCATCAGAACCACTCCCGACAACAGCCTTTAGGTTGCTGGTCTTTCCATATTGTTTATTTTTTATCATGAAAAAAATGTTGATTTTTGTCAAATGCATTTTCTGTGTCCACTAAAATGATATTTTTGTTCATTCTGTTGGTGTATTATGTCATATTTATTATTTCTATATACTGAACCATTCTTGTATTAGCAAAATGAGTTCTACTTGATTATAATGAGTAACCTTTAAATGTACTACTGGATGTGGATTGGCACTATTTTATTGATGATTTCTGCATCTATATTTATCAAGAATGTTGGTATATAACTACATTTTACTGATTGGGTCATTGTTTAGTATTTAAGTAATATTAATGTCACAGAATTCATTTGGAAGAATTTTGTCTTCTTCAATTATTTGAAGTCATTTGGGAAGAATTGGTGTCAATTCTTCTATAGATGTTTGCTAAAGTTCAGCAGTGGGTCTTGCTTCTCCTTAGTAGGAAGCTTTTTGTTGCTTATTCAATTGTACTTTTTACATTTTCTGTTCTACTCAAATTTTCTATTTCTGCACAACTCAGTGTTGGTATGTTGACTGTATCTCTGCTGAATGTTTCTGAAGCTCTCCTGGAAGTAGGAATAGAAGCCCTGTACATTTCTAGGAAAGTGAACTACTCTCATTGGGAACAGCCAGCTTTTCTGACAGTCTGTCATTGTACATAAACTGTAAACAGATCAAAAACCTCCACAAAGGATATAGCTCAACTACCCTTCTTTAGACTGAATTCTACTCTGTAGACACTAAGATTTTCTTTTACCTCTCTTATTTCAAAAGATCATGGATCATGGAATGCTTTCTCTTTAAATTAAAATAAGTTAAGTGAAAGCAAGGGCAGTGTTGTGAAGATGTTGTGCTGAGAGTTGGTTATCATTAAATGTCTTTCCTTAGCATATGATCGTTGGTGAAGCTTCTTAGGAGCCATGAGTGCTGACCACTGGACACATGCACCAAATCCTCCAACCACTTGACCTCTCGATTGGAAATTGGTAAGAATGATCTAATTACAGGGGTCAGGGATGCTCTCACACAAGCTCAGTTATCCAAGGATGTAAACTAAGGTAAGGTACCACGCAAATTCTCACTTCTACTCTGCTTGCTTTCTTGAAGAACTCCATCTGTGGGTCATTTTTGTTGGTCTACATGGCATTGAAGTTGGCTGGTGTTTCTGCAATCAGCAGAGGGTAGAGAGATGTGAGATTGGGTCTTGGATGTGTCTGTGTGTAAATGGGAGTCAAGCAGAGATAGTAGACTAGAGCTGCGTTGAACTATGTTCCAGATTTCCTGCGATGTGGTTGCAGTCCAGGGGTACTGTCCCTCTGGGTCAAATGTAGTGATAATCTTACTATAGTGTGTATCTAGAACATAGTAGACAAAAAATATCATCCTACCTCACCTTTTTGTCCACTTTGAGAACCAAGATTTCTTTACTGTTTATTTACTCTTTTCTTCTTGAGACAATGTCTCCTGTTAGCCAGGCTGACAATGACCTTGAATGACTGATCCTTCTGCCTCTACATCTGGAGCACTGGGGATTACTAGAATGCACTGCCCTGCCCAGCTTATTATTTACTTTCATGAGTCTCGAAATATCTTCTACAGAGAAATAGCACACATGATATTTCAATTCATATACATCACCACTGTCCTAAAAAATTTCCAAAGCGCAAATAGAAATAACTCTGGCACCAGGCTCACAGCAAAACTAATAATCAGATCTGTACTGTACTTCCCCACAGTCTATTCATTAGTTTGTCTGATGCTCACAAATGAATCCTGCAATAATTCTCTACTACCTGAGAACTATAAAAAGATAGAACTGAAAAGAGCCTTGAATTTATTTGCTGCATTCTTGTTTTATAGATAGGGAAATTGAGAGCTAGTGAAATTACCTAGCCCACAGTATTCTGGTGCATAGATGAGGTCCAAACTCACTCTGTGCCCAGACTGTCTGGCTCACAGTCTAGTGCTCTCATAGCTTTCTTGTTAAAACAATGGGTTTTTCACCATCATGAGCAAGGCTATGCTGATAAAGAGCTCATCCTTCTGCCTTTGCCTACAGTTTCAATTTCAGCTTGACATTCTGCACTTTCATTCTCACGCAATTGCAGTTTTTGAAAAGACTAGCTGGGTGTTAAAATGACTAATATAAAAACCAGGAAAATATGAAAGTATTTCCAGCAGGTCAATGGCATACTCAAATTAGTACTTGGTAGAATGCAGAAAACGTAGGAGACAGACAAAAGACCCTGTTTATTCCATTCCATCTGCATTCATTCCTTTATGCATTGCTATTCATTCAACACTTACAATCAACTGCACTCAAGGTGATTATGAAGCTTTGGCTCCAGTGGCAAAGACAGATAATAATTGACTACCCAAACGAACAAGACATTGTAGGATGCAATGTGGCATAATGAAAAGTCCGAGCCACAAAGAGCATGGGAGAGAACAATGTGGTAAAAGAAACCATTCAGGTGAATGGTGGCAGGAAGAATCTAGAAGAAAAGAGCAGGGAATATATCCAAGATAAGTCCCCAAGTCCTTACTTTTTTTTAATTCAATACAATCATTTTGGTTCCTGGATCATTAAGGAACCACATAAAAGAAATGAGAAATGAGATTGACAAGATGGTCTACAGCAGCTTTTCCTCAAAGACTAAAGTAGTATAGATGAACAGGAAGGATGGATTGTGAGAGCATCCAGAATTTACAATAAACCGAGTAAAGTAAGATTTGGAGGAAAGAGAAAAATCACCCATTTTCTAATTCAGGCAACTAATTGAGAGAACTTTTTTAAAGGACATTTTGAAAAGTAGGGAGATCTGAGGGTGGTGGAGAATGAGAACTTCTACTGGGACATTTTGAGTTGGAGACCTGTAAGGGAACCAAGTAAAGTTTACAATGAATGAGCTGTAGAAACAAAATCTGTGACTCGAAGGGGAGTCTGAAAACTGGATATTTGATTTAGGGACCATTTAGAGTTTGACTTAACAGACAATTAGAGATTATTCATAGCAGTTTAAAATGAAGAGGCAATAAACTGTGCTTAGGCTAGACTCTTGAAGAGAGTCAGAAGAGTGGGTGATGATGATTGTGAATGACAAGTTGGTATTCTTATTCTACATTAAGTATCCTCAATGTCAAAGATAAGACAGGAAAGGGTGCTACTGCCCTAAAGAAAACTCAAAGCACAAAACAGGAAATTGAATGTTAAGAATAGAAAGCAAGATGGTTTGGCAGGACCAGATAGTCTGTGTTGGAACATAACATAGGCCGTAAGGTTAGAAAGATATGGGAAAAGGGAAATGACAGAGGAAGGGCTGTAAGAACCAGAGTATGGACTTTGCTCTTATACACCAAAGAGAAATCTTATATATGCTTGAGCAAAGAAAGAATGTACAGAAAACATGACTTAACATCACTTAGTTTGACAGCTTTATATAAGAACACAGGAAATAGAAAGTGAGCAAATGTTGACAAAAATCCGGAAGATTGAATTGGAGAAATACATGTAAGCCTGAATTTTATGTAATTTGTAAACTGTTCCCTGCTTTTATACAAGTTTACCTAAACCATCAGACTGTGTCATTATTGCTCACCCAGTTTTTATATTCTGTGATGTAGGGAAGAGTCTTAGGATTCAGATCCAAATGAACTGAGAAACATACCATATCTCAAGCAGAGGCATCTGAATATAAAAAATTAATTACACTGATGGTGAAAGATCTGACAGGTCAAAAGGAATATGGAAGTGCAAATAGAGGGAAGCAGAGCAGAAAGCTGTTTCTGTCTTCAAGGCCAGCGAGGTAGAAGAACATAGCCAGCAGAACTCTTAAGTGGGGTTGCTAAGGCACAAACTGAATCCATAGCTGGCTCTACTGTTGTAAACTGGGAACATGGTCAGAGGAGGGGCTGTCAAAGAGGAGGAAGGCTGGAAAATAAAAGAAAGGGAGAGTGGAAAGGAGGAATAAATAGAAAGAAAGAAGAAGGGAGGGAGGAAGGAGCAGGGGAGAGGGGTATCTTCCACTAGTCACTAGTTTGCCTTGCTTTCTAATCTGGCTGGATTCCAGTTCAAAATGACAATGACAGGGGAATATTTGAGACTAAACATAATACTAGTCCTAAGGTTAGTAATCTTTTATAGGAATTCATAGAAATATTAAGTCTCAGTATTATGTAGAATTTAGGAAAAGCACACATAATATTTCCAATTCAAATTGATATATTCAGAAAAGTGAATTTTTTTATCAGCCTAGGCTAAGCTGATGCTTTTCTCAGGAGAAAGTACATTTACAAGCTTTTTCCTTGATTGCCAAAATAACTATTAATTTCCATAATCATTTAAGAAATAAAAAGATTTCTACTCTCAATCATCAAATCCAAATTAATCATTTTGTTTAGCTATGATGGCATAGTACTCTAAGCAGAAAATCCAGAATATTGAATACTGAAATTACGCAAGTACAGTCCTATCAGATAATATTTCATTTATTTTATATGCTATAATTTTATATAATAATCCATGAATTCATGATGGAAGCTTTAAAAGACTGAGTTTAATGCTATAATTCCTTTGTATAAAATTATTTGAGAAAGCCATTCATTTTGCTTTGTATGTACATTAATTATAAGTGCTTTATTATTGCAATACCAGCAGGAAGCTTGATTTAATTAGTATTTTTCCTTCAAGAGTGTGCACCATTGTTACTGTACATACTTGTTACAACTTTCTTACCATGATCTCCCGTCTCCAGAAGGTGAAATAAAGAGTGTGAATAGGTAGCTGGCTAGAGGAGTCGATGAGTAAAGGCATCAAACCCGATGGTCTGAATTCGAACCCTAGAATCTACATAGGGGAAGGAGAGAATGGACTCCCACTAGTTGTCCTCGGACCACTACATGCAGGTGTGTCAATGTGTATCACACACATGCCTGAAGATAGATAAATGCAAATGTAAGAAAAGTAATATGAGTGGGTTTTATATAGACAGCATGTCTCATAAGACTTACAAGGAGTAACCTGGAAGCAAACTACTGTTTATTTGCCAAAAATGCAGTAAATAAAAAAAAATAAGCTGTAGATCACTTACTATTAGGAAGAAAATTTTCTTCACTCTCTTTGTCTAGAGCAGTGGTTCTCAACCTCTCTAATGCTGTTACCCTTTAATATAGTTCCTCATGTTGTGGTGTCCCCAACCATAAAATTATTTCATTACTACTTCAGAACTGTAATTTGTTAGTGTTATGAATTGTAATGTAAATATTTGAAATATTTGATATGCAGGGTATCTGATATGTGACCCATGTGCAAGTGTCATTCACCCACCAAAGGGGTCATGACCCACAGGTTGAGAACTGCTGTTCCAGAGCCTGAGGTGCTAATTCAACTAGTCCTTCAGCGTGGTCCACGTATTTGCTCTCGCTCAAATGTATGGCCATTCATGACTGTAGTTTCTCTACAGCTTTACAAACGGAACCAAAGGAATCACAGAGGAAATAGTTTATCAACAAATATTTATGAAGTGACTATTACGTGCTCAATTTTGGATTTCTAGAGTCCAAAGAAGCAATAATGTTTTATTTTCTTCTGAAGTTTCCATTCAAGGCTGAGATTCTCAATATACAGCCAGAGAGAGAGTTCATGTAAATTTTTACACTACTGTTGGTAAAACTTTCAAGAACATCTCTGTTCCTATGAGATGATAATCCTTCTGAAATATGATGACCAAGAAGAGTGTGAACTTTTTCAGGCTCTTCCCTTAGAGAATTATCCCCCAGACATTTTAAGTGATGAGAGATAGCAGATGAGAATGGTGCTTATTTTATGACAAAGACTATCATTTACATCAAAGTTGTAGACTGGCAATCACAGTGAACTCTTTCTCTCAAACTTTTTTTGGTATAGCTATTTTGCTGAACACAATGAAAGCTTCTATAATTTTGTCTTCAAGGCTCTAATTGTGAGAACTCTATAAAATATGCTTCTCTAGCCAACATTTTGACTCTTTTCTTAAACTGGTTCAGATAGATGGACAAAGGATTCATTCATCAAGGCCATACCTCTTACTCTGATACGTTTTCTCTTTGCCTCTCTCTATATAAAAATAGAATATCGTGAGGAAACCATCCTTTACATTTTTCTCACTAAATCAACATGAATGTGCAGAGCTGGCTAAATTTCAAGATTACTTCTTACAAATGACCTAACCTAGCATGGATATATTTTTTCTTTTTTAAAAAACTTTTTAGTGGTTTCATCTGAATTTCATGTCACACACCCCAATCCCACTCATCTCCCCCTCCCCTTGTACTCTCCTCCCCGGCAACCTCTTTCCCAAAAGAAAAAAAAATCTTGTTGTAGAAGTGTGCCACAGTGTAGCTCTCAGTACACCCTTTTGTCCACACTTCTTTACTTGCAAGTGTTCATTGCAATGAGTCATTGATCCAGTTTGAGGCCTCTGGCTGCTGCTATACTATCAGTACTGAGCCTAACTAGGACTCTAATTCAGTATCCTGTTGTTACCTTATGTCATGGACATCCTGTAATTTTTTTGGATTTGTAAAACTAGCTCCGGCGCATGCTCCAACAATTCATTGATATGGTAGATGTAGCCCTGGATCTGGGCTGATCATCTGGTAAGCCTACCAGGTCTCTTGTAACCACACCACAGGTTCTCCAGAGCTGATGCAGCCAGCCATGGGCAAAGCCAGCTTTTCCTCTCTCATGCACTGTCATGTACATGGGCCGCTTCATTTATACCCAGGCTATCATGGTCAGCTCTACTGTGCTGTCAAGGTGAGGTTTAGGGCCCACTCACCCAAGTGTTGCAGCCAGTAAGGGACAGGGACAATTCTTTTACTCCCATGACCGTAGCCCAAGGACAGCTCTCCTACTTGCCATAGGTGGCAAGGGGAAAGAGTAGAGAAGTGCTTCTCTCCCTTGCCCGTGTTGCTATACAGCCAACAAGTTGCAAAGCCAGCTCTCCCATGTTCACAGCTGCCCAGTGTTCAGGCCTGGTCTCCTGAGTGCTGCAGCCAGTGAGGGGCAGGGACAACTCTCCTGCTTTCAGCACCCCATGGCCAGCTCTCCCACCTGTTGCAGGTTGCAAGGGATGAAAGAGAGAGTATCTCTCTCTCAGCCATGTCACCACACAGAAGATAAATGACAGGGCCAGCACTACCAATCTCACACCCTCATCCACAACTCTTGCAACCAGGGCCAGCTCTACTGTGCTTCTTGGGCTGTGTATTGGGGGAGGGAGCTGTACTGCAGTTGTCGAGGGACAGGGGCAGCTCTCCTGCTCTCAGACAATTAGGACCAGTTTTGCACAGCCCTCAGACATCAACATGATCCAGCCCTTTGGTGGTAGCAGACCTTCATTGATGCAGGACCATGGACTTAGACGTGGCCTCAGTAGCAGAACAGGCCAGGACCCCACCATGGTTCCATGTGGCATCACCAGCTACTCCCATCAGGCTGTTCCCAACCACCCTTGAGTCTCCAATTCTGCCTCTCTTCATTGTGCCCACATCCTTCTGTTTCTCTTTCTCTTTCATTTTTTCACCACTTACTTGCTCCTCTTAGCAGTACCCAGGGTTTCTGAGTGACTTTGATCATCTCAGGAATGGTCTCAGGAGTGCTATGCCCTACCCATGCAGTGTGACATGGGCAGGGGTCATCTCCTATGTGGGTAGTATGCCTCCCTGGGTCTTTAAATTATCAGACTGGTGGTTATCTCATGCTAGCTCCCTGTCTACTCCATGGCACCTTGGGTCATCTTGTGTCTGGCTCACTCCTCTCCCTGGCAAGTGTGGAACTGTCAGGAGCCATCTTGGGTATGTTCTACCCCATCTTGGGTATGATGACCCCAGACTGGTGGTCATCTCAGGCTAGCTCTCTGTATAGGCTCCATGGCTCCAGATAGGTGGTTGGCTAGGGCTCACTCCTTTCCTGGGGCCCTGTGGCACCAGAATGGTTGGTGATTGTCTTGGGTTCTCTCCCAACCTGGGCTGCCAGTCCCAGGCAGGGATCAACATGAACATTTTTTAGCTTTGATGTTTTTAGCAGTCAGGTTTTTAGTCTGAATCAGATGGCCCACTTACACTGTTAAGAATTTAAACTTTAATCAAGGAACTATTTACAGGTGTGGGCAGTTGTATGGAGACCAGCTGTAGCATGACATTGAAATGACTGCCTGACATGTTAAGGATAGAGAGGCAGCCAGTCTGTAGAGACAGTAAGGGAGCTCAGAGAATGGATGAACCAGTCTGGTACTCAGCCACAGCTGATCTACACTGCATTTCACTAGTCAAATCCACTGAAAGATAGAGGCAGAGGGTCCAGTGAACTTCTAGAGCGGCCACTAAGGCAGGCTGTTGAAGTTTGGTCTGTTGTTGTGTATTGTAATACTAATTACTGGCTCTGGTTGCCTCAGGAATGAGAGATTCCTCTCATACAAGTGATACTATGCAACATTGCTCCTTAATTTAAAACTATTGTTGAATAAATATGCTGATAGCCTAGAGCTGGGCAGAAAAGAGGTAAGTAGAGTTTCTGTTCCCAGGCTTGAGGTCTAAGGAAGACCACAGGGGGAGAAGAGAGAGTGTGGAGAGAGGAGAAGACTCCATGGGGGAAATGAGCTATCATGAGAATTGACCTTGGGGGTGGCCAGTTTGAGTAAAGAGCAGCCCAGATGGAACATGGCAAGTCAAGTCTAGGGGTTGTTGATAGGGAAGTAGATACAACAGCTTAGAGAGTAGATATCTGCCCAGTTCTAGTGCTTTAAAGGCTCATTTTAACTATAAAAGCTCTGTGTCTTTTATCTGGGAACTGAATGATCTAGGGCAGGGTAGAAACCCCAACTGAGATTACATATTTACTACAGCAGCAAATAAAGGTAAAGACTGGGGCAAGAGGGCCCTAAGTAATGTGTTATATTTTTTTTCTTATATAATATTTTTATTTTCACCTTATTGTATCTACATTATAACAAAAATCAAGAGCAGACCTAAGGTGACACGCTTACCATAAAGACCACATCAGTGTGTGCAGTAGTGTGGACTGGAAACTTCCCTTCTTATTGGTTTTACCTAGCCTAGATTTGTTTGCATCCATTAGGCTTATTTTAGAGACAATGGTTTCCTGAGTCTCTCTGGGACAGCTTTAATCTCTCAATACACATGACTTTCATTAGATAATAAAACCTTTTATTACTGGTGAACCAGTTAGACTCTACAATTCTTTACTAGGCTATTAAGAATAGCTAGAGCTTCTTTGAAATAATTTCCTTATTCACTTGAGATGGGTTCTTATATTTTGGATTAGCCAAGCTTTAATACAAATATCTTCTGGATATTAGAATATGCATGTCAACTTAAAACTGCTGCTTTTCTACTCTATTTGGCATTTCCATTATTTTCCATAAAATGGCTGTAATTTTCACACTGTTGTATGTTATATATTGTATATATATATACAACATATATATATATGCTTAAGTGAGAATGGCCCCCATAGGCTCCTGTGTTTGAATACTTGTTCCCTATTGGTGGAACTTTTGAAAGGATTAGAAGGTACATCACTGAAGGTGAACTCTGAGGTTTCAAGAGGACTGTGCTGTTTCCATTGCACTCTCTGCCTCTGGCCTGTGAATTGAGATGTGAGCCCTCAGCTATTCTGCTCCCATGCCTTCACTCTGCCCCCATGGACTCTAACCCACTGAAGCCATATAACCAATCACACAATTTTTAAAAAGAGATTTACTTATGTATATGACTTTTGTGTCGTATGAACACCTACATACCAGAAGGAGGGATCAGATTTTATTACAGAAGGTTGTGAGCCATCATATGGTTGCTGAGATTTGAACTCGGGACCTCTGGAAGAGCTGGGCTCTCTCTGCAGCTCCAAGCACTTGTTTATACGTTACTCTGATCATTGTGTTTTATCACAGCAATTGAAAAGTAGTTAATACAATGCCGTTAGCATGCTCAGCATATTTCACAGAAAAGAATATCCAAGCAGTCTCAGACTTTGGAGCAGGTTTTGAATGCCATAAATTGTGAAAAGGTACTTTGGGGAATCTAAAGTCTGCATTCCTAAGTCCAAACTGGTGTTGGGAAGAAAAATGTGGCAAGTGAGATCTCGATTTCCAGTTTCTCTGTGTAGTCCTGGCTATCCTGGAACTCACTCTGTAGACCAGGCTGGCCTCAAACTCAGAAATTCGCCTGCCTCTGCCTCCCAAGTGCTGGGATTAAAGGCGTGTGCCACCACTGCCCAGCACAGGACTCATTTTTAAAGGCACCACTCTTTCCGTGGTCACATTGCTTCTGTCTAGGTTTTCTCTGGTTCAGAAGAGCTCCAGCATTTGAATAATACCCACTGCTCCCAAGCGACTTCAGGAAACATTTTCAAATTATCAAAACACATGTTCTCCCTCATATGCTGAATATAGCCAGGTGTGTGTGTGTGTGTGTGTGTGTGTGTGTGTGTGTGTGAGAGAGAGAGAGAGAGAGAGAGAGAGAGAGAGAGAGAGAGAGAGAGAATGCATGTATACGTGGGGACAGTATGACATATAACAGAGAGAACAAGGAAAGTTAACCATCAGGGGATGAGGAAGGACAGAGTGCAGGTAATGACATGAGTCACAGAAGAAGATAAGAGGAGAATGGTTTTTTGAGTTTTAACTCTGTTGTGGATTTTTTGTTTAGTAGTAGACAAGTGCATGCAAACACATTCAATAGTGAAAGTAGAAGTCCCATTTGAAGCTCCCCAGTTTCCATGACAAATGGCTGCTCTCACTGTATAGAAATTCATTGTGTTGTACAGTCTTTGGCTCTGGTTAGTTTCTGTGTATGATGTAGAATGGGGTTCTGTTTGTTTGTCTTTTAAATTTGCAATGTTTATGTATAATAAAGCTTTTATTTTAAAAAGAAAGAAAATATAAGAGAAAAATCCCTGAACAGTTGATTTCAGGTAGCTTTGAATAAAACAATTGGAATAAAATACCATACTAGGGATCTAAATTCCAGGAATTTGATAGATAGTTGTTAACCTGAAGGCATTCCCCATCCTGCTTGCCTGCCCTCCTCAGAGATCAACAGGGGGGTTAAGTCTGACTTTGAAGATCCATAAGAAGTTTGATAAAGTACCTCAGAGTTTATAGTTAAACTAAGCAAAATTAACACAAAAGGCTGAGCCCAAACAGTTGAAAGCTGAAGCAGAAGCCTCCTTCAGGGAAGTCTGGCTAATGAGCTTCCAGATAATCAAGAGATTAGAGTGCTCTTGCAGTCAGTGCTTGCAGTTAGCATATTTAAAACCATGGCCACAGATAGTGACATTAGGACCAAGGAGGAAGTAAAGGGTTAATGGAAAATCCTCTGAGTGGCAGAATGAGGAAGAAGAAAGGACCAGAACCTGTTCTATCAGCTTCATCAGGAGATTCTAGTCACTGCTGACTAGTGCTTTCCTCAGTGGGGGGGAGCATCTCTCAAGCCCTCTTAGCTGAAGAACTCTTCATTAGGAAACACTAATTCCTTTTTGTTTGTACTTAATATTCACCAAGTAATCTTGACTGTAGGTTGCATTTCCATCTGTTTGCCTCAGGGAGGAAACGCATGATCAAATACCACTTCATGAACATCCAGTGTAAGTGGTGTTTTGAAGCCTGAAGCATCTGTGGAAGGCCCAGGCCATGAGCTGGATACCTCGGTTCTCAGCTGGGTTCTGCCCCTCGTTACCTGTGGGATGTCAGCTCCGTGGTTCAACCTTTCTGTGCCTCCAGTTACTCATCTTAATAAAAACATCAATAATAAAACCTATGTACCTTTCAGTTATAAAAACTAATATCTGATTTCTATTTATATTTTTGTGAATTTAGTGGACTCTCAGAGCCAGTCCCATAAGATTTGACTGGGCAACAATGAAAATGGTTTCCAGGCTGACACCCGGGGGTGGGGGGGGGGAACTGGCTTCTAGGATTGCCTAACTGACAGAGTCTCTGAAAGTCCCTTTGGACAATAGTGCCATTCTGTTGTGTGTAAGGAAGTGAAGGGGCTGAGATGGGCACTGCACACCTAAAGCAGATTCCCAGGACTTTCTGGCCAAGAAAAATATTACTTCCACCTTGGAGTAGTATGGAACCTGACTCTGGCTGAAGGCACATTCTTTGACTTTGGACTGTGTCCCTCGTCCTTGCTGTGAGAGGAGAAACTCACACTCAAATAAAAGGCAGTGTAAAGTTCTTGGGAAAGGTACACTGTACATGGAAAGTTCTACTGCTTTAATCTCTTTGAAAAGTGATGACATGAATTTCAGGGCTTTTCCGCTTTGGGGGAGGCTATTTATAAAGCTGTGTTTGTCATCTGACCTAAAACACAGACAGAAAACTAAGGCAGGATATCAATGTCTGCCATAGGAACAATGAATGGGTGGTGCTGGCCGAGAATGAGGGCTTGGTATCCAGTTTGAACAGAGTCAAGAAGCAGGAGCTGAAGGCTAATCCCCAAGGAAAGCCACCCAGTGCTGGAGGAGTAGCAAGATGCTCTGTGAAGCTGTGCTTTGGACCCAAAGCAACTCCTAGGCAGTAATGGCACAGCCCCTGTGAACACATATACTTCTGCAACTGTAAACCTGGGTGATTAGCTCTTCTGAATTAGGAGTCTGCACTCCAAATGCCTCACTAGAGGCCACAAAGCTACAAGTATTTATATTCAGGATACTGTAAACTCCTATCTTACACTAGCCCACCTAGACCATGGCTTTTCCTGAAAAAAAAAAAAAAGAAAAGAAAAGAAATATCTCCAGGGAAGTCAAGGCTTTTGGCTCTTTAAGCACCAACCATCTGCTTCTGCCATACTGCTACTGCTACAAACTCTGAAACCTCACACAAGCCAAGGACCAGATGGGAGGCAGACATACTCAAAACTTAACTGAGAAGAGTTTATATGAGGGGACCATTTGCAGGAGTAAGAAGAAGAAGCCAACAAGGAGTAGAATTCAGAGATTAGTAAACCAGAAGCCAACTAAGCAGTAGCCTAGGGAGGCAAGAAGACAGAAGAAGAACGGCAGAACATGGAGAAAGGCAGGAACTTGTGGCCAGGAACTTTCGTAGAATCTGAATATCCATGCCAGACTGTGAAGTTCTTGAGCTAAATGTACTAGACTGGTTGGTGAAAATTGCCCAGCTTTTCTGTTCTCTAATTCTTTATTCCTAGCAAAGCCTCTTAGGTCAAACACAGCTTGAATCCATGGGCAATGTAAGTCCTGGAGATGTTCTCTGTGGCAGACAGCATTCCACAGGGAAGACAGGAAGTAAAGAAAGGCAAGCAGATTAATCAGTATAATTTCTCTATTATTCTTTTTTAAGAAAAACTGTATTGGCTGGCTCTAACTTGCTTATAAAAGCAATATTTGTTAACGTATGAAAAAAACACTTTAAAAGTAGGTTAGTGTAATAAAGTTAAAAATAACTCAAAATTCTGTCATCCAAATATTCCACTGATCACATACTATAGGAAAATTGTGAATTTTGCTTTTTATATTTAAAAAGATACTGTGAGCATTTCCCCACAATAGCAAATAGTATATGTAATGCACCACTCTTAAATGGCTGTCTAGATGTCCATCTTTGGCCACACAAGATTTGTGTAAAGAGAGTTTTTTAATTAACATTTAAGTTATGACTTTAGGATCTAAGGTAATTTGAATTAACTTATTAATTCATTAATATCATATACGATGTTGTAATGAATGCTGTCATATGGCCATTTCCAAATGAAGAAGTCTTACTAACAGGTCTGCTCAATACAACGTTTTATTGACACTTCAAGGTCTTTCATAAATACAGTAGTCAAGCTGTAGCCAGCGGCCTTTGGATGTGCCCATCCCTCTGAGCCCTCCGTCTCCAACGTTATCAAACAGTCTGAACAGCGTAAGTATGTAATGTAGCACAGCAGGCTGGAGGAAGAAGTGGTGGTTCTGGAGGGGAGGGGAGGCTAGAAAGGAGTCAAGGGAATGTGGATTCATCTCAGACTCTGGGATCTGCCACATGGTATGAAGAGCTGGGATGATGGCCCACATCTATAATTCTAGATTTCTAGAGGCCAAAGCAGGTTTAGTACAAGTTCAAGTTTAGCCTGAGCTAAATAGTAAGTTCCCAAGTCAACCTGGGTTAGTCTGAAAAAGTATTTTATCAAAAAAATAAATTTTAAAAAATTAAAAAAGTTTAAAAAAAATTGTTGGACAAAGAAATACAATGTCTAATTTGTACACTGAGTGTCAGGAAGGTCCTGAACTAAAACCAAATCTCCACTACAAATACTCTGGAATGGTATGCATATAGACCAGTAACGATTGCTTCTCCCTATATCGTGCAGCATAATCTACCGCAAAATCTTTACCTAATCACATAGGAAAAGACTCTTTAGTGCTTATAGGGCAGGTAAATGTAAATATGTAGTAGGCAACTGAGAAAAGTGGCTCCCGGGAAAGACTCAGATGAAATGAAGGTTCTAGAATCACGGGTATTAAAAAGTACATGAGACTTGATATAATAAATAAATGTATAAACCAGGAACAGGAAAGGACTAAAGATGGATACTGGAGAGTATGAATATTTGAAGGTGGAGAGGAAGGAGAGGAGAACTCAGTGTGGTAGATGAGCTCGTGACATTCTTTAAGGGGATACATTCAGGTAGATACATAAACCAGATTTTTATTGTTATCTCTGCTACATGTCTCAATGGACTGCAAGAGCAAATGCTGGTTGGTAAGGAGTTAATAAAGCAAAGATTCGTCAAGTGGAGCTGTTGATGAAAGAGCAAGACTTAGTGGCAGTTTAAGTGACCTTTGGCAAAAGAATATTCATTTTACAGTGAAGTAGACTTACATTTAAGTCTATTTAAGATGTAAGAGACAGAGCTAGTAGAAAAGCAAATACAATTATTTGTGAAAGACAGAAGACTAGATGAAGCCTATAACAGAAAGAGGTAAGGATGAATGAAATGACTAGCCTGTGATTCCACTTATAAAGGGATATAAAAATATGGGATTTTAAAAGAAATTCCTTCCAATTGATTTTCGATTTTAAGAGGCTGGCACTATGATTGTGTATTGAGATGAATGGCAGCAACATGAGTAGTATATACTTTTAAGTTTGAAAAACACTGCTCAGGCAGAGGCAGGAGGATCACCCCAACTTCCAGGCCAGCCTGAGCAACGTGGTGATACCTAACACAAAGAAATAAAAGAACAATCTATTATGAGTAGAAGAGTGGGGACTGTCTAGTGTCACCTGTAGATTTCTAAGTGTGAATAGATTTAAGAACCACAGATTTCCAAGAGACCCCAGTGGCATGGTGATAGCAGCATCCTGTTCTCTCTAGGAGACATTCGGAAACTAGGCTGGGAGTGAGAAAGCTGTGGAGAAGAGAAGGCTTGAAGAAGGGTGTAGCTGGCATGATTAACAACAGATACTTCACTACAATCATTCACTGGCTTGCCATATATTTCATGAGTTTCTGAATTGCTAGTGGCCTTCAATATAGCTTGACCTTAAATCCTTGTTCATTCATCTGCACACTTGAGCTGCCTGTCATTTCAATCAGCTCACTCTCGAAGCTTTGTTTCTGAAATTCCCCTCCAGCCAGGATTCCTCTACCCCTTCAATTCCTTCTTCCACTTGTTTCCACTTCCCTTTGACCTTGACTCTGCCCCTCAATCTCTAGCCTCCTACCCCACTGATTTTCTTTTGAGTTAACTCTTTTTTTCTACCCAGCTTATACTCTGTGAATAGATTGCAGACTTAAAATGCACTGTCATTTATGAGAGCAACAAAATTAACAACCATCTCATGTCTCTGTGTCACTGTAAGGGTCCACAGTTCACTAAAGAATGATATCCCAGGCTCAAATAGTATTCAAAAGCAAAGAGCATTTTATTCTGCAGAAGACCATCATGCAGGAGTCTTTCATTACCAAGATAGAAACCTCCAGAAGTGATCCAAAGTGAAAGCACATTAGGGGAATTCCAGGGAGGGGTAGGTGACTTCTGTCTTAATCCTTGGCTCTATATCTAGGGACATTCCAGAACCATTGCTGGGATTTCAGGGGCTGGAAACTATTGCTGGGGAAAGTCTGGAAATTGTTGCTAGAGAAGTCTGGAAACTACGGCTAACCCATTGTCCTTGCCTCAGGCCAGGTGGCAGGACAGTTTCTGAGACCTGGACTTGCCTGGACTTAAACCCACTTCTTAGAACTGCCTATTTGAAGCCTATCATGGAGTCAGTCTAGCCTGTCTCATGACCTTAAAGTTATATTGCTCTGACCTAGTTTTTACATCATCGCCATCCCAAGGAAATGGGAATTAATCCATTTACTACATAATAAATCTTGTTGAGATTATATAAAACAGTATTGCAGAGCAGCAAGGATGGTGCTGCACGGTGTTTTTAATCATACTCTCTATTGAGAAATCATGTCCACCATCACCAAATTCTAAGTCTGAGAACCATTTCTAAGAGCTCTCTCTCAGATATTCCTCATAGCCAACACACACACACACACACACACACACACACACACACACACACACACACCTCTTCTGAGTCATAGTTTGTCAATGAAGATCAGACAGGACAACTCTTTTTCTGAAGAACTCTTTGGGATCCTGCTTTGTAGTTCTGGCTATGGTTCTAATTTGGTGGCTACTAAAGTTTTCTATGAACTCTGATTATGCCTCGTGCTGAAACTTCAGAGAAGTGATTTGAGAAAATATCTATACATATCAGATAATTTTATGTGTCAATTTCACTACCTTAAAGGCTGCCAAGATAGCTGGTGAAATATAGCTGAGGTAGGCATAATGGTAGATGTTAGTATTCTGTCTAAACTCCACCTCCACAGTTACCTGGCAACAGCCAGGTATGCTCCTCCCCACAGGGTGCGCTGCTGCCAGCTGGCTGCTGTGGCCTGCCCCTACAACCGCCAACCCTGCTGCCACCACTGCCACTGCTACACCATGTGGACTCCATCAGCCACTATCTGCCGTCACTGACCACATAAATTTCCACTGCTGCTGCAGACCAACTCCACCCAATGCTGCGAGGCTCACAGAACTTCCACCACATGAGCTGTGCCACTGTGGTCCCCCATGTGGTGCTCTGCCCTGTGGGCTAGGCAGCCAGACAGGCCTACACAGACCTCACGGTTCCACCTTTTCTGATACCAGACTGCATAACCCCTCAAACACACACTGGCATATTGATTGGTAAGGAGCTTCCAATTGGCGGGAGGGACCTTAAATGCCCAGACAGCGCCTGGCCAGCCTTTCCTGGGCTGAGCGGTTGATGTTTCAATGACCCAGTCCATATGACTGGCCTCCTGGCTGACCTACAACTTAGGACTTTGGCTGTTGGGTGACTTCCTTACTCAAAAGCAGTTCACAGACCCTCCCCTCGCCCCCCAAGCTCTTGCAGCAGCCAGAAAATCCTGGTACCAGGTTGAACTGCTATCTGGCAATCTCCTGGAGTTTGCAAGCCAGGGCACCTAGATATTCTTGTGACGACATGATATCTAGGCTGCCTGCCTGATTCGTTATCGGCTCTTCTTTTGGGATGCGATATGAATAGTTCGGTAACAGCCCCCTGTCACCCAATGGGCACTACACTGTCTTTGACCGTACCCCCACACACCAATGGGTTGTCTCCTGAAAAACCTCAAATCTCTAAAATTAATGCCTGATTTGAACCTTCCAAACTGATATACCTCTGCAATAAGGTCTGGATTCAGTATCCTCTAGATAATGGTTCAAAATGGCCACCTAATGGCACGCTAAACCCAATCATTTTAAAGGGTCTTCATACATACTGCCAGCAGTCTGATAAATGGAAAGAGGTTTCCTATATCAAAGCCTTCATCTACCTTCACTCTACTACCTCTGTGTTCTGCCTGTTCCCCACCCCAGGTTCTTTTAGCCATCCCCAACTGGTCAGAGTAACCATCCACATTGTCCCAGGAAAGATTTCTTGAGCTGGAAGCTAACCCTGTCCTTTCCCGACCCTCGTTCTAGGACTCCTCCCCTTGGGTAAGACCCTTCCCCTCTCCTCTTGAGACAATTTCTTTCTCGCAGCTGAGTAGCCCAGGCCAGGCCTGGACAGACTGTTCTCGCTCAGGAGCACCAGCTCCAAGCTCTAGTCCCTAGCGTGTCTTCCCCAGGGGTCAGCCTGCTAATGTAGGCCTTTTCCCCTGCCCCCTGCTCCTCCATCATTTGCAGCCAGCTGCAAACAGTTCAGCTGGTTTGCCTGAAGCGGCGGGTCTGGGACTCAGCTTGCTCCCTTCCCCTATGTGTTCCTTAGCTCTGCTCTGGGTCTGCTCCTTGCACCCTTCCAGGGACCGTCTCTGAGACTTGCTTCTCCATGTGCACAACCACCCGGAGAAAGGGCTTGGCTGCCTGTGCACTCGAGGGAGGCTTTCTCTCTCTCCCTCTCTGCCCAGGACCTGTAAAGTGAGTGTTAGCAGTGCCTTCCACCACAAGAACAGCTAAATGTTGATGTGATAAAGGACACGTTTGCTTTTCCTTGCCCACTGCAGACTCTAGACGCCAGAGGCACTGGGCAGTGACTTCTGGCCGCTAGTTGGAAGTTCCGCCCTGCTGCCACCACGGACCTGACCCGCAGCACCTATGCCCTCAGCTGCAGACCCATAGCACAATCCAGAGTCATGACCTGTGGCCCACAGCCTCAACCTGCCAGCCATATGATTGTATGCCACTGTTGCCAGCTTTCTTATTCTGTTCCTAGCCAAATGTTTTAATTTTTTTATTTTTTTTTGATAATACAAAAATGTGCTTTTCTCTGCCTATACAACCTGCCAAAGTTACTTAAGATTCCTTTCTATCCTGTCTTAATAGATTTTTACTACTGCTATTAAATTCTATTCAGTTACAACCAATCCTTATAGCTCTCAATTTTGTCAGAAGTCTGCTAATAATATATTTAAGTTTATGGCCGACAGAATTCCCAAAGCCTCTAACAATTGACCAAAGATGGTTTCAGAAGACTTGGACACCTAGAAGATACAGCATGGATTGTATGTGATGATACAGTCACTAACAAACCAGTGGACCAAACTGGATGCCCTGAGTCAAATGACTTGGCTAAACCAAGGTAAGTCATTTCTCATGTCACACGTATCCATTTTACAGAGAAAAAGCTCTGTGTCTTCTGCGCTTGGAAGCCAAACTGGCTTTGCCCAAGAGACTATGGGAACTGTTGGCTAGTGGACTCTGTCATTTTTTTAAAATAATATATAACTGGTAGATTATTTACTCTTTCAGACTTCTGACTACATTGACAACTAAGCTTTCACAGATAACATCTGTTACCTCATAACCTAAATTCAATTACCATCAATTAAATGCTTCATATTTCCTCTTCTTGCTATGCCACTGTCCTAATATTATCTGAGTTCCTATAAACTTGCCTAACTCTAATAAAACATTCCACTATACAATCCAGCAAAGGTTCATCTTAAAGACTGCTTATGTTGTTAACTCACGCTGTTATCTCTTTTCTAAACTTATAAGCTATAGGAAACCCACTCAAATCTACCTCTCACAAACCAAATAGACTCCATCCAGATAAGTACATCTGCCTAAAGTTTCCACTTATTACCCATTCCAAAGGGTGGAATCCCTCTGGGTTTCAAATGTACATCTTAGAAAGAAGTTTCCTTCTCCCAAATGTACTTAATCTTATTCCCTACATCTTGTCAAGTCCAGGCACAGCGAAAACAGCTCCAGACAAGCAACCTCCAGATGCTCCATCTCCTGTCACACACACAGTTGCTTCTACTGGACCTGTTCTTTCTGACCTATCCTCAGATGGCTCCATAGACCCTGGACAGTAGGAAATAGCCAACTCTTCTAAGACCAGACAAACATCCCCCATACCCATTCTTCTAGGTTCCCCCTAGAGACATGTTGCCCCAATGCCAGCAGGAAGTAGCCAGATATCACGACAAGCCCATTCCTGCTTCACTGTCATCTTTTTCTAATTTTTCTTTTTAAATTAAACCAAAATGAGGGAATGTTAGTATTCTGTCTAAACTCTACCTCCACAGTTACCTGGCAACAGCCACATATGCTCCTCCCCACAGTTACCTGGCAACAGCCAGGTAAGCCTGGCCTACTATAAAAGGGGCTGCTTGCCCCCTCCTCTCTCTCTTGACCTCTTGCTTCTAGCTTCTCTCTGTCCCCTCCCCCCTTCCCTTCCCCCTCTCTCCACGTCTCCACGTGGTCATGACCGGCCTCTACTTCTCTTCCTCTCTCTTCTCTCTCTTCTTTCATCTTCTTCTTCTACTTTTCTCCCCACCCCCACCTTTGCCCTATCTCCTGAATAACTGCCCCCCCCATGAACCATATGATCTGGTGTGGTCTGTTCTAAGCTGTGGACAGACATCTAACAGTAGAGGCCTATAATCCTAGTTCCTCATGAGCCGCAATAAAGTTTGCAAATCTGAAAATAGGTCCAAAACTTGTCTTATAAATAGACAAAAAAAAGGGGGGGAACAGGCATATGGCTCAGAGGTAGAGCCCCATCACAGCATATGTGAGCCACTGGGTTTGATTTTCAATACTGAAAAAACAATAAGAGCAAACAGCTCCAGTAATAAAAAATAATTTCTGGGTGTGTCTTGAGTCACGGATGAAAAATATTTGCTTTCATGACTGTGGGTGGGCATCATCCGATTTGTTTGAAACTCTAATGAAGTAAACGGTGCAGGAAAAGCAAGCCAACTTTCCTGCCTAATCTGAGACATCCATCTTTCCCTAGTCCTCAGAGCTTCAGATCCTAGGATTCACCCCCATAGACACTCACCTTTAGGTCTCAGATTGTGAATTACTCAACTAACCTCTTAGACTTAGACCTTAAAACTTGGAAGCAATATCCAGATTCTAGGTAGCAGATTTTGGAAACCCTTGATATTTGTAATTGTGTTAGCATGTTAACATTCTTCTAGGCTCTGCTCAATAGTTACCTAGCAACAGACAGGCCTGCTATAAAAGGACTGTTTGGCCTCTCTAATGCTCTCTGACCCTTTTCTCTCTGATTCTTGTCTTTCTCTCTGATCTCTCTCTCTCTCTCTCTCTCTCTCTCTCTCTCTCTCTCTCTCT
>JANHMN010000001.1:143143618-143161637 GCA_030674055.1 Rhabdomys pumilio | reverse complement strand
TCTCTCTCTCTCTCTCTCTCTCTCTCTCTCTCTCTCTCTCTCTCTGTGTGTGTGTGTGTGTGTGTGTGTGTGTATGTGTTGTAAAGTATAGACTTTGAGGCTGGAGATAGAGAGTGGGAGGAAAAATAGCCAACAGTGCATTCTACTTTGCAGATGAAGACACAAAGGCTAAAAGAAATCAAATACTTCCTCAAGGTCACACAGCTAGAAGTACAAGCCCAGGAATCATGCCTTAATACTCGAACCAAAAGCATTGTCTCTGGAGAAATTTGCAAGAAAAGAGGCCTATTATAGAGG
Source organism: Rhabdomys pumilio (assembly GCA_030674055.1). Lineage (NCBI taxonomy): Eukaryota > Metazoa > Chordata > Mammalia > Rodentia > Muridae > Rhabdomys > Rhabdomys pumilio. The sequence continues at coordinate 143,161,340 of JANHMN010000001.1, read as the reverse complement.
CATCCTGCAGCAAACCCCTCTGTTAACAGTGTGAGAAGAATAGAATCTAGACAGGGAAGCCTGTGGCTAAGTAATAGCTGGATTCATCAAAAAGAGGCTAAGTTCAGACAAACTCAAAGAAATAATCCTTACACACACATACACTTACAGTGAAATATGGTTGCATAGAAAATTCAAAAAATATTCTTGTGATTATGTCAGCATGATGCCAAGCATGAGAAGTAAAAACTAAAATTAACTCAATCTTTTTCTATATCCAAATTTCCAGAAGCAAAATATTTGGATAAATCAGAGAATTTACCTGCTAAGTTTTGTAACAGTAACTAAGGGCTTTGGAATAATTTCAAAACCTGTCCCATCATTTAAGCCACATTACAGCCTTTTTTCTGTTAGTATTAGTATTCTGATTTGAAAGATGAAGGATTGGGAGTTCAGAAAAAATAAATGATTTGTCTGATAGCCAAAAGCCAATCTGTGGGAGGGCCAAGTTTCAGAACTCTGATCTGGATGGAAGCCCCATGTTCTTTTTGAACCAGTAAGCCACAGCCTCAGCAGAGAGATAGCCTAAGTTTTTCACAAATTGGAAACACAGGAAGCAAAACAAAATAAAACAATCTGCTATCAGTCTCTGCCAGAGATTAAGACGAGACTGCAATAACTGCATTTGCTTTTGGCAAGATGTTTCCACATATCGAATCAGTTGACATTAAGCCAGTCATGAGAATAAAGTGCTGAAAACTCAGTAAGGGTCACAGCAGAGTCCAAAAGTATGAATTAGGTGTGCCCAGCTCCCCAAGCGTCACTACAGACCTTAAATTGAACCCTGAGTTAAAGCAATAGCTTTCAGCAGGCAGAATTTTCAGGCAGAATCTCTTTCTCTCCAGGGAAATCATTTAAAACCTAGAGCTAATTGTGAATGCACTTCAAGAAGAAACCGATCTATCTCTCACCACTAGCATGAAGCCTGACATCTACCAGCCTTTCAATAGCAAGCCCTAAAAATAAAAGGAAACCAAACATTTCAACTGCATCTGAACCATTAAACTAACAACTATATAGACATCAAGACATGACCATAGACAAAGCAATGTAAACACTTCAAGGTTGGTTCATTTGTCCCTGGTGCCAATGGTAGGCGTTAGCATGCCCTTTGAAGACAAAGTGTTCTTTGAGATTCAGAACAATAAATTAACTGCAACTAAAAACACTGATGTTCCTATCATTTATGCAATGGCTGCCATATATGCCCAGGTCAACTTGGAAAGCAACAGGTTATCACGTATATATGCCTTCCCTGAACTATCCTCTGTAGTTCCCTTCTCCTGGGTGGACCAGCTTCTCAGTCCTCTGTTGGCCAGTGTTGGACCCAAAAGTTAGACTTACTGTTTCAGCTTTGAGTCATTCTGGTTTGACTTTGCCTCTGTGACAAAGACTGTAGCTCCTCTACAACTAGACTTATTCCCCTTCCTTTGGCCTCTGTACGCTAAGGACATTCATGGCAGCAGCTCTAGAGTATCTCACTGAGCTTGTGAGACCACACCGATGCCTTTGTACCCAGTCCTTCACTCAACTCTATTCAGTCACCCCTGTGGAGTTTCCATCTGCTTCCTGACAGAACCCAGACTGATACCTTCAATTCCTTCTCAGTGTAAGGAAAGAAAGTGAAACAAGCCGGAAACTGCTTCCTCCTTAGGAGCATGCCTCTCTGCTCCTTTTCTATAAAATAACCCTGACCACATGACCTATCCTAAAATGGACTCTGTAGGGATAAAGCAGAGAGAAAGGCAAAAGCAGAAAGGAAAAGAAAATAAGGAAGAGTTGGTAAGAAGAAATAAACAGAGGGAAAGGCAGAAAGACCATCTATAGACCCTAAGACAGAGCATTTAAAAAAAAATAAAGAGAGGAGATAGTTTAACCCATAAGGTTCCTGTGTGCAAGTTTGAGGACCTGAGTTTGATCCAAAGAACTCACAGGTTTAAAAGCAAGACAAAGAACACATGCCTGGAGTCCCAGCAATGGGGAGACAGATAATCTATCCCTGGGCTCATTGTCTGACCAACCTAGACAGGATTCTGGGGAAAAATTAACACACACACACACAGTCACACATGTATGCAAGCACATATATACAGACTGAAAAATCTGCCCCCTAGAAAGTGCTCAAGTTGTAGTCTCTGTGACAATGTTCAGATGGCTCCTAGGTGACAGAAAGGGGAGCCTGAAGTTATACTGGGGAGAATTTAACATGGGGTCAAACAATAACTTCCTTGTTTACTAAAGGCAGAAATCAAATATTGATTCCTATAGGTGATTAGACTCACTATTCAACTAATGTCTATGCATCTTTCCACACAAGTTTTGGCATTGGGATTTAATATCTCTGAGACATACGTGGTACCTGGCTAACATAGGCTTGAAGTTATTGAAAGAGAACAACCAACTGGGTCCCTTCCTCCAATTGCAGCCTCCTATTTTAGTTCCTCTGATGGAATGCAAGGAAGAAGAGGTGAGCTCTGCACAGGAGACCCCTGGGTGATCTATATTTAAAAGCTCTTTCCTGTGGAGAGGCACAGTTGGGAGTACACTTCAGAGGCTGATGGCATTATTTAATTATGCTGATGTTTTCCTGCTTTCCGGGTGTTCCATGAATAGGGTGTTAGTGCCTTGCCAGGTGGGTGGGCAGGACATATACTTAGAGGGAATAAGTATACTTATTATATAATAATAATAATATTCCTGGGAATATTCAGAGTGTGCTCAGCCAGCTCATAGAGGAGCAGAGATGAAGGAGGAATTATTAAGCATGCAAAAGAATTAGATCATGAGGGTTGCAAGTTAAAAAATTCCAATAGGATTCTAAAAAGTCTAGGGATTTATTACTCTCTAGAAACTTCTGTTGTCAGTCTTCTAGCTTGAAATCTGGTTTACATGGATATGTCAGCATCTTTCCACACAAGTTTTGGCATTAGGACTTAGCATCTGTGAGACATAAGTGGTACCTGGCTGACATAGGCTTGAAGTTATTGAAAGAGAAACAACCAGGCCCCTTCCTCCAACTGCAGCCTTCTATGAGGAGTTAAACATAACAGTAAATGGGGCTTGAGAGAAGGGAAATGAAATAAATGCATTTCATCTTTGGTCATCTTCGAAAAATTGTATCTGGGGACATAACTCTGTAGTCTATTTCTGAGTTCTCTAGTTTATGATGGTGTCTGTATTGGGCTGTGTGGTGACAATTAGAAAATGCATTCTTGCAGACCATTCTGTTTATTTTTTTATTTTTTATTTATAAATAAAATTTGTTTTATTTTTTTAACATATATTTGTTTATGTTAAAAAATATAACATATTTTTTATAAACATGTTTATTTTTTTAACATATATTTGTCACATGTTCTTAATGTTTCTCATTTTTTAGAGTCAAAGTAGAGTGTGAACGTTTTAGGAGCATTTAATTCTAACATATATTTTCTTCATGTGGCATTGAAATTGATTTCCATTTTGTGCTATTAAAATGTACCATTCTTAGATATTGAAAGGACTGTGGTTGCTTTACCCTCTCTTCTGTGTCGTCTTCGGTTCATCAACCAAACCATGGCTTCTCAGTCATTTGGGGACATAATCCACTTTTGCACATTATTATGAATTGGGAAATGAGATGCCAGAATGACACTTATTTCTCTGTCCTTTGGTGTCTGGGATGTGAGAAAATTCGTAATGGAACTTAATGGAAATAGGTTTTTATAATAACTGCCCTGGTTGTTATTATCAATAATATAAATTTAAGGTGCCAATACTATCTAATTCTAACTTGCAAAATTATTGGAACATTAATAACAATCATATAAAGAATTCCAAAATAATAACAGTCAGAAAAAAAGAGCTGTTCCTGAAGGTTTTAATCGGTCTCCTGGTTTTTTTAGTTTCCTACTCATAATAAAAATAACATTCTCACCTTTGCATCATGACCCATGGGGACCATTACAAAATGACCAGATAGGAAACTTTTCAGTCCTCACAAGAATACAAGGCCACACAACTTCTGGGTTGACATCCATGGACTTCTTGCTCATTGACATGAAATATGCTTTCATATTGATAGCTGCTATCTGGGATGTTCTAATGAGTTTCTGTTAATCCCAATCCTAAATATCACATAGGATTCTTCTGCTGTTAGCCATTAAATGAGAGTGTTTTACTTCTTTTAAGAGAATACCTCTAGGATCTAATCCATCTACATGGGCAAATTAGTCACCCATGATTACACTGAATGAAACCAGTGCTGTCCAATTCTAGAGTCAGTGAGCTTAACCTGAGTTCTGTTTCAACAGATTTAAAAAAAAAAAAGATTCTGAACATTGAGGCCCATTTTAATAAACAAGGAAACTCAGGTTTAAACAATGAATTTTGGGGCTGGGGAGATGGCTCTGTGTATAAAGTGTTTTTGTGTACATCTCCAGCATAGACGTGAAAAGTTCCACAGGTGTGGAGGCCTGCCTATGAGAGAAGGGGTCCCAAGAGCAACCAAGCCAGCTACATTAACTCAGCCAGCAAGCCCCAGGTTCTGCAAGGGCCTGACCTCAGTAAATAATGTGCGGGGGAGCTGCATCATCTCTAGCCTCCGGATGCAAGCACATCCATAGGTATGTCTGGTCACATACATGCTCACCACACAAACAAAATGAAAGAAAGGAAAAGAGAAAGTGAACTTGAATTCATCTGCTCCAATGAGTAGTTAGCCAAAACTGAAAGCCAGCTTAGGGCTTGAGGGCTCTTGCTTCATAAACTGGCTTCTAGGTTAAGTGCTTCCTCAGCATGACAAGGGTAAAACCTTTGCAAACTTCCTCAGAATTTTTTTCTGTTCCAGCTCTTCATGAGCTATTATGTTTCTTGCTTTCTAGTGACTAAGCCCCACATTTTCTCCTTCAACAGATGCCTAGGTTTTGCTCAATGGCCCAGCATCTCCAGATTGGACCAGGATCTGATGCCTTATGGCTAGCACCTTATTCTCTGATTCGCTGGGAAACCATCCCTTTTCTCATGCCTAGTGCTGGATTCAACCATACTTTATCTGCTTACTGTATCCCTGCCTGCTGCCTCATTTAGCACTGTCAGGCTTCTGACCTAGATAGACAGAGTAAAGTAAAAATAAAGACAAAATGACAGCATCAGATTTGAAGTGCTGCTGTGTTTGTATACATCTGTTTAATAGCTCTGAGCGTTGTCATAAGGGGGTAGTGTGATCAGAACACTTACTGCCTGAACTGAGAGCGTTAGAAAAGGTTAGGATGTGGTGTAGATAGTGAGGATGATGATGAACATTGCTTATGTATTTGTCTGGTACCATTCTCCATGCTGTGTACACATCATCCCACTTATCCTCAGAACAGTTTCATAACAATAAGATTTCCATTAGCCCTTGTTAGCAGGTAAAAACCTAAGTCTCTTGAACAAGACTCCCCTAGTAGTGATTAGGAAATGCAAAGGATGCCCAGGCAGCTTGAAGGAAGTCCTTGCCCTCAGCCACAAAATACATTGTTCTTCCTGAAGCTACCAGCTAATCCTCACAGCAGATTAACCCCGTGGAAATGGATTTCTTCTTTTATTTTAAATGAATTCCTACTCTCTTTGAAAAACTTAAAGCCTCTATGTAAAGTAAAATATAATGCAGGTTGGGCAGATAGCTCAGTTGCAGACATGCTTGCCTTGTAAGCATGAAGACTTGAATTCAATACTCAGAAACCATATTTTTACAAATGGGCATGATTACACATGCATTAATCACAACTCTGGATAGGTGTAAACGGGTGGTCGATTCCTGGGGCTCACCGACCAGCCAGCCTGGCCTACTCGATGAGTTTCAGGCTAAATGAAAGATCCTATCCTAAAAAAAAGAGAAAGAGAGAGAAAAGAAAAGAAAAATCATCTGAGAAACAACATCCAAGGTTATCATCTGGCCTGAACACACACATATGTATCCACACACACAAAGATATACATATGGAGACACATGCATGTGCGTTCATGCGCGCGCACACACACACACACACACACACACACACACACACGTGCACGCATATGCACACAAGTATGCAGGACTTAGGTTCTCTGTGACCACTATGGCTAGCATAGTAACTATCTGCAGAAGTCATGGAAATAGTTTGGTTCAACAGGACAAAGAAGACAGTATTGGTTCAAACTTCTGGAATCTCACCGTGAAGTTTATTTTAGGCATATTGAAGCACAACACAATTTGGTGGAAAAAACATCTGGTGATAAAAACTCAATTCCATGTGTAAACAAAGCCTAAGATATCAAAACTCTTTGTCGAGTACATGTCACATCTTCCATAAAGATGAGTTTTATAGAGTGACTACATGTGATGTCAAAGATAGGCTATATAGATTGATAAAAGATCATAAAAAGAGTTTGGGGACAGAGTCCAATGTAGTCTAGCTACACGGAATAGTGCAAAAGCCATTAAGCTATTACCCACATCCATACTCAGACTTCTAGAACTTTCTACTGTGAAAACCTACATATCTTTACCTAGACTGTTGAATTTTGCCATTTATTTTCTGTCTCTGTCTGCCTTCCTGCCTTTTGTCTGTCTGTCTGTCTGTCTGTCTGCCTGCCTGCCTGTCTTCCTACCTACCTGTTTCTTTCTCTTCCTATGTGTGTGTGTGTGATTGTTAAACATTTGAAATGAAGTTGTAAGCATTATCCATGTATGTGTCAGTATGTAGTTGTAAGCATTATCTATGTATGTGTCAGTATGTAGTTGTAAGTATTATCCATGTATGTGTCAGTATGTAGTTGCTAAAAATAAAGGTCTTTCTCTAAGTAGCCAAAGTTCTTTATCACACTCAAGAAAGTCGTCCTGTGCTGTTCCTTTTTGTTAAGGGTATGTGTGTAGCTCAGTCGTAGAGCACTTGCCTAGCGTAAGTGAGGCTTGGGTTTGGTCCCTGACTTTGCAAAAACAGCTTTATGTCATATTCAAGAAATGGAAGTGTTCTCTAATATTACCTAATATACTGACTATATTTTCAACTTTTTGATTATCCAAATGAATTTTATAAATGTGCTTTAAAAATAAATTATTATATTCAACCAAAACTCATTTGTTGCATTTACTTGTAAAGGGTCCTCTGTAGACTTTATTCTTGGACTATTACACAGAAATAAAAAGGCGCGAGGGTGTTTGGAGGTTTGGCAGGATCTGTTAGCTTCTTCCAGAGCCATGAAAGTTCACTTTTCTCTTGAATAACAGCCTGGAAGAGCTGTGGGTTTAAAACCCTGCAGGAACATCTCTCAGTCAGTGAAACTGACAAGTTGGTACATGAGCATTCCCGCTTTCTTTTCACTTAATGAAACTACCCTGAGGTTTTACATTGAAACTTTCTAGGAGGGAGCTGAGACCCATGTCTCTCCAGCAGTAGTAACCTATCTATCTGCGTGTTACTTTGGGTTTTAACCCCTCCTGCTCCTTCCTTCTGCTACTCTCTCCCTTGAGCTCTTTGTGATTACCTCCCAGATATCCTACACCCACCCTCATGTTCCTCTGGAAAACCAGGGCTTATCCAGGATCACTTGCTGTAGCACCAATGCTCTAAACCCTACAAACATCATCTTGTACACGTTTTCATAGGGCGTTAAATCACTTACCTAGAGCCCAAGATAATGTGATATAATGGCTGAAATGGAAAGACAAACTCATATTTGACTCACCCCCAAACTGCCAACAAGCACATCATATACACCCAATGAAGCCTCAAAAATGTAGAATATGACCGTAGATTATCAGACTTGATTACTTGCCATCTTGAATCATAATTTCCAACTTCTTGAAAATCAAAGTGAGCATTTTCTTTCCTAAAAGCTTTAATTTAACAAATATTCATCACACCATGATTGCGCCCTAATGCCCATGCTGGGGAGGGTAATCTGTAATCATTAACTCAAAAGGAGATGGCAATATGATGATTGCACTTAATTGTCACAGTAACTGGATGACAATAGTGTTAATAATTATTATTAATAAAACACACAGAGGCTTACAGTAGCTTAGATGCAATAGAGAAAACTGATTTGCCAGTTTCCTGTCTTTTCTCCAAGACCTCTTCTAAATGCCCTTGTCACTCTGCCCACACTTTATCATAATTACTTGTTATTTCTCCACAGACTCATGAGTTCCACAAGGGTGGGGCCTTATCTCAATTAACTTTTACTGAGATGCAGTTGGCTTGACATTAGTGTCTTAAGCACCTCTTAAATCGTTCATTCATTCATTCATTCATTCATTCATTCATTCATACATTCGTGAGTTGTCATTTCAAATCTCTTCTTTGTGAACCAAGTTGGGAAATTCTCATTTTCACACCTCAGCTGTTTCGATGGATTCTCCTCAGTTATTTTCTGTTTTCATGACTGACCAGCAGCCATTTATATGTTTTCCAGCCATCATCTTCTTTGCAGCAGTAGGCCTTTGGCTCATGATTGCTTTCAGGGAGATATAGTATGGGCCTTTTGTTTTTTGTTTTTCACTGAGGTTTCCTGGTAGCTACAATTTTCAAAAGAAATTGAACAAGATGGATCTTTGTCACTTCCTAATCTATGAAATCTTAGTATACACACATAGTCATTGAAACACACACACACACACACACACACACACACACACACACACACATGTACTCAGTGCATGTGTATGTGCATACATATATAATACCTTTACCATTCTATCTAACAGAAGTACCAAATTTCAGACCTTTTGTGGGCACTGGTGGAGAAGTTGTTAGTCACTGACTAAGTTGTTAAACATGTCGGCCATAAACATTTCTGGCAAAGAGGTCATGATGAGTTTTAAGATGAAAATTCATCAGAATACAATCACACCTATGTAGCGTGTAGTTTCTACTACCCCGCTTTAAGCTCTGGGAATACAGCACTACCAGCTACCACCTTGGTTCCCTTAGATCAGCAGAGGAAAGACACTCATGCACACATTAGATTATTTTTAGTATGCTTTGTAGCACAATGGCTAGGCTCTTCTAAGCCTCCTGCAGCTAGTGTGTAGTGTGCCCTTCCATTTATTCTTTGTTCAACACTCTAAATCTGCCCTCAACTTAGTTGCCCAGTACCTTCTCCTTTCTCAGAACCCTAAATATACCCTCAGCTTAGTTGTGTTTCTAATCCCCCAACTGCTTCCACAGACCCAGTAGGGGAAGCAGCCAATGTCTACTCCTCCTGAGACCTCACATGGCTGGTGGCTCTTTCTCCCTCTGAAGCATGGTGAATTTTCATTCCTCCTTCTGTGTCTCCTAGTCTGCCTTTGGGAACCTGGAAGTCCAGCCTCTTCTTCCCAGCCATTGGCCACTAGCATCTTTATTGATTGATCAAGAATCCAATTGGGGAACAGGGCCTTCAGTGATCATACAGAACCACTCCCTACTCACTCATTCATTCCCATGTTGTCACTGGATGCTATTGTATCACCATGACAGAGTTACTGGTTCACAAGAGACCATAAAGCCTGTAAAACATAAACAAGTAATAGCTATGTTATTTTTGAAATCTACCTTTACCATGTAATACTAAGGACACATCAAGATGTTTCTGAATGATGGTTTTCTGACTTACAAAATCACATTAAAAATTAATGAGGAAGTATAATTTACATACCTTATAATCTATAATTATTTGTGTTATTATATGAATGTGTATGTGTGTGTGTGTGTGTGTGTGTGTGTGTGTGTGTGTGTGTGTGTATGATGTAAGTACATATTTGCATTGGTATGAGCACATGTGCATGTTTGTGCAAAAATGTGTGGTCCAGAGGTCAATATTTGGTGTCCTCCTCAATTGTTATCCACTATAAGTTTTGAGATTGGACTTTCTCACTGAAGCTGAGGCTTACTGTTCCAGCTGCATGTGCTACCAGAAGGCTCAGGGATCTCCCTCTCCAGAGGTAGAAAAATAGGCATATGTTGTTGCTCTCAGTCTGTTATGTGATTGTTGAAGATCCAAACTCGAGTCTTCATTCATGCAAGGCATGCACTTTACTTGCTGAGTAAAGTGATCACTGAGTAAAGTGATCTCTCTGGCTCTATATTCTGTAAATTTGTACTGAAACTTCAATAGTAAGCTAGGTGGAGAGAACAGCATTGTGGACATATCATTTAGCTATGTACTATTTAATAAGTTATCTTCCAAAGTGGTCCAAACTCCAACAATTTCTTATTCTTAACTTTTTGGCTCAACTGGAGATTAGTTGCTCTTGATTATATTCAATCAAGCAGATTTAGTTTTTGCTGAGTTCAGTCACACACTTCATGGTTGAGTGGAGAGTTAACTTTTCTGTATCTATTTTTATTCTCTTCTTGAGTTAACCTAGACAATAGTATAGGAACAGAGAAAAAGTATTTCTGAGGATTCTCAGATAAAGGAAGCACAATTATTAATACCAGGAGCAATCATAGCAGACAGCCACCAAGAGGTTTCGTGGTACCTCTTGGGTGTGGGCACAAGGGATGGAGAAGACTTCCAATCTTTAATGGATTGTATGAGCTGTTGTTTGAGGAAATACTATGTCTCAAGCTGTTATAAGGAGGGTGAAAATGGGTAGAATGTCTTTGAGAAACATCTTGACAGCACAAAAAATATGCACATGTGTAGCATCTGACTATTGGCAAATTATGCTAGCTGAGTGAATCATTATGGATACTAAGAAATGCTTATCAATCACAATGCTTACTATGACATTGCTGATAACCTTTAAAACAACTATAAACAAAGTTTCAAACCTGATATTATGGTGAGTAAATTATGGTCTACCTACATAATATATATGCTGTGGAAAATATATACAATATATATCATGTTGCGAAGTTCACAAAATCTCCAATATAGGTTGCTTTGTTTAAATTGAATCTATGTACCCTGATAAATTGTTCATTCGCTAAAACATCAATAGCAGTTATATGTGACAAATAAGATTAGTAGTGAAGTTTTTATTTATTTGTAATTTTGTGGGAGTTGCACAAGTTTTCAAAATGGTCATGTGTTACTTTTGTAATAAAATCGTTTTGCATGTAGTAGAATGCAACTTTATTGAGAAAAAATATAGGAAATAAATGCAGCAAGAACAAGCAGTGTGGATACCGTAGGTTGCCCACCCTTGCTTTCAATTTTTTTCTTTGTACTCCCAGAGGCATTGTGAGACAGTATGTACTTCATCTACTGATTTAAAACAGAATTTTAGTTTAGGTGAGTAACTTGTTGACAAAGAATCATTGATGTCTATGGAGCTATGTATGTTTCAACTGTATTGTACTTGGTTAGGTTATTTACTATGAATTAGAATTATGATTATTCCTTGTCTCTACCACTTACAAAAGCACTGTTTTAACTTTGAAATACCTAAGCAAAGGCATATTGCAATACTGTTGTCAGTTTTCATATTAAAGTATTTTTTTAAAAAAAAACCCAAACAATTGCCAATGACTGACATATAAAAATGAAGTATAGTCAGCCTGCAAATGCAGCTTGACTCTGTCTTTTTTGTTTTTCCTTCACAGGATTTTGTTTATTCCCTTATGTTTCATGTTATTTTCTCTGTTAAGGTATATGTCACGGAGAGCACGTCTTCCCTTTCAGAGCGATCTTTAGTCGATAGAAATGTGTCTAACAACGCTTTAATTCTATTTTTGCCTGAAAGACACTGTGACTGTTCAATGGGTACAATGAAGCAATAAATCTGCTGCTAAGAACACATCGAAGAGCAAGGCAGTGACAGCCACTAATTTTGACATGTATATTACTTTTATGGAACAAACAATAATAACAGTAAGACAATGAATTTAACTACTGCCTGTGGTTAAATTTTGATAACATGTTCCTACAGTGATAATTCCATTTATTCAGTAAAATAGGTGATATAGCTACAATATTGAATGGCAAACAGCATATATATATATATACACACATATATATGACTCTTCCATGAGCAAATACTTGCTATAAATACACACAGACGCAGTGAATACATGGACATATGGACCAGCACCCCCCCACTCTCTACATATTAGATGAGCATTAAGAACGAGAAACCACGACCCAGCAGAGAAATTATTGTTGAGGATACATTGCACTTGAGAAAAAGCTGACCCAGGGCTTCAAATGTACTGAATATATTGTAATATTAGTTAATGAAGAAAATGGAATCTCATGTCATTTTCCTATGTTTCTGTATTTCTCAAACTCATTCTGATAAAATTTAAAAAATTAATTTTTCTAGAAGACCGAGATAGGCACTGCTAAATACAAGCGTGACTACAAGAAGAACAAGGTGTTTTCATCAATAGACAGTAAAGACTTGACAAGTATGGAAGGATTACTGCAGAGTAGCAAGGCAAACTGCACTAGGTTAGAGCTCAAACACACGTTTGAAGACTATGAACTCAGGCTGACTACATAGACCCATAGACCAAAGTGTGTTTGAATGCATGTCCAACCCAGAAACGTATTTATGCTGACACAAATATTTGTACTTGCAGGCCCTGACTTTGAAGGAACTGCTTACTGAATGTTGGGGGATGTTTCTATGCTGGAGAATTTAGCGTTGTTAATCTTCTGCCACATTTGTACTGGGTCCATTAGACCATTTCAAGTCTTGTCTGTTTTTATTACTTGTTACATTTCTGGTAAAGTTAAAGCTTTTAATGCTGCTTGGGCGCCTATGAAGTTGATGAATTCCTCTGCTCCTGATGGCATCTCATGCTGATCCTCTAATGGGTGCACTGAATTATAATCTGCTGGGTTATTTTCTCTCCTTGGCCCATGCACAATTTTATAATCATAACCATGCAGATACTGTAAACCCCATCACTCAGAGAACATTGCTGTCTTGAACTGTGAACTGCCAAATATTGTCATGAGTACCTGATGATCTGTTACCACAGTAAATGCTAAGCCAGAAATAAATAAAAGACAGCGTAGGATGCTGGCATGGCAGCTGACAGGCCTCTCTCAAACTCCCAAGATGGTTGGGACACTCTTAAAATCAGTCTTGCACAGAAGAAAGTAAATGCACTTTCACAAAGGTTGGAACACAACATGTCTTTTCATAGACTTAAGAAAACCTTCATAAATCTCATGGTAGAACTCTTTTTTTTTCTCCTCTATTAAACTGTGGGGTAATGGCCTGTAAGGTTGGATATTGCAGAGCATGTAAGAGTTATTGCCATCATTTTCATTTGTAAAATAGCTAGGAATACACAAAATTATTTCCCAGTGTCTGCCATTATCACAGACTCGCAGTTAACACAGCAGTAGAAAACACACATTTCCAATGAGGCTCCAAATTCTAAGTTCTCGGGCAATTGAGACATACTTGGGTTTTGTAGCTCAGCTTCTCCTTCTGTAAAATGGAACTAGAGATAGTGTTTGTGTCCTGAAGTATACTAAGGATTAGTTCCTACTTAAAGGGAGACTAAAAAAAAATCCCAAGCATTGGGTGGGAGTTAGGAAAACAAGCCATCGCCTATCTCTTCCCCTCTCTTCATTTTGACAACAAAATTCAATTATAAACTTATTTCATTAGATGCCTTTCTTTATAATTTTCCACATTAAAAATACTATAAAGTTAATGTACCAAATGCTTCATATAACCAGAAGACTACATCATCATTTGTGTGCTTCCGTGAATTCCAAAGACAAGGGCACACCATTTCTATAAAAAATTCACCTTAATATACTGCTGACATGTGTAAAGAACATGGATGTGTTTCTAATATTCTTTTGAAGATAATTTCCAGCTAGAAAACTTAAAGAACGCATACGATCTAAACATAAATTACTTAATATATATACATATACATATGTATATATATATTATATATACTTTGCTCAGTATATAAATTCAGTGTGTGCCTTTTGCCTGATTCTGATTCCTTTGGTGTTGATAACCAGGTTTGTTATCTGTTTATTCCTGATCTTCAACCATAGACAGACCAAATTGTATTGCTTATTCTGCCAATGGCTTCCCACGGTAAGGTGTTGTTTGGTATAAAGAACAGGATTCTGTTCTTATAGCATCTCTTTATATGAGTCAATTGAGTGAAAATATACACCAGTTTAATGGGCATCTATTACCCTTATATTTCACTCAATTTAACTGCTGCTGTGACCTCACAAGAAAAACATTCTTCATTTCATCTTGTATCAGTTCAAGAAAGAGGCTCAGAAAGATTGATAAATATTCCAAAATTACAAAGACAGTAAACAGCAGAAGTAGGATTCAAAAACCCTGACTGTTCTGTGATAATTTTTACTTCTATTTTTACCCTGTATCTAAATCAGCTACTGTGATTTTAAAATATGTCCATCGTTTTTTAACATCTCTTCCCACAAAAGATAGAGGCAATTCTCATCTCTCCCACATTCCTTAGGAACTGATGCATGACTGTTTCTCCTGTGCTCTTCTTGGCTCAGCACCAGTTGAAAGCCACCCCTTGTGTGGGGGAATCTCAGTGGAATTCCAGAAGAGATCCACAAGACCTCATGTCTCTGACAGCAGCCAACACCAACTTAACTATCGTGACTAAGTAACCTGGGAGGCACATATCCCATCCCAGAGCGACTGTAGCAAGATTAACCTTTTGAATAATGTCTTGGTCATGGCCTTGTAAAAGAAGCTGAATCAGAACCACCTAGCTGGGTTGATGACAAATTCCTTATAACTGTGTGACACTTTAAATGTCAATTGTTAATTTAAGCCGTTAAGATTTGGGGTAATTTCTTCTGCAACAATGTAGCAGCTCACAGGACACATAAAAATACAATTGACATATGAAATGATCATAACACTCTGGAATCCTACATCAAAATCAATAGGAAAAACATTTAAGGCAGTTACTGTTCTAAACAGCTAAAATCTTTTGCACAAGTTCAATCCCTAATATGAGACAGTTAATTCAGAAATAACAGGAATTGATCACAACTTCAAACCAAGCTAACAGTGTGCTTCTGAGAAGAAGGAAGATCAATACTATGTACTCTGCTCTCTTAGCTGGGCTGTATTCATGGAAACAGAGGCACAGTTCCCATTGTACTATCTGGACAAATCAGTGTAGCAGAGAGCTCAGTTTTCTTCTGGAGATCCTGAGTTGAGAAGCTTGTTCCCCCCGTAGAGTACTTCTAGGGCAATAGCCAGTATTGATAGAGGCTGGAAAACATGCCAGGGGAGCAGCCTTTCCAAATCTGGGGAACTTTGATTCAGAGAAAGAAAGGGCAGTGAAGGTAGCTTTTTCCACCTTGACTCTTTAAGGGAGAACCTGCTTGGCTTCATGAAACACAATTATGATTGGTCAAAAGGAAGTCCTAGGTGGTCCAAACAGGACACAGTGCTAACATTCAGCAAAGTTCTGGTGGCTTATATAGCAGAGATTTGGTTGCATGACCTGGAGGTCATTTATAATTTCAGATCACTGGCAGGAGAGGCCATTTGGGAGTATTGGTGCTGGGAAGCGTTATCCTAGTGGCCTGGGTTAGTCATGTCCTTCGCCCCTGTTCTCAACTTGATCCTAGAGGGACTTACTGCTTTTCATGCTGCTTATGGGTAATTCAAGTGAAGGCCCGTACCATTACCCTTGCACAGGATGAAGTTTGCTCAATTTTCTGGGACATATCTCTGCTTTAGATTAATCAGCAAAGAAATGACTTCTCTGCCCTAGTCATTTCCCAGAACACACAGACAATGTACCTGCTGAAATGTATGCATTTCAGTTTTGTTTATTTATCTAGAATTATACATAATTTCAAAATGTGTTCAGGTAGCACTTGCTGTTTTTAGTGTGATAGATTTTCCTCAGGTTTTAGACCCCCACATTCCTTCCTCCTGGATCTTCTTTAGTTACCCTGACCTCCACGGTTCTCCACGTTAACAGTTCATCCTCCATGTTTCTTTCCATGATCACTTAGACTTAAACACATACATAGTAAACACATACCCATACACAAAAGGGCTTTGGTGTTGACTTATGACTAGAATCCTATTTAATCACATGCTGCCCAGAGTTCTCATTCGCACTTTGCAATACATAAGAGAACTCTTTTGCCCCAGGTATAATGAATCTTTTGTTTTGTTTGTGTTTGTTTGCTTGTGTGTGTCAAACCAATGCCCAATTTGTCATTGTTACTTGAATTTGCGTTTGTCTGGCTTGTTTGTCATTTTGAGCTTCTTTTTATGTCTGCTGCCATTGGATTTTACTCTGCTGTGAATCCCCTATTCATAGTTTTGGCCCATTTGCTACTGAGCCTGTCCTTGTCAATGTCAAGTGGATCCCCGTGCTAAAGATAGTGTTCCTTTAATGAGAGCGGCTGAATGAGAAGGGCACGTGGAAGCCATGATAAGAGTAAAGACTGCATTGTGGGATTCCTGCTCTGCACTCAAGTCCTCATGGCTCCTCCTGTGACAATAAAGTATTGATATCTTAAACAAATGGAACCACCATGGTCATCTTCACATTAAATAGTTACCAGGGCTTAAATGCAAATTACAAGAAAAATAAAAGCCGGAAGAAATCTCCCTTCACTTACCATGGATTTATTTTTTGTCTCCTACCCAAGAGAAAGTGCATTTAATTTTGAAAGGAGTGCCTATTTTTTCAGGTAGGCTATATACCATTCTGATCTTGTTCCCTGAAATACTGAAACAGTGGTCTTGTTTGGATGGAGAAGAGCAGGCACCTCTGGGTACTTTAGGAGGCATACAAAGCATCATTCTGCAATATCTCCATTGCAACATCTTTTCCTTCAGTATTTTACCAAAAAGCACATATTTCTGCCCACTTGATTGGAGAGAAGTTAGAGGGTGAACTGGGAGCAGGACTGTTTAAAGTAATCTGCCCTACATCTGATACAGTAAAAAGCAATGAGTCAAAACCCTGCACAGCTCGGGAAGAAAGCAAGATTAGTCAGGAGTAAAGGTCACCTATAAACTTTCTGGAAATGGGTTACAACTTAGGTACTGAGTATTCTCCCAGCCAAATAAAAGAGAGAAAAGCAATTCCCTAAGAACCCCACAGTATTCACAAGTTAAATATTAATCGGTTGCTCAGGAAACAGCTCAAGAATGTCTATAACTTGACCAAAGGCTAATGCTTCCATAGGGCTTTTCACGGCACACAAGTTGGATGTGTGAGCCTCCGTTTTTCTCAGCTTAGAAAAAAGGGCTGATCTGGATCATCGCCTTGATTTCTTCCAGATCACACGGACCCTTAAAGTTTGGTGTATTGTGATGACCTGTGGCCCACTGTTTACCTTCCCAGGGATTGTGTCATATGACATATACTGTGAGCACATGGTTTCATATTTGGTTATTAGAAAAACTAAGATGCAAAACGAGTGGACCCTTTTTTAAAGGTAGCATGAGTCAGATTAAGCATTCTGAAGCCACCTTCTTAGTAAGGGTCTGAAGGAGGAGAATATTTTATTATTGTTGTTGTTATCATTGTGTGTGTATGGTGTGTGCGTGTTTTTGTGTGTGTGTGTGTGTGTGTGTGTGTGAGAGAGAGAGAGAGAGAGAGAGAGAGAGAGAGAGAGAGAGAGAGGGAGAGAGAGAGAGAGAGTTTGTATGTGGAAGAGAGAGAAAGGGAGAACATGCAAGTGTGTGTGTATGTGTGTGTGTGTGTGTGTGTGTGTGTGTGTGTGTGTGTGTGTGTGT
>JANHMN010000001.1:143047666-143143608 GCA_030674055.1 Rhabdomys pumilio | reverse complement strand
TGTGTGTGTGTGTGTGTGTGTGTGTGTGTGTGTGTGTGTGTGTGTGTAGGCACAGTATATTCCAGGGCACATATGTGAAAGACAGAGGACAACTTTGAGAAGTCAGTTCTTTTCACCATAGGCTCTGGGACTCAAACTCAAGTTACCAGGCTTGTGTGGGGAGTGCTTTTAATTGCTGAGCCATCTTACCAGCCTGTAAAGCACTGTTCATGTCACAGTACTATATTCAGGCGTAGCAGACACACCTGTAAGTCAGGAGAATTTTGAGTCCCAGGTCAACCTGAGCCATATGATCGAGACCCTGTCTCTAAAATCAAAACAAAGCCAAATACAATGACAAAATAAAACAGGAAAACCAGCTTTCTTCACCAGCACTCTCAGGTACAACAGTGATAAGACATTTCACCTATAGTCAGCTTACAGACTTCTAAGTTAACTTAGGGTGTTTGCTTTAGTTTTTTCATTAGACTATATTTGAAGCATCTCTGCATGCTGATAGAATTGGACAGATAGTACAGATTGTACATATGTACACACAATAACATTATTGGATATATATTCCTACTCTCTCTTCCAGTTTCCTCTATTGCCGATTTTTTTTCTTCATATAGAAACTCTACTCTAATTGTTGAGCCCATAATACTACATGATTATTAACTGGAGTGCATGGTCTATTTTAGGGTACATTCCTCAGGTTCTACAATTCTCAGTGTTTTATCAAATGCACAATGTAATGCATCTACTATTAAAAAATCCTGGGGAGCATTTTCACAGCCCTGGGTGGAGGTAGAATGCCTCCTTCGCCCCCTCTTTTATCATCTCCTAACACCTTGTGTGGAGCTCACTCATTCATATTCAAAACAAAAGTTCTTGCATTGTACAAATCCCCCAAATATGCCCACCTATTTCAACTTGGCACATACATGGCTAGTACATCTGTTTTTAGGTTAGAATATATGATCTGAAGAGGCAAAGCCTCAGTTTTCATTTTGGGAGTCTAAGTTGACAGTTCCCATAGACATCTACAAAATTTTGAAATTCCGTTGGGGTACTCAATCTCATTATCAATGTATTATTCCAAAAGAGCACATGGTGGCTTTACTACAACATTCTGATGCTACAACAATATGTCTAATTAAATATTCACAACATAGCACCTAAGCTGTCTTTTTTTTTTCTTTTAGAAAGCATTATACTACTCTAAATATTTGATGAATTCAGTGGACTGAATTAGTTCTATGAATTTTGAAGGGTTATACATTTACACTCTGTAGTAAGTGTTCAAATCCCAGAACTATGGAAGCACAATTCTTTTGTTTCTTTACCACCTGTCTCTGAAATGTATTGTACCTACAAAGAAAGGATCCAGTACCCAAACACCCAGGCATACCTTCACTTCTTGTTTTCATACTGTTTCCTGGGGTGGGAAGCAGTTTTGCATATCCACAGGCAAGCTATCAGTTAGACACATTATCGCCTTCAGCCAGCGAATAAATCCTAGGCGAATATACACGAGAGTAAAGAAAAAGATTTATGTTTATTTATATGTGATTATTCATTCAGTCAACAGATTTTATTGAGTTCCTACCATGTGCTAGGAATTATATTCAATATAAGAACAAAGGATTTTGGTAGTAAGACAGATGAGATAAATAAATGAAGGGTAGTGTACACAGACATAGTCTTTTAGAGCCCCCAGGGTAGTCAAAACATTTACATGCCCGTGCACATGTATGTGCACACCCACTTTTTCTCTCTCTCTCTCACACACACCTTTTTTTTTTTGCTTTGCTAATACTCTATTGTTCTAAGAGACCTGTGATATTTAAAATATTTTTATTTGTTTCAAGTATATTCCTTGGGATAAGGAGGAGAAGGAAGATGCTTGCTGAATTCTTGTAAAGACTAATTTAATTTTCTAAGGTGGAAAATGAATTTAAAATTGTTAGCTAAAACACATCCTCTGGAAACCTAGGCACTGTTACTCTCTCTCAAGTGTGTTGCAGATTAGAATTTCAACACATGAGTTAAAAGCATCGAGGACATGTTGAATTACTCTTCTGATGGTATCTTAACAATTTTTCAACAGCTGAGTTTATTTTAGACATTAATCTTTGAGACTGTCTTGAGGAAACACACACACACAAAATAAAATGTTTCTCAAATAACAAGACCTTGTAAGGAGTTCTGGGGGTCACCTTTGCTCAACTCTAGCACAGAAAAGACAGATGAACCACTGAGCAATTGAACTGTATCTGTTAAAATTGACCAGATAATATATGTGTCTCCTTCTTCTTATCCCTTCATCTGTGTGATTCACACCAATGCAAATTCTGACCTACCTCTATTATTCAGTTTAAGAAGAGAAAGTACAAAAGATATATTAGTGCATGCTGCTGGATCACTCACTGTCCTGATTTTATCTCTGCCTTTTCCATTCTTTTAAATTAGATTCTCCATTTTTCTTAAGGTTTCACATTTCTTCATTTTTATCATGCAGCATCAATAATTTCTCTGCATTTGCAGCTAAGTCGGCTGTCGAATAGATCAGCTGTATTCTTAATGGTACACTTGAAAATTGCACTATAATATCCCACAAGCAATAGACTGACTTTATTAAATTACGAATACATGTAGCATATTCAGGGATGCTGGAATCACAACAAATGGTGTATCATCTAACATATGGAAGACAATGTTTTCTCAATAGGTGAGGATTGCTTTCTTCATCTGAATATCATAGAAGCTTTAAATTGTATTTAAAGTAAGCTAATAGCATGGGGCATACATTCAGAAGACATACACTACTATATACTAAACAGAGCCTAGGGAGCTTTTTTTCTTCCCAGGTCTCCTGCATCTGACGATTTATCTTGGCCCAAGGCTTATGTGAACCAGTAAATACCAGGTTGAAAAGAATTCAGAATAACTCCATTTTGCCCTCTATAGTTTAAAATAGTGCCTTCACATAATTATATCATTCTAGTGATGTTTATGAGTACATAAGGAATCCAACTCTCAGCACCTCACCTATTATACATACAGTGCTTTGTCCTCAGGGTGCTGAGTAGAAAGGGAAATAACACAATCAGATGGCTATTATAGGACTCAGGACTCAGAGGCTCTATTCAGGGAATCTTCACATCTTTATGTTGCTGGAATATGTACATGGTCTGAACATGAAAGGATTCTCCTCTTAATCCATAAGAACCGATCAAATTAGGATGTGCTGTGAAAGTAAATAAGATCTTTTTGTTTATTCAGATGACTAGGAAAGGAAAAATCAAAGTAACTCTAATAATATAAGATGTTTACCTTTCCTGCCAGAAACCTGAGGCCAGAGTCCTCCTTTATTCCTGGACATAGTCACAGAGCTCAACAGTCTGTTTATACACTTGGCTCCAAGTCATAGACATTGTCACTATGGTCACTCTGTATGCTTATCAGGAGCCACCAAAGAACAATTCCCTCATAGAAGCCCCAGCTTCTCTTCATCTGGTGGTATTCCTGGAAGCCTATAGCACCAGTTCATGGGCCACACTGATGTACAGAGGATTATGCCCAATGAGTACTATCCATCAAAAAGTAATAGATGGCAATGGATCTGTTAGTTTGGGTTCTCTGAGAAGCATACACAAGAAGGGTATTAAACAGAGACAAGGTGTGTGTGGGTGGGGGTGGGGGGAATTGTTGTACTCAAGGAAATAAGTCAGAGGTTTAAAAAGTGAGGAGGGCCTTCAGACACAAAGTAAGACTCACCTCAGGGAAGTAAAGAAAAGGGGATTGATTGGATGTGTCACAGAGGCTATGGTTCACCTTTATGAGTCGACCAGTCCCTCATCTCTAAGAGGAGGTCTACCTTAGTGTCTTTGACCCACTCAGTCATTGGCAGGGAGAAGAGTAACAGAGGTGTTGGTCCAGCCCAAACCTTGCCCTGAGTTCTGGGGGCTGGTGGTCAGGCCTGACATTTGCTTCTGTGATGCATACTCTGTGGCCTCTTATCCCATGCTAGATGGAAATCTGAGATCTATGAGGGGACATTTCTGGTCTGTGTTCCTCACAGCTTATGTGATCTGAGAAGGACTGGATACCAGTGATCTATTGCTCCAATCTTCTTGTACTGGCCTCTCCTTCTCATATCATATTGTCACTATGCTTTCTAGGGTCACCTCCCAAATAAATGATGCATAGCCAGGTTCTCCTTCCAGGATGCCCTTCAGAAAGACAAGGCCTTTGACTGTTAATTTCTGAAACTATGTCGACCTTGAGGAAGGTTCTTCTGTGGTTTATTTGGATCACCATTTCTGTCTGTGCTCAACACGACAGTACTGAATCATCAAAACAGTTAGCTATTACCTGTTGGTTAACACCAGGATTTTCCTAGCTCCAATTTGCTCCTGAATTGCACCATTGTCTTAACGTCCTGATTCCTGAAGCCAACTCAAAAAATGTTTGAATAGTCCCTAAGATACTTCTTCAAAATGTTTGGAATTATTTTTCTATTTTAATAACATGAGAAAGTAGATGCTTAAGGCTAACAAAACCATGCCAAACTATTGACAGGAATATTCAAGCTTATCTTTGAGAAATATACAGGGCAAAAGTATGCTAAGCCTGGTGACAGGACCTGGGCCAATGTGGTGAAGGGAAGAATATAGACCACTACCCAAGACCTATCCCCAAAGTCTGGAGGATAGTTTACATTTCCTGCCCTGTCAGAGCTAGATGGATTTTTGAGCTTTAAATTCTGACTCATCTTGAAACTTCTATTTAAAAAACAAAATCAATCAAGTGGTCAGGATTGGGGTTGATTCATCCCCAAATTCCCAGATTGGGTCTAAAGATAATGTGCCTGACAGTTGTAATAGCAGTGTGGGTGATGATAATACATCATATACCCACCAATTAGGGGAGAACAAGGGACACCAGGCACTTCTTATTCCTCTGTATTGGGTCAAATGCAACTGTGCTTCATTCTTCGTGTGGCCCTATTCACCCCTTTCCACAATGGCGACACTTCCCACACATGAGTTACACTCTTACCGATCTCCAAGCTCTCCTGTGATCTACAGTGCTCCCATTAATAGACTCTAGATGCCATGCCTAGGGTGATTTTCTTGAAGCTCCATCCTAACTCACTTCTGCTCACACACCCCCTATTACCTCCAAATACTAGTAGAAGAAGGTAGCAATTATGGTTCTGTGGATCACTCAGGTAAATGACTGTCCATCCCTAACTCCATGGTTCTTAGAGACCTCGGGGTATTTCAGCACAAAAAAATTGGGAGAATATTCTCTCGTGGTAAAGCTAACTTGTTCCCTCAAAAGGACATTTTAAAGCTTTATATTTTATATATTTACATATAATTCTAATATATAATAGTCCCGGTCACATGTACATGAGTGTGTGAGCGTGTGTGAGCGTGTGTGAGCGTGAGCGTGATCATGTGCGTATACGTGTGCGTGTGCGTGTGCGTGTGCGTGTGTGTGTGTGTGTGTGTGTGTGTGTGTGTGTGTGTGGTGTGATTTTTGCGGCACTACTTCTGGTTTAAGACTGGTATTTGGGAACTAATAATAGGAAACATCATGACTGGTTAACCCTCCCTGTGTGCCAGACACTGTACCATTGCTCTACAAGCACTAATTCACACAACAGCACACAGGGTAAACCCCAATACTGCTTCCTGTTTATAGGTGAATAGGCTGAGGCAATTAGGAAAAGCTGTTTTGTTCAAGGTTTAACAGCCAACAATGAACAGACAGGATTGGGGCCCAGCACTTGCATTTCCTATGTATTTAATCCTTACTGTCCATTAAAGCAGTTCTCAGCATGTCCTGGGAAACAAGAGCAATTAGTATCACCCAGGGTGTTGTGGAAACTGACCATTCTTGGGCTTCACATTAGACCCACTGGATGAGAAACCAGGCAAACCCCAGGAACCTGTGTTTTAACAAGACCTCTTGGGAATTCTAATGTATGCTAAATTTGAGAACAACTCCTGGATGCCACCTTAAAATACTCACAATTCTTTATTTTTTAAAAAAGAATTATGTATTTATTTTATGTATATGAGTACACTGTAGCTGTCTTCAGACACACCAGAAGAGGGCATTGGATCCCATTACAAATGGTTGTGAGCCACCATGTGGTTGCTGGGAATTGAACTCAGGACCTCTGGAAGAGCAGTCAGTGCTCTTAAACGCTGATCCATCTCTCCAGCCCCTCATGATTCTTATATGCCACCAATTATTTCTTATTTATCCCACAGCTCTTTGAAAAACCACCATAAATTCTTTAAGGATGGGTCAGAGGTGGGCTCTTGGGTTTTATTCTTTGCAGAGCAGGTATTTCTAGGAGCTCCATCTAATACTTATTAAATTGAAAGGTAAATGCTACCATTTGTCTTGAATGACATAAGTTCAATTGGGTGTAAAGATGAGACTCTAGATTAGTGAGCCTTTTTGCTATTCTTTGCATCTCTGGCACCCTAATACTGTTCTTGTCTCTCATCACATGTGTTTGTGATAATCAGGAATTACATGAATATAAAACTAATATAGCATTTTGCTTGCATGTGCGATAATCATTAAAAACACAGCATGAATCATAGCAACATATGGCACTTTAAAATAAGCTTTTCAATGATGCCAGGATATGCAGAGCTCACTTAGCTCTGCCAGGAAGTGTACAGTACTGGTAAGCAAAGGTTGGAAGAAGTGGCTTGCCTTTGCAATACATTAGAAAGATCTTGTTTTCCCATGCACAACATTGGCACTGCACTTACCTCACAAATAGTAAGAACAACGAGAGAATTCTCTGAACTTGATTTTCAAGCAAAGCCCCCTAGAAATATGCAGTTATTATTATGAGAACTCTTACAGCACAGGAAGCTTGCAATCCCACAACTGAATTGCATTCACCTGGTAAACTCTGGCTATTGCATGCAACTGAGCACAAACAATATGTCTTGGAAAGCTCTGAGACTATGATTATAAAAAGAACTTGAAGCACGCAGTGTCGCACGGTTTCTTATCAGAGATTTAATTGGAGACTTCCTTTATTTTGCTATCTAAAGGATGGCATTATATGCCCATCATTGAAAGAGAGAGATAAATTTCATGCTCATTTTTAATCTCTTTACAGTAACAGCATCCTTACCCCATCAGGCTAAGTTCTCTTGCATAATTTGTTAAATCCTAAGATTTAGTAATATCTACTCATAGCACTCCAAAAGGTACTTTCCTCTAATTCCCACTCCTCGCACTCCTGTTAGTCTTCAATAAATCTGTTGACAATATATGCCCCACATTTCTTCCCAGCTATGGTTTCTATAAGTTCCCTTTTCTTCAGAGGCTTTGTCTATGTAGACTGACATCCTAAGAATCACTTTAAGTTTGGGGGAGGGGTACATGTATATGTACAGGCTTATGTTTGTGTGCACACATTTGTGCCTGTAAGGACGTGTGTGTGTGTGTGTGTGTGTGTGTGTGTGTGTGTGCATATGGATGGCCAAGGTCTATGTTGGGTGTCTTCTTCACTATTTCTCGACCTTATGTTTTCTTTAGACAAGGTCTCTCAGTGAACCTGGAGTTCATCAATGCATTGAGACTAGCAGACAAGGAAGCTTCAGGCTCCACCTGTCTCTACCATCAGTCATGGGACTATGAGTGTTCTGCTGGTCCCAGCCAAATTCTTGTAGTGATACAGAGGGTCTGAACCCAGTTCTCCACACTGTCACAGCAAGTACTTTACTGGCTGGGCCATCTTTCAAGGACCAGAGAATAACTTCTCATAGACTAACTTTGTTCAGCTGGTCACTTCAGGAAAAAAATAGTAACATTTGAACAGTTCTTTCAGATGATTCTAAGTTACAGAATTCTCTCACTGTGATCTACAAGAAGAATTCTGCTATCAAGTCTTAGAACATGTTCCTGGATATATGGTCAGGTTTCTGCAGGTAAAGGCTGAAGCGAGAATCCCACTGGACACCACTGTTTGTGGATGCGTAGACATTTCCTCACACTGCATGGCTTCATCTTTCTCCCTGCAAAGTGGCATTGCTCAGACTCCCCTCATGCTTGTCATCAAACAGGCTGCCTTTAGGGCCAATGATAGTCTATGTGGCCCATAGATGTCACTTAGATATGGCTTTCTTTCCTCAATGTACTTTGACTCTATTAGTCAGAAAAGTGTCATAATATATTGAGTTCAGAGCAGCAAGACTCCTTACTGCTGGAAAAATGTCAAAATGAGCATACGAACTCCAATAGCTGAAATGGGAATGGTGTTCCCTTGGGATGCAATGCTCTTATGTAGTGTATAACCTGCTCTACTGTGCAGAGAGTCGTGGTTGCTATAGCCCTGGTTTACATCCTCTCTATTCAAACCTGGAGTAGAAAGGGAAGAATAAGCAGGAGAGGAAACCTATTTTATCCAGTGTGGGTCCAACGAGCACATATACTTGCTTCTAAAGGAGATGAATGTGGTGATGTTTTTAATATGACTGCCAGGAGGACTTGGCAGCCATAACAAGAACACATGAGCCTGAGGAATTTGTGGAGCTCAACAAGGAATGTTCTAGACACATCCGGCAAGTGATTTCCCAAACCATGGAGGCTAGCTCTTCACAGTGGGATATGGTTGTGAAGGAGAAGGGCTGCTGAGGAGACACCTGAAAGGGAACATTTTGCAGCACTTCCCTTACTGCTTGGGGTAGAATTATCATCCCAGTTTGTTATTTTGATGTCGTGGATGCACAACCATGAAGCAATTTTATTCTGGTTGGCTTCACAGTGCTATCATAAAATAAAGTGGTAATCTTTGCTTGTGTGTACCAGGCTATGTATCACAGGGCTATTTCTTTTCTGTTCAAATTCTACTTCAGTAAAGGAATTATTGTTCTATATTAAATTTGGAGTTTTTCAGTCTTGACATTTTGCTTAGGTTAATGTTACTATTGTTTATCATTAGGAAATATATATATATACACACACACACACACACGCGCGCGCGCGCGCACACACACACACACACACACACACACACACATATATATATATATATATATATATATATATATATATGAACTTTCAAAAGAAAATTGTGTACTTGTGAACTGGACATATACTTTGCTATAGTTTTAGAAAACATGAATGAGTATTCAGAGACTCCAGGTGATAGGAAGACATGCTGCTCCTTAGATCCCTGTGGTTCCTCTAGCCTTGCTGTTGGATACACAGAGACAAAAATGGAAATCAGAGCTTAGGGCTGTGTTCAATTCTTCATTTAGGACAAAGAAGGACAAAGTTGATAATTACATACCAACTGTCCAACAATAACACTTGTTTTCCATTTAAAACCTGTTTCCCACAAAAGAAATCTAAAGATGAACAAACCCACAA
Organism: Rhabdomys pumilio; assembly: GCA_030674055.1. Classification (NCBI taxonomy): domain Eukaryota; kingdom Metazoa; phylum Chordata; class Mammalia; order Rodentia; family Muridae; genus Rhabdomys; species Rhabdomys pumilio. The sequence continues at coordinate 143,134,206 of JANHMN010000001.1, read as the reverse complement.
TATTGTTTGATTGATTGATTTCTTGGTTTTCGAGCCAGTGAATATCTCTGTAGCCCTGGCTGTCCTGGAACTTGCCCTGGTAGACCATGCTGACCTAGATCTTACAGAGATCCACCTGCCTCTGCCTCCCCTGAGGGCTGGAATTAAAGGTGTGTGTCACCATACCTGGCAAAATATACTATTTTTAAACTTTCAAATTACCTTTTAACCTACACCCCACTTCAAGACCTATCAGTAGAGGGTGATCAAAACCCTTAAGTACCTGTAAAAGACTGTACAAAACAATGAAAGTGAACTTTAGAAGAGTAAATACATTTGACCTGTATGACGAAGGGTGAGGATGTACTTCAATTTGTGTTGATAGCTAAGGTAAATCACCAGGGGAGAGGAAGTGGAGTCATAGAAGGAAGGAGGAGTGATGGGGTCAGAGCGAGGCCATCTTTCCCTGGCAGAGAGAAAGAAATGGTGAGAACAATAAACAAGGCAGAGAGAGGGAACACTAAGAAGTTCAGTGAAGCTGGCTATAAGACAAGACAGAAGGATCCAGTCCTCTGGGTACCAGCTGGGCAACCAGCTCCCTTCTCATGTCTGAGCTCCAGGGACTTTATGACTAGAATCACCCAGTGAGGCTGTCAGGGACTGGGCATGTCAAGCTTGAAGATCTTGACATATATTTGCTCCTCAAAAAGGTTATTTTATGGTAGCCATGCATTATTTTTTGCTTTGAAATGCTAATTATAAGGGGACTTTTTGCTGTTCAAAGTTAATATAATTCAAGAAATTATGAGAATTTATTGCCCAGCCAGGTATTAGAGGGGGGAAAAAAGCATTATTTCCATCTTGAGATTCTCAAAACTCTATTAAAATGACACAAATGTACTCCGTGTGTGGAGGTGAGATTGGGTGTGTTCAGTGTGTGCATGTGTATGTGCATATCTGTATGTGTCTGTGTGTAGCCCAGTGGAAAAACCCCTGTGTCATTTCTCAGGCACTGGTGACCTTGTTACTTGTTTTGAGGCAGATATCTCACTGTCCTAGAGCAGACCTAGTGGGTGGGGCTGGGTAGCCACTGAACACCAGAGATCTGCAGGCTCCACCTCCACAGTGCTGGGATTAAAGTGTGTGTCCCAGTGTGCTAAACTTTGTATGTGAGTTCCAGGGATTGAACTCAGATCCCAGCATTTGCAATTCAACTTTGTTACTGACCAAGCCTTAACCCCACCTCCAGAGATTTGTTTTAATGCAAGAACATCCTCCTGATGACTGTGGCTCAAAGAGGATCCTGGGAGAAGGCTTAAGAGTGTTCTTCAAATTCTTCTGAACAAACTAATTACCTACTGGTCTGGTAACCAATGCAGCAGGAGGTGAGTCCCTAGACTTGGGGTATCTAAGTTCCCAGATGATGACATGATTGTGGGCCAACTGATCACTCAAGCAGCAAGTGAAGATGTCATTCTCAAGCACACACATCACATCATTACCACTGCACAGCCACTAAAAAGATGGCAGTTGCCATGTTCTCACCTCTGAGACAGTCTAACTTCACTGGCCTAGGAAGGTGCCACATGTTGAGTTCTTAAAGCCTCCTCAAGCGACTATACTGCACAAGCAGGATTGACACCCCAGCCTCCAAGGATGAGATGAAACTTGGCAAGCACCCTTGGCAAGGGAGATTACTTTGCAGAAAGGAAGAACAGCATGTGGGAAAAAAACATGGGTGTATGGATCCAAATGATGTGTTCAGGGAATTGGGTGTCATTTTATTTGAAGTTATGGCAGGAGGTGATGAAAGAGGAAACTGCCTGGGCCAATGATAACTGTGTTTTCTAAAGATATGTATTTTGAAGACTACTTTATTTTTTAATTATGCATATGTGTGTTATGCACAAGTAGATGAGTGCAGGTGTCTGCAGAGATTAGAGACATCAGATCCCCTGGAACTAGAATAATGGATGATTATGAGCTACTCACTGTGGGTGTTGAGAACCAAAATCTAGTCCTATAGAGGAATCACATGCATTCTTAGCCACTGGTCTCCACATCTCCGGCTCTGATAGTTTCCTTTCTGTTTGGTAGCTATAGATATTTACATAAGTGAAATCACAGTTTTCCTCCTTTTGTGTATGGCTTATTTCACTTAACATTGTATTTTTAAGTTCATCCATACCATAGCCCATATTACAATTTCATTTATTAATTCATTGTGGTTGAATTAATATTCTATTATCAGCATAAACTGTGCGTTGCTCATCCATTTATTTATTATTGATGTACTTTTGAGTTGTTTCCACCTTCGGATAACATAATTGATGGATGCTTTTCTGCACATCTATCTGTCCTACTACTTATTGATTAGAATGACATGAGAACATTAGAAATTAGTGCTACATGGGCCTTAATTTAGGCTAACAAAATTGGGCTCAGAGGGGATGTTCAGACATAATTTTTTGTGGCTTTAAAGTTCTGCCAAATCATTCTAACTGGGAAGCCAGAAGATATTTGCATTATACTAGTACAGGTCTCAAATGGCTCAAGTGAATTCCTATCAGGGTGAATTCCTTTGTGGTTTAGTGCAAAACAATTGGTCATCAGGAAGACTGCTGAGAAACACTATCTTCTGGAACACAATAGGACCACTGCACTCGCAACCCCATCACATCTGTATTCCCTGCACAAGACAAAGCTAACCAGTGGAATCAACACAGATGTGAGAGGGACTCACAAGGTTTCACCCTTAGCTAAGGAGCTCTTAGTGGTTGACAGCTTCTGAGGGGTGAAGAATTTTCTTTAAAGGTATTAGCCATCAAAGGTTGCCCATGCTCCAGCAGATGGCCTTACACCCATGCACACATAGGCAGCACTAACTGGATTCAGTATTGTATAAACAACAGCACCAACAGCAACAAAAAGAGAAAGAGGAAGAGGAAGAGGAAGAAGAAGAGAGGAGGAAGAAGAGAAATAGGGTTGGAAGATGAATGTGGTGATGGTGAGATCCAAGAAAAGTTGAAAGAAAAGAGAGGGGGAAGATATAATCAAAATACATTATATATATATATATATATATATATATATATATATATATATATATATGTGTGTGTGTGTGTGTGTGTGTGTGTATAAACTTATCTAGGAACATTTTTTTAATCCAGTATGCAGAACTAACACTTAGAAGACTCTTTGAGAACACCTGCCCAGATCCCATTCTCAGACTGGAGGTATCTGATTTCATGAGACTTTTGTAAAGGCTTTAAGAACTCTGATGTGAGCTGGATGGTGGTGGCACACACCTTTAGTCCAAGCACTTGGGAGGCAGAGGCGTGTGAACCTTTGTAAGTTCAAGGTCAGCCTACAAAGTGTGTTCCAGGACAGCCAAGGCTACACAGTAAAAGCCTGTCTCAAAAATCAAAAACAAAACAACAAACTAACTGATATAAGCAGGCTAGAACTGTACTTTGAAGGACACTGACTTAGAGAGTTTACGGTAACACAGTAACCATTGCACATCTTTGCTACATTTTTGATAACCACACTTGAAATTAAAATTTCAAGAAGCCATTTGCCACAGGAGAAACTGAGTAAGACTGTAGAGGTGCTGAGAAAGGCTATTTATTCTCTATTATGAAGAAGCAGCATAGACTGATGGGATCCACGCATCACACATGCTTTATGCAGTCATGCCTATGGCATCAGAGAATCCTGGTGTTTCTAATCTGGTGTTATTTTTTCTTTACTACATTAAATTGAATTAATATTTAAAATTATTACATCTACAAATGACTTAAAGAAAGATGCAAAGATTACTAAGCACACACCCTTTTTAATAAAAACTTCACCATAACATTCTATATTGTGTTATTCACACCATAGTGAATTTTGTCAAGCTATGCCTGGGTTCACTAAGCTAATGTTTGTTGTACGATCTAATATTCTTTAGATTATAAATCTTAACCCTGAGACATGAATATTTACCTTTCTGAGCATTCATGTGTTTCTTTTTGTGGCTGTTACCTCCAGTAGCACTTTAAGATGTGCTGATCATTTATCTCACACCTAGGTACCTACATAATGAATCAACAATGTATTTGCCAAATCTTCATGCTCATGATAATAAAAAAGCTTTCAGACTCATCCAGCCTTCTTCTGTGTTGTTGACAACAAGGTTATTGGTATTTGACAATTATATCTGATGTGTCTGACATAAGGAAAATCTATGTCCTTCTAAGCATGGACAGGAATGCTCTTCATTTAAGGTAAAATTGTGAATGACGCAGTTTTGCACTCAAACGTCATTATAGTAATTTCTTCAGTTAACATGCCCTGCTTCTTGTTTACTTATGCCCTAGTGTCAGACACAAGAATGAATAGAATTTTGCTATATGTGCTCTGAAAAGGAAAAAGGTGTTGTCAATTATATATTTTCCTATTTTTATGACCCTCCAAATTTAACTGTTGTATTCTGACAGCTTTAACAAGTATTCCCAAGTCACTGCTATATTCACAGAATGACAGGTTCCTGGGGAAATTTGACTTGTGCATGTTGTACAAGGGCATGGGTCCCTTTCTAAGAACCTTTTGGTTGAAAAGCAGTCACCTGTCAACACTGGAAACTTATACAGCCATTTTGGAGGACCCTGTGTTTGGTGACTCTATATTAAAGATTGTAGTGCCCTATTGGTTTAAGAATCCACAGCAGTACTTGTATGGTCTTGAACAAACTCAAGATAACTTAAAACATGGTAGCCATATTTGGAGATTAAAACTAAGCCTTCTCAGAGAATCTTCTAGGTATATCTTATCAAATCCCAGATAGAACCTAAAAACCATCTCCTAAAAGGATAATTGACTTACTGATGTTTAGCTTGGACGGAGAACCAGTCATGGGAGATCTGCCAGCTGTCTTTAAAGGATTGGAAGAATGCCAGGTCTTGCTTTACATGCAATAAGAACAGCACCTTGGCTCCTTGGATCATGACATATCCTCAGCCTCTTGATGTGATTTTGATTACCTACAATTGGGTCCAGGCTCATTGAAGAGCAGGGTTAATACTCAACACTTTTTCTGGAGTCTGTCTGGCAGCTTTAACCTAGCTTCAATGTTATTGTCCTGCCATTTGCTCTCAAACAATAGCATTCAGTGAAGGAGGCTAAGAAGGAAGAGTAGAAAGAAGGAAGAGGAGGTAGAGGAGGAGGAGGAGGAGATGGAAGAAGAGGAAGAGGAGGAGGAAGAGGAGGAGGGGGAGGAGGGAGAGGAGGAGGAGGAGGAGGAAGAGAAAGAAGAGAATTATAATAGAGAAACTTTTTAAGTGGAAGCTTCTTGTAAAAGCAATGAATTGTGAAATATTATTAAATTTTAAACTAATAAGACCAGGAAAAACATATCTGCCCAGTGGGGGTTCACAACAAGAGTCTCTGAAATGTTCCCTCATTGTTCCCAGCATCTCTCCAGTAGACTCAGTGACCTTTCAGTGGGCCCTGGCAACCCATGGAGTGCTTGCTGTATATTCATAGTGCCATGCTTGTCAAATTATTGCAACTCATTGAACATAATGTATAATGCACAAAATAAATTATTTAAATAGTATTAATAGAGCAAAAAGCAATGTACATTTTTGTGGCTACAATATATTTACTGGAATAAACAGTTCTCTTAGGCTACAGCTAATGCCAATAGGAAGGTTCCAGGTCTGTGCACCACTGTGTTTATCTGGTTCTCAGCTTGAAAGACAATATTGTGTGGCATCAGCCTCATGTCAGTCTGCAAGTGTTATAACCTGCAGGATTTAGATACTAAGTAACAACTCACCTCCTTTTGCCTTGGTAAAGATTTTCTCATGCAAACGCAACGGGTTCCATTTCATGAGTAAGCTCCTCCAGGACATGTTTGCTGCTTGCTCCTAGTTCATCATCTGCTGCAAAACCTGTACATAGACGATGCATCTTGGCAGACTCACCTCTGTCCAAAGCCAGCATTTCAGTCAGAAAGAACCACACTCACTAATCAAGCTCAAAGAAATGATGCACACACCAGAAGATTTTTTTGTTTTGTTTTGAAGAATCAAAGCGCCTTCTTAAACTGAATTGCCATTCCCTTAGATCACATGTCTTGGTCCATTAGGTAAATCTACAAAGGAGGATGCTTTCTAATCGCAAGTGCATGCTCACCACTTTGTCATCAGAGCAGAAGCATGTTAGGGTTAACGCCATCAAGAAGGCATCACTAGCATTTGCAGAGTACTTACTATGTGTTCGTCACATTCTACCAGCTTTTCTTATTTTCATTTCCTGGAATCCTTGTGTGTGAAGCAGTTTGTTCTAAATGTTTGTATATATTCACTTAATTTTGTTATCTATGAGGCCAATGTCATTTTCATTATCTCATTCTGTAAGTGAATAAACGGGGCCAAGGGGGCTGTGTGATTTCCCGAATTCACCAGTGCATGGTAATGCTGGAACTGGAGCAGGCTGCCCCTGCTTTTGTATATCCAGCCTGCTACTTGTGGATGATGTGCTTGCAAATACTAATTAGTGGGACACTCCTTCCACATGACTAACAGGGACTCCAAACATTGCTTCTCACATTCCTTTTCTAGATGCTTTTTTTTTTTTTTTACTTAGGCTGAGGATCCCACAATGTTAGCATATGCTTCTCTTTGAATATGTTAACTCCAGGGTTAAGAGTACTTGTTGCTCTTGCAGAAGACCCCAGGTTTGGTTCTCATTGTCCATCTGGCATCTCCCAATGACCTGTAACTCCAGTTCTAGGGAATCCAAAGTCTTCTTCTGGTTTTCATGTGCTATACATGGCCAGTGAGACAGTCCAGCTGGTGAAGGCTGCCACACAAGCCTGGAGGACCTGAGTTAGATCCCTAGAATCCATATAAAGGTGAAATGAGAGAACCAATTCCACAAATTCGCCCTCTGACCTCCACATGAGCACCAGGGCATTTATGCTCACTTCTCCATACATACCTCCAGAACACACACACACAATGTTTAAAACTCAAAAAGCATGAGCATAATAGAGAAGTTGGGATTAGTGAATGAAAGCCACACCATTCTTTACATTATATATCTCTGGACTATGTTGATATGACTCATACAAGTGCCTCTCTTATTGTTTGGTTTTTTGAACATCATGATCAGTGGCGCATGACTAGTAAGAAGCAGTAACTGGTATCTCATTTATTTTGTGTGCATGTGGGAGGAGATCAGGAAGCCATTCTTTCCCTCTATCATGCAGATCCTGGGGATAGAAACCAGGTTTGCAGGTTTGGCAACAGGTACCTCTCACCTACTGAGCCACCTCGGCTCAGGCCATACAATTGAAATTTGGTATAAGACTAGTTAGGAGGTAGAAGAATAATAGGGACATGGTCAAAGAGATGACTTGAAATTATTCTTTCACTCCTTTGAGAGAAACAATTGCGTGGAATGTGTACTTGCTGTGGTGGAATTCTGTTAATAACAGTGGGTGGATCAGTTCTTTTCATTCATGAATGCTCTGCTGATACCCTGATGCTGCAGTTTTGCCTAGACAATGGCAGTCCTCTCCAGCATCTAGGGATTCCTAACATCTCAATATTTATTGTAATATGTGTGTGTGTGGGGGGGTCGGTCACAGACATCCTCATATTTTCGCAAAAGCAGTTCATATTGTAAAGGTCCTGTTTGAATTGATATTTATTTCGTGGTTCCTACAATTAATCACTCAATTTGAAATCTCTCCAACAACCTTAACTTTGCTTATTTCTGGCATTACTTTGTCATTATCATTATTAGTACAAACTCAAGAACGACATTGTGACAGTCCTAGTGTGTATTCCTTGTACAAAGCAGTGGAGTTTGTAGTGACATTTCTATTCAAGCATATCATGTACTCTGACCTTATTCAGTCGCCAGTACTGTCTCCTGTACCACCTCTCTCCCTCCTCTCTCTAGTTCCTTTCTTCTTTCCCAGTAGTCTATTTTCATTGTGTGTGTGTGTGTGTGTGTGTGTGTGTGTGTATGTGTGCGTGTGTGTACTCTGGATTTCACATAAAGCATGCACCATAGTCTTTCTGCATTTAACTTAATTTGCTTCATACAGAGATCTACAATCTGATTTGTTTTCCTGAAAATGACATAGTTTTATTCTTCCGTATGTTTGAATAAAACTCCATTGAATATCTATGCCACATTTCCTTTATCTGTTGGTTAATCTGTTAATGCATATCTATGTGTTTCTCAACCTTGGTTATTGTATATAGTGCTGCAGTGAACGTCAATAAACATGTCTCTCTGTGGAGTGCTGACAGAGCGAGCTTTGTGTATATATCCGGGAGTGATACAGCGGGATCATATGATCAATCAGTTTTTAGTTTTTGCTTTTATTTTTTGAGGAATCTTCATTGATATATTGTCCCACCCACAGTGTATAAAAGACCTCGTTTCTCCTTACAATCCTTTGAGCGTTTCTTCTGTTCAATTGTTGTTTATTTCTAAATTTCTTCATTGATATATGTTCATTACACAAAATGTTGGGTTTTAGAAAAAGAATTTCCTCAAGTCTATCATATGCGTTCACTGTATTTCCCCTTCTTTACCTGCTTCTCTTTCATTCCATCCTTTCTTCAGTCTCCTTCTATTCACATATAACTTATATACATTAATGGTTTCATGTATCTTAAAACAAAATTCTAGGATCACAAATTAGAAAAAAAGTTGTAATATTTATCTTTCTGAGGTTGGCTTATTTCACTTAATGACCTCTCTCTCTTTCTTGTGTGTTTGTGTGCGTGCGTGCGTGCGTGCGTGCGTGCGTGTGTGTGTGTGTGTGTGTGTGTGTGTGTGTTGTTTGATTATTGTTTCAGTTAGGCAGGCCACCCAGCCTGCTTTCAGTATACAGTATCTAGCTATCTCTGCCCCTCAATAATGGGGATACATATAGATACAACCATGTTCAGCTTTTCATGTGGGTGCTGGAGATGAGAACTCAGATCCTCATGCCTTCAGAATAAGCACTCTTGCCCTGTGAGCCATCTCCCCAGTGAGTCCATTCAATTATTGACAAACACTAAGCTGATTATATAATTTGGCTATGGTAAATAACACCACAGTAAACACGGATGTGCGGGCATCTTTGTGGTATGTTCACTTAGAACCCTTTAGGTGTGTATCCAAGAATCTTGGATTGTTTTAATGATAGCCATTATGACAGGGATTAGGCATAATCTTAATGTAGCATTAATATACATTTCCTTGATGCTAATCAGTGTGTTCTTATTGGTGACTTCTAAGTTCTGATTCGTCCAGATTAGTGAGGGCCTAGTTCTGATATTTTGGTCCTTTCAAACTACTAAATATTTTAATTACTTGCAAAGCAATTGTTAAACATTTGTAATTTCACCTCTCTTTCAATCCATCCACAAATTCCAAGCAATTTTGGATAAATGGTCTAGTTATATTTTGTAACTTTAATTTTTTCAAAACCTCAATCATAAAATTATTTTTATCGTTACTTAATAACTATAATTTTGCTACTGTTATGGATCCTGATGTAAATACCTGTGTTTTCTGATGGTCTTAGGCAACCCTGTGAAAGGGTTGTTTGACCTCAAAAGGGTTGCAACACACAGGTTGAGAATAGCTGGTTATAGATAGTAATGGAAAATTGATAATAACTGTAATACAAAAGGAAAACAGTTAAATAAGCTATGGTCTGCTAAAACACAGAACATCAAATAAATCTCGAGTGTTATCGGAATGTAGAAATATATGAATAGGAAAAAAATGATTCTGAAAATAAAATAAGCCTCTAACATAATATAAACCCTTATAGGAACCTTAGAGGGAAGTGTGTGTGTGGAGGGTATGTGTACATGTGTATACAAACATGTGTGTGCCCATATGTATCTATGTATGTGTGTATGTATGTATGTATGTATGTATGTATGTACGTACATATGTATGTGTTGTACATGTCTGTATATGCGTGTGTGTATGTGCATGTGTGTATATGTGTGTGCTGTGTACCCATGTGTGTCTATGTATGTGGTATATATGTGTGTACATGGGTGTGTGTATGTGCTTATATATGCATGTCTGTCTGTGTGTGTCTGTGTGTGCATGTGTGTTTCCAAGTCTCTAAAATGTATAAATGTTAGAATTATACACTGTTTGCTTCTTTGTTAGTTTTATGCTACTTATACTGTCGTCAGCTTGCTCTCCTGTGTATGACAAAACAAAGGAAAGAAACAAGGGAAAGCATTTCAGAAATGGATGTTTCTTCTAAATGGAATTCTATGATATGTCTGTAACATGACCCTGTGTGGAGCTGCCTGGGAACACCATCTGACAGCAAACACCAGGCCAAGATGCCCGAGGAAGGAAGGAAAAGTAAATGCACATAAGGTCAGGAAAAATAGCCTGAGCATTCAGCATACTTGGCTGAGAGACACGTAGAAAGCAGCCCCACCCACAGCCAGCCACAAATGGCCCGCCAAATGAAAAAGTGAAATATCAGCATATGCTGGAATGTTGCTGTTTTTGTGATATGCAGAAAGACATTTTCTTTGATATATTCCCTTCTTTTACAGTACTGAGAACTCAGCCTGCCATTTGCTGTGATTTCTCTCAGACTTTTTCTGGGCAAATTTTCCATTTTCTTCTCACCCCGCTTAGTGATCTTCAGCATCCAGGCTGAATGTGTCTGTCTGATATTTCAAAAATATACGTGGTTCACCAGAGCCTCTATTTCCATCATCCCCTCCCCAGCCTCTTCGCCACCACTACCGTTTACCATTTACGGGATGCTCTACATATAGTCTGAGTTGTTTCATTTGGTGTCACTGTGAATATTAAAAATAGAGTCTGGAAAGAAAACACATAGACCCCTCTGTGCTGTACATGTCTCCCAGAAGGCACAACACTGCATAATTTCTCAAATGCAGCCCCATTTTCATCTCTCCAGCAATTTGGCAGTTCTCAAAAGGTTACTGCTCTGAATTTGTTTTCTTTGTAATCTTGCAGGCCATTTGTTCTGTCTTAATGTTGAAAATCTATGTAGGAGCCTGACCTCCATCTGTTATACACCACTAGATTTACCCTTTGCGTGGCTTTTTTTTTTCTACCCTAAAATGAGAAAAAGAGTGCATTTCATGATTTGTTAAAATGGCATTTGGGCTAAATGTTTAAGGTTAAAATCAAGGGGACCTCAAATCTTAGGTAGGATTTAATTACCTGCTATGCCTCCAGCAGCTAGATTTTTTTTTTAATTAAAAAAAAATTTTAAGGGTGAGAGTATCTTTCCAAATTCCCAAGTCACATTTAAAAAAAAATCTTATATGTGAAAGGAAAGGTGTAGTTAATCTGCCAGGACTGGTAGTTACCTTGCCCTGGAGGTAATTCTACCTTTATTTTAATGACCACATAAAAGGAAATGATTATAGGATAATAAAACACCCCCCCTCACAGAATCAGCCCTATATACCAAATAACGGTGAGAAAAGTACTTAAGAAAAAGTGAAGTTTCTATGTGTCTGACCATGTCCTGTGCATTTATTTACAAAGCTTTTCCTTCCCCATAGTATTCAACCCAATGCTGCCTTCTAAGGGGCCAAATAGCCCTCAAAGCAAGCTCTCCCTGCTGAAGGGGTTTTTCCTCTAATGGAAAGAGGTAAGATAAATAAAATAATTAAAAAATATTAAGTGGTAAATCATGTGGCTCCCTGTTCATCTGGAGTAGGAGAGAGCTACTGGGTTGAGAAGTATAAATGTTTCCGAAGGATGCAGGGAGAGAAATGGGCATCAGGGTGTGAAAAGACAAGAAGAGTGCAGAGGGATCGGTGGCTGAGGCATAGCATGGTATGCCAGACAGAGCAATGTTCTTGGCAGAGCCAAGAGTGAATGGTTGAGATGAATGTCCGAAGCAGGCTTCCTGCGTGGAAGTGTCAGTATGGAATATGGCTGAGGATGAGGGGCTGCACACACTGGGGGAGTCACTGGGGCTCTTTTGAATGGGAGTTGAATATAGGAAGAACAGTTTGGGATCCTGGTAAGTAAATACAGCCCCTGCCCTAACTCACACCATTTTTGTTGGAGAGAGAGAACAAAGAGGTCTTTGGGGAATTCTTCAAAGAAGGTCCAAGAAAACTCTACTGATCATATAGTTTTCAGTGACTCCACGGAAGGGATAGAGTAGAGGATATGGGCATGTGGACCATGCGCTTGATCTTAATGTCTTTATATATTTCAGTACTATTATACTTATTTTAAGCAAAAGCTAGGCACTATGTCTATAGCAAACGTAAAACATAATCCTAAGATTTATGAAGGACTTCAAAAGTAATGACAAATGTATTAACTGTGGAGAGAAGCTGGCCTCATTCCTGATAGGTGTTTTCTGTTCATCCACACAAATGCATGCACATGAATGCAACCACACACCACTCTTGGGTCGGATGCACACACCACACTGTCCTTAATCAGCCAATTTCAATCTCTCAAAATCCTATGCTTCCTAGGCCTGGCAGTGCTTTACCTCTTGCTTCCCTTTCATGGTGTCTCTCCATTCTCTCTCTCATTGCACCACTCCAGAAAGATCTGCCTTTGTTTCTGCTTCTCATTTGTCAAGGTCCACTTGAAGATATTCTGCTGAGTCTCTCTTGGGTTTCTTCAGACTAAAGTCACCCCTGTCCTCTGCATCCTACCAGAGCTGTGTCCCCTGCTCTGTGATCCATCTTCCACACTTGTCGAACTCAGCAAACCTGACTTGCAGGCAGAAGTGAGCCAGTGCCGGTGCCTGGCTCTGCGCCAGGACTTTGTTGACTGCAGCCTGGTGTGGATTAATGTTGAGGGAGCTCACATTCACTAACAGGCAATCAGGCTTTGCAGGCGATTTCATAATTTATAGAAGCCGTAGCCCTGCCCCTATAATATACAGTGGTGGTGTTGTGCATACAAATAAGAGCCTGCAAACTAAATCAAGCCACAGAATCCTTGGAGGCTGCATATGTGCCAGCCGGTCAGTGAGAACTTGGTGAAGCAATCAGTAAATAGTGAAGAGGGGTGGATGTATTTGTCTGAACTCTAACACGTACACATGGTTCTGCATTAGCAGTACTCTGGGAGAATGCACCACACTTATGCTCGTACACACGTGAATGAAGAAAAACAGTAGTAGGAAGTGACACTGTAGTAAGATGACTATCAGAAGATAAGGTACTGTCACATCCACAAATGCTGGTTTTGAAACCATCAGCTGTTCGATTCTTCAGATACACACACACACACACACACACACACACATATATATATATATTTGTCTAGAGGTCTGACAGCTTTTTTGGTTTTTGTTTGTTTGTTCTTAGAACAATATTATGAGTGTGTCACAGTAGAATTTTATTTAAAGATTTATTTTATCCAACCATGCTAAAATAGTGGAACTAGAGGAAAGTCAAGATCTTAGTAAATTGAAACATACTCTGTATGGATATGTACACAAATAAAATTCTGTATGGATATGTACACAAATAAAATTTAGAATTTTTCAGTAAAAGAATGAGTATATTAGTCTGAACATTAAAATATTTAGAGGTGGTAAGGAATCTGGGTAGAAGAGATGGCCAAGCACCTGAAGAAGGACAGGGGAGCCCTGAGAATCACCTGAACTTGGATACATACATACATGCATGCATACATACATACAGTCTGTATACACAATACATATAGTATGTATATATAATTCATATAGTCTGCATACATAATAATTGCACATAATTGTGGAGTTTATGTAGTAATTCAATACATGGGTTCATGTGTAAACTGGCAACTGGTCATGGTGGTGCATATCTATAATCCCAGCCCCCAAGAAACAGAGAAAAGAAAATCAGGAATTTAAGGCTGTCTTTGGCTATATAATAAGCTCAAAGCCAACTCATGCTATATGAAACTCTGCCTACAAATATGTAGGTAAATAAATAAATAAATAAATAAATATGTCAGCTGGAGAATACAAACAGAAAGAAAATTGGTTTTAAAACCACTATGGAGAAAGATCTAATGAGAAGTGGGTAGAATATTTAAAAAGCACAGAAGCCTCCAGTTAAAGGGGTTGGTGGAGTGGGGGAAAGGCAGGCAAAGCAGGAGCCTACAGGGAAATTAATCACAAAAGGCCCAGCAGCACTGAAAGGGGAATCTGAGCTCACAGAAGTGTCTTCTGAGCAGGTAAGTGTTCCAGAGGGCACAGTGATGTGTAACTGATATACAGCTCGTATCTCTTTAGCCTCATCTCTTTTACACTCAGCCAAACATCCACACCTCTGCACCCGGAGCTAGGACTCTTATCTTCTGAACTGAATCACCTGGCTCAATACTAATTCAGAGCTGTGCCAAATTCAGAGGGTGGCCATGGCTCCCCCATGCATTCTATGTGTTGAAGGATATCACCTAGCAACTCCACATATTCTGGCAACCAAGTATAGCCTCGGAGAAGATAGATTTTGTGCAATCGATGTCAGGCAAAGATTATACCAAGAAACAGTAGCCAGAAGATGAACATATCATTCGATGCAAGCTGGTATCCAAAAGCTTCCCTATACCCTTGGCCCTTACCAGAGATAGTCAATACATCACAGTTCCTCAAGGCAGGTCAGGTAGGTGTCTAAACTGCACTAGACAGGAGGGGGATTGGGAATGACGAAGAGGCAGGACCAATGATGTCAAAAGACTCATTCATCTTCAATATGAGAGACAGAGGAAGAACCAGACCAACTGTTTCTGTAGCGCCAGGGTCCCCATAGGTGTTACAAGGCTTCAAGCTCATCTTGAGCATTCCTGCCCTCAGAACAAAGGGGCTTTGGATGAGGGATGCTTTATGAGATGCTCTACAATCCTGAAGTATGGGGTAAGTTGTCTGTGGGAACCTCAAATGTCAGGTTCTTGCCATTCTGGAACGTTATTTTAAAGAATTTGCAGTCTGAGTTAAAATGGGGCACATTGAAAACTAGGGTGCCTTTAGAAGACTTTTTTTCTCACTCCTGCTTTCTGTTCCTCCAAACCAGCAGTTCTTAACCTATAGGTCATTACCCCTTTGAGCATTGCATATCATATATCTGGCAAATCATACATTTACATTATTCTTCCTAACAAAAGCAAAATTGCAGTTATAAAGTAGCAAGAAAATAATTTTATGGTTGGGAGTCACCATAGCATTAGGCACTGCATTAAAGGGTCACAGCATTAGGAAGGTTGAGAACCATTGGTCAAAACCCTGCAACTCTAAAATTCCAAAGAAGTCTTAATCTCAAGCTTCCTCACTTTATTGGCTCACAGGCATCTTCAGACTAAGAGAGTCAAATGACCTGGCTCCCATCCCTACTTGCTAGCTACACTGTCTATCTATGACCTCTGGTATACAAAATCTTGACCTCCATGTCTCTCTGAGCCAGCTGTCAGTCTTGTCTTTCAAATACCCACCTTTACTCTAGCTAACTGTAGACATTCTTAAGGCTGACTGGAACCAGAGCAGAGGCTCATCATCATATATTTGGGGAATTCTTTTGAGTTCTACATTGACTTTTCCCTTTCTCTATTCTTCTGAGATCTCTTAATGCTATAGATAAGATGAACATTCTTGGAGTATTCCTTCCTTACTCTCAGCAACTAAACAACTGCAATTGATGACTCCGGAGTCTCAGATTCCCAGTTATGACAAGTGACAATATACAAGGGCAAGATGCTGACCCACAGCCATGAGTTAGAGAATGTTAAGTAAGTATTGAGAGGCTTTGGTTGGGACAATATGGTACTGATGACAAACCAAAAAGACAAAATTCTAAATGCTGAAATTTCAGAAGACCAAATCTTGTAAAGTCTACAATTTCCAAGTTCTAAATTTCAAAAGATTAAAAATTCAAATGTTAAAGCTGGGCAGTGGTGGTGTACAGCTTTATTCCCAGCACTGAGGAGGCAGGGGCAAGCAGATCTCTGAGCTCAAGGCCTGCCTGGTTTTTTACAGAGTAAATTCCAGGACAGCAAGAGCTACATAGGGAAACCCTATTTTGAAAGAGTAAGAATGAAGAGATAGATATAAATAAACAAATAAATAAAATTTCAAATGTTGAAATTCTCAAACCTACAATTTTCAGCAAAAAAAGGAAAGGAAAAAATGGAAGAAGAAATAGCAGCTGAGTTAGAGAAGTAGAACCCCAAATCTGAAGAGGGCCAAGTACACACTCAGCTCCACAGAGGGCAGAATAAACCTCTGGGATCCTAGTAAAGGATTTGGGGGAAGATCAGTCTGCCAGAGTCTTTCCAGAAGGAATAGTGTGAATCCCAGTGAGCCAGGTTGAGAGTCATCTCCCTGTTTGGGCAAGTACCATTCTGCCGAAGCCCAGAACAAACAAGTACTGATGGTAGGTTGGTTTCCTCTGAGCCTGCTAACAGTTTTCCTTGCTTTCTTGGACCTCATAAGTCTAAACTAACTGGCTTTTAGATTCTGGGACTTATCCCTATGGTCCCTTGGCTATATTTCTACATAGACATGGGTTGCATGGTTGTGCTAATAGCCACTCTATTTTTGTGGTCCTCATTAGCATACCTGAGTGTTCAATGCTTGCAAATATGTGTGTATGTATAAATATGCTTTCAAGTGTAGTTGTATGTGTGTTATTTGTTCCCATTAACAGTGCTATTATTGCATAAGTGGGCATACCATAGGATTCTGAGTGAGACAGTTGATGTTTTTTCTCCCCTGGCAGCCTACGCAGCAACTTTCAGGACTATGAAAACTAACTAGTATGGGGAAGCTTCCACCTCATTTCCACATAGATTTCTCTGTATCCAAGGTATGTGGTGGCCTCAGTATTGAGTCTTATCTTCTAATTCCAATGGGCAACTGGGAGGAATAACAAGAGCCTGTGTTATTTGGGGGAGCTCCTGGGGCCTCCTTGACTCATAAAGAAGGCATCCCACCGAGGGTTTTGTTTTTATGTTTAATATTTATTTTTTTATTATTTTCTGTGCATAAGTACCTGTATGTATATCTGTGGACTGTGTGCATGGTCGGTAACCACAGAAACCAGAAGAGAGTACCAGATCCCCGGGAACTAAAGTTATACATGTTTATAAGGCACCATGTTGGTGCTGGGAATCAAATCTAGGTCCCTTTGAAAACCAGCCAGTAACTTTAACCACTGAACAGTCTCTCAAGCACCTGAGTTTTGTTTGATAACCCAAATATTCTTCATGCAGCTCCTCAGGTGTGCAAGGCAGGTCCCTTCAATGTCTTTCATTTAAGTAGAAATTATATTTTGAGATTCTGTCACATGGTAGTAGATGCCCATAGGCCTTTTCATATACTTCTCGTTGTGGTTACCACCTTACCTCCTTGTCTGTCGTTTTTTCCTTTTGATTCCTGCTCAAGATTTTCTCTTCTCCACCTTGATGTCACCCGCCTTCTACTGCCCCCCTCCCTTAAAGTACTAGGATCCCCAAAGGTCATTTCCTTGTCTCCTAGCTTCTACTGGTACTCCAAGTTGAACACATAAAATTAGAGATTCAAAGACAAGACCCACGCATGAAGTAGAGAACATGAGACACTTGTTTTTCTGTGACTCAATTACCTCATTCCATATGGTTTTCCCCATTTTCATACATTCGCCTACAAATTTTGTAATTTTGTTTTTCTTTTACAGATGAATAAACTTCCTCTGTGCATATGTTCAGATTTTCATTATGCTGCATCACAGTGACACACTTCCACCAACAAGGCCACACCCACTTCAACACGGCCACGCCTCCTAATAGTGCCGCATCATATGGGCCAAGCATTCAAGCACATTAGTCTATGGGGCTATTCCTATTCAAACCACCACGAAAGTCATAGTCCATGTCAAAAGAGGATCTGAGTAGAAGGAACAGGGAAGGGTGTTCTGGTACCAACTTAGGTGTTGTGTACATCTCTACTACAGATTATTTCCCACCTGCTCTCTCTAGGTTCACTTTTGCTCTAAAGCCAGATTAATAATTAAAACCTGGCCAGCAGTCATTCTGCCAACTTCTCCAGTTACAGAAGCCCAGACATTTCCTTTGTTAACTTACCAGGCAAAGCCAAAGCTGTTATGCATAGGGCAACTCAGAATTTTGCCATACTTTGATAAAATGGCCTCCACATCAGACCTCTTGACCACAGGAGCGTTGAAATTCCCAATGAATGCACAGGGATTTGAGGCTCCATCTTGTTGGTAACAGTGCTAGGCACCTCCTTTGAAGAGAAAGTTTCTCACTAAGCTGAAAAAGTAGCCGAAGATCAAAACAATTTCACAAGAGGAATGAGAGAGAAAAAAAGACTGCTTCTCTTACTGTGGTTTTGTGCCAAAACTACATCAGGCAGGAAACATGCAACCGTTCACTCGCCATCTCTTCACAGAGTGCCTTTTAAAGAATTTTTAAATGATTTCTTTTTCCTAGAGTTATACTTTCAGGAATCCTTCGGGATCTGAGACTTCTGTAGTTTTGCTTTCAGGAAGTCACCATTTGAGATTGTAGCATTCAAGATTGTACCTCTCAGGCTTACAGCCAAAATCCAGGGTAAGCTTGTAGAAAGCTGTGCCGTGAAGCACTTACTATGCACTAGCTCTTGGTGGTGGAGGAACTGATGAGCTGTATCATCTGAGCATGTGAGGGATGAGGGGAAAGCAGAGTGGTCCTCTCCAGCAGGCTCAAAGACACACAGAAACCCCGTAGTCCGGAGCAAGTTAGGAAACTCCCTCTTGTTCTTTTGAATTCTATGGGGCCCTCTTTAGATCCCAGTGATAGGACTTGGTGGAACTAACTACACAAGGAATTAAGTGGCAGGATTTGAGCTCATTGCCGTGCACTGCACATGTCAATCTTCCTATTCACATGGCAGGACAAAATGTGCATTTAGGCAAATGAGATAATTAGCTTGAGAAACTGGTCATCTTCTAGTTCATCACTTCCCAACCTGTGGGGCGTGACCATTGGAAAATACATATTTTCAGTGGTCTTGGGAACTGAGACAACCAATGCTCAATAGCAAAATTACACCTAGGAAATAGCAACAAAAATGCATTTCTCCTTGGGGTTCCAAATTGGAAATGCGGTTTCTTATGCTTGTGACCCACAGGTTGAGAAGTGTTATTTTAGGCATCCAAGGTCTTTCTTTCTTCTTCTAGCATTTCCTCAAGGAAGAATGGTTAAGATAGACAAGAGCAGCACCACGTAAGGGTAGGAAATGGAGACTTGTGTCATTGGATGACATGCAGAAGGCTACTGCAATGCTGGCCTAGGGGTGCACAGAGAGTTGCCAGGCTCCTGGGTAGCTCTGGAGTTGATGACAGCTCTTGCTGGTCACAGCTACAGGAGTATCCCTGGTACAGTGGAAGACTGCTTTGAACAAGTGCAGCTTTAGTGACAACTCTCTTTGAGACCCTTTGCTAATCACCCAGTATTCATTTTCTCTTCTGTAGTTTCATTCTTTTTGCTTTGGTAAAACTGAAATGTCACTGAAATGACCATGATGCTTCACTGGAAGCCCTGTGAGTAGAAGGCATGTGTGTTGATTTCAGCTTGGAATATGCTGTAAACACAAGCTTTGGACACAAGAATTCTAAATTAGGTTGTTGAATCTAAAACCCATGTGATTCTCATTCCAATCAACTAGTACCCCAGTTATGCATCTATAGCCATGTAAGCATAGAATGGATTCCAGAATTAGTTCATTAGAATGTTTAATTTTCTTCCTGGAAATGTTGGAATTAGATGCTGACAAGATCATAGGGCCTCAAGCAGCACAGAAAATCATGAAACCTGACTTACCAAAACCATATACATCATTCAACTTTCTTCCTAGGAAATTTCAGGAAAAAGCAAGGACATTTCATCATAACTTCTTGCATTTTACAATTGTGAGGCATATTTTTCTTTTCTGAGAGTTCAACGTATCAAATATGAAAATGAGGAAAACAACTTCATATTAACAAGCATCATAATCAAACTAGTATTTCCCTCAAGATTGGAAAGGAAAGACTAGCAGTTAATAATACATGACATAACTCCCACCCTTGGCAAAGCAATATTTTAAAACTAAAAATTATATTGTAATTAGCCTTTCAAAAATGTGAACACTTCAATATAGGAGTCCATTAATAATCTCACTGCTGCTACACAGCATCTTCCTCCCACACATGCACGTTAATTAAACTCAGCTTCTCATTCCAACCATCAGACAGTCAAGACAAACAGGTGGCTCCCAACTTGGAGATAATGGAAAGACAGATCGTGCTATGACTTACACACCCAGATGAGATTATCTAAATGTTTTCTCCGTTCTTTATTCTAGCAATTTCTATTTCAAATACAGAGTTTCTTCTCCTTTTAGAGGATTTAAAGTTCAGATACTACCCAGGACAATTTTTTGAAGAGTAAATGTGAGTTTATATTAGCTATCAAGGCCGTTTCTCATACAAGGATCTCTTAGAAAGTCTTACTGTCTTGCGTAGGTGGAAGGTTGGGAAAGTGCTAAGAATAATGACATGCTAGGTAGTACAATTTCAGGAGCGCTGACAGAGGATGGCAGTTAAAGGCAACGATCTCTACAAATCTTCTCTTCCTTTTCTAGTGTGCTATAGATCATATATAATAAATTCAAAGGCCTGGTGAGGTGGTTTAAATATGAATGACCCCTATAGACTCATGTGTTTGAGTGCTTGGCCCATAGAAAATGCACTATTAGGAGATGTGGCCTTGTTTTTAGTGAGTGTGGCTTTGTTGGAGGTAGTAGGTCACTGGGGGGTGGACTTTGAAGTCTCTGATGCTCAAACCAGGGAAAGCATGGCATTGTTTCTTCCTGTGGATCAAGATGTAGAACCCTCAGCTACTTCTCCAGCACCATGTCTGCCCATGTGGTGCCATGCTTCCCACCGTGATGATAATGCACTAAACCTCATAAATTGTAAACCAGCCCCAATTAAATGTTTTTCTTTAGTGGCTGTGGTCATGGTGTCTCTTCACAGGAAAGAGAACTGACTAAGATACTTGGAGAAGCAGGGGATAACTGGAATGAGAAAAGCTGCTGGGTGAAAGGGATGTAGCCAACTGGAAAAGGATGACGCACGTGCGCGCGCACGCCCACGTGTCTGTGTGTGTGTGTGTGTGTGTGTGTGTGTGTGTGTGTGAAGGTGGTGATGGTGGTGCAGCTTTCACTTGACTCCACCAAGTCCTCAACTTGCTTTGACAAGCTTGCTTAGGACAGCTTGAAAGATCCATTTTTAGTTAAAATCGAAGGTTACAATTATCATGTTTAAAAGTTGCCAGCTGATTAAGAATCTCAAGTTATACGTGGACCAAGTTGGAGGCCTATAACTTTATCTTTGAGAACTACTGTAAATTAAGACCCAAACCCAGTTTGCCTTCTGAGAAGGGGAATGTATGTGTATGGAAACACAGTAAGGTAATGTACTTCAGTGTGTTTCCTACCTGGGAAAGCATTACACCCACGCTGCTTTTACAGCTCTTATTGTGATTAGTGTCCAGCCATGGTGCATTTCCAGCAGGAGAGATAGGACTGGTGGTGCGAGATGAACAGCAAGATGTTTTTTCTGGATTGCCTGCTATGACTCAGAACACCAGAAATGCCAGACTGTAAGTAGCAGCTTTTATCAGATGACTTCACATTTATAACACATCAACAAGGCCCATCTACTCACCAAGATGGCACTGTGAAGGCCTGGACTTCACAACAGACTTAGTGTGCTTGGAAATTGAGTTATAGCACTGAGACTGTGGAAGATGAGAGTGGCCCACAGAAGCCATAAAACTACCACTTTGACTAGATTTCTTCTGGGTTAACTACAGTGACTGATTTAAACAATGAAATATTTAATGTCCCTGATTATTTATAGTAGAAACTAATGGGTCTTTGTACCTGATTTTATTGGCCATGTAAAGAGAATAAACAAACATCATCACAGCACAGTCGATGGAATAAATAATATTTAAAGATTAAATGATGACTAAGTAGCAAAGAGGGACACATTTGTCCAAGCACATCCAATAGTTCAATAGTTAGGTAGATAAGTTTACTTCTTCTTGACTCTGGGGTGGGAGAAGGGAAAGAGAGAGAGAAAGAGTGAGAGAGAGAGAGAGAGAGAGAGAGGGAGAGAGGGCTTTAAAGTTCTACAGATACTTAACCCGTGACTCTTAGGCCACGTGCAGTCAAGAGTAGCTACGAATGTGGCCTAGCACAAAGTTGTTTCTTGCATAAAATTATTTTTGACATAAAAGAATGTATTGTGCTGTTCTCAAGTTTGAACTATGTCATATGAAAAGACTGAACACACCTGATCAACGCTACTTATTGATTAATCTAATCACTTGTTATTGTGGGTAGGTTTTTATTGCTGTTTTTGAGTTTTGTTTTGTTTTGCCTTTGCTCAACTACTTTTGAGAATTTTCTCTGCTAGTACTTCAGGCTGATTCCTTTTTCCTCCATATTTCAGAATGTGCTTTTATTTTTCATGTATATAGGCATTCTTTTCAGGAGGAAAAATCTCAACAACTTTCAACCCCTTCCTTTTCTTCCCTGCCCCTACACCTTTGCTTTGTTTGCATTGTTTTCTGTAAAGTGTTGTGTTCAGAAAAGAATCTTTTCTGAAGAATTTAAACCTAAACAGCCCTTCAAGAGACAGCCCTGAACCAAGGTCCCCAGCCTCAGCCCTCTTGAGATTCTGGGCTGAGTGTTTCTTTGTTTGGGAGGCTTTTCCCAGCACTAGAAAAAAACATCTAGCAGCATAATTGACCTTTACTCACCAGCTGCCAGAGTACAACCTAAATAATAACTAAAAAGGCTTTAAGCAAAGGTGTGCGTGTGCGTGTGCGTGTGCATGTGAGTGTGCATGTGTGTGTGTGACATTCTCCTTACTTGGGAACCACTGTGCTGTGGATGAAACACAAGGTATTGAAGATATGTATTGAGGTAGGGGACTTGCTGTGACTGCTAACTTTGCCAGACTCTGGCATAGTTTCTGAAGCATATGAACTCTTATCTGCATAGCATTATGTGAGAATAATAGAAATATATTCATTGGGCACCACCTATATTCTAGGCCCTATTTTTTGAAGTGGTAAATGAATTTATTGAATTCTTATGACTCATTTCTGTGGTAGGAACTATAATTACCCCATTTTTTTTAGCAAAAATAACTGAGATACAGGGTTTGGGTGATTCCCCCAAGGTTAAGCAGCTAATGAGTGACGGAACCAGACTATCAATCTAGGCATTTAGTCCCCATAAACTCTTTATAAATGTTAAAGATGGACAGTTAACAACCTTCTCATTCACACACAGAAATCTCACTGTGGCCCAAGTCCTCCAAACATTCCATCAAACACCCTCTTCGTTGTGCATTATGAATATTTCATCTTTTCAGGTTCAAATATCCCACAGCTTTTAGCTCTGGCTCAAAAGCCAGCAGCTCCCATGAGATGTCCTTTTACTTCCCTTTGTTTTCTGTCACTAGTGCTGTAGTCCTCCTAAGAGAGCCTTCACTCAATGTCCTCATTGCAGCAAGTGACATGTATGTGATGTGTTCATTGGGGAGAGGACAGTGATAACCCCTTGACTTAGCCAAGACGGAGTGTGCCAATGTGAGCATGAAAAGAAGGGCTTCTAAATTAATGACTGGATTGAGTAGATTACTAGATTGAATAGTAACAATTTTTACCTGATGTTGTGTACCTCTGTCTTACAAGTTTAACATTTGGGGCACAGAAAAAGTCACCCAAATAGGGATCTTTGGATCCTCTCCATTTTCCCAATGGAACCCAGATACAAATACCATTGTTTCATGTAACTGCAGAGCTAAGCTGAGCTAAGCCACTTGTATAAAATAGTGATGGAATTCTTCCTGGATGAGCAACTATACCAAAAGTCCTGCAAGTTTTACTATTCCTTATGGCATGAATAGTCCCCTCACAGTGAAGACTCTGTCCCACCTTTCATCCTTCCTTTAGCTGTTTCCACTGAGCAGTCCTTTGTGCTACTGACTATTTGTTATTGATGTTGAAAAATATCTCATGAATCAGGTTTTGCCAACTGTCCAGGTAAGAGACCATGAAAGAAGAGACCAACTGACCCAGGCCTGATCACTTTGCTTACAAGGGCTTTTCGTAGCTGTCATTATCCGGACTTTGCTTCTGTATTTTACAGTGTCAATTTCTTAGAGAAATTGAGCAGGGCTTCCAAAGGCATTCTTCTTTGTCAAATGTTTCGTTTATTATTGAGTTTATGCCCAGGGAAACATTTATCATTTTTGGAAGTACTGCTGCCATGCTTGCTCTGATGCCAGGTTCAGTCCCAGGGATATTTAAGGAGGTCTTGTTAAAGCAGAAAGGATGGAAGCTGAGGGAATGTGGATAATTAGCATGAAGACATGTGATCAGAGTGTCAGCATGGTAACTTGTTACAAGGTTTGAGAGCCAGAGGCCTTCACAGTTGGGGTTTGCCAGAGCACCATAGCTTGACAGCCCCATGTTTTTCTTACCCACACCTCTGGTTGATCTTTATTCCAGAATCTATCTTCAAAAGAGGCGATTCCACAAAGACTCTATTAATGAGAAGCAATATAAGTTCTGATTTGTTGTTGATATAAAGGGTATTTTTATCACAATCTCAATCAATGCATTATAATCCAAAATATGTTACTACCATCATGCTTTGCTGTATAATCAGAGATGCTGTGGTTAAAATGGGATGCCTCACAATTTTTTCTCTTCCTTTCTATCTACTTTTATAGTAACCATGGGATCAGGTCATCCCTGGAAGAAGCAGCAGTAACTATCTGCCTATTGCTATATCAATTACCAAGTGCTACATGGGACCATATTTTATGATGCAAGGAGGAGACAGACTGTAATTTCTACATCTGATGCAAGAGGAAGAAACAGCCCAACTTTGATGAATGCTCTGTGTTTGAGCACACAATTAAAAAAGCCTATCTTCCACTTGTGAGACAAATAAGCATGAAACAGATACATCTGAAGGAAAATAGAAATCAAGCTTTCAGTATCCTGATGTAAAGACATCCACTTACCTCTGTTCGTCACAAGCACCACAAGATGAGTGGGGAGGGGGAACTCAGAAACATGACATATTCTTTATATTGCAAAAAACCATCTTTCCTTCTATCTCTGAATTTTAGGCATGAATTCAGATCGCAGACCGTACTTAAGATTCCATCAAAACAGACAAATGAACTTGCCTGTACATGGAAGTTTTCCAGAGAGAGAAGAAAGAGAACAAGAACAAACAGGTTTTTAATTTCATGTGGAAAGTAGACCCTTTGGCCTATATTTAATTGCAGCAAAAAGGAACTTTCCTGTCTAGGACTTAACCAACTACCATCTAAAGTGTCTTGTTTGAAGAACATAAATTAAGATCAGGTTGTGTATTTGAGGTGGGAATGGATAATTAACTATATACAAAACACAGTCACATTTAGCGATTTTCAGAAGTCAAGGGCTGGGGAAGTTTTCATTGTCTCCTGCTTCAGATTTGTGTTGTCTTCCAAATATGTGGTGTTAACCTGCCTTCATTGTAAATCTAAAAACTCAAGAGCCACGCCATACAAGACCCCGTGAATGTTTGTATCAACTTCCAAGCTGGGTAAGAGTTTAATCCTTAAGCATTTCATTTCTGCCCATATGACTTGCTATTCCACAGAGCAAGAGTCTGGCATTTTTTTGTTTTGTTTTATACACTGCTGGGTTTTGCAAATTGGAAGCACATTGTTCAATTAAGAACCAATTAATGTGACATTCCAGCATGAAGGAAATGTTAGGCAAAAGGAACCTGCTGCAAACTAATCAGTTTAAGTTTCAATGACTCTTGATCTACTGCTTCTTAAAGGCATGAAAATGTGGTGCATCTCTGTCGCCAGCAGCTCTTGTAACTTGACTGAGTTCCCAAACTAGGGAGAGTCAAGTTGAGTCATGATCACATGGCGACCTTCCCAGGGCAGCCCGATTTCTGCAAAATACGTGCACACCATGGGTGTGCCCTTTCTCTCACACTAATTTGTAGCTGGATGTTCTGATTTCAGTGTGACTGACTCAAAGGATAAATAGCAACCAGAAACTCAAAAGGCAAGCAATGCAATCCCATTTCTTAAGTACAATTCGTTCCCCTGAGTTCAGATTCTTCATCTCTTAAATGGAAGCAACAGAGTCTATTCGTTGGAACTAAGCTGATGCTGATGTGCCACTCACTGCCAGAAAGGAGTAGATCAAGCTCTGCTTTAAATACATGCCAGTCTCAGCAATTAGTCCATCAACTTAAATTCTTCTTGCAGTTTCAATTAGATTGAGCACCCTTCCCTGGTTTCCACTCACGCTGTTGTACAGCGTTTCTGCAAGGCGCACAGCTGTCTTATTCCACCCCAGAGAGAGCTCTGTTTCTGCTACTCCTGTACTCCTAGTTCATAAAGCACTCCAAGATCCAGTGGGTGCAAGGCATTCATTAACATCACAAGATGATATGTGTTAGTAGTAAATGAGCTATGGGAAAAGGCAGGCAGTGATCACACTCTTGTTAAGTAGTCACTCAACACCCTAGTTGGATCCCTCTGTACCAAGATCTGGTTGAAAAGCAAAGAACATGGAATGGCATAGGTGGGATTTTTGTTGTTGCTTTGAGAAACAACAGAAGGAGGGTTGAGGGGTGGTGGTTCACAGTCTGTCAGCATCACCTCCCACTTCACATTCTAGAAGATTCTCTATACAGTCTGTTCTCTGATGGGCTTAATAGGTTTATTGCTTTTGTAACATCATTTAAGGATCTGATTCTAATGATTTGCTAAGAGAAAAGCTTTGTCAAAATTCTACAATGTCCCAGGGTACACTGGTTTACCTTTTCTGCCACCTCCAACTCTGTAATTCCTGCTCCATCCATTCTTACCTCTTTCTGCCATGCCAGTCTTTAAATATGGCCTTCAGCAATACTTCTTCAAACTACTGGTAACATTGTTTCTTATCATTCATCTGTAAACCTGCCCTTCCATTCTCTTCTCTATCCTGCTCTGGGCTGAGAAAGTTGCCCTGGTGCCTGACTCAACTAGGCTTCCTTGGCAAACAGAATGAGTTCCATACTGTCATTCCTTGCCTGCTCTCAATGCTTCTGCTGCAGCTTTACCCCTAACTGACTGACTCCTACTGTCTTCTCCTTAGCCTGAGCTTCAGCTCTTCTGGATCTGGTGGCAGTTTACCTCTCTTTGCCCTTTTGCCTCAAGGGTACACTGAATTTCTGCTGTTGCTGGTCTCTGGCTGTACTTTTTTTTTTTTCTCTTTCTGTTGATACTTCTACAAATTCTCTCTACCATCAAACCATCCCAGCTGGTGTCAGCATCTCTGTAAGACTCTGGTTTTCCTGCCTCCCACTTCCCACAGGCACATGCAAAAAGTAGCAAAAGTGAAGATATATAATTATGTTGAGTGCCCGTGAGGCTTTTTACCTGATTTAAATGGATTCATTATGAGGTGGCTCTTTTTATCTTCTGGAAGGAAAAAATTTAGTCAAGAGGCATAGACAGTACGAGCAAAAGTCTATTTAACAAAGTGAATACTCACAAGAAAGACTGGAATGGGCTCCTTAAGGCAGGGAACAGCCAAGTGCATTCTGTGTTGTCAACTTTATATATGTAAATGTTTGCATTATTTTTATGGCAGAGAGAGGGCAGTGGACAACCCGTGGGGTGGTTCTCCCCTTCTACCTTTACATGAACTCCAGGTAGGGGGTCTTATGCAACAGCAGCTTTACCCACTGAGCAATCTCTGCTCCCTGAGTCCAGGATTTTATTTTCATTTAGCTATTTTTTGAGACAAGGTCTCATTTCACTGTGTAGCCCTGGCTGTCCTAGAACTCTCCATGTAGATCAGGCTGGCCTCAGATTTGTAAAGATCCACCTGCCTCAGACTCCTGAGGGCTGAGATTAGAGGCAAGTGCCATTATGCTAGGCTTCATTGTGGACGTTTAAGAAGTTTTATGAATACTTATGAGGTGGGTAAGATATTCATGGAGCAAGGTAACACTTTTGATGACACTTTTTTTACTCTTAAATCATGTTGTACCTCTTTTGAAGTTGCAGACCCTTCATAAGTATGTGTGTGGTTAGAATTTCTTGTCCCTTCCTTTCTGGTATATTAGGAACAACCTAACTGAAATTTCAGGGATGTTTAACCACAAGTGTTTGTTCTGACTGCCAGCAGACACAGGTGCCAAGATGCAGCTAGAGTTTCCTTTACCTTGTCTCCTACACTTCTCCTGCTTGGTATTAGATTTATTGCCTGAGAGCACTCCACATCTGAGTCCCTGAGTCCTCATTTCTGCTCCTAATACTGGTACAATGGCAGTGCCAACACATGGAAGAACATCACAGAAGAACCCGACTTTATTTGAAGGCTACCACTGACATCGAAGTCATAATGAAATCATTCACTTTAACATGCAAGAAAATTGTAACCAGATCAACTACTTTAATGACAATGAAGCATTACCCCAAATAAAGTTTCAGCTCATTCATATTTCGGTAATAAAAATCTTTTATATTTATTTACTCTAACCTGGTGACATTCGGAGGTCTCTGGAGGATTAAGCCTAATTGCAAGACGCTCCCAAAAAACCTTATTAATTTAAAAGGCGATAAGTATTTAGTGCGAGGACTCAACTTTAGGAAGTATAAATTTACTCTCATGGTGTTATAAAGGATATAAGATAGTTTTAAAACAGTGACCAAATATTTGTAATTTCGGTATTTCCTTTCTCATTACAATATTTGTCATGAAGATGAATTAGTGTTGTGCCATTTTCTGCTCTCATTACAATCTTGGTTCTGAGATGAAATATTGGAAGTTTAATGTCTTTATGAATTATAGCTGAAAACTGTAGGATGTTAACCTTTTCAATATTCTGGTTTCTGACTGGCTGGCATTTCCACTCTTCCTCCTCCTCAAACAATTGTTAGGGATCTAGAAGAAAGGTTGGGGCTGGTAGCCAATGAGAAAACAGAATATTAAAAAGGTCAGCCACACAGTCTTTTCTATAAATTCAAAAAATATATTAAGGCATTAAAATTCAAATACTATAACTTATAATCAAAATATTCAGTCCATAGTTGTAAGGAATCACCTTGTTCTAAAACTTCCTTGTGACTATGGTAAAAATGCAGCACAATTATTATTAAAATTATTAAAAATAATTTTATTAAAATAATAATTACTAAAAATAATCCCTTCAATATTTTATGAACAATTAAGAATTCTTTTATAATCATAAAGTTATTAAAAGTAGACATAAAGATCACCTTATTCCTCTATACAAATTGAATTATTTTGTCTGCAACAACAGTAACGTCAACAGATAACTGTAGGCATGGTTGTTTCTTTTTAGTTGTTGCAAATGTTATTCATTGTTTTAGAATTAAATCTTAGATATTGTGAAATAAAAACAAAAGTCACTTAAGGACTCATATTCATAATCACCTAAATATTTACCGAATGATGTGTGCTGGGCAGGTAAAGCACTGGTTATAATATGTCTATTATTTTTGGAGGGATATGTAAGCACTGCAAACAGCAACTACATAACAGATTATAAGACTTACATAGGCTTTAAGAGTTCTGTTTATTCCAACTCAAGAAATACGTATGAATGACTCAAGGAAAAAGAAGGGGAAGGAAGAATATTGTTTGCAGTCTCTGGATCGCAACAGGACCCACTTGCATCTTGTTAACGTGGCCAGCATCTTGCCTTTTCTGAATTGTCCATTTCTAATTATTTACCTCACCTCTACCCTCCCTAATATAGTTGTCATGTGACCTTCATTGACCAATCAAGTGTTTTTCTTTCTAGTTACTACTTGGGAATGAACTTTGGAATGGATCAGGGCCGTTTCTAACCAGAGGCAGGAGAAGTGTCAGTACTGAGCAGGAAGAGGATGCTCTTCTTCCTGGATCAGTAGCTTGAGGACACAGCTTCTCCACAGTTCCTGGGAATCATCTCTCCTACCTACAGGAGAAACCCCTGGAGGGACAGCAGGCAGAGGAAAGAGCAAAAATGTATGGATCTGGTGACACCATCTGAATGGCTAGTGGTTCAGTCCTTATTTTAAACCAGTGCCGCCTCTTGAACTTACTTAATTAATTAATTCTCTCTCTCTCTCTCGCTCTCTCTCTCTCTCTCTCTCTCCTCATGCTAATCCAACTAGAGTATCTGTCATTTATAATTAATTGGAGCCTTTTAACTATGGAATTATTGTAAAGAGTTCTGAGATTCACATGTACTCCAAGCATCTGATGATTACCATGTAATACATACAGCTATTTTGAATGCAGATGCTTTCATTAATAAATTATAAATAGATGTAAATTCAGAATAACTTTTTGTCATTACTTAATTAGTACATATCAAAGCTATTAGTATGTTAACTCCTTAAAGATGTTCTATAATGACCAAAGATCCACACAGAGCAGATTTGAAATCACTGCATATACCTTTATTTAGGGCCATGGAGTTG
Source organism: Rhabdomys pumilio (assembly GCA_030674055.1). Classification (NCBI taxonomy): domain Eukaryota; kingdom Metazoa; phylum Chordata; class Mammalia; order Rodentia; family Muridae; genus Rhabdomys; species Rhabdomys pumilio. The sequence continues at coordinate 143,103,640 of JANHMN010000001.1, read as the reverse complement.
GTTCATTGGTGATGATTACTTGCTCTGCCAGCATAGGGACTCAAGTTCAAATCCCCAGTACTCACATAAAAATCAGGCATGGCTGCTAGTGCCTGTAACTCAGCAATAAGGGATAGAGAAGGCTAGATCCTAAGAGCTTGCTAGGCAGCCAGCCTAACTAAAACAGGGAGCTTCCTGTTTGCTGACACATCCTGTCTCAAGGCACCAGGGGAAAAAAGATAGAAGAAGATATTTGGATGCTCTGTCTTCCACATGTGTACACCTAGGCTCACAAAGACACACACACACACACACACACACACACACTCACACACACTTTTGTAATTGACCTTTGGATCTCTTCATCCTATAGTCACAGCTATTTATTTCTTATTTATTTATTTATTTTAATTGGATATTATATTTACATTTCAGATTTTATCCCCTTACCCCCATTCTCCTCACCACCCAGGAACCTCCTATCCCATTCCCCTCCTCATGCTTCTATGAGGATGTACCCACACCTCCCCCCACTCTCACCTCCCCCCCCCTCGAGTTCCCCCCAACATGGTATTCAGCCTTCATGAGACCAAGGATCTCCTCTCCCACCTATGTCCAACAAGGCCATCCTCCCCTACATGTACAGATGGAGTCATGGGTCCCTCCCTATGTGCTCCCAGGCTGGTGGTTTAGACCCTGGGGAGCTCTGGTTGGTTGGTATTGTTGCTCTTCTCATGTGGCCACAAACCTTTCTGTCACAGCTATTTCTAATAGGGCTAAGTTTCTCTGATAAAAGAATACAAATGCAGTTTTTAGCCTGTCTATGAACCAGTCATTAAATACCTACCATTACATATTTTACCAGAATATTTTCCCTTGTGCCAAGATGGGTCCAGTCTCATTGCTGCCTCCAAGAAACTAAAATCTAAGGTGGGGGCGGGGCATGCACATGCATTCAGCAATTTCCAATCTGTGAAACTGCTTTTTGTCTTGGCCTGTGCTCTTTCCTCTGCCTGGCTTGCCCTTTGCTTTCAGCACCCTTCCCAACAGGAGTTGTGAGAACATCTCTCAGCACTTCTGAATACCATTTTTATGCTAACCATCTCTGCCTGTGCCTGGACCCATTAGTTGTACACTTTGGTCTCCATCTTCACCTTAGGCTCAACAAGCAGAAAGCATATGGAGGAGAGTCAGTCACCACCAGTTAGGTCACCTGTCACAGTAGTACAGCTTCAGCTTCTACCTCAAGCCACAGAGACTTTCTCAGAGTTCTAGAGGCAACCCTTCGTTTGGCACTCTTTGACCCAGGGATGGCAATGGGTTTCCTTAATAATGCCATAGGAGGTGGCTCCCCCATCACTGCTGGTTTCCTAGGCAACCATTCATTGAGTTATCTCTCATTGCCACCTCCTGAGTGTGCCACAGCTTTCTCCAGCATCCTGAATGGCCTGTATCCTTTTGAATACCACCTTCTGGCCTTTCTCCAATGACTGGTTGAAGACGACACTGCTTTTGTTTTCCTCTTATTCTTGGACCCCTTTGAGTCTTTGCCCCAGTCACTTTGTGTTGCCCACACTGGTTCTCTTGTGAACAGCTGCTATGGTACAGAAGTTGCTTAAAAGCAAGCTGAGCCAATGCTCAGTCCTGGGAGCTCACCTACAGAGAGAGTGGGTGAATAGGCAGCTGACAACAGCCTGCTGTACATGTCAGCACTGCAGACACTTACGTCAGAACAGCTGGAATGTCACCCTCCTCGTCACAGCCATAGCCTAGCCTCATCATTGCCCTACTGTGGTTAAGGGTTAATTATTCAAATTCATCACATTTCAATAGAAATCAATTCTGAATTGCACTAAGACTCTTTCAAAGTTACCACAGTCAAAAGATATAAATTTTTGTTACAGAATCATTCTATAATAACAGTTGATAACTAAAAAAAAAAACTCTACAAAGCTATAAGCTATAATAGTTGATGATATAACTACAATAAGTAGCTATTTTTGCTTGATTTTGCAAATACAAAAAATAGCTTCCACCTTTGCCCAGTGGCTACTCTGGTTTAGCATCAGATTTTATCTAGCCTGAAGCATGGTTACTAATATCTGCCAGGTTCAACTACCACCATTGAGATCAACACATTTAACTATGCACATGTCTGAGAGTCTAGCAGTAAAAGGAGTTGCTTCTGAAAGTGCCTTCTCATCCAGAAGGACCAAGGACAAGTTCTGCTGGGGACAGGAGGAGGTCATGGCTCAGCAAGCAGTAGCTCAAGAGTATTCTCTCCTTTTAATTTATTTCTGTGTCTTCATGATCTTAGACCAAGATACTTCACTCTGGCCCATAGTTAATTCCTATCTTTTTTTTTTTTTTGAAAAAGGGAAGAGACAGATATAGATATAAAAGATGAGTTCAATGGAGAACTTGTAATACAATTCATGCAACTCCCTGCTCCTTGCTGGAGGTTACCTTTCCCCTTCTTCCCTTCTTGACACACATATATTTTACCTTAATATTTGCCACCTGTGTCCTAGACGCCTTAGGACCTGTGGGAGGGATTTGTTAGGTGTTTCTTACTTCACTGTTTTTTTTGTTTTGTTTTAACTCTGATAAAAACCATGATCAAAAGTTACTTGAGGAAAAAAGAGGGTGTTTCTTTTGTCTTACAGCTCAGTGTATCATTGAAGGAAGCCAAGGCAAAAACTCAAGACAGGAACTTGGAGGCAGGAACTGAAGTAGAGAATGGAGAATGTTGTTTCCTGGTCTGTTCCTCATGGCTTGTTCAGATAGGTTTAATGCAGGCCGACTACTCCCAACATAAATATCTACAAAAACACCTTTCAAATCTATAATGCAAAACCCAACAGACAATCTCTCTTAGAAATATGTGCTTTGCATTGATAATAAAATGTCTGCCCAAACTGCTTGCATTTCTCAACAAAATTCTTTCCTTTGACAAAACAAGGATGGAGAGACTCCAGTCGCAAGGTTGCTCTGTCCTGTCGCAGTATGAGAGTGGAAAGGTTTGGAAGGTACGGCAGTGAAGGGTATAGGCAGTCATTTCTATATAAAAATATAAAGAGGAAGTCTTCACTGGAGGACAATCAATGGTCACATGATATATTTTTAGGTGAGTCTTATAAGGAAGTACACAGTCATATTGTTCTCAGAAGGCTCGTAGCTGAAAGTGAGGAACTTTAAAATGGTCTTGCATATTGGGTCATACACATATTACCTTTGTTGAGCAGTTAACACAAAACCAGGTTTAGATTCAGAAGCAAACTGGATTTTACACATGGCAGGTTCATCCCCTGACAGGCGCATAGTGCCTTTGATGGCATCTTCTGCTGTGTTGTGTGTGGTTTCTATGGCTTCCCATTGTCTCTCATTGCAAGTACAGAAAGTGGGTTTCATCTCACAGGAAGCTCTTGCTATTATCTTCAAATCCTCCCTAGGATTGTGGTGAGAATTGAAGGAGTTCCATTGGCTGCCCCCTGCCTTTCCCACAGCCCTAGACTCTGCCCCTTACTTCCTGGCAGTGATCAGCTGCTGGGATCCTAGTGCATCTTTTGTGATGCAGGAAACACAGGCGGTGCCTAGGAGACAGGGGCCAGCTTTCCCATCGACATGGCCCCTCTCCACCCACTCCCCACAGCTCCATTTGGGCACTCTGCCAAGAGTCCCCTGGTAGCCAAGTGACAGGGCTGAATTTTCAGAAACACAAGAACCTTCCACTGCTACCCTGGCTGCACCAGAACAGGTCACTAGAGTCTCTTCTGTCCCCTTAAAACTAGGTGTGGAGTCAGGAAGGGCTAACTGGCAATGGTCTCCATTGAGACCTCTGTGACAGTCCAGGCATAAAAGGGACAGGGAAGACACTTCAGTGTAAATTGATGCCCTCAGCTGAGGGAGGCTCAGGAAACAGCTTCAACTTCTAATTGTTTTTGTTTGTTCTTAGCCTGACCTCATTTCAATTCACAGAAGGCAGGAAAGTATCTGTTAAAAGGGGTAATCTAGTTTAATATTACAGAACACCCTAAGGGTGGTTGGTGGCTTACATATAAAAGTTTAGAATTTTCACATAGGAAAAATGTTGAGGTTAATGGGACCCTTTTGTACCCTGTACCCCAACTCTTTGTTTCTAGAGTATGGGGAAAGGCTGCTTTTCAAGGTTTTTTATCTCAGGCTCATTTTACACTCCCCCTACCTTAAAAATTTCCAGGCCTACCCAACAAAGAACATTCCCTTATGTAGTTTACACATTAGAAATGGAAACTGAGAATTTTTTGCATGTTTATTTAATTCACTTAAAAATAATTTGCAGCCATTGCATGGAAACAATAATAGATTTACCAAAAAAAATTATGTTTTACTAAATAAGAAATTATTGAGATGAGTAACACTATTTTACATTTTTACCAACGGCCGTCTGGCTTAGTAGAAAGTGATTTGAATATTATATCTGCTACTAAATATACCCTGTTGCATTGTGTTGCTTGGTTCAAATATATGAAAGCTTAAAGAATTCATAAAGAATGTATATGTGATTGGAAAGGGGGAAATCCTGTGAATTTTCTGAGCAAGACTGTGTTTTCTCAGCCTAGACTTTCAGAATTGCTACTATGTGTCTCACAGGCTACTGAAGCTCCAACCACCACACCTCCAACAAAGTATTTTGATGGAGGAAAGGTCGGAGCCATTGGTACCACCTTCCTTTTAAGAATTCCTGAAAGGCACACACAACATTCCGGCTTTGCATGGCAACATTAAGGGGTAAGGGAAAGTGCCCCGCTCAAATTTTCTCTAAAAAGACTGTGGAAAGGCCTAGTGAGAAGCAATTAGCAGTCACAGCCTCTGGAAGCACAAGTTAAAAGCATTCCGAAGGCCCCTGCACTTCATCTGTCGTTTCCATGACTGCAGATGGTCAAAATGCCACAGGTCTGCCGAGGCCCCTGTAAAGGAATTACTGTTTGCTGCGCGCTCAATGATTCGTCTGCAGCACTCAAGTGGATTTTCAGGTGTCTCCTGAGGAATGAGGTGTGGGAAAATCTGGGTGCCCCAAGGACTGGCCAGAACTCTAGTGTAAAATAGAAGTGAAAGTTCCGAGCAATGGAAGAACTATCCTGGCAAAGTACGCCTGCCGCTGAAGGACATTCCTCTGCTTCAAAAGACATGGTGTGATGCTCAGAGAATAGCTGTGAGGGGGCAAAGTCTGCTGGGGAGAGCACGAAAATGTTTTCTCTCAGCGAAGAATAAGCACCACAGGAGTTCTCCGAGTTCGTAAGAAAGTGTTAGGGAACAATTTAAAATATTTCTTCTGAATGTTTGCATCCTGCCAGTCACAATGCAGTGCTCTCCGCTTATATGATTGGCGCCTTTCATCCTCCTGGCAAACTTAGAGTCACCATACTGTGAATGTGTAGGTGAGATGACTGGGTGGCTAAGGGCCCTTGCCACCCGTGCTAATGACTTGCGTTCTATCCCTGCGTTCCACATGAGGAAAGCGAAGAATAGACTCCCCTAGGTTGTCCTCCAACCTCCACAGGCATGTGGTGGCATGTGAGTGCCTCCTCCCACACACATGAAATTAATTAATTAGCTAATTAATTAGAAATGCTACCGTGTTTTTTTTCCCTTAAAGAAATGGAACCAGAGAGAAATAGAGTAACTTGTCTATAGTCACATAGCTAGTAGAAAGGTGTGTATTTGTTAGATTTGCATAACCATGCCCAAAATTATCTGGGAGAGAGAATGTAAGAAATGGTTAAGTTTGGCTCCTGATTTTGGAGGTTTCAGTCTGTCATAGTGATGTACTGAAAAGGGCACTGTCTCATACATAGAAGTGGGAACATCAAGCTGGATCAAGACCCAGGCTGTAAGCTTCCAAGGCCTTGCTATAGCCCCCCACTTCTACCTGTTCCAGGGTTCTAGGCTACACCTCCTGGAGTCCCACCACCTCCCCAAATAAGGTCAACCAAATAGAGATCAGAGGTTCAAAATGAGCCTGTAGATTTAAAATTTTATATTTTAGATTGATTTTAGATTTTAGATTTTAGATTTTAGATTTTAGATTTTAGATTTTAGATTGGAACCATAACATGTGGGTTTGGCCCCGAAGTCCGTAGTCTAAAGCCACTAAGCTTTATTCACACGTTGCTGAAGGGAAACCATGAAGAAGTCTGTTGACTGAGACAAAACCATGACTCTGGGTCTAGGGAGCTGAGATTTGGTGATGAGCGCTGCCTGTCTGTAAGTTTCCTCAATGCCCGGTGTTTAGAGAGAGAGATACTAGATGTTAGAAAAAAAGCGCCTTTCACTATGGTAGTGATGTTTCTCTGGAAGGTGTTTGTTCATGGAGGCACTCTTTACACTCACTTGCCTTTCATCTATTTCGGTAATCCAAACGCAGCAGAGCATCCCCGCTCACAGCCTGTAGCTTCGCATGCACCTTCCGTCTTAACCCTGTGGCAGCTACCTGAAGCGTGAGTACTACGCTTGGCAGGAATAATCAGCCCCGTGGGAGCTATGTTAATAACTCAAACCTTTTCAGCAGAGGGTGCAAATTGGTAGCCTGTGGGTGGAACTTTGCTTTATGGAAACGCTTTATTTGGTTCATAAGGTGTAATTTTAAGTTTATGACATAATTTTTGAAAATATATTTTTCTTTTTTGGGGGGGGTGGAGTGGGGGCGAAGGACGAAAATTCAAATCCAAGATTTTACATAATAATCTGGAGGAGATATTGCACCAGCGGGGACCATGCTCTGAGTTCAACTTTGCGCCCAGTACTCTCTGGCTTCTTACAGCTGGTCTCTTCAGACAATTCTGCTACCTATCTGCCCCCTCAAGGTGTTCGCACTTGCAACCCCGTTTTGCACGCATTAATACTTCAAATCACATTAAACGCCATATTCCACTGTAGAAAGTCTATTCGCAATTGACTGCTCCTGCAATTTCCACTTGAGCTGATTATTCAGCCCCAGCTCATCTGCATGGTGGGCTCTGCAATCAGCAGAGCCTACAACCATGATTCTGAACTGCCTCCTGATAGAGAAAGAATGGTCTGAATTGACAGGAGCGAGCAAAATCACAAAATGATCCGATCAGTATCTGCAGCATGGTGATTTGGGTCTGGGCACATAGCAGGGGTTAAACATTTACTGCTGCACCTTTCACGATGCTGAGGCAGAGCCACCAAAGCTGCAGGGATTTCTGTTCTGCCTGGACTTTCACCTTGATTATCGCCAAGGGCATCCATGTTGTTCACTGAAGATTTCTGCCTTTCTGGCTCACAAGAGGATGGCTCTTCCCGACCTTGAAGTCACTGGGTCACGGGACTAGTTCTGTTCGGTGAGTTGTGATCAGAACTGATATGATCACCTTGGATTGGGCCATGGAATTTCAGGAGCGAGATCCTCCAGACCCATGGTTCCCAACCTTCCTAATGCGTGACCCTTGAAGACCCATGAAGTTCCTCATGTTGTGGTGACCCCCAACCGTAACATTCTTTTTGTTGCTGCTTCATAACTGTAATGACCACTGTTGTGATTTATAATGTAAATATATGATATGCAGATTATCTGTTACTTGACTCCTGTGAAATGGTTGTTCATACCCAAAGGGGTCCCGACCCACAGATTGAGAACCACTGACCTAGAACCGTCTTTCCTCCAGCATGGGACCGGCAGAACTTGATCTAGTGTCAGCAAACATTCCACAAGCTGGAAGTCTGACTGACCACACAGAGCAGAGGTTTGTGCCAACCTCAGATACGTTTCATGAATGAAAACAACATGCTATTGTAACATGCTAAAATATTTGGAAGTTTTATTTTTTAACTTAGCAATAAAACTGCTACATTCCTAATTAAAACAGTGTTCTTGTTAGAGTTTCCATTGCTGTGATGTAACACCGTGACTAAAAAGCAACTTGGAGAGGAAATAGTTTATTTGGCTTACACTTCAATATCATTTTTCATCATCAAAAGAAGTCAGGAAAAGAGCTCACACGGGGCAGGAGCCTGAAGGCAGGAGCTGAGGCAGAAGTCATAGAAGAGTGGTCCTTACTGACTCGTTTCTTACAACTTACTCAGCCTGCATTTTTATAGAACCCAGGACCACATCACAAAGGCATCATTCACAAAGGCATGGCCCTCCTCCATCAATCACTAATTAGTAAAAGGCCTGACAAGCTTATGCATTGCCAGATCTTATGGAGGCACTGTCTTAACTGAGATTCCCTCCTTTCAGAGAACTTTAGAGTGCCAGGTTAACATAGAACCCGTTCAGCATGAACAACTATGTTGTTACAGCATATGCTGTTCTTACAGAGGACCTGGGTTTGGATCCCATCATCCACATGGATGCTTACAACTGCCTCTGACTCCAGCTCTGGGAGACTCATTGTCCTCTTCTGTCCTCTGTAGGCATTAAATGAATGTGGTACACACACAGTCATGCAGGCAACCACTCATACACGTAAAATAAATATAAGTTAAACTTTAACAAAAAGACTTGAAAAAAATCAGAATTTAATAACTTGAAGCCTTGTCCACACGAAGCATTGATTCTTGGACCCTTTTCTCCAGCCTTCAATTTTTGCTTCTGAGTTTTTCCTCTTTTAAACAGAGAGGTTCACGAAGCATCTAGAGACAGAGATGATGTACAGGGTCTTCTCAAAGCTGCATATCACTGGAGCATCCTAGTTACAAACCACAGAGAAGCAAAACCATTTGTTTCCTAGCTATGCAATACACAACTCCTGCTAGAATGGTGTGTGTGTGTGTGTGTGTGTGTGTGTGTGTGTGTGTACGCGTGCGCATACGTGCATGAGTGCATGTATGTACAGAGATAGAAAAACTAGTTCCTACTGATGTTTGAAAAGATGTGAACTTGATTCATCTCTCCTATGGAGTTGTTTTCTATGAATTTCTTCCTACATGTGCATATGTCCATTATTGAAATTACCTTACAAACTATGGAAATGTTTTCTTGATGCTGTTATCATTATGTAAAAAAATAAACTCTGTCTTAGGGTTTCATTGCTGTGAACAGAGAGCATGATTAAGGCAACGCTTATAAAGCACAATATTTAATTGGGGCTGGCTTATGGTTTCAGAGGTTTAGTCCATTATCATCAGGAAGCATGACAGAGTTCAGGCAGACATGGTGTTGAAGAGGGAGCTGAGAGTCCTTCATTGTGATCCACAGGTAGCAAGGAGGAGACTGTTAACACTGTGTGCTATACTAGGCATAGCTTGAACATCCTCAAAGCCTGCCTCCACAGTGACGTACTCCCTCCAACAAAGCCACACCCACCCAAACAAGGCCCTACCTAATAGTGCAACTCCCCCTGGGCCAAGCATTCAAACACATAAATCTATGGGGACCAAATCTATCCAGACTATTACAATCTCTTTTAAATTCATGTTTCCATGAACTTGAAAACACTTGATCTCAATTGTCAGTAGAAAACTACCAGGGGCAGAGTTTAAAGTTGTATTTAATGTGATTTCTGAATATTTGTCTGAAAAAATGAACATTGCTGGTGGCCATCAGTGATTTCTATATATAGCCAGAAATGTCAGTGTCTGATTAGCTTTCACTACAAGTTACAAGTTTAAATTTGACTTTTAGAGTGTTTGAGTAAATCCTTGCAGTGCTGTTAACTGGACAGACTATTCTGTTCTGGTTCACAATCCATTTACTTAATCAGTGAAGAATTTATTGAGCATCTATTAGACTGTGACTTGCCTCCTCAGTGGAAGAGAAAATTCCTTATTCGCCATTTATCTCTACTGCCTGGTGCCTTTAATGTAATGGATGCTAATATGTTTTCATAATGAACTATTCAAAGGACCATGGCAACGCTTCCTGAGAACTAAGAGAAAGTCCTCACACTTTATGAGCTAACATTCTGGTGGATTTGATAAAATAAATTTGTAACTGTAGTTTGTGGCAGTAAAGAAACATTGTTTGTTGAGAAATGTGAAGGTTTATTTTTGTTTGTTTTTCTGTTTGTTGTCATTGTTAATTTAAGGAATATTGATGGCTCTCACGGTATAGGAATTTGGATGTAGGCTTTATTGAGTTCCTGGTGGTTACTTATATGGCTGGGAAATGTTCTCAGCTTTTGAGGACTTCTGAGTTTCTTGAAGTAATTAAGAAGAATATTAGATGGGCTGGAGAAATGGCTCCGAGATTAAGAACACATTGCTTAAGACCAGAGTTTGGTTTCTGGCACCCATATAAGACAGATAACAACTACATGTAACTCCCATACATGGAGATCTCTTGCCCTCTGGTGGCCTCTACTGGGACCTGCACTCACATGCATATTTCCCCATACTGGCATACATGTACACACATTTTTTCTTAATTTCAAAAGGGAAAAAAATTGGAATATCTTCCCCCAAATTATCTCTTGATGCCTTGATGCATTCTTGAAGTTTCAAACAATTTAGGTAAAGAAGGGTTTCCAAGCCCTTTGCTGCATCGCACAAACCTGGGTATATTTTCTTTACTGTTAATGTGAAACTATTTTCTAATTTTCCTTGTAGTTGTTTTTTCTCTTTGATCTGTTCGTTTTGTAGAAGATAACAATGATTTTCATATGTTTGTGAATTTCTCCAGTTTCTATGTTTGTTTCTGATTTCGTTTCATGGCAACTGATGAACGCTCTCTGTAAAGTTCACTGATGCTTGTTCTATGCACACCTATATGCTCTGTTTTGAAGATTGTTCTCTGAGCACTTAAGAACGACAGTGCTTTGTGTCAGCTGACCTATAGTCCTCGTTAGGAATAGCTTTTATATGTTTAGTCAAGTGTTCTATTTTCTTGCTATTTGTCAAGTTGCCCCATCCATTATCATAAGTGGTATATTGAAATCTTCTATTATTATTACTAAATTGTGTATTTCTTCCTTTCAGTTCTGCAAGGTTTTGTTTTATCTATTTTTGGCACACATCACATCTGTATGGTTTTAATTATTATATAGTCTTCATTACATGCTTCTTTTATGACTTTATCAGTGTAAAATGCTTTCTTGTAACTTTACTTATTTACTTACTTACTTACTTCAAGTGTAGTCTGGTGGGACCATAACCGTGCTACTGATGCTTCATACTAATGTTGTCTGGCATTTTTTTATTCATTTACGATAAACCTTTCATATGTCATAATCTAAAGTCTATTTCTAGTAGACAGCATATCGTTAAATCATGCTATTTTCAAAACACTTTTTGTTGATCATTGCTTTTTGATTGAAATGATTATGTGTTTGCACACACTATTAATGGTAACTTAAGACTTATACCCACCATTTTTTAACTGTTCTCCATGTACATCATGTCTCTTTGTTCCTCTGTTCCTCCATAATTTTCTTCTGTGTCAAGTGGATATTATCTTTGTATCATTTAAATTTTCTTGTCATTTTTTTGCTATATATTTTGGGATTACTTTCTTAGCCATTGCCTTTAGGGCTACAATTAACATCTTTTATTAATTAATTAATTAATTAATTACATCCAATTGCAATTTCCCCTCCCAGTCCCCACCCCCTGCAATCCACTCCTCCTTCCTTTCTCTTCAGAAAAGAGGATGCCTCCTATAGATAGCAACCAGCATGTCAGGTTGCAGTAAGACTAAGTGCATCTTTTCCTATTGAAGCCCTAGGGGAAAGGGTCCCACAGGCAGGCAACATAGTCAGAGACAGCCTCTGTTTCTGCTTTTAGGAGTCCCACGTGAAGACTCAAAGAACCTAAGTAACAAGGAGGGCTGGGGGATGGGTTTGTATGTGGGATTCACATGAAGCTCACTGAGAAGGGAAAAGAGGAGAGATATTGTGGGTGGAGGGAGGGAGGGGACTAGATGGGGTATGAGAGGTGGGATGGGGGTGAGGATGGGGGATAGGGGTGGGGATGGGAACAGGGAGGATCCGGTGGGGTGAGGATGGAGGGAGAGACAACTGGAATGCTGGGGGTTGGGGACCATCTCTGGAATAAGCTAGAAACCTAAGGCAATGGCAACTCCTAGGAATCTGAGGGTGACCCTAGCTAAGATTCCTAACAATTGGAGTCTTCTAACCATCTCTCATAACCAGGCAAGACTTGCAATGGAGGGACTGGGATACCAACTCAGCCACAAAACCTACAATCTTCTCTACCTACAAGATGTGCAGGAGTAAAGATGGAGCAGAAATTGGGGGAATGGCCAACCAATGACTGGTCCAGCTTGAGACCCATGCCTTGCTGTTGTTGGTTTTTAGTCTGGGACTTCTATTACATTATTGTTCTCACAGAGGACTGACCTAAGTTTAGTTTTTAGCACCCACATGGCAGCTAACAACCATGTGAATCTGCAATTCCAAAAACTCTGACATCCTCTTGTATCCTCCATGGGCACTGAATTCATGTGGTACACAACATACATGCAGACAAAACACCCTTACACACAAAATAAACAAAAATATTTTTAAAAATTGTTTTGTTAAGTGTTTTTAGGTAGATATTTGACAGTGTGCTTCCTTATGCCTTTTTATGAAAACCTCCCTTCTGGGCTGACAATGCTCCCTCCAAAAGTTAAAGACCATCTAACAAACTCCAATACTAGGCATGAGACCCCCTCTTATGAGTTGTTGATCAGAATTGTCCTTGAGATTCCTAAGACATGATAGATTATTACTATTTCCCTTAATTCCTCCTAGAGGTGGAAGGTAAATCTCTATTGCAGAAGACACCATGCTCTTCAGACACAGGAGAGAGAGGCCCTTGAGCTGGAAGTGACCTGAAGGCCTTCTCCCCAAGGACTAGCCTGTATGGTACCAGAAGGCACCGGGTGAGCTTCCAAAGTAGGGAAATAGTAGTCTTATCCAGCTATAATGCCTATACAACAACAATGACCAGCATGGCACAATAAGGCTGCAATAGTGATACACATACCTTGGTATTAACCAACACTTCTCTGATTGGACTTAATACCTATTCAACAAGAGGGAAATCATGCCTGGTGCCAGAAACCTAGACAACTACCCAGGGCTGGTGCAGGCATGGATTTTGGAGGAGAACCTAGAACCACTACTATATTAAACCAGCAAGTTCCCTAACTATATTCTAATTAGTTGTCTTTATACCCACAGTTAAGTGTAGTCCTCATTCTTCATCAAGGAAACTCTTCTTTGCAACAGATAGGAATCATTACCCAAACCAATGACTAATTAAAATACAACCTTGTGAGGTCCAGTCTCAATGGATTCATATACAAAACAACTCTTGCACCTAAGGCTCAGAGATCACTGTAGATGAGAGGACAGAAAGATTGTAAGACCCTGAGGATTAGGGAATTTTCTGTGACATTATCTTCTATGGTTGTCATAGATTCTCACCAGCATGGCTACATGAACATGAACTGAACACAGACAACAACAATAGACACGTGGACAGGGTAGAGCCCATGAGAGCTCAACCCTACATAAACAACAGGCAACTAAAGAATGCTGAGAGTAGGAGACATACAGTCTTCTCCAGGGTAGAGCACACTAACTGGTTATCTGATAACCAAATGGTCAGCCCTGATAACATACATACAAGTAACATTATACAGATTGAGCAGGTTGTACTTATGCATTTGGGAATGTATGTATCTACATATATGTACATGTATGTATTACAAATATGCTTGTAACACCAATTAGTGAAAGAAGAGGCCATAAATTTGAGAGCAAGCAAGAAAGGATATGTGGTAGATTCTGTAGGATGGGAAGGGAAGGGAGAAATTATATAATTATGGTATAATCTTCAAAATAAAAGAAATAGTTAAAAAATATTTTGTCTATTACAAAACTTTTGATGAATTAATCTTTTCCCACTGTTTTAGAAACCTTTCTGGTTTCTGATTTTTAAAACTCAGTTTTGTTAAAGGCCCCTTGCATGTGAAGAGTAACTACATTCATTTTTCTTCTCCTTTTCTTTTGCATTCATATAGGTTAACTGCACTGCGTCTACTTCAGAATCTGAGTTTTCCCTCCATGGGATTTATTGAGCAAATTAGATGTATACATTACTATTTGCATCAAACTTGGGTATTTCTCAGCCATTATTTCTCAACATTTCTTCCTCTCTTTGGTGACTTCTGTTATGCGTGTTTGTATGTTTGATGCTTTAGCATAGATATCTGGGGTTTTGAACATTATTATAGTCTCTGGGGATAGATTTATGGTTAGCTACTTATTTGTTAGAGATTCCTTTAGCCAAAAGGGAGAACTGAGGGTCCTCTCAATTCCTTTTTGATGATATGCATGGTCCTAGGCATGCTTGTAACCCTATATTATATATAGAATCATTGTTAAGTACACAATCTATATGGCATAGCTTCTATATTCAGATATATTTCATTCTCACCAAAGGAGTAGAAGCCCTATATAAAGTTAACTCAGTTGTTTATTTTTGTTTGCGTTGACTTGGGCACTGGGGATTGAACATGGGACCTCACACTGCTATCCAAATGCTCTATCACTGATCTCACCTGCCTTTTTAACCTCACACTTTGATATTTAACATTTTGCCACCTCTCTTTACTTATAGATTGCTGATGAGAAACATTGAATTGGGGTTGTCTTATCTTTATACTACCTTTATGGGATTATTGTAACTTTAATTTTTTCAAAAGCCATTGTTAATGATAGCTCTTAAACACTTTAACATTCCTTGTAGTCCACCACCCACCAGATGTAGTAGAAAGAAAGGATACTGGGGGAAGTGGATCTGTTTAGAAAGATTCTTTGGATTAACTTCTGTCTCTGTTGTCTGGAAGTCAGCAGTTCAGTTCACAGGTTCACAGCTGCAGCTCAATCTACATGTTCGGTAGAGCTGGGATAGCAAACATGTATCAGCAGTGGTGGTACTACCTGGCAGAGACAGCCAGGCCTCAGCCTCAGCAAGGCAGCAAGAGGGACCAGGAGTAAAGTTAGAAGAAGTTCTCGGCTGTGCCTCTCTCAGTGAAGTAAAGATCATCGAAGACTCAAGACCCACAAGTGCTCACAGCTAGCTCTGTAAGCAAGCCAAGCTCAGACTCCATCCCTGGTCTCTGTAAGCAAGCCAAGCTCAGACTCCATCCCTGGTAATCGAGTCTTCTTTATACTCTCTCCAAATATTACGTGCCTCAGCATAGGACTTGCCTCCATAGGTGCATAAGGTATGGCATGATTAGAAGGTGTGTTCTTGTTGGAGTAGGTGTGGTCTTGTTGGAATACATGTGTCACTAGGTGTGGGATTTGAAGGTTCAGAAGCTCAACCTCAGTCCAGTTGCTCATTCTCTTTTCCTGATGCCTGCCGATCCAGATGTAGTACTCTCAGCTACCCCTCTAGCACCATGTCTGCCTGGATGCTGATATACTTCTTGCCTTGATGACAATAGACTAAACCTCTGAACTGTAAGCCAGCTCCCAATTAAATGTTTTCCTTTATAAGAGTTGTCATGGTCATAGTGTCTCTTTACAGCAATAGAACCCTAAGATAATAAGAAAAGTTCTGGTTTGAAAAGGAAGCAAAGTCTCTCAAGGTTGCCAGTGTTCACATTCCCTCAGATCTAGATGCAACTGGCTTTAAAGTTCACTGACTTCCCTCCACCAAGAGCCCACCAGCATTCTATGCAAACAGAGCATCATGAATAATGCATTAGAGTAGAACATTACTTTGTACATCTCTCTTCTGATCATGTACTTGTTCCATGGCTTCACTACCTCTAATTACAAAACTTTCAATGATAAAGGACTAAGATTTTTAGGAAATCTCTAGGATGGAATTCAACCAACCATTAAGTTCCTTATGGCTATATTGACTTCACACCCATGAAGCTGGTCCTCTGGACTGAATGCTGCTTAGTGCTCACCCAGCTTAGTTCCATTTCTTTTTGATGGAGAAGACAAACTTGCTACTTTATTTGTGGGATTTGAAGGTTTTCAACACATTGGTGTTGAGCAAAATTTTAAATAAAGTTTCATTTTCTTTTAGTATTTTGTTTTTACTTAAATAAAACTTAAATATATTTGTTATATATAGAATGTTGTTAGGATATGTATATACTGAAGAATGACCACATTGAACAAATTAAGACATACATTATTTTACATACTTTTGGAGATGTTGGGTTAACAACCCTTAAAAATCTATACTCATTAACTTTCCAGAATTCAATAGTCGCCATGTTGTGTCATAGGTTTCTTGACCCTATACCTCTACAGAACTATGCTTTCCTATGCTTGAATTAGCATCTCCACAACCTCACCCAACCCCATCCTTTCTTGAGGCTTGAGGGATAGAATGACAGTTCTGACCACTGAACTGGTAGTGGAAATCTTAGTCCTGCTTTGATTTCTTGAGAGGTCCTGCTTGCCAGACATACCACCTCCTCCTTGTTCTTCAACAAAAAGTAGACTAGAGGCAGAAGCCTGATGCACAGTAAGTACTGCTGTGCATGAAGGTGAGACCGGACAGCCAAAGGAAGAAAAGATCACCCAAGAGTTTGCTCAACCCAGGCCTTAAACCACTCTACTTCTAGTTATATGAAGAAAATCATTTGCTAATTGATTCAGGTGACTGGGATTTACTACAGAAAATAATCACAACTTACAAGGCTTAATCCCTTCTTTGTCATGTACTAAATTCCAATCGATACGTGATTTTCTTTCTGTAGCCCTGCTGTCTCACGGATTTCAAAAATAGTTTTATGTGCAAAAATCACACCATTTGATTGTTATAGATTAATAGTATGGTTCCCAATCTGTCCAAGCAATACCTCTTTGTTCCTTTTTGCTTATGTCTTAGTTATTTTTGTCCCTACTTACTTCCATGTAAATTTTAAAGCATGCTTGTTAGGTTCCATGAAAATGAGTAGAATTTTGATTAGGATAATGTTGAATTTATGGATTAATTTAGAAAGAATCAAAATTTAACAATTTAATGACTTCCATCCAGGAACAGTGCATAACCCTCCATTTATTCAGGTCACCCTTCAGTAGATTTTAATTTTATTGACTAAGGTCCTGCACATTATTGTCAGATTTACTGGTAGGTACCCTATCTTCATTTACTGTTAGGAGTGGAAATTTTCTGTATTGTATGTCAAATTCATTTTTTAATAACTTATGAAAAGCTAGTTTTAGAATTAATTTTGATTTTTTTTAATTCAGCTATCTGGATAGATACCTGATTTATTCCAGGTGCTCTTCAGCATCTCATTTTAACTCTGAGAATGCTAGAATTTGATGTCACAGAACTCTTAAGTTGGAGTTCCACTGGGTCAAGTAGCAAGCATCATGGAGTGAGTGAGTTGTCATTGGCCCTATTATTCAATGCTACCTAGTTCTTCTGGTGACAATGTCTTTAAGTCTCTTAATTTTTAGTGATAGGCTGCTTAGAGTCCTTCAGACTTTTTGCCATTTCATTGCAGGCATTTATTAATTAATTTTCCATGATCGTTCCCAAGGGTGATATGACATAACAAATATTGCTACCAACATTTCCAAGTATCATCAGCATTAATTTTCTTTCATTCCCAAAACAAGCAAGCAAGCAAACAAAAACACTTTAAATTCAGATTCTTCCCTGATTAGTTTTTATTGTCAACTTGATACAACCTTAGGCTACCTGGGAAGAAGATACTTCAGTTGAATTGTCTAGATCTGATTGGCCTGGGCATGTATGTGTGGGAGCATTTCTTATTGATAATTGGTGGAGTAGGATCCATCTCCCTGTGGGAAGAAACATGCCTAAGCAGATGGGTCTGGGCTAAATGAGCTGAGAGGGAGTCAGTAAGAAACTCCTCTGTGGTTTCTGTTTCAGTTTTTGCTTGAGTTCCTGCCCTGACTTCTTGTCAGATGGACTATGACCCAGAAGTGTAAGATGAAATAAACTCTCCCCTCTCCAACCTACTTTTGATCATGGAGCTTCTCACAGCAACAGAAGATCAAGCTACAACAGATTCCCTTCTAAGGAAATGTACTGAAAGGCCATGGTCACTGTTTATTAAGCAATGTAGAGGTTTGGATTTACTAAGTGAAAAGTGAGCTTTATATGGTTGTGAAGTCATATCCCTTCACTTCACAATCCTCATTCACACCCTATAGTCCTTAACGTTTGTAGCTCCTATTGATAATTTGTTTTAACTTAGCATTTACCACCAATGTCTTAGTTTTGATTGTGAGGATAGACATGGTTTAATGGAGCAGGAAAGATTCAAATGTGAACTTTCAGTGATGAACTAGAAAATGTGCTGCATGTACTTTTGTACTTAGAACGTTAGATCTTTATGTCCCAAATGGGCAGAAAGTGAAGAAACAAAGTAAAGAGAAAGGCAAATCTTTGTTACCCAAATAGGTACATCCTTGCAGTTTTGAAGTTGGTCTTCCATTTGTTTTTTTTGTTTTGTTTTAAATGTTAGCATAACGTGTGAAAAGAGTGTTTCAGTCAGCTTGGCCCGTGGTCTTGCTGGTTAGGGTAGATTTTGATTGACTTAATTGAAATGGTAAGAACCAGCCTGAAGGTGAGAGCTGGCATTGCATGATTTTGGGGTCCTGTACTGTACTGGAGTAGAGAAAACTTGCTGGATATGATGTAAAACTGTACTTATTTCTTTTCACTCTTGACTGTGGATGTAGCATGACTAGCTGCCTTGGATTTGTGCCTTGACTTCCCTGCAAAGATGGACTGTAACTTGAAATTACAAAGTGAGTAAACGTTTTATCTCCTGGTTGTTTTGTTTGTTTGTTTTTATTATTACTGGGGGAGTGTCAGAGTATTTTATCCAAAAAAAAAAAAAATGAAAGCACAATAGAAATTGGTACCATAATTAGAATTTTGCTTTTTTTTAGGGCATTTATTACAGCAGTAGGAAAAAAACTGGAACTGTGTTTCTGATAGATTTGTACTATATATCCAGAGGCCTGTGTGATTATGGCTCTGTCTTACTAAATCTATGTCTCTCCCTAAGTCATCTGAACTCAAGTCTACTATTTTGCTCACAGAGATGTTGCTAGAACAAAGTAGGATGAGACTAACAAAATACTATGCAAACTGTAAAGTGCGTTTCATACAGGAGCTATCATAGTTCTGGAATGTTATGTACTTCTCCTCTTTACCTGCTACAACTTTGGGAGAATAGAATTTCAAAATGGCCTCAACACACAACTGGGCATGGTAGCATAAGCCTTCAATCCCAGCAGTGGTAGATGGATCTCTGTGAGTTTAATGTCAGCCTGGTGTATGAAGAGAATTCCAGGACAGTAGGGTTGTTACACATAAAAACTTTGTCTCCAAAACACAAAAACAAAAAAAGCCCCAACATATGAGAAAGTCATATTCAAGCATGCTAAGAGCCTTACAAAATATATAATTAAAGCAAAACTCATAACTCCATGATAAAATATTGATGAAAGTGCTCAAAAACAAAGTCATAAAATATAAATGCATAGTTAACATTGTTTTGATGTCTGAAAGTATTGCTTGGAAACCTAAAGAAAAAGAATCATGGTGTCAGGATTGAAGCTCTCGCTCAGAGCCACCTCACTGTCATCAAAACCACACACTGACACAGCATCTTAGGGCTGAAAGTAGGGTTTCTCAATGACATACAAGAATTGCTGGCTTTAAGATTATCAGCAGCAGTAGAATCCCAGCATCCTTGCACTAGTTTCTACTGCTTTAATCACAATTTAGCAAAAAGTTACTGGGCAAAAACAGCACAAGTTTCTTATTTTACAATGCTGTAGATCAGATTCAAAATAGATCCAGAGGAGTGTGTTTCCTCTAGGGGCTCTGGGAGTGAATCTGGTATTGCTTTTCTGAGTTGTAAAGACTTTCTGCCTAACTCAGCTCATAGCTCATTTTTTTGGTTACTCCAGGATCTGACCTCCAAGATTCTGACCTAAAATCCCATCTCAAGAAGATGATAGAGAACATTAAGGAGGACATAAATAATTTCCTTAAAGAAATACAAAGAGAATACAGGTAAACAGGTAGAAGCCCTTAAAGAGGAAACACATAAATCCCTTAAAGAAATACAGGAAAGCACAATAAAACAGGTGAAGCAATTGAACAAAACCATCTAGAATCTAAAAATGGAAATAGAAACCATAAAGAAATCACAAAGGGAGGCAACTCTGGAGATGCAAAACGTCGGAAAAAGATCAGAAGTTACAGATACAAGCATCACCAATAGAATACAAGAGATAGAAGAGAGAATTTCAGGTGTAGAAAATACTGTAGAAAACATTGACAAGATAGTCAAAGAAAATACAAAAATCAAAAAGCACCCAACTTCAAAAATCCAGAAACTTCAGGACACAATGAAAGACCAAACCAAATAATAGGAATAGAAAAAAGAGAAGATTCCCAATGCAAAGGGCCAGGAAACATCTTGAACAGAATCATAGAAGAAAACTTCCCTAACCTGAAGAAAGAGATGATCACAAACATACAGGAAGCCTACAGAATTCCAAGTAGATTGGACCAGAAAAGAAATTCCTTCTGTCACATAATAATCAAAACACTAAATACACTTATCAAAGAAAGAATATTAAAAGTGGTAAGGGAAAAAGGTCAAGTAGCAATATAAAGGCAGATCTACCCGAATTACACCAGACTTCTCAACAGAGACGCTAAAAGCCAGAAGATCTTGGACAGATTTTATGCAAACTCTAAAGGAACACAAATGCCTGCCCAGGCTGGTATACCCAACAAAACTCTCAAGCATCATAGATGGAGAAACCAAGATATTTTACGACAAAAACCAAATAACAACAAAAACAACAGAAAGCCCACATACTCTTGGAAACTGAATTACTCTCTACTCAGTGATAGCTTGGTCAAAGAAGGAATAAAGAATTTAAAGGCTTTCTAGAATTCAAGGAAAATGAAGGCATAGCATACCTAAACTTATGGAACACAATGAAAGCAATGCTAAGAGGAAAATTCTTAGCACTGAGTACCTTAATAAGGAAATTGGAAATATCCTATATTAGCATATACCTAAACATAATAAAAACAATATACAGCAAACCAGCAGCCAACATCAAATTAAATGGAGAAAAATTTGAAGCAATCCCACTGAAAGCAGGGATAAGACAGTGCTGCCCACTCTCTCCCTATTTATTCAATACAGTACTCAAAGTTCTAGCTAGAGCAATTAGACAACAAAAGGAGGCCAAAGGGATACAAATCAGAAAGGAAGAAGTCGAAGTATCACTATTTGCAGATGATATAATAGTATACATAAGCAACTCCAAAAATTCTACCGGGAAAATCCTACACCTGATAAGCAATTTCAGCAAAGTGGCTGGATATAAAATTAACTCAAACAAGTCAGTAACCATCCTCCACACAGAGAATAAATAGGCTGAGAAAGAAATTAGGGAGACAACACTCTTCCCAGTAGTCACAAATAATATAAAATATCCTGGTGTAACTCTAACCAAACAATGACAAGCATATGACAAGAACTTCAAGTCTCTGAGGGAAGAAATTGAAGAAGACCTCAGAAGATGGAAAGATCTCCCATGCTCATAAATTGGTAAAATTAATATAGTAAAAATGTCCATCTTACCAAAAGTAATCTATAGATTCAATGCAATCTCGATTGAAATTCCAACTCATTTTTTTCAGAAATAAAAAGAGCAATTTTCAACTTCATCTGGAATAACATAAAACCCAGGATAGCGAAACAATTCTCAACAATAAAAGAACTTCTGGGGGAAACACCATCCCTGACCTCAAGCTGTACTACAGAGCAATAGTGATAAAAACTACATGGTATTGGTACAGAGACAGGGAGGAAGATCAATGAAATAGAATTGAAGACCCAGAAATGAGCCCACACACCTATGGTCACTTGATCTTTGACAAAGGAGCTAAAACCATCCAGTAGAAAAAGGATAGCATTTTCAACAGATGGAGCTGGTTCAACTGGTGGTCAACATGCAGAAGGATGCAAATTGACCCATTCTTATCTCTTTGTACAAAGGTCAAATCCAAGTGGATCAAAGACCTCCACATAAAACCAGATACGTGTGATTTAATAGAAGAAAAAGTGGGAAAGAACTTTGAACACATCAGCACAGGGGAAAATCTCCTGGAGAGCTCATGAAACTGAGAAGCTTCTGTAAGGCAAAGGACAAGACAGCAATCTACATATTGGGAAAAGATCTTTACCAACTCAACATCTGATAGAGAGCTAATATCCAAAATAAATAAAGAACTCAAGAAGTTAGACTCAAATAAACCAAATAACCCAAAATGGCGTACAGAGCTAAACAAAGAATTCTCAACTGAGGAAACTCGAATGGCCAAGAAACACCTAAAAAATGTTCAGCACCCTTAGTAATCAGGGAAACGTAAATCAAAAGACCCTGAGATTCTACCTTACAGCAAATAGAATGGTTAAGAACAAAAACTCAGGTGACAGCATGTGCTGGCAAAGATGTTGAGAAAGAAACACTCCTCCATTGCTGGTGGGATTGTGAGCTGATACAACCACTTTATAAAAGAATCTGACAGTTCCTCAGAAAATTGGAAATAGTTCTACCTGAAGACCCAGCTATACCACTACTGGGCATATACCCTAAAGATGCTAGAACATATAACAAGGACACATGCCCTACTATGTTCATAGCAGCCTTATTTATAATATCCAGAAGCTGGAAACAACCTAGATATCCCTCAATGGAAAGATGGATACAGAAAATGTGGTACATTTACACAGTGGAATAATACTCAGCTATTAAAAATGATGACTTCACAAGCTTTGTAGACAAATGGATGTAACCAGAAAATATCATCTCAAGTGTGATAACCCAGACCTAAAAAGACATACGTGGTATGTACTCAGTGATAAGTGGATATTAGCCCAAAAGGTCACAATACCCATGATACAACTCAAAGATCATATGAAGCCTAACAAGAAGGAAGGTCAAAGTGTGAATGCTTCAAATCCACTTAGAATGGGGAACAAAATAATCACAGGAGGCAGAGAGAGGGAGGAACCTGGGAGGGAGAGGGAAAAAGGGAGGCAGGACCAGGTATGGGAAGATACAGGAGAGAAGTCCAGAGGGCCAGGAGAATGAATAGAAATAAGTAGCAATGGGGACATAGGGTACTTGAGGAACCACTAGAAAGATCCATATGTCAGGGATGTGAGAGGCTTTCAGGATCCAATGGGGATAGCATTAGCTGAAATACCCAGCATCAGGAAGATAGAACCTGAAGAAACTACCTCCAGTAGATAGACATGGCCCCTAGAGGAGAGATGGGGCCACCCATTCATCTAAAAAATTTTAACCCAGAATTGTCCATGTCTAAAGGAAATGCAAGGACAAAACTGGAGCAGAGGCTGAAGGAAAGGCCATCCAGAGACTGCTACATCATGTGATCCTTTCCATCCACAGACACCAAACCCCAATACTATTGCTGATGCTAAGATGAACTTGCAGACAGAAGCCTGATATGTCCTCTGACAGTCCCTGCCAGCACCTGACTAAGACAGATGCAGATACAGCCACCCACTGGACTGAGCCTGGGGGACCACAGTGGAAGAGTTAGGAAAGAGCTAAACAAACTGATGGGGATTGCAACCCCATAAGAAGAATAATATCAACTAATTGGACCCCTCAGGGCTCCCAGGGACTGAACCACCAACCAAAGAGTATACACGGGCTGGTTCATGACTCCCACTACATATGCAGCAAAAGACTGGCTCATCTGGAATCAGTGGGAGAGGGGGTGCTTGGTCCTGTGAAGGCTTGATGCCCCAGCAAAGGGGGTTGCTAGAGGGGTGAGGCAGAAGTGGGTGGGTGGAGGAGACAAAGGGGAAGGGGATGAGGTAGGGGGTTTTAGGTGGGGAGACAAGGAAGGGGGATAGCATTTGAAATGTAAACAAGTAAAGTGGTTAAAAAAATAATTTAAAAAGGTGTGCTTTTCCTTCAAAGATTCCAAGTTCAGTTTCAAGCATTACATCTGAAGTAGGAATTTCTGGTTTAGTTAGAGACTCAGTTGTGTCATTTGATATTTTTCTGGAAACTGTCTTATGAGAGTACATTTTGCAGAAACAGACATGCGGTATTTTTCTGGGAGTTGCCTAGTGAAAGGGCATGTGATGTTTTGCTGGAGTAGATGCTTGAGACACCTGTGATCTCTGCAAAGAGTGAAAGTATAACCCAACATACAGTGGACAAATCTCTTGCATTGGTTCACCTTGCAACTCCTTGTTGGTTTTTACTGGGCTTTGCTAACACTGAGTTTTGCTAAGGATGCTCTCGCATTGGTTCTTTTTGCTTTCTCCACTGATCTTTGCTTGTTGTACTTTATAGACAGAGACACATCAAAGAACTTCTGGTGGTGTTCTGGCTGTATCTTGCTGCTTCCTTGGACTTGTGGCAATTGACAGAGCCTTGAAGTTTCTTCTGGAATGAACTGCTCTGCTGATTCGTGTTTGGTGTTTTGCTTGTGGACTGGGCTGCTGACAATGAACGTTGGAATTGCCCCCAAACAACTACTTCTTAACAAGTTCACAAGCTCTGTTTCCTATTAACCTTTCTTTTCCCCTACTTTGGATGGGTGGTGAGCTAGAAGGGAGGTTGAAGCATTAAGGAACCATAAATAAAGGAAAGTAGGGTTTGAAAAATCTAGCACTTAGCTCACAATCACCTGTGATATTGTCTTCTGGACTCTGTGGGCACCTATACATGTAAATGACCCCCCAAGACACACACACACACACACACACACACACACACACAGAGAGAGAGAGAGAGAGAGAGAGAGAGAGAGAGAGAGAGAGAGAGAGGGAGGAGTTTTAAAATAAAAGAAATTGTGGGCTGGAGAAATGAAATTGACTTCCAAGGAGAAGCACCAATGAGCACTATTGTTTATTTTCCAAGTGGTTTACAATGTGTAAAGTACGTTCTTAGCAATTTTTCATGAACCTTCCCTGCAACTCTGTAGCTTAAAAAATTTTTGCCCTGTGATTCAGTCTTTTTCTTCCAATTAAATGACAAATATTTATGTAATGCTTTTCACTAGAATTTACATATCTATTCTGTTTGTTCAACTGTGAACTTAAGTACATGTAGAGACAAGCCTCCTATACACACACACACACAGTCCTCATGGTGCATTGAATGTTTAAAAAAGTACTCAATAAATCCATATTTAATTAAAAAGGATTCCTGAGACAAAGTATTGCTTTAAGATCATAACAAAGACTCCAATCGTATTTAAAGAAATGATTTATTTGGTGTTTGTGTGTGTATACATGTACCACAACACAAGTTGTGGTGGTTATAGGACAATCTGTGTTGTTTTTCTCCCTCTACCACATGGGCTTAAGGGATGACATTCAGGTCTCCAGTCTTTTTGTGTCAAGTGTATCTCACTGGCCCTCATCTATATTCTACTGATTCCTAATGAACTACAGGCATTGGGGCAGTTGTGTAAGCCCTCTCCTGTTGGTTCTGAACTGGCTCTATAACTACTGTAACCAATGGGATAAAGTCGATGTAATGGTACTGGGACAGTCCTTATTATGACTAAATGTTTCTAGTCCCATATCTTGGAACTCTTACTAAGGGAATATGACTTTTGGAACTCCACCACCCAAGGAGGCAGTTCCAGGAATTACACATAGAAATTCAAATAGAGGAGAACTGAGCCCCCAAACAGCTCAGTATTTTAGTAAAGAAACATTTATTGTTTCTGAGTTTCTAGGTCTGGAAGTGTTTGTTATGCAGCAGTTGATAACTGGAAGACAGTTATAAGAGTATATCTACAGCTCAGGGAGACCATGCTGAGAGAACATTTCTTCTTTATGAAGTACTGTCAGTGACACTACAGGTTCTGGGTCAGGGAGTAGATACTCTGCCACCTACTAGACTATTGAATGGCACCTGAATCTTAGATCAGTTTTCTAAAAGGTTTGTTATGGCTTGAATCAAAATTTTATTTACTGTTCATATTTTGATGCTTGGTACAATACTACTGATGCTGGGTTATGAGGTTGTAAACCTATTTCCTACAAACTCAGGTTTAACAATCTGACTTTTAGAAGCAGGTTACTAGGGATGGTTATTTGAAGTTAAACTCACTTTTGGTTTCATTCTCTGCTTTCTGGTCTGCTACCATATGAGCAGTCACCACTGTACCTCTCTCTGCCACAGATAGACTCACTCCACCATACTTTCCCACTACAATGTATTAAGACCCTCTGAAACTATGAGTCAAAATAAATCTGTCTTCCCTTAAGTTGCTTTTGCCAGATACTTTGTTAGAGTAATGAGATAACTAGCATAAAAATCTCTACTTCTCCAACTGAGGAGTGATGCTGAAAGAGTCTTTCAGGGTTGAGAGACATGACTAAGCAGAAGAGGATCAGTGAAACCACTGCTCATTTGATTTTTCTAGAACTAGAACCTGGGTATTTTCTCTAATCTTTTTAAGACATGGTAGCTGACAGATGTCTTTGTTCTTCTTTACTGTGCACTAAACTACCCATTAGTCTTGGCTGTGTCCTATTATAATCTAACTTGGCTTCTGTTTTTGATTCAATGTGATGTTTTCTTGGCTTCAGATTTTCACTCTTAGGAAAGACTGAAAGAGTCTTTTCCTGAAGTCCCATGACCCCCATACCTAAAATATGGTCCAGACCCACGAAACTTTGAGGATCATTCAGAAGATCCTATAGTATAGCACATACTAGTGAGATCAGAGAGAAATCGAGTGCCCATCTTGCTTGAAGAGATGTGGGTGGGGAATAATGTCCTGAGAGGAGATAGAAGGCATCCATCCTACTGCATGTACTTTCCTGCTCACCAAACTACCCACTTCCTTGTAAGAACATGTAGAGGAGAGGAAGGAATTGGCCTTTGGACATTTGGTTCAACATCATCTTCTTGTGCATGTATATGTTTGTGGAAGGAGACTGATGGGTTGGAACCTGAGTTTTATCCAAATGACAAGGATAGGACATCACAGTTGATCAGATGAAGGAAGAATGCAGCTGAGGTCCTACCCTCCCATTCCCTTTATCTAGTCTTTGCTAAAGTAAACTCTATTCTGCAAGAGCATTGAGTCAATGGAAGGGATGGGATTGAGGCACACATAGGTAATTATCTAAAGTAACAGCAAAATGACTATGGGAATAGTAGAGGGTAATTTGGAGGCTGCTTGGGGAAAGAGGAGTCAGGAGGTAGTTGAAATCACTATGTTGGAGAGAGAAGTCAACCTCTTACTCTGGAAATTTGCACCTTTGCAAGAAAGCACCTACAATTGTCAATGTACTGCATGTATAGGCAGCTTGCAAAGATGATTAGGTGAGTTGTTCTTGTATTTTATTTAACAGTTATTTATTCACATTTGTTATCTGCCAAGTTCTGTTTTAAGCACTTTATAAACTCTTGGGTCTGTGTAACAATTCTGTGAGATAGATTAAGAATTCGTGTGTGTGTGTGTGTGTGTGTGTGTGTGTGTGTGTGTGTGTGTGTACGCATGCTTTCATTTTTCAAATAAAGAAGATGAGGCCCAGAAAGATTAAAAGTACAAAATAGAATCACCAGTATGGCAAATAAAAATAAAGAATTCCTATTAAAGTTGAATTTCTGATAGCAATAGATGGTCCTCTAGTGAATGTGTTTCACATGTCACATGTTTATATTTAAAAAAAAACCCAAGTATTGTTATGTCACATCTGTATTATACTTGAGTTAAAATTATTTGTTTACTTGAAATTCAAATGTAACCAAACACCCAATATTTTATCTGGCCTTCTCAGCTCCAGGAACATACTTCTAGCAAGTGATGGCTTGAGGTTTGAACCCAGAAGGTATAACATTTGATCCACTAGACCATGAAATCCACAGGACTTGGGTGCTAAATGTTTCCCTCAGGACTGGGGTATCTGCAAAGTTAGGCTATTCCAGGTCTTAGGAGGGTCTAGGATGGGTGCAGAGACACTTTCAGAAGTCAGCTACACATGAATCTGGAAAGTCTAGGCACTAGTTGCTATACTTCAAATTACAGCCAAGAGTCTCACAATCCTAGGCTGGTCATAGTCATGTGTCTCCCATGGACCCAGAAGGTTTCAGATGAAGAACTTATGTCTGCTACATGACTTCAGCTTGATTTTGCTTAAACTGTACAATTCACAAGTAACTTAAAGGGGAGAAAAGAAGAGTGAATTTTTATCCCCAGTGTATAAAATCCCACTCCAGTTGTATTGACAATAATCTATTTTGTAAACAGTTACTATATGGCTGCTACCTACACATCATGCTTTCTCAGAAGAGCATTCTAATATCCTTATTACCATCTAGACCAAGAGATAAAGCCATAGATCATTTGTACATAAAAACACAGAATATCTACACGTAAAATTCACTGTCTCACCATCCCCTTTGTACCAACTTTGCCCATTCAATCCACAAGTTAAAACTTGAGCTTAATCTATCAAATTCATTCCCTAAAACCTGGTGTGCAAGTCAAAAAATCAAGCATAGGAGGCATTTTTCTCCTTGGACTCTACAGAAGAAAATCTCCCTGAAACATGGAATGCCATCGATGAAGAAATTCTCTATTATATTATAGAGTCACTGTCTTTTAGAAGTAAATAGTTCCCCCTTTAAAATGCTGGCACAGACCCCTATAGACATAATGTAGGAAGCAAACTGAGTTGACTTCTCTGTACAACACACATTAGGTGTTTCCTCTATAGAGCTCTGGTCTACTGTGGCCATGGCTTTAGACACACACCCCACAACTAGATTTCTGTGGCACAGTCATGACTGAGTCACCCATGTTCTGACAACAGAGCTTCACTGGACCTCATGAAGGGCTCCGATGGGCCAGCAGAAATGCCGTATGTACAAATGATTCCAAGATGCTTACAAGTGAGTCAGCAATTAATAGCAATGTTTCCTTCCTAAGTCACATCCTTCACATAAGCAATGCTAATTATGCTGTTTAGTTCTGTTTTTCGAAAGCAAGTGACAAGAAAAATGTATAACCAAGGGGCTGTTTGACAGGAGTGAAGAAATATGGGACACCTAAAACAGAGAATGAAAATAATGAGAAAAATGATTAAAAGAACTAAATTCTGTGCCTTCCCCTACTAGTAATGAGCCTGAAGTAAAGGAGGAAGTCACATGTACTTACGGGACCTGCAAGAGATAGAGGGGAGTGTAGTTGCCTCTCCATATCTGGCTGGGTCTTGTTTCAGACCAGGACAGGTGTGTGATATGAAGAATTGTGTATATACCATCTTGGGGCCACCTCAGGAGTGGTTCCACAATATGATGCCCCATATACAATTTTGCCTTTTTATTTTCTGCCCTTAGATTGTACTCTGTGGCACTTGCCTGGAACTTTGCCCATTCATGCTAGGTCCATCTTTCTATATCTCTCTATATTCACTGCCTGGGCCCCACCTCTAGACTTACTGAACAAAAAATGATATTTATCTACCATATTTATTAATACTTTCTGTTCTATATTGGTTTTCTAGGCTGTGGAATAAATATCACTGTGTGGAGCATCTTCAAGGCAGCACAGATAATGGTCACTCTTCTGAGCTCAGAAATCAGAAGGGAAGATGCCAACTGAACCTTTTTTTTTCTCCCCAAACTAAGAAGAACCTTTTTTTTTTTTTTTTTTTACAGCTCCAGCTTCTGGTACCCCAGTATCTTTGGCTTGTGCCTGCAGAACTCCAGTCTCTGTTCCCATCTTCCTGTGGCTTCCTGTTCCTTTCCTGGCTCTTACAAAGATACTGGTCACCAGATTTAAGACTCACCTACATAATGAAGGATGATCTCATCCTGAGACCTTTAGCTTAATTATAGCCACAGAGACCACTTTTTTAAAAACAAAACACACTCACAAGTTCTGGTGGACATGTGTTTGGAAGGATCTACCCTTAAACCCATGTCCCCTTTTTCTTAAACGTGGAAAGTTCTTGTTCCCCCAAAGGAAGAGTCCTCAAGGGAGGAGTGAATTTTAACCCACCAAGGCATTAGGAACCCCTCCTATATCCATCTCCCAGTGTTTGTCAAAGCCAAAGTCACAAAGCTGCTCAGGACCATGGGTCTCTTGTCCTCCTAAACGCCTCCCTCCTAAGTCGGCTGACCTTAGAGCATCCTGTGCATTGTCTGGTTTACTGCTCTGGTACTTCCTTCCTCGCTCTGCTAGGTAGGTGAACATAGTTGTGTAGCCAGTGGCTGTACATCCTGGATTGACAGAGTCCTGGATGAAGCACCTGTTGGTTCTGGGGTCTTTTCTGGTTCGTCCTTTTCCAGCTTTCCAAAGTCCCACTTCATGTTTTATCCCTTACAAGGACACTTTCTCTTTTAGAGAGAGGATCTGAGGGATAACAGAAAAGATTCTTCTTAGTGGTGAGAAGGGGGAAGCTTGTCTGAACTTGCACACTGGAGGCTAAGGCATGGGTGGAAGAGACCTGAAAGGGAGAATATTTAGAATTATGGTACCATGTGGTTTCAGACAAAACTTCTGGGAAGGCTGGGAAAAGAATGATAATTTGTTAAGCTTAAGGCCTCAAATCCTCATCTCAGATGATCTTAGAGAAGGGGCTGGAGCCGTGGCTTGTAGTTACTAGTGTTTGCTGCTCTTGTGGAGGACTGGGGTTTGATTCCCAGCACCTACATGGCAGTTCACATGCATGCCTGGTGTTGACCTAGGACTTCTGATGCCCTCTTCTGTCCTAGGTCGACACCAGGCATACATGTGGCATATATACATACAGGCAGGCAAAAACACTCATAAATACATAAATAAATCTAAAAACAACTTTAAAATTGTCTAAGAATAAATATCACCTGAAGTATGAATGTTTGCTTTTATCTTATGACTTGATTTGGCAAATGCCATCTATATAAGCACATAAAGAAAACATCCCCTAGAGTTAATGACAATTCAGGGAATGTTTGAATCTACCTCCTTCCCTAAAGTATCTAAGTCCCAGAGAGTCTGCTCAGTGGACAGTAGCCTGCTTTCCTCTCTTGTCTGACACACTAAATATAGAGCGGGATAAGAAAATGGGCATGTAGTTCCTTGGTTTAAGGGAAAAGGAATATACTGACTATCTTGCCACCTGCATTGTCTAGGCCATCACCAAGGAGAGTCTGAAATCAGACCATCACTTTGTGAAGCAGAATGGCAGTTTCTTAAGTTAAATACACCCACCTCCTCTGGGATCCAGCAATTTCATTCAGAGGTATTTATCCAAGAGAAATGAAATTATAGGTTCATAATGACAGTGCTATAGGAATACTCATAGCAAGACTCTTCATGCTAGCCCCAAAGTAGATATACCCCAGAGCTGATATACATTATGATACAATCCTGTAATAGACACCAAGAAGCATTTATTTCATCGAGGGATGTGGCTCAAACCCCATACTTTTTAGACAAATGGTCTACCACTGAGAAGTACTCTCTCATCATTAATTAAAAGCAATCATGGGATCAGCCAAGCAAGCAATGATTGGGTTCTGTGAATGCTACCTTGAGACCTGAACCTGTTTCTCACTATCTGGTCATTCTTGTGTATATCTGCACAATTATCGCCTGCTAATCAGATTCTTCTAGCTGCTTCTTCTTCTAGCTGCTTCTTCTTTCTTCTTCTTCTTCTTCCTCCTCCTCCTCCTCCTTCTTCCTCCCCCTCCCCCTCCCCCTTCTTCCTCCTCTTCCTCCTCCTCCTCCTCCTCCTCCTCCCCACTCCCCCTCTCCCTCCCCCTCCTCCTTCTTCTTCTTCCTCTTCCTCAAATGCATTATCCACAAAACAACCATTTGTACAATCCTTCCATGACTGCCTTTCTCTAAAAATCTAAAAGCTGGGTGTGTGCAGAGTCACCTGGAATCTGTTCTTCGTTGACTCTCCTGTTGCAGTGGTGGCCTGGTTCAGATCTCTGCTTCGTCTGTGGGTTCCAGAGGGTGATCTGTTTTCTTACTCTTCCCACTGTAGAAGGTCACCTACTTCCACTGGCTCCTGACCCTTTCCACTGTCTTCAAAGCCAACTACAGAGCAGTGCTCTCCTCCAATGTTAGCTTCATTGTCACTTCGTCTCTGACTCCAAGCCTCTTGTCTTCCTCATATAAAAGGGCACTTGTGATTATACTGGACCCTTGGATACCCCAAGATGTCTTAGTCTCAAGCTTTTTAATTGTCACATCTTCAGAGTCAGGTCACAAATTCACATGCTCCGAGACCAGAATGTTGTACGTTACCATATCACCACCCTAACGTACCTTTCTTCGGCCAAATTTTCAACTCTGTGAAGGATACAGAGTGTCTGTGCTGACCACTGGTAGCTGAATATCTCACAGACACTTTGTACACATGCAATAATTAGTTTGCTAGATAAAGTATGGGAATTGAGGCATGCATGTATAGATGGTTTTGATTTTATAACATTTTGTTGCTGTTTTCTTTTCATTCCCAAGTTGTAGGCTGGATCTTGTTTTACAACTATTATTTAGGATGGAACATCCTTAATACCTGGATTTTTCATTCACAAGTCAGAATTATTCTAATAAACTACCTGACAAGTGATGGAGTTATTCACCAATTCTGTCTGCTGGGTTTTCCTGAGTTGAACTCTCTTTGCCTAATCCTCACACAGCCAGCAGGAAACTCTCAGGAATACTGCTCCCCTTCAAAGAGCTCTCACCTGGTTGACAGTTTATGTAATCAGTTTGCACCCTCCAGGGAGGGAGGTTTTCCCCAGCGTTTCTTCAAACTCTTTTGCCAGCCTCAACACCACTATTTCATTGGTAGCTCTACAATGCAGAACCTGATATCTACT
Source organism: Rhabdomys pumilio (assembly GCA_030674055.1). Classification (NCBI taxonomy): domain Eukaryota; kingdom Metazoa; phylum Chordata; class Mammalia; order Rodentia; family Muridae; genus Rhabdomys; species Rhabdomys pumilio. The sequence continues at coordinate 143,070,818 of JANHMN010000001.1, read as the reverse complement.
TTGTGATAGATAAATGATAGCATGGCAAACAAACAAACAAAAAACAATGTCACTCTTATATACAAGTAACATTTATTTTGTTATTTTGATTATTTTGAAAATCTGCCAAATTAGGATATGGAAAGAAGTCATGAAAGGGGCATGTGCACACATGAAAGGGGCATGTGCACACATGAAAGGGGCATGTGCACACATGAAAGGAGCATGTGCACACACTTGAGAGAAAAAAAACCCTCCTTCATACTTAATATATGTCAAAGTGAAAATTTTCTTAGATATATGAATGAATTTTTATAATTAACTGAAGCAAAAATGTAGAAAAAGAAACTCTATTCTTTGATGTCATTTGTTCATAAAGAAAAAAATGACTATCTGGTATTTAGAAGAAATTGGATTTGTGCTCCTGTACAGACACAATTTCGGTATGCTTTCTCCATCCTGTAAATAAGATAAAACTAAGCAAACTAACTTAGGACACCTTAAACCTAATTCTGCTGTTCTACATCTTGCCTCATCTAGTCTGTCTGAAAATCTTGTCTTGGCTTGTTTAATAAGAGCTTGGTGGAGGCAAAGAAGAAAAGGAGGTAAAAGATGAGAAAATAAAAAGAAAAATAAAATAGAAACCAATGAAGCCTGCTGTCTCTACTCTGCCTGGCCTGCACTTACAGCTCAATTTGGAGACAGGGAAGGCTGTGCAGCCTTATTTATCATGGAATGGCCAAGTGAGCTGTAATTACCCCAACAATATGCCCTTCTGTTAGCTAGGAGCAAAGCTCTCCTCTACCACAATGTGTGTGCAAATCAGCTCCTTGCTTGTCTTTGCTCAGAGACAACCATCTCTCCACAGCTCTTCTCCCACCGGGCCCAGCAGGAGGATGTTCAGATCTCTGCATTTTATCTCCATGATGCTGATCCCCTACGGAGGACCTGGGTGTACTTGAGCATTTCATACAAACAGTTTATCTGTGTTATTAAGAAACTTTCACCAATGAAGAATGGTTATGACTTAACTTCAATATTATGGTTTGGATCATTGATGGCCATAAGAGACTCAAGTACTGAAAGCTTGGTCCCTAGGTGGTGGTACTACTGAGATTTGACTGCATAATGACTCATGATCTGTGGATTAGCCCATGGATGAGGTCATATCCAAATGAGCTCTTAGGGAGACTCTCCTTGGAGGAACCAGGTCAGTGGGGACACACAGTTGAAAGAGATACCTTGAGTCCTTGTCTCTCCTCAATGCTTTCTTTTCCTTCCCTTATCTCTTTCCACCACTCTTCTCTATCTTGTCTCCCTCATTCTTTTTTTTAAAGATCAATTTATTTTATGTATGTAAGTACACTATAGCTGTCTTCAGACACACCAGAGGAGGGTATCAGATCCCATTACAGATGGTTGTGAGCCACTATGTGGATGATGGGAAATGAACTCATGGCCTCTGAAAGAGCAGTTGATGCTCTTAATCACTGAGCCATCTCTCCAGTCTGTCTCCCTCATTCTTTTTTCCCTTCTTGTCTTCCCTTCCTTCCTCCTTCTCTTTCTTCTTCTGCCTTATGTAGTGTGTTGGCCTAATACTGCTTGTATTCTAATACTAATTTAGGCCCCCAAAACTGTTTGCCCCAAAGAAGTCCCAAAGAGTCCATACCTAAGACACTGAGTTACCCTGCTCCCAGTTAATTGTGATTGGTGAAGAAGGATGCCAGCAGCTAAACACTTAGGCAGAAAAGAAATAGGTGGGGTAGAGTTTTCATTGGGCCTAGACAAGGAGACCATGAGGAGGGGAGGAAAGAAAAAGCCATCATGGAAGAAGAACATGCAGAAGGAAGAGAGAGATCCACCATGGGGTAGGAGTAAAGAAAATGTGGCCCTATGGGTTGGCCAATTGGAGTTAAGAGCAGCTCAGACGAAACATAGTAAATAGTAAGTAATAATTCAGTGTTATCGATAGCAAAATGGATTCTAACAGCATGACAGTAGGCAACTGCCCAGTTATTGTGCTGCCTAAGGCATATTTTAAAATATAAAGGCTGTGTGTGTGCTTTTTATCCAGGACTCAATGATCTAAGGCGGGGAAGCAGCTCCAGGCTCTGGATGTTCAATATTTACTGCAGCCTCACCTCAAGCCCAAAGCAAAAAGGCCAAAGAAGCACAAATTGAAACCTTTGGAGACACGAGCCAAGAGGAATCTGCCTTGCTTTATGTTCCCGTCCTCAGGTGTTTTGTTGCAGTAATAAAAAGCTAACTCATAGGTTGAAACAAAGGTATCCAGGAATCATGATAAAAAGTCGATAATTCAATTATTAATACTAGAATAAATACTATTCAGTTGTTTTAAATGATGGAAAGCAACTAGAAATAATACTAAGAAATAAACTAAGGCCAAGAATGTGAAATATAAAGAATCCCTTATTTTGAATATTATCACCTTTTGTGGTAGTTAAAATGAGAACTGTCTGTCCTTCAACAGGTATCAGAACACTTGTTCCCCGGTTGATGCTGTTGTCTGGGGACATTATGGAATTTTCAGAATATACAGCCTAGCTGGAGGAAGTACATCACTTGTGGGAGGGCTTTGAAGGTTTATAGCCTCTCCCTGTTCTAGTTCATGTTCTGCTTCCTATGTGTGGTTGAGATGTGACCTCTCAACTTCCTGCTCCAGCTGTTGGCTGCCTACTCCCTCCCACCATTGGTGAGTCTCTCCCTCTGGAATTGTAGGCCCAAATAAACTTTCCTGGAAGTCACCTTGGGTCCTGATGTTTTAACTCAGCAGCAAAAAGTAGCCAATGTGCCCACGTTTCTAAATACAAATGTATGAAGAAGAGACAACTGTTCTTAAGGAAGGTTTTGATGCTGAAAATAACATCTAACCTTAGATCTGTAGATTCATTTCTTTCTTTTAGCTCTTGTGTAATTTGCATTCTTCTGGAGGCAGGTGAGGGCTGAAGACGTCACAGGTACCAGTGTTGCTATAAGTACCTGGCTAAGAGCTGCCCTTCATTGCAGTCAATTTAGTATATGAAGAGAGGTTAACAGAAAGTGGAACACATTTGGAGTTTAGTCCTTCATACAGTAAATGACATCCAATAGTGTGCAAGGAAGCCTACAGATGAAAACTTTACTTCCTGTCCACCTTCTTGCTGACACAGGAGCTAAAGGAAGCCCTTCTAACCACTAGCTGTGCTAGCATCTAATCACTGTCATAACAGTGTCACTAAGGAATCTCAAAAACATAGCCTTAATCCTAATGATATTCTGGCTATACTTGTAGACAGGAGCCTAGCATTATCATCCTCAGAGAGGTGTCATCTAGCACCTGATGGGAGCAGATGCAGGGACCCACAACCAAACACTAGCAGAGCTCAGGAAATCCTGCAGAAGATGAAGGATTAGAGGAGCCAGAGGGGTCAAGGACACCACAAGAAAATCCAACAGAATCAGCTAATCGGGGCTCATAGAGGCTCACAGAGACTAAATCAATAATCAGGGTACCTGTATTGTGTCTGACCTAGTCCTCTGAATAAATGTTATGGGGGGCAGCGGCTGGCTCTGACTCTTTTGTCTGCTTTGGGGACCCCTTTCTTTCTACTGGGTTGCCTCATCCAGCCTTAATATGAGTGTTTGTACCTAGTCTTATTGCAACTTGATATGCCATATTTGGTTGATATCTCTATGGGGCCTGCCATTTTCTGAAAAGAAACAGAGGTGGAGTGGATCTGGGGAAGAGGGGTGGTGGGAGGGAAGGACTGGGAGGAGAGGAGGGAGGGGAAAACACTCGCTGTTAGGATGTGATACGTGAGAGAATAATAATTTTAAAAACATTATCTTATCTTTTCACGTAGTTCTGAAGTTCTAATGTGTAAATTGAGTCTTGGCAGGGCTTACTTTAGGATTTTAACAGAGATGTTTTCCTTCTGGAAGCTGTAAGGGAATGTATTTTTGGTTTTTGGTTTTCATTTTCTGGCCTCTTGGTGTTGCCTTCAGTTCTTAGTCCATACCAGCCTATGAGTCCACCATCATTCTCATATGCTTTCCAAGAACTCTTCGTCTTGTAACAAAATGGCAATTTACATGGTCAATCTTCTGTATTCTCTGTTCACGTCTCTGACATTGCCTCCTCCACTTTTCTCTTATAGGGAGCATAGTGATTCTGCTGGATCCACCCACTAGCCTACAATGAGTCAATATTTGGGCCAATCTGCAAAGTCACTTTTGCCCTAGAAGGTAATGCATTCCAAGTTTCTGTGATCAAGATTCAGCATTGTTCACAGGCACAGGGCACAGTCTTTTGTCTAGAATAATAACATTTTCTGTTTTCAAACAAAAAGGTTTTGGCTGGTCCTATATTTAAATCTTCTTTCTCTTTTCTCTCAATCTTATATCCAAATCTTCTTTTACCCAAAGATTATTTGCAAGCTTCTTATTTCTTTCTAAATTAATAGCACCTTAGAACAACAAATACTGTGTTATTTATAAAATAAGCAAATTTTGACACAAGATTTGATGCAACCGTTGTATTTTGAGCACCATGCAGTGAAAAGCAGTGAGCTTGGATGTACAGGAGACGGGGGCAATGGGTCCTGTAATACATCCATTGCTAGACAGTCTCTGGCTATGATGCAGAAGAGAATGATTATAGGCAGAGTGCAGTGGCCTCTGAGAGTGGGAAAGAGAACGATGTTTGTGGAGTTAGAGGTTATGGAAGAGAGAACAGAGAAGAACTGAGAGTCTCAACTCCAGTCCTTCATGGTTTACTCTTCTCTGCAGATGACTTTGGCACATGTTTGAATATACACTATACAAGCCTAGAGGGGAAAACTCTGAAAAGACTAGAAAGACTCATATGAAGTGTTCCCAGAGACCCAGGAATTCCCTGTTTCCACCAGCCTGTGGGAACCTCACTATTGGACACTAGGTAGAATTTGCAGACGGGTTTGACTGCAGTGTTGAAAGCAAGTATCTTCTAGAAGAAAGGCTTCTCTGGTTCCATGCAACAGTGATCAGAAGCAAGTTCAGACCATAGTTCAAATGCATTCTTTAGTCATGCTCAAGAATATTTACAAGGGTTCAACATTTACTCTCAAATATAAAATTCATGATGTCAGACATTTATTCTGAACTTAACAGAATTAGCATTTGAAGCAAGAAAGTGTAACTTATAATGAGGGGAAAAATCAACCAATTGAAACTGATTATACAAAGTTCATAAACACCACTTTAAAAATAACAGTATCTGTAAGTTCAGAAACAAGAAGAAAGATGGCTCATGATGTTTGGAGTTATGAACAACATTAAAAGACCCAATGGCCCTTCTAGCAACATAAACTACTTTCTTAGAGGGAGAGAGTATATTACATAATGGAAAACAAAGACCTGTAATTTTGAATATATAGTAATAGAAGCTGCATAAAACAAAACCCAGAGAGAATTGCTTTTCAAAACTTAAACAATCAAAGGAGCAAAGCATCCGAGGTGAGGGACAACTTCAGACCTCAGACACACAAGTAGTGCAAATAATGGGGGTGTTCCCAAAGGGGGAAAGAGAGTTTTTAGTTGTGGGCAACCTTGAATAAAACTACAATGAATATTCATATATTTGTGTTGGCATTTTCTTTCAATTCACTTGAGTACGCACTCCAAAGAAACACTGTTGGGTCCTGGGGATCATATATGCTGAACTCTTCTCTTTTTTTCCTTTCCTTTCCTTTCCTTTCCTTTCCTTTTCTTTTCTTTTCTTCCCTTCCTTTCCTTTTCTTTCTTTTTCTTTTAAGACAGCCTTTCTCTGTGTAGTCCTGGTTGTCCTGGAACTCACTCTGTAGACCATGCTTAACTCAAACTCAGAGATTTGCCTGCCTCTGTCTTCCAATTGCTGGGATTGAAGGCATATATCACCACTGCACAGCTGTATGCTTAACTCTTAAAAGAAACACTTAAAACAACTTTTGAAAGTGATATTAACATTTTAAAAATCCCTCCAGCAATGTATTAAAATTCTGAATATCAATATTATCGCCGAGATTTTGTGCTGTTATTGTTATTTTTAATTTCAGCAACCCTCTGGGGGAGTCTATTAGTCTCAGTATATAGTGTAGTTTTTAGTTTGTTTTTTCTCTGATGGTAAGTATTTTTGAATGGGCTTATTGTGCATTCATATAAGTATATGAATGGATATATCTAAAGATAACTATACACATACATACATACATGCATACATACATATGAATATCTAATTGGGAGTATTTTTCTCCTTATTAATAAGTTTCAGATAATCTTTGTATAATCTAGAGATGAGTCAAATATATGTATTGCAAATATTTTTTGTTCTTCTGTCATTTTATAATGACAAAATGTTGTTGAGCCAAGAACCAGGTGGATCTTTCTTCCCTTACTAAACTTTAGCTCTGACAACATTACAGCTTTCTTCTCTTGAACTTAGTATCCAGAGTTTTACATTCATTCCATCCTTCTTGGCAAACAAGCTATGCACTATTATAATAAGGTGGGATGGTAGAGTAAGAGACTGTGTCTTAGAAACTTAATAAGACAGTTGCTGGAGGAAGTCTATCTTACACAAAGCTTTCTTGTTCTATGTTATTATTCAGTCATGGGAACTCTGGACACAGCAGTCAAGGACTCTGAACATGATAAGGAGAAGACTTTAATAGTGTTTTTGAGATATAATCAACTTGTATAAATTGTATACATTAATTTTCAAAATATAATATTTTTAAGATATGTGCACATTCATGAAACACTCAGTCCAATGAAGTGAGTTGGCATCTCAATCGCCACCCATACTTTGCTGATGCCTTCTGAATTTCTCTTTTTCTCCCACCTCATTCCCCTACTCTGATAATCTGCATTGTATCATGGTAGAATTACCTTGCATTTCCTGCCCTGTCATAGGAATGACATCATACAGTGTGTCTTCTTTCTGCTGGGCTTCTTCCACCAATGGAATGACTTTCAGATGCACATTCATCACCCATCTAACACTTCTTCTGTTTCTAAGACTGAACAGTTGGACACACATATAGCACAATGTATGTATTTACTCATCTGCGGATTGAGCATTTGGGTGGGTTCCAGGTCTGGCCACTCAAAGCTCAAAGCACAGCATCTATGAGCATGTGTGTATATAAAGTCTTTGTATACACAGATGATTTCATGTCTGGCCAGGCTCTCAGCCTCCACCATAGGATGCAGAAAATGAGGAGCAAAGTCAATGTAGGATAAAGGAAAATCTGCAGATGAGCTGAGAATAATGAGGGAATGAAAACAGCAGAAAACATAGTAGGCAATCTGAGTCTATGAATAGCACATCCTCAGAGTTAACCAGCCTGGAATTAGAAACATGGTAGTGTGTACCTAGCTCACACGAAACAGCCAACCGACAAGAATTACACTTACATTGTATTAGATGTTCTAAGTAACTTAGAGCTGATGTGTTGCATGAATGAGGATAAGCCCAGGTTATGTATAAGTGTTACGCCATTTTATATAGAAACTTGAGAACCTTCAGATTTTGTTATTTGTAGGAGTTCTGGAATTTTGCAGATACCACCTGTAAGGATGTGAGTGTAGATATATAGGGAAACATAGAATAAAATTAAGACTTTCTTTCCTTCAAAAAATAATACTATCCTGCATGGTGGTGCACACCTTTAATCCCAACCTCGAGGAGGCTGAGGCAGGCAGATTTTCATGAATTCAAGGCCACTTTGATCTACAGAGTGAGATCTAGGACAGCCAGGACCACATAGCAAGACCCTGTCTCCAAAAAGATGGTAAGTCAGTGTAATTAAAACTCAGATCTGGAGGATCATATATCTGATAGAACACACTTCCTTAATATATAAATAACTCAGAAATCAATAACAAGAAAGAACAGCAAATCGAAATGAGCAACAGCTTTGAACGAAGAGCAGGTAGCATGATATGAATACAACACTGAATTAATAAATGATTAATAAAAGTGATAAAAAATATATAAATATATATTTATATAAATATTAAGATAGCGATAAAGAATATATAAAATGATAAATAATGAATAGTTATAAGGGAAACTCAAGTTAAAACCTCAGCAGGCAAGACAACATATGTATTATTAATAAAGGACTGGACACATCAAGTATGGGTGGAGATGTGAAGGAAGCAAGCTGCTCCCAAGCTGCTGTGTGACGTAAAATGCTATTTCTCTAGAAAATTGCCTGACAGTATCTCCAGAATCTAAGCTGACCAAATAAGCCAGCATCACAGTCCTAAATGTTTACCAAGACACAATTTGAATCTCTTACTTCAATTAACCCAACCATTGCATAGAGCCTCAAGTCTGTGGCTTCAGTTCCCTCACAAGAAAATATGATTCAAGTGTTAGTCAGAATCCCAGCAATTGAGAGGTTAGAGGCTGGAAGATCAGAAGTTTAAGCTAACCTCAGCTACATAGAAAGTTCTGGGCAATCCTGAGCTACATCAGACTTGGTTTTAGAAAGAAAAAGTTAGAGCAAAACAAATATAAATTAGAAAATGTTGTCAATTACATCGACTGTACATTTTCTGGTTGGAGAGCCCTATACAGACTGTAGGTTGGGATACCATTTTATGTCTTGAAAAGGCAAATCATTTAAAAAGCACCTTGCATTCATTCAGCTTTTTATTTATTTTTTATTTTTTTATTTTTTTGGTTTTTCAAGACAGGGTTTCTCTGTATAGCCCTGGCTGTCCTGGCACTCACTCTGTAGACCAGGCTGGCCTCGAACTCAGAAATCCACCTGTGTCTGCCTCCCAAGTGCTGGGATTAAAGGCGTGCGCCACCACAGCCCGGCTCATTCCGCCTTTTAAAAACACCAATAATGATTAATAGTTCTTCCTCCACGCTTGCTTACAGACTCTAAATAAATATTGCAACTAAATTCTTACTGATTAAAGCACTTCCTGACTCCCTTCAATCTTATCTCTGCTCTCTCTGTTTGTAAAACGACTACTGGCAATATCAAATATCTTTCAACAACTCGACCAGACTCCCCCGCTGCCCCCGGCTTGGCTCAGTTTTTTCTCGGATGATCTCTCATCTATATTTTTCCATAGAAAAATTTTCAGCACAAGAATTTCAGCCATTAGATTCTGACTGACTTTTCCCTAAGCTGTTAGCGAATTTGATGCCTGTTCTTTGTGTGGTCCTCTCTGTGCACATGCGCGGCAGCTGGAGTTTCCAGATGAGCAGGTGTGATATAAAGACCACATCAGATCAAGCCCGTATCACTGCATCACGGAAAATCAGTTTGCTTCCCAATATAAACTGCAGCATGCTTTCAAATCTAGCAAGCACTGGTGTTTCCCTACGATCTGTGAAACAGCTCAGACTCCTGACACTGTGACAGCCTTTGTCTCTGTCTTGAGAACAGACAAGAAGACTGACGACTGATTCTCTTGAAATAGGGACATCTACATGGTCGTACAGTAAGGAAAGAGCTGATCTTTGTCATCTGCCCTGTTTTCCCTCTCTGAGTATTACAGCCATTTTTATCTGTAAATAATATTTTTAAAAGTTGTGATGAATTCTCAAAAATGTGCTGCATAATACAACTCCATACATTTCAGAAGCTGACAGCTGCCCTCTGAGGTATAGCCTGACAGCCTAAAATCCAGAAATCAATCATCTAGATTTAGTGACGCTATGCCGTGGCTCCCAGGATGTATTGCGGCACCCAGGAACCACTTATTTGAGATATGCCATCGTAACTCTGATAGATTAAAGCACCATATCCAGGAAACAATTGTGTGTGGGGGAGTGGGGGTTGGGGGAGTGGAAGGGGAGGAAATGCTATCATAGATCTTCCATGTTACAGCCCAGGACCCAGAAACCAATGCCAGCAAGACTGTGCTGCATGGGAGCTCCCAGAAACCTGGGAAACAGCAGGATGACAATTCTGTTCTTCAACAGCCCATTATGAACTAATTAGCATACATGAATTGCAGATTTGAAGCATTAAAGTGATGTACAAATCATTAATTTTTTGTCAAATCTATGTCATCCTTGTGTATGCTCCTACTTTTGTGTTGCATGACAGAGAAAGAGGTACAATCCTCTGTATATAAAGAGGAGAGATTTGGCGTCGCTGATATAATGAGGTCTATTTAAGCTCTATGCATTTTGCAGCTTTGAATCTAGAAGCTGGGGGGAAAAGCTGCACTGGTCCCATTAGGGTTAATTGTGAAAGAATGTTAATATATTCAAAACCCCAGGGGTAGCTTCTACATGTTGTCTGAATGAAACCAGGGATGTTAGGGCAACTTCACGTTTGAGCTTTCTCTTTTAAACGTCCTCCTTTTGATTAATATAAAGCGTCATGAAATCCTTCTCTCTGACTGTGGGAGGTGGGACTGCTTACAATGAGAGCTGAGATCATAGGTGTGCAAGGCTCTAGTGCAGCAGATAGAGACTTCTTAACCCAGTGCCAAACTTAATTTATAAAGATGTAGATTGTTTATGCCATGGAAAAGGAAAACAACATCAAAGCCAACTTTCATACTGGAAAAGGCTCCTAAATATTATTTGTGGTTTTCTGTATTGTCTCGATGTATTTAATTACTAGAGCTTTTGGTGCTTAAACAACTGCTCGGTGTTTCATTTGAATTTCTTGTTTCTTACTACAGAGAAGCCACAATGCTTAATTTGTTAGTACTGTAATCGTTTCTATAGCAACAAGCCTAATGTTATATATAAATATGTATGCAGTGTGTATATATATGTATATACATAATAAATGTGCAGTAGAGATAATTATGACTTTATTCTAAGAGCATGCCGTGAAAAGACTTAGCTTTCAATGAAAATCCTAATTAAAAAATGCAGATCTATTTGTGAGGCTAAAGAGATGGCCATGGACTGAGTGGAAACCCTGTGAACAGGAGATGGTGGGGTCTTTCCCTGTAAGTTCCTTTCTTCCTGGGAGCAGAGTCACTCATGACAACTCTTCCCAGGAAGCTTTTTCAAACCACATAAATTTTGAGCAAGACAAAATTTGGGCCAAATTCAGGGAAAAGAGGTGTTGCTCAAAAGACCATATACAAGAAACTTGGGGTTACACCCAAAATGGAGTTGGGAAGCATGAAATTATTTGCTCTGTTTTCCTAAAAGAAGTGTTTATACACACATCATTTGCACCAGGCATTTCTATTTAAAGTCTACATTATAGTTGCATTAAAGCTAAGGTTTAATGCAGTAGGGGTGTAAACACCCAGCCTGGAAGGTAAGATTTGCTATGTTACCTAACAGTGTAGAAGCCCTTAGGGTGTGATACCAGAGCCATAAATCCATTACCTCTAAACCAAACATCAGCTTGGTCCTCTGTACAGTGGACGCTGGGACATGACGATGATGTGCCCTGTGCTGAACATGACTCTTCTAAAATTAGCCTAATTGTAGAGGACACGGTCATCTATCACTGGGAATTTTCAGCTCCATGCAACAGTGATATGGTAACCATAGCGACTTACCTAAATAGAGTTTGTTTTTCATGACTCATTGTAACTGCACAGATAAACCAGCTGAGGCCAGTGTGGAGGCTGCACAATTCTAACAGTGACTCACTTTGATTGCCTTTCTACTGTTTTATGCTAAACCTGATACCATAACCTTCACTCTCATGACACTTGCTACCCACCTGCATATCACAATCCCATTCCAGGCTGAGCTGAGAGAATGAAAGAGGCGAATGCTCAAGCTTTTTGACATCTTCCCACCCCCACCTTCCACAGTGAAAACATCATTTCAATCTCGGCTGCCACAGACTGCATTTGGATATAGCATTTTGTATTTGGGATTAATCAGCAAAGTGTTGAACAACCTCCAGGAAATGCACAAAATATGGAACACTTCATAAATTTACATTCTTCCATGGGGGCCACACCGAATCTTTTCTGTATCATTCAAATTTTAGTATTCATGCTGCCAAAGAGGGCAAAAGCTTGTTTCTTTTGGGGAACTAATCAATGCTTTGCAGATAACTTCAACCGAACTCTGTGTTTGGTTACATGCCCTTGATCAGCTCGTTGGTTCATGGTCCTGCTATACATCCAAAAAGGTTTGCAAAGTTGAGTTGTTGTTACTGTGCCTAATGTTGTCATTAACAAAATAAGGGTCCCTTTAGTAAAGGCAATGGGAGCATGGTCAGTCCATAGGCAGTAAGCAGGGTTTCTCTTCTCTAATAGGTGCTTCCTTGGATTTAAATCATGAATGTCATGAATGTCATTTTCTTTCTTCTTTTCTTTCTTTCTCTCCCTCTTTCTCTCTTCCTTCCTCTTCCCACTTCCTGTTCCTTTACTGCTCCCTCCTCTCTCTTATAGAATTTCAGTATGTGTAGCAGAATGATCTAAATATATAATTTTCTTGCTTCAATCATTAAAATTGCATTAATTCAAGTATTAGAATTACAGGCATGGACCATGCACCACAATGTCTGACTGCTTTTTTTTTTTTAAACAGGTTATTAAAAGTCTTAGCACTCATTTTTATTATATATATAGTTGTTACTATACAAAGGCAGATATCTTAGGCATGTAAATTATTTGAAAACATATATATATATATATATATATATATATATATAACAATAATAGCTGCTTGTCAATATCCATTTTCTTCTTGCTTAATGTCAGAATTCCATTTTGCTTGAGATGGTAAACTATCTGTCTAAAACTACTTCTTCCTAACTTCCATGAAAGTAGGAGATGCCAAAATTCTGTCCAAAATAGGTGGATTTGTTTTTTAAATAGTGCTTTGTTTTGAGTAAAAGGGCAAAACCTTACTTTGCAAAAGCTATTTTCCCACTCTCCTTCCCCGCTATTCACCTAGAACTACTATAGCCATCTTGACAGAATGAGGATGAGACCCACTGAGAGATGGTGAGGTACAATTCAATAGATCTTGGTGATCTCATAGAATTGCTGAGCTTTGGAATGCCTAACCCTCGTTTATTGGATGAGGAAAGCATCCTTATTGGTTTATACCAACGTTCCTTTACCATTATTGAATATGATATTCTGTACATGCAAAGAGAACCCAAGGTTTTTCCATGTGGACATTTTATTCATCATTGTCATTATCATAATCTTATCAATGACATATTCCCAGCTGTCTATATCTGTGTTTTATTTTTATGGGTCATTACAAATGGATTGATTCTGGCTCATGGAAAAAAGTTAGCAGGATATACTCAAAATTTTATAGAATCTTCAGTTCCCCTGTGGGGATTGAAGAAGCCTTAACAGCTTCAGAACCCCAGAAGAGAAAAGGCAAGCACTCGTCAGATCAAGCTGTAAGATCCTAATTTGATTGCTAATGTTAGTAAGACATGTAAATGTGTTGAATCACACAGATTCACTCAGAACCTGTCTTTGTCTAGCACCATCTAAAAATTAATAACAGGATCCATTAACAACATCTGGAGTGGAGTGGGGCTGGAAGATAGCTCATCCATTAAGAGCATCGTCTGTTCTTCCAGGAGACCTGGGTTCAATTCTTGGCATCCACCCAATCTTACAACCATCTATCAGTCCAGTTCTAGGAGCTCTGTTGCCTTCTTCTGGCTTTTGTGGGTACCAGGTATACATACACACAGTGCACAGACATGCATGCAGGCAAACACATCCATATACATTTTTTTAAAAAAAGAATATGTGGAATGGGCGAGAGAGTCCATGGCATTAGGCTTCTTCCCAATCAGATGTTGAAGGATTCCCATTCCTCCAATAGGTTGCTTGAACAATCCCAATTCAGCTGTGGAGCAGTTCTGAAAGTTGAACCTTCTCCCTCTAGTAAGGAGGAAGAGATCCTCAAGAGGCAAGTAAAACAGTAATCAGGATAATCATGGGACAGTTTCTCTCCTTCCTTCAGTCATGTAAGGATTGTGCCTATCTCTTATTATTACAAGGAAAAACTCAACAGGTACAAGATAATGTCAGAACATCCCCAAAGACAAACTGCCCATTAATCTGTATTTTACATGAGAAAGTCACCTTAAACCCAGAGAAAGAGATGTTTCTATATCGCTCCAAGAACTCAATAAAATGCCTGCTCTATTCTCTGTCATTGGGCAGCCTGAGTTTTCCAAAACAAGTTCTGTTCCTTTTTCCTTAGCCTGTTCCTTTCCGATTAAAAATTCCTGTGAGAGTTTATAATATATATCTACAAATATATTTATTTATATGGGATAAGGCTAAATAGAGATTAAGTACCGAATGAAGAGCAGTAATGAACTTTTTCAAATAACAGTGATCACCAGTAATTAGAGATGGGCAATGAGTGTCAACTCTCCCTATAACCTCTTTTGTTAGTTTATATTAAAATTAAATCCCCAAGCAAATCTGGCTTCAGATAGAGGCAAATATTGAAAATTTAATAGAAACCAAGCACAATCCAGTGTGTACAATCTGTTCTACAAGTTTGATGGTATTCTATCTCTAGGTTGTTAGATATTCTAACAACTGATACCTGCAGTGACTTGAGATTCATATGACCAAATTCTAGAGGCTGTGTTCAACTAACCTTAGAGGAGCCACTACAGCCCTATGGGACTGAAAACTCAATCAATGACCAAACACAGTTTGGTCTAGAAATGAGCCTCCAAACAATTTGCTGAAAGGTGCAAGGTATAGGATGTTCTTCTATATGACTCTCAGTCATAGAAGCAGAAGGAGAGTCTAGACTGTACAACTAACACATTTCACCTGGTAGGTTCCACATGTAGCATCACTAATGCAACTTGGCAAACCATTAATTTTACCATTGCAAATCTATTTTAACATAAGTTATGCTAATTAGGAACCCTCTGATGTTCTTGGGAGGTTGAGCTAGTCTAAGCACCTATGGAGGGAGAAGTTTATAATTGGAAAGCTTACTGACGACACTTAGAGTATGTATTTTTGGCCAGGACAAATGACCAGTCTTATGGTGTAGCTTAAGCAAACTAACATTTATGTAATTTTATACTCTCTATAAACTGTAGGGGAGGTTTAAATGGCAGACATCCT
The DNA here is from genome assembly GCA_030674055.1 of Rhabdomys pumilio. Taxonomy (NCBI): domain Eukaryota; kingdom Metazoa; phylum Chordata; class Mammalia; order Rodentia; family Muridae; genus Rhabdomys; species Rhabdomys pumilio. Next base: position 143,055,782 of record JANHMN010000001.1, on the reverse strand, counting down.
ATTAAGTAGGCTATGCATTAATAAAATGCAAAATGAGAAGTAAGCCTTTTATCTTATGACTTGCAAATTTGAAACTCTTACTATTATAGCATCCAGTCTTGGCATTAATCCCCCAAACTGTTAAAGCCATTGCTTTAAGAGGTGAGCACTTCTCAGCCTACTAATATCGAGTGTTTTCACTTGAGTAAAAACAGCAAATTTAGTTACTGATGTCTGTCTTGAACAGTATGTTAATCAAGAAAGGCAGGATTAAAAAACAACATCAAATGGTGAAAGTTGGGAATCCATAGGAAGTAGAAGCAAAATAACACTGGTGTTAGAAAACTAAGAAGGGAGACAACCTCAGCCCAGTGCCAAGCAGCTCAGGCAGGGTGTAGCACTCCTGAGATGACCCTAGAGACCCACAGGCTCCAGGCACCACTAAGATGAACAAGAAAGTGTTAGAGAGGTGGAAGAGAAAAAGAAGCAGAATGGTGTGTGTACAGTGAAGAGAGGTAGAACTGGAGGCTTGAAGGTAGGGAGGATTAGCCTGATGCGAGCAGCCTGTGAGGCCACCTGAGGCTGTGGCAAGACCCTGGGCCATGCTGTTGCTGAGTGCCATATCTGGGTCAGTGATCCTACAGCAGTAAGGGGGTGAGGGTGTCTTTTACCGCCAACATCATGCAGATGTCACTGGGCTGGGCTGCTGCTTGGTGCTGCGTTGATGTTTGAGAGCTATACAGAGATGGCCCCATCCCTCATCTGTTGTAGCACTCTGGAGAGCAGCTCCCACCTTGCCCTGGTAGCATGCTAGATCTAGGGAGAGCCATCTCTGCCCCCTCACCTGGGCAGTGTGGGTGAGCTGGCCCTGAGGGCATATGAATGAATGAGTTGGCCCCATCCCTTGCCTAGGCAGTGCTGGACAGCTGGCCCAGGTGATGTGGGTGCTGGAGAGCTGGCTCCAATGGCATGAACACGAAGAGCTGTTGAGCACATCAGTTCACCTACTCCCCAGGCCTAGATCCAGGGATTTGGGTTGGCCCACCCCAACACCTACCCTATCTATATGATCTACTGGAGCATGTGAAGAGGCTGCTCCTCCAGAACCGAAGCTGCAGGATCTCCATGACACAAGGCAACAACAGGATATTTGAGAAGGGTCCCAGTGAGGATCTAGGACTGACAGTGTACTGAAGCCAGAGTCCAGACCTGTGATCATTTGTAAGAAAAACTACTTAGACAAAAGGGTATATTGTATAACACACCTTGACACACCATGGTGTGTCAATGAGATGAACCCAGAGATCCATGGAATGTCAGTAAGATGTATTTATTATCAGTAAAATATATTTATCATCAGTAAAATCAGATTGTTTTCTTTTGGGAGAAGGTTACAAGGATGGAAGGCGGATATGGAGGAACAAGGAGATGAGTGCGGATGGGGTGTATGATGTAAATTTACAGAATCAAGAAAATGGTTTAAAAAAAGAGAACTAAGAGGAAAACACAATAAATGTGGGCTAAGAAGCTCACAGCAAGCCATATTTTGTCATCCTTCCTCTATTTTGACCCCACAATGACTGTGTTTTTCAGGCTTGCATTGATTTCATAACCACTTCTATGCTTCTCTTTGATTATTTCACTTTTTTATTAATTAGCATTAACTCCATGGCTTTTAATTTACAAAGGTAACAATGAAAAGGCAAAGAATTACCAAATGTGATAACTAGATGGTAGTGGCACTACTTACATTTTCAGAAAAACTAAGATCCTGACTGGCAGATTCAGTAGATAGTCAACGTCTGAAGAATACTTTACATCCACAGTCCCCACGACTCTGTTTCAGCACACTCTGAACTGGTTATTTTTCTACGTATCTATGAGAACTTGATGGAGGACAGGTTTTTTTTGTTTTGGTTTTTGTTTTTTTTGTTTTGTTTTGTTTTGTTTTTTAGCAGCTTGCATTTTCACCAGAATTTATTCATGGTTGCTTGGCCCTATACACTTGGGGCAAGAAGGTCATGGAGATTGAAATACATTGTAGAAAAGAGGTGTTCATGTCATGGCCAACCAGAAACAAAAGAGCCTGACAGGAAGGGGAAATGGATACTGTGTCCCCAGGATCCATGTTCAGTGGCTAATTTCTCGTAGCCCAATATCGCTTCATAAACTTTCCACAGCCTCTCAAAGTAATATGCCCTGTTGGGAACCAACACCCAAAATGAGATTATAAGAGATGTTTAGCTACAAAGCATGACACATATCATACTTCTCAGAGGGCAAGGCTGAACACCTGCACACCCATACACTGAAGGAAATTGGATCATTCCTAATTTTTTTTTAGGGCTCTTTGCAAATATGGTTGGTGCATCTTGGCTGGACTTCTGATGGAAACTCATTCCTGTCTTCATGTGTTTGTTAAGTCATTGTAGAGATGGAGTCTGAATACTGCCAACCCAGCATACATTACTCCATTTTCTGCCATTAATAAATAACTCAGTACCATGGAGTAGATCACTTATAAATAAAAGTGTTTTACTTTGACTCTTGAGCCTGGTCTAAGGCTGAAGGGCTACATTTAGTGCCAGTCTCTGCCTGGCAGAGTCTTGAGGCAGTGGAGATCATATGTCATGAATGGGGAGCTCACTAGAGACCTAGTCAAACTGGCTTTCATAGCAGATTCTCTCTCAAGAGACTCTCTCATCAATCCATTAACTGTACAAATGGATTGATCCATTCATGAGAGTATCCCCCTAATCACCTATTATAGGTCATACCTGGTATTGCATCTTAGTATCTCACATGGGAATTAAATTTCAATGTGAATTTTATAGGAAACAAACTATTCAAACTACAGCAGAGATGATCAAGATTTCTTTAATGGAGAGTTTAATTCACTAAAAATGCACACACTGAAGCCAAAGCTACACAAAAATTATTTAATATTCTTGAAGGAGTGATGAGAGATAGATAGAATTAATTTCTACCTAAAGAAACTACCACTTCACTGTATTTCCCCTTCAATAGAAAAGATGTCAACTTCATATTTGATTTTTCCCATCTGTAAAACAAAGATAATTTCTATTCTCCTTTCTTTTTAAAAATAACAAATATCCTGTACGCCTATAAAAGGCTTATTTAGATACTAAATATTAAGCCAGTTCTTAATGATAATCTGCTGACGTCTTCAGGGTTTGATCTTCTGAGAATTAAAACCCACTATACCCTCCTTGAAGCTCTCTGCTGGGAATAGCACATGGCTCCCAGAGTGGTAATTAAACTTCCTAGAAAGGCTGAGTATGGGTGTGGGGGAGGACTGGGAGACTATAGACCTCGGGATGAACAGATTAAAAAACAACAGCAGAAGCAATAATTAGCAGGTAGAGGGGTTAAATGGTTAAGTGATGATCCATCTGTACAGTGGTCCTTTCTCTACTAAACCTATCAAAGGATGAAGGCCGTGATAAGGCACTCCAAAGTACCCTAAGTTTGCAACAGCTTTGGAAACCCCGAGCTGGTTTAACTGATATAATTATTGTGGATTCATTGAAGTCTGCACAGGCAAGTATTTAAAGCACTGTCAGGAAGTATTAAATCTCCCTTCTGAGACCAAGACCGAAAGAGGTAGGACAGCTCATTTTTTACATTAAAGCCGGATTGAGCCTGATTAGTATTTGAAATATTTCTTTCCCAATTTTGGGCAGCATTAGATTTTGGCTAGTGAAATATAAATGAACATCAATTGTACATGACAACCGCTGATCCAAAGCACTTAAAATTCCCAGAATGTTCTTTTCTCTCTCAGACTGGCTGCCAGGGTCTCCTCATCAAAGCCAGCTCCCAGAGGCAGCTCAGTGGAGGAGGTCCCGTGTAATCCATGAGGGGTTAGAGAGATAGCTGTTTGTTTTGTGAAGACATGAATCACTATCAGGGCCATTACAACCCTTCAAGCTAGGTCACAGTACTCCAAATCACTTTGCATTTTGCTCAGAAAAAGGAGCCAGACACTTGTTCCTGCTTCTTTGTTTCAGTGGAAATGATACCGCCTGTACCACTCCTTCCTCTGTTCCAGGCGGAGGCCAGAGAGCTTAAGAGGAAACGCTAGCATCATATGTTCAAGTCACAATGGGAAACACAGACTATTGGCCTAGCAATTTTTTTCCCCATGACTTGGAAATTGGGTGAAGACTGGAAAAATGTTAATGGCCCTTCAGTTTGTCCTGGGAGAGAAATAAAATCATAGTCACTCCTTGGCATTCTAATGGGTCCCTTGCAGCAACCTCTTGGCCAAAATAAACAGTTCATTAAATACAAACCAATTCAACAGATAACAGTGATTTCACTCTTCAGAATCAAAGCTGTTATCTTTCCATTAGTCTAGGGTGGAAATATGGAAACCAGATTCACCTAAGACACCAACCTCACTCCAGCACTCTTCTCCCCAAGTCTTGATTTCAAGATTGAAGGTTTAAAATCTCTTAAAGAGCCCAGTAATTAACCAGTGCTGTTAGGCCAGGCTGTGGGAGTGGGGGCGGGGAAGTGAAAGGATGCCTGCTTTCTTCTATTCCTTAAATAGCTGCTACTTTACATCTAGTCATTATCAGCATAAGTCTCTGTCTACCTACTTAGAGGAGAGGAGACACCTGTAATTTACCTTCATGTAAACTCAATATTCTAACAGTGTAGCCTGGCTAGCCCAACGTGTTTCTTTGTTAGAGAACTGGAGGAAGCGCCTTTTGGGTGTTTCAGGAGACCTTTTCTTTTTTATCTATCACCCATGCAAATGTTGTGTGTTTAGCTAAGGCTGCAGCTAATAGAGCCGAACTAGAAGCAGATTTGGGATTGATTCTCCACAGCCCAGTCTGCTTTATGCTATATGACTTGAGCACAGAGGTCACAGTGAATCAATTCTGGCCCCGGTTTGAAAAAAAAAAAATGTGAATAGAAGGTAGTCAGTCATGGGAGCTCCCTTTTGTGAGGAGGTTATTAAAGTTCACTGGGAAACAATTTCCCCAATCTCACATTTATAATTGAATACTGCTGTCGTGAAGTTTCAATGAGACGAAGTATGTGAAAAGGCCCTGTAAATGCTGCAAAATCAAAGTCTGAATGAAGGCCTGCATAGCTATTAACTGGGCTGCATACTGAAGATCAGGGAGGCGAGAGAATTCACTATCTATTTATTTTCTTTCCTTGCTTTCATACATGAGTGCTGTATCCACACCGTTTCCACCCCTTCCTCTACCCCTCTTAATCCTGCGTTCCCGCGACTCCCTTCTCAAATTATGACCTCTTCTTAATTATTATTGTTAACTCTGTGTGTATGTATGCCAGGGTGTGTGTGTGTGTGTGGTGCAGGTGAGTGAGGTTCTGGGGAAATTACCGAGCATGTCTGAAGCAAGCATTTCTTTTCTTAAAGTTGGAAATATTAAAACCACAACGCTGTTTTACTTAGAAAATAAGAAAAGCGTATAAGGATTTTTCCTTTTTCAATGAGTGTTTCATACACAAAAGAATGTAGTGATAGTTTACTGTTTATTGTTACAGCACACGGATTCCAACTTGTGGAGCAGGAATAGTCAGCAATAGTTTTTCAAAGGAAAAGGTTCAATATCATAGAAGCAGTAGAAGAAAAGGATACTAGATTTTTCATGACCAGAGCACCCTTGTAGTTAACAGCTAAGCACTTGCTCTATTACTGAACAATAATACCCCTTCCCCTGTAGTTATTTTAACACTGCACCTTAAAACACTTGAAACAAAAATCTCACTGTGTTTTTACCTTAAGGTTAAAAAAAAAATCTTGGAACTTCAGAGGTATCTCACTGAGTAAAGTATTTGGCTTGTAAGTTTGAAGACCTGAATTCAAATTCCAAGCTCAAATTTGAGTTCAAATTCCAAGAATACATTCAAAACTAGATGTGATAGCCCTGGTATGTAATCCCAGTATCCTTGTGGTAAGATGGGTGGCAGAGATGACTGGCTAGCTGGCCTGGAGCACACAGCATAAGCCAAGACTCTCCATCTCAAAACAAGGCACAAAGCAGCCACAACTGAAGTTGTCCTCTAACTTCTACCGATGCACTCATATATCATAACATGTGTGTACCCAGACATACATACACATACAATGCATAAATAAATAAATAAATAAATAAATAAATAAATAAATATTAAACACACTTAATCTTTACTATTCGATTAGTCCTAAAGTGAGAATTATTTGGGAGTTGAACATCAAGCCATCCTAAGCCCTAAAAGGCTTATCCTTGCTTCAAAGTATATGTGATGTGAACAAATACAGACACCCTAAGATATACTAAAGGCCTACTTGTGAAGGAGAAAAGCTTCCTACTCCTGGCCCTTTGGTAAATCCTTACTCTGCTGCCTTCTCATTCTCTGGTGCCGACACCCAGGCAGCCAAGCCTCATTTGTGCTATGGAGACTTCATAGATCGGAGTCCAGCTTCAGCTTTGCCATTTTTGAGTTGCTTGAGGTGGGATCCATGCTTAAAGCTTATTGAGCCTCTTCTGTGGGAAGGATATGAGATTGACCACAGAAGGCATCCAGAAAGGTTCCTCTGTACTCACAAACTATTGTAAAACGGAATATCATTTCATTTCCATACTATCCCAAAGGGCAATATTTAGGCATCCGGTGCTCCCTGCTCCCAGGACCTTGTACCCCTTTGTCCACTTACTAAGCTACCTGCTTTATGTGCTGAGTTAACTTAATGCTAAGTAAGTCAGTTCTATATTTACACTCCATGACAATGGACAGGATCTTTTCTTGATTAGGTTTGGAAAGAGGAGAAGAACATGGCAGCAAATCAGTTGAGTCGCAGATGCTGCCCTTCTAGAAAGAATTAACCCCACCCACTCTGCAGCTTCTCTCTTTCCCCAGCCCAAGGCAACCTACATTACGGGTTTTAATCTGCCTAGTACCTTTGCTAAGCTGTTAGACTCAGAGACCCCTCCCCTCTAAAGTTATAAAAGGAAGAATCCTCTTTGTCCTGTAACAGGACAACAGCCTTGGCTCTCCTGTTTCAGTTTCTCTGCCTATGGATGGCTGATCCTAAAGGATAGTCCCCCCACCATCACGCCCCAAAAAACCCATCTTAGCACATCTCTGTATATATCAAATCTGAAAATAGTTATTTTTAAAATTTAAAACATTGTCTTCACTCAGTGTCTTTCCTGTGTGCCACAGGAAACAGGAATGCCTTTATTTAAAAAAAAAAAAAAATCCGCCGGGCGGTGGTGACGCACACCTTTAATCCCAGCACTTGGGAGGTAGAGGCAGGCGGATTTCTGAGTTTGAGGCCAGCCTGGTCTACAGAGTGAGTTCCAGGACAGCCAGGGCTACACAGAGAAACCCTGTCTCGAAAAAAACAAACAAACAAAAAAAAAAACAAAAAAAAAAAAAAACAAAAAAAATCCCACAACAATACTATGTGGTGTGTACAGGCATGCGATTGCAAAAGAAGATCTGGTGAGCACATTCGTGCATCAACTCATTAGGGAAATGCAAGGGAGATAATAAGAGCCAATCAGAAACTGAAACTATGATGGGGAAGTTCCAACCTAGGAGAAAATGCTGTCACCTGCAATTTAATTGTATCATTTAATGTTCTGTTTATCTTAATAATAGACAATCAGAATTATAAGAATGTGCATACAACCCAAGGCCAATAATGGTGCTAAAGTGGGGTAAAAAATAAAAGGACTCCCTAAAAATTTCAAAAATTGAACGAAGATAGAAAACTATGGTGAGATTCATACAGTGGTCCATTCAGATTCAACACTGAAGTTTCCTCTCCAGTGTTCTGCTTACTCCGTTTTTCATTCTGAAGTCTACTCAAGTAAATCAGAGACTTCATGTTATTTCAGCCTTAAAAAATGATGGTGGAAAATGATCATTTTTTTTCTTTAAGGAAGACCTTCCTTTCACTAACTTGAATTAATCCCTTACCCCCACAGTAAGTACATCATTATAGAAAAGTTAAGTTAAATATTTCCTCCAGAATTGTCAATTGTCAGAGTGAGATATTACAAGCAAGTTATTTCCTATGGTGACCAAAAGGGAGGTTTTGTGTGTGTGTGTGTGTGTGTGTGTGTGTGTGTGTGTGTGTGTGTGT
>JANHMN010000001.1:143005837-143038798 GCA_030674055.1 Rhabdomys pumilio | reverse complement strand
ACACACACACACACACACACACACACACACACACACACACACACACAAACACACAATGTAATTAAAATTTTAAAATAAGAAGTCAATCCCATAATCTATTCTATAGGTTTTCTCCTATTTCTCCTATGTTATCTTCTGTTTTATTTTTTTAAATCGGTTTGCTTTTACATTTTAGTCTGTGAGTTAATTCTTGTGAAGGATATAAGATCTAGCACATATTTTTCCTCCAGTATGTCAATCTGATCATATATTTCAAGTAAACGGTCTACCACTGAGTGCCATCCCTATCCTTTTGTGAAAGAATGTGGTGGTCTAGTTGTCCCCACACCATCTGTTGAAAGGATGATCTTTTCTCCAAGGTCATATATTTGAATGCATACTAAAGCACAGAAACATCCAGAAGTAAATTCCAGAGAGGGCCTGTCTGATGGGCAGAGACCACAGACCTTTCATAACAGCTCTGTGAAGTAGCGATTGTTATTAAATTACTTGTTCAAGGTCACACAGCTCAATTCCCACTAATGCAGAGTAAATTAGGAAAAAAAATTACCAGTGACCCCCTAGTTACCAGAATCAATGGAGTACTTTAACTCTTACCTCACGAGAAACATTTTTATAGTGTGAACTGAAGTCCTGCCAATCATCTGTCCTCTCTCCCAGATGCTGGCTTTTCTCTTTTCTCTCTGGCTTCCTGTGCAGGTCTCCCATCTCTTTGGTTATCGGAGTTCTCCAGACTTTCAACCTTAGTCTTTTTATCCCTAGTGTCTTCCCTAGGTGGTGACATTTCTATGTCATTCCTTGATCCTAATTGATACTGATGATTTCCCTAATATTTACTTGAAGACAGCACCGTCTCCACCTGACGTTTGCCACAGCTCCAACACCACTGCCCAAGACTGGCCCTACATCTTATACCACCTTATTCCCAGAACAACAGGAATCTGAAAGACTCTCAGGCATCAACACTGGGCTTTCAAATAGTCTGTCTTAATTCTGACATTCTTTTTATTCATTTCTTTCTAGATAGTCCCCATTTCCTGCCTGTTTATTGGCAGGAAGAATCCACTAACTTCTCTCCTGCCTCCAGCACAATTCCTCTCCCATCCCTCATCTGTCATAGTGTTAGGAAGGCCACTCTAAAAATCCACGTTGTTCATGTGCCCCTCCTATTTAAAACCCTAAAGGGCATCGTACTGGCATTGGGGAAGAGAAAATGCATCTTTTAATGTGGTATCTAACTCTTTTAGAAGGTAGACCCTAGTTCATCTCTGATGCTATTTCTTATGGCTCATTTGCATTCTCAGGAAAGAGCCCCATGCCTTCTACCTAAGAACCTTCTTTTGTGCTGTGTGTTTAGGAGGGGATGAGATGGTTCTTTTTATGTCCCCATAAGTTCATTCTGTGCTCCTTACTGTGCTTTGCTGTAATTAGGTGTTTATTGTTGTCCTTCAGTGACAAGGTGGCCTGTAGAGGCAGGCACAATGTGGCTTTAGCCTCCCCAGCCTCTCTAATCTGATTTTTGCCTGTTTTGTTATTGTTGTTTTAAGCCAGAAATATCTTTTTCTTTTCATTAGTTAATTAATTAATGTATTCACTTTATATCCGGATCACAGCCCCTCCCTCCTCCCAGTCTCCCCTCACATACCCCCCATGCCTCCTTCCCCTTCTTCTCTGAGAATGGGGATTCTTACACACACACACACACACACACACACACACACACACACACACACACTGGGTACTAACTCACCCTGGCACATCAGGTCACTGCAGGATTAGGTGTATCCTCTCCCATTGAGGCTAGACAAGGTAGCCCAGTTAGCGGAATAAGATCCACAGGTAGGCAACGGAGTCAGGGATAGCCTCCACTCCAGTTGTTGGGGGACCCACACGAAGACCAAGCTGCACTTCTCTGCATGTGTGGAGGAAATAGGAACAGGTACTAGGTCCATGTTTATTACCTGTTTGAGAGATGAGTAAATGGGGACATCTCTTGAGTGCTGAGTGTTATGTCCAAGTCACAGGGACCCTGAAGACCACCGAAGAGCTAAGTTTGATGCAACCACACAAAGATCTTTATTCCGAGCAAGAACTCTCACCGACACCATCACAGTGGGTCAGAAGTGAGAGCCTGGAGTCTAGGGGTGCGGGGTATTTATTGTGGTTACAGCAAGTTTGGAGAATTTCCATACGAGTCAGCAAGTTAATATTTTTAAAATTGCAATTCTGGTGAAATCTGCAGGAACCAAACACAGAGGCAAAACCACCTGACAAACAGGATGTTTAGGTTGTCTTCCTGGAACTGGAGTTTTGTCCCGGTCATGTTCCACACAAAATGGAGCTTTTTCTCAAAAAACTGAGTTGATTGAACTTTTACACTGAGCTATGATGACTGCTACTGGCTCTTCTACTTCCTCCTGCTTGTTTCTGCCCTAATGTTACATTCCAACTCCTTGCTGCTCTGTGACTCGATTTCACCACATGTAAACAGTCACCGTGTTATTTCTACATATGATATTCTATGATCGCCCCAGTCCTTGTCATCAGACTTCCTGTCTTTGAGGATGTAGGCACTGGACTGTAGACTAGCCACAAGCTAAAAATGGGAGATAGCTTCTGCCCAAGGAGCTAACCTCTGCTTCACATCCTGGCCCTTCTTGCCATCTTAATCATAATTGACTTTTGGAGTCTCAGCTGCCTATAAATAAAGTCACCCATCATTATGATCAATACCTACAGGTTTTGAATTGCTACGTAGTTACTGATGTATCATTTAAAATTATAACTGAAGTTGACTATCTGAGGAGAAATCCTTGGTATAAGTAAACAGCAACAAAACAATGTAGCTTTCAAACTAGCAAATGGAAAAACTGAATACCCACCCTCTCTACCCCTGCCTAGACATGTACCATGTGTCTTTCTATAAGGAAGGAGAGAGCCAAGAATGAAAACTCTATAAAAAAAAAAAAAACAAACAAACCAAAAAACAGCAGCCCCAAAACAGAAGAAACAAGACACATGGTTACAGCCTATAATAGTCCTAGAAATAGCTTTTGAGAGTCCACAAAAAAACCTTCTAATTTATAGTGAGAAGCTTAGAGTCCTCTGCCAATGGGAAGTTGGGGGAGCCAGGACCCCAGCGACAGGATGCAGCAAAGCATAGGGGTGATAGGTAGGACTTGGGACCAAGGCTGTGTTGAGTGGAGCTGCAGTTAGTGGTTCTGAAAGTGCTCATGGCTAAACCGGGATGCTTTAATGATTCTACCATTATCAGGAACAAACATCTTACATTTTCATGCATCTGCTTTCTCACAGGCTTAGTGGGTTCATCAGGGTATACCAGATGGAATGAGGATGCTATAATATGAGATACTTAGCCACATAGTTCAGTACCTGTCAAGTATGTGCCAACACTTTAGCACTGAGTTGGCTCAAGGAAAATTGGTGGAGACTCAAATGTACCTGCTTTAAATCGCAGGTTGGGGCGGTTGTCAATCCATGCTACTGAGTCTTGCCATCCCATGCCAGCTTATTTGTTTTTAGATCCATCCCAACTTTTTCCTGTTCAGCTCTGTACAGCAGGCTGACATTCTAGGATCCCTTGTCTACTCTCTTCTGATTCATTTGATGAGAGATTCAGGAATCTGTGAGTAAGAAAGCCAGCACAAGTCTTCCCCCTCCCTGGCTGACTGGGAAGTGTCTCTTCTACAGCTCCAGATCTCCCTGGATGAACCCACCATGTTTTGACCTCCACTGTGCCTTTCTCTTTCCTTTTCCCTCCATCTAAGGCTCTACTGAATTTCTGACCTACCTAAGACCTGAGTTCTGTTTGTCTCCTAACTGATACTGAGTTTTTCTATTACTTATGCAAATAACTCAACATTAAATCGCCTCTTATTTTTAAAAAAAAAGTGTGTGTGTCCATGTGTACATTTGTGTGTGCATTCCTTGTAAGAGTATATGCACATGTGACTGCAAGAACCCATGGAATCCAGAAGAGAATGTTGAATCCCATGGAACTAGAGGTGCTGGGTGGGAATTGAACTCAGCAAGAACAATATGAGCTCTTAACTACTGAGCACTCTCTCCAGGAGAGAATGATTTCCAGTTTGGATTCTGACCAGTGCTTTCTTATTCCTGTCCCCAGCCATCCGGTCATTGTCTGGAGTGAAGGGACACTGCCTGGTGCACAAGCAGTGTAAAACAGATGCTGCCTGACTTGCCTGCCACTCCTGGAAACTCTCAGGCCCAGGGCTGGGAAGTCCCTCGTTAACACAGGGCTGGAGGCAGTCAGCCCTGCCTAGCCTGAGCTGTGTTTGATTCCCCAACAGCCCCAAACATTGCTGCTATCTATATGACAGCAAAGAAATGTTTTGGCAGAAGCCAGTCTGGGCATCAGAATGCTGAAGCCCATATGTTTCTGCTAACTTTCTGCCAAAATGTTGTTTGAGTTATGGAGATTCTAACTTTTAATTCAGAATAAAAAAAGGAACTCTAACCCAGGGATATATTTTAAGCCAAAAACAACAAAGCAAAGAGTAATGAGTCAAAGATATAATGAAGATGACAAATGGGAAGGGCTAATTGAGACGGAAGGATGAAGAGAATGTATAAAAGGTTAGTAACTCTACTCTCTTTTGTATCCCAGGCTTTCAACACAAGGCTTCATTCTTGTTCTGTAACTCAACTGACTCTTATAAGGGAACTGAAGAAGACAGCATTTCTACGTGAGGGCATCTTTCCACTTTCACTACACAACCCTGGTTCACCCGGCCTGGCTGGTTTCTGAGTGTTCTCTCTGTAGAGAAGACTCCTTCCTCCCCAGTAGCAATTGCATTCCTCCTGGCTCTCTGTCTATCATGCTTAGATTGTTGCTCTGCTTTCAGCCCTGCCTCCACCTTGAGTAGAGCCACCTGTTTGGCCTTGGAAAGAGTCCCTTGCTTTTCTTAAGGCATGCTGGGTCTTTTCATACTTTCCTGTCAAATAAGGAGAATTTTCTATTTTAAAAATGTAGCCTAAACTGGAACACATGGTCCAGGCCTGGGCTCCAGATCCTTGGGAGCAGAAGGAAAAGAACTGCAAGTTTAAGGTCAGTTCAAGCTACAGATTGGGTTCACTGTCAGTCTGGGCAACATAGTGAGACGCTATCACAAAACAAAGAGTAAAAGGCAGACTGTGGTGTAGCTCAGTAGTCAAGCTCTAGTCTACCATGCAAGCAGCTCTAGGCTCAACTCTCAGCACTACCAACACAAGCATGAATAATCCATGTATATCTGTATACGTCTCAAGAAGGAAATGTAAGGTAGCACCTAGTACATAGAGATACCAAACAAGGAGCTGGGTGGTTAGAGAAGACCCCAATAAACAGTGCTTTCCCTCCTTGTGAGAAACTAAAATTTGCAAATTTATGAATCTTTAGGAGCTATTGATAATAATAATAATAATAATAATAATAATAATAATAATAATAAGAGGTGACAATTAAGAAGCATAGATACAGGGCCTCAGGGACTCAAAGACTCCAAAGGAAATGGTTTTTAACATGGGAGCCATACTGTTGACTGCACCCCTGTCTGTCTCCACTCCCCTTTAGAGAGCTCCCAGCTATTCAAATGGCATCATACTTCTGTTGCCTGGTCTCTGGTACACTTTTTCTGTGTATGAAGCCAGACAAATGTGTTGGAGGACAAAGACCATAAAAGAATCTTCACTATTCGGCGACAGATGTTTCTGGATAAATATTCAATCCCTTACGGAATGATTATAAAATGTTCCTATCACTGCGTCCTAAAAGTTGCCAGGAACTTCCAGCTGCCCACAGTGATAAATTAGTTATTAACCCATCTTTCGTTTCCTTGCCTTTCTCCCTTGCCTCAGTTCCCCACTTTATTGTATTTCTGGGGCTCCCTCCCAAATCAGTTACATGAAATGAAATCTTTGTCCCAGTTGCTTCTTTACTAGGCAACCAAATCAAGCCATGTGTGCTAGCCATTAACACTTTTAGCTGTGACAACTTGGAAGAGATCCTGGAGATCAGGCCTGCTCACTGTTGAGGGGCCCTCACAGGAGAAGCAGGTGAAGAGGATTGTTAGATAATCATGATGACTGTTAAGTTCAGTGGTTAGTGCTTGCATTGTAAACTTGACACAAACTAGACTGATTTGGGAAAAGGCAATCTCAGTTGAGGAATAGCCTCCCCTGACTGGCATGTGGGTATGTCTATGTGAAACTTTCTTGGTTAATGGTGATATGGGAGGGCCCAGCGCACTCTGAGTGGTGCCATCCCTTTGGCAGATAATATTGAGTTGTACAAGAAAGCAGGCTGAGCAAGCAAGCCATGGAGAGCAAGCCAATAAGCAGACTTCCTCCATAGCCTCTGCTTCGGTGCCTGTCTCCAGGTTTCAGCCTTGAGTTCTGTCTGCTCTGGCTTCCCTTGGTGTTGGACTTTAAGCCTATAAGCCAAATAAACCCTTTCCTCCCCCAATTTGTTTTGACCAGTGTTTTATTACAGCATCACAGAAGCAAACTGACACCACTCTACAGCAAATACCTACCATTTCCTATTACGATAAATGGCGCTCATTTCATAATTGAGAAAATGGAGAGTTAATGATAAAGTAAATCACACAAAACTTTAGATATGTTTTGTGGATATTCTTAGAATTGTTACTCTTAGAATATATGTTGCAGAAACTGCATATTCTGACCCTACATCTCTGTACTCTATAATGTTTCTCAACTTCTCATACAGTTAGGGTGGAGCTATGTAACAGAGGATTGAGTTGACTATGCCATTTTCTGACTTTTCCTAAAATGTCCAGAGAACACTAGACAAAGCTATCTGGACTAGATACTAGAGAACCACTAGAACACTAGAGAACCACTTCTCTAGTCCTTATGGCCCCAACTTTAGCAGTCTTGGAAGCCAGGGATGCAACACAACACAGCCATCAGGGAGACACACCAACTGGCATGCACTCCATGCTGGATGTGTTGGAAATAAGCTTTATCTTAAAGTCACTGTAGGCTGGGAGGTTGACTGCTCCAGATAACATTTTTGGTTTTATTTTTTATTATATTCCGGAAAATCAGGGGACTAATATATAACATTGGATTAGTGAATAACCAGTAGGTTATAAAGTCAAGTGAACAGGTCAGGCCTACTCACAATTACGCTGTGTTGTATGGAATAGCAGCTTTCAGTTTGTGTTTAGCCTTGAATGATTCCATTTTGTAAAGCAAACATCTTGACCCAAGTTACTCTATTTTGAGTGCCTGTCAAGCAAGAATGACTACTACATCTTGTTTACATAAGTAAACAACACAATCCTACTGGGGCACAAACTAATAAATAATGTATTTGTGTCAACAATGACACTTCTGTATAGAGCAAATCGTATAAGAAACATCAAACACGTGAGCTTATTATCACATGAGGCACAAACCCCAAATTTGTGACTATTAAGGAAAGAGCTTCCCAAGACTGACATACTGGACACTCTGGCCCATTACTCAGTTGCTTGTCAAGAGTTTCAGTTAGGAAAATTGCCACAAAGAAGGACTCTGACTTTCACCCCTGGGATCCAGTTTGTGTGCTGTTTCTCACAATGCTCAGATTATTCAAACTAACCTGCAGAATATCCTGCCATCTAGATGTGGTACTTGGCAACACAGCGTCCAGATAGCTTTGTACATGAGATCCATGAGACTTCCTTCCTTATGCCTCACAGGTTTTTTCTGTCTTCAGGACAGCTTTTCTGAATTCTCTAGCCTCCTTATCACTTTCCAGGCCATTTGTAGCACACATATATAAATTATCATGTGAAGCATAATGTATGGTCTGAGAGTCACTGTTGGTAATTAAGACTGAAATAAAAAACCGCATGACTGCCAATGGCCACACCATCAAGTAAAATCAGGATTACTTGGTAGCTTACAGCCAACTAACATGCTATGGGGTACGAATTTACTGTTTGTGGAGGTTTCAATAAGGATAATGCCACCTACAAGCTCAGATGTCTGAATACTTGGACCCCATTTGGTGGTGATGTTTGGATATGGTTAGGAGATGTGGCCTTATTGGAGGACCTATGTTACTGAGGGTGAGCTTTGAGGGTTCAAACACATTCCATTCTCTGGTCCTTGTTTTTAGTTGCAGATATGAGCTCTCAGCTGTTCCAGAACCTTGTCTGCCTGCTGCCATACTTCCCAGCCATAATGGTGACGGACTCTGTTCCTCTGGAATCTAAGCACAAATACACCCTTCCTTCTATGAGTTGCCTTGGTCATGGTATTTTATCACAGTAATAAAAAAAGTAACCAACATGCTCCTATGCAATGAATTTCTGACATTGTACAAACACAACTATGTCCATATTATCTTTCTGACATAGGGTGCTCATGACATGAAGAGACTATTATTAGAGGCAGGAAATTTTTTGGTTTATTTCATGCAGGGGTGAAACATTTAGAAAAACTTTCACCTTCTATAATCTGTGATATGAGGCATATGGTTTTTGGACTAGGACCTTTATGAGAAAAGGTTAGTCACTATAATATAATATATATATATGTATTTATTATGTGTGTGGGGGTGTGTGTTGGCTTCTATTAGTTATGTTTGTTAAGAGAAATAGAAGAGGTTGTTGGGGTGACTTTTTTTACATTGTATTAAAGTGTGTCTCTGAATTTTCAGTTGTTAATTCTGTACTGGCAGGCAGCTAATTGCTGGCAGGATTTTCAAATTGTCATTTCATAAAGCCCATTAAAGTAGAAACTTAAGGTTTCTTTGGAGAGTCAGTTGTGTTAGATGGTGCTTTGCTGGGGCAAACACGTGAAGGCATGTTTTCCTGAAGTGGACACAGGTGAAAGGCTAAGGCAGACTCATGAAGGAACATTTTCACTGAAGCAGACACAGGAGAGGGGATGTTCTGCTAAAGCAAACATGTGAAAGGACAGGTGGGGAAAGATTCTTTGCTAACAACACACATGTATTGGTCCACCTTTCATTATGTAGTTGAGTTGCACTTGTCAGGACACTATAGAGAGAAAATGCACCAAAACACTTCTGGTGATGTGCTGCGGTTTCTTGCCACTTTCATGGACTTAGGCTGATTGAATACACATGTTGAGGCAAGACCTGTGCTGAGACACATGTGCTGAGGCAAGGCACATGGAGGACACATAATGTTTGGAGAGTATAAATAGATCTTGGGGAATGACAGGGAGCGCTTGCCTTGCTAGTACAGCTAGCTGTGCAATGCTTATGGATCTCGAATCTTCACTAATATTTGATTCACTGAGAGGCACAGCTGAGATCTTCTGGAGTTCCTGCTGGTCCCTCCTACTGACTAGCCGAGGCTGAGGCCATCTTGTCTCTGCTAGGTAGCACCACTGCTGCTGTAAATATCCTCCAAATCTTTGACCAAGCTGGAGACCAACACTTGTATCTGGAAAGTTGACCATTTTCTTATGAAATGATGTGGAGTAAATGTTTGTTTGTGTGAGCATATAGTAGAATCCAACACCTTTCATGTACCTACATTACTGTTTTTGGTAGCATGCAAGTGGGTATTTCTTGACTGGAAAGCAGAGGAAGAAAGGCTAATTATCAGAAGGATGCTACAGTCTCATCATGTCAAGAAGTCTGAAACAATAGCTGTGTATCTGTTGTGCTGTTATCATCCATATGTTCGGAATTCAGCATTTGCCAGTTTACTAATCTTGAGCGACAGACACAGCTATGCCTATGTTTGCCAGTTTGTTTCTATAAGGCTTGAGATGTTCAGATTGGATTACATGCCCCATTACTCTATACCATGATCTGTGGCCAATGTTATAAGGTGAGAAAAAGTGCTCTTAGTTACGGGAACAATGAATGGTTTTCTTGTAATGAAACCCAAGTGTAAATCAGGAGTTATCTGTTTTATCCTTTGGCCTGACATCTGCTTTCTAATCACCAAGAAGAGAAGGAAAAAAATTAAGTTCCTGTTTTCTCCAAACTCAGTGGTGCTTTGCACTCTTTCCCAATTCCTGTCAGAGTTATCACTTCCATATGGAAACATTTTCTTCCAAGAATCCACCTCGTGCTCTTCCTAAGAATGAATTTCCAATGCTGACACATTTGGCCACCCACCAAACTTTCCTTTTTCTTTACAGCTATAGAACCATCCACTCAAACTCAGGCTTTCTCTCTTTAATTTCTCTCTCTCCCTCTATATTGGGGTTTCTATTTTTACTGCCTATGCTGCCAGGCATGGACCCACACATTCAACCTCAAGAACTCATCTGCCCTGACTTTGAAAATGCTACTTTTTGTGGCCTGTCTTGGAAAAAAAATCATCATCTTATCCCTTCCCTGGCTAATCTTTGCATACTGTTTCCCTCCAGGTAATCCATTGCCTCCGTGATCTTTCAAGTCTGTTCAATGGGTACATTCTTGGGGAGACCATCACTACCTGACAACCCTACTTATTATAACCTCAATTATTCAAACCCTCCTTTGAGGCCTGTGTTTTCCTTTTTAACAGGTCTAAAACTGTTGTTTTTTAATCTTTTATTTGTTGCCTGTTTCTCACACTTAAATGCAATCTTCATGGAGGCGCAGTGTTTCTCTGATTATTCACTGTGATGCAGCTTGTGCTTACAGTTGTGCTTGGCATATATAATTTGGTTTGTAGAATAAGTGGAAATTTAGGCTGAGCTGTGTTTCTACTGTCTCTTGAGGGGCTCTGAGGGGCTGGGTGTTTGTGAGGTACATTTTGAAGAAGGCAAAGCCAATGGCACAATTAGCTATATGGGAGCTGATTCAACAGTGGTTAGAAAACCTTATCTCACTTTTATTGAGCATTTATATTTTTCAAAAAATATTTATGTATTACTAGTGGGAGGTGGCATGTCATCAAGCACAGGCAGATGTCTGAGAACAAGTTTTGGAAATTGGTGACTCGAGTCACCGGGTTTATACAGCAGGTGCTTTTACCTCTGAACCATCTATTACTTTAAATATAAATATATATGTATTTATGTATAGATATTGGTAAATGTAGTATATGTATATGATGTATATGTATGTGGTACATATGTATGACCATGTATGTGTATATGAGCATGTATATGATGTATATGTGTATGTATATATAAATATATACACATATATTTATAATATATAAAATGTTAGAAATATATATACTTTTTAAGACTCAAACATGTGGATGTCTTCTCCATCCTCAGAGCAGATACCACATGACAGTTATTTGAATGACTTATTTACATAGCATGTATCCTATTTTTCAAGGTCACTGGTCTGTTGACTTTGGCTCACAATTTAATGAAAGGTTGGCTTTTTAGTCAGAACCTGTCCTATTCACCCTAGAATCCCAGGTGACATCAGAGAGCTGGCACATAGTAGGTGCTTGCAATGGTTCCACTGAATTGGTGATGGAACAGCTGCAGAATGGATACAGTCTATCACAGCAGGAAAGCATGGTGGCAAGACAGGCTAGCCAATCACCTTACACCGATAGTCCAGAAGCCTACTTAGTATTTTTTATTTTGATTTACTATAGATTTTTGCAAATTTCTGAAGAAGGGCCATTCTGAAATTGCTGAGCATTTGTTTCTTTTCTCTCTTAAATTCTGTATATAAAGAAAGTTCTTCCCTCTATTTATCCCTGGGAGAATGACTTAGGACCCTGAAATGGAACAGTAAGTTTGTGCTGAGGGATCTCCTGAGAGAGTCTGGGAGACCTGCCGTATCTCCCCAGAAGATGTTCTGGGGATGGTTCTAACCACATAGTGTGCAAACAAGACAGATTTTCTAAGTGCGGTCTTTAGGAGGAAATCTGAGCACAATGCCAGAGGAAGGCATTTGTGACAAGCCATTAGAGCAGATGATGTTAATGATGATGGTGTTGACAATCATGGTATTTAAAGTGTCATGGTATCTAATAGAGGAATTAAAACATTAAGCCAGAGCCTGAGGTGAAAGTAATGTTTCATCAAAATTTTCCTTAAAATCTTAGAAATCTATGCTGGAAGCAAAACAAACAAAACCTCAAGCAAAAATGCAATAGAGAATCAAACTCGCAGCTTTTCATAGGCTGAACTTCTCGAGTTTTTCTTACATTAGAGGAGATTGGTGTTTCTTCATGTGCGTGCCAGATGAACTAGCTGGCTTCTATTTAAAGGACGAAGTGTGTAACAAGCACATACTTTATAGCTCTCCTGGGGCTTGGGAGATGCTCACACTATGAAAGTCATGTGGGAGCTGAGGCTGACCAAGGGACCCCCAAATTCATAGCACTTTTTCCCATGCTTACACTAACTCATGCACTCATTTACTGCATTTATTTATTTATTTATTTATTTATTTATTTATTTATTTATGTTTTTGCTCTCCTGATCTGTTGGAGACATATACTGAGCTGAATCCACCCATGTTAATGGTGTTTAACTATACTCTCTTGGGTAATCACTATGCACACATACATGCAAATGGTATATAGGATTATTTCCAAACTAGCTGTCTGACATAGACAACATTTTTTTTTTTCAGGGAAAAGAACACGGAAGATCAGAAGTCCATTTTCCAAAGGTTGTAAATAAATCCCAGAATGGAACATCAAGTGGACTTAAAGGCTTGACTCTTTACCACTGGAAAGCATTTTCAGCTCTTATCTTAGGTCTCTTCAGTGTAAGGAATGAGAAGAACGTGACCTTAGACTCATCCGTGAACATGCCATATACTACTTACCCTTACCTATGGTTTCCCTACATAGCGTATAGCAAGGACACAGCCTGGAAAAATGACTGACAACTTTTTAGTTTTGTTTTTTGTTTTTCTTAGCTTTCATATTTGATTTTAGACAAGCCCCTTTGCTTCTCAAGGACAGAGTTGATTGTAAAACTAAGGCTTTTAGAATATATTTTCTTGCACATTGCTTTCACAGCTTAAGACTTACATTATTCTTTTTCATGATTTAATGTGCCTGTAGTTGCCACAAACCTCTTAATTGAAAAAAAAAAGGTCTAGTGGTGACATTTTATTGAGCAGTTTCCACTTTCAAGTCTTTGCTCCAAAGCCAATATAGAATGGAAAAGTGAGGTAGGAACAATTATAGATTAAAGAGAGTACCCGTGAAGAGGACGGTCTCAACCTCAAAGATGTCCTTTGTGGGTGTATGCTCCAAAGAACGTCATACAGTCTGGTACAAAAGTGGAAGATATTTTGAGAGAAGAAAGCTCTTTCACAAATACATAGCTCTGTTGGAATCCCACTGCTCCTGTGTTACAAGGCTGTGTATGAAAACAGCTATGAATAAGCTAGCTATTGTCAGAGTAACAGAAGTAACATTATTGAACTCCATATCCTCCAAGAAGAAAGGCAAACTTCAGAGTTGACTGTTACTCAGACGTAGTAACTAAAAAAGCATTGGAAATCAACATCAAAGCATCCGTTCCAGGGTAGTGTCTTCAAGAATGGGAGCTGGGTTGGAAACATAGAGCCATCATCCATAGTGGTTATATGATGACCTAATCCCAACAACTAAGCTATGACCTTCACCAACACATTGATAAGGGGTGATGGATAGTGAGCACTTGATCTCACTGATATTTCACTGAGTGTGTTCATACTTACCTGTGGTTTGGCTGTGTGTAATTTACTTAAGAGGGTAAATAGTATTTCTCAAGTAATTTAAAAATTGTCTTTGGGGCTGGAAAAATATCTGAGAAGTAAAGAGTATATTCTGCTCTTGTAGAGAACCTGAGTTTGGTTCTCAGTACACAAGTCAGGCAGATCACAGTAGCCTACAAATACAGTTCTAGAGGATCTGACAGTCTCTTCCAGTCCCAGTGGGCAAATGCATTCATGGCATCCACGTACACACACACAGACACACACAGACACACACACACACACACACACACACAGACACACACACAGACACACACAGACACACAGACACACAGACACACACACATAAACACACATACACACACAACACACATTATTAAATATATGGAAAAAAAACTATTTAAAACATGTTACTAGTCTTCCTTCCTTCTGCTTTTCTCTATCATCACACATGTTGCTGGCTGTAGTCAGATGCTGTGTGTACACGAGTCAACAACAACAACAAAACTGATGTTTGCCCTATCTCAAACAGTTTGTGAGCTTTTAACCCAATGCAAAACCTCCTCCACTCATATTTAAAAAAATAAATGAAACAGAGGGGGTCGAGGGAAATAACATTTTCATTTACTATTAAGGTTCTCAGGAGCAGCAAGAACTCACCACTCATGTATAAATGTCCTGACAGAACAGTTTTAAGTTACTCTCCTGTATGTGACATGTGCTTAGTCTTCTAGGGAAGCAAAAACAATATAATTAAAATGCAAGTAAACAAAATAGCTTTATAGTTTCAGTTCACTTCTTTCTACATTTATCAACATATCCGTGGTCTACCTCTGACAGCATCTGGTACAGATCAGTAATTGGGCAGCTAGACATTCAAAGATGACAGATGTGGTTCTTGTCGTCACATGATTCATATGCTTGACTCATTATGAGAAAGCACCCCACCCAAAAAAGTAACAGCCTAGATAGGAAACCATCTAAGAAAATTCTTAAAAATTGTGATATGTATGAAGTGTAGCTCTCTCCAATTGGTGTGGGTGGGGAAGGATTCAATTTTTTTGGTGTTGTTTTGTTTTTAAGGGGCTGGCCAGTGGGGATTTGACCATGCTCAGTGAGTATATGAGCAACACAAATTGAACTTGTGTTTCCCAGAAATTTTTTGTTTTGTTTTGTTTTGTTTTTCTGTTTTATTTGGAGGAGTATAACAAGAGTGGAGGGAAGACCTGGGAGGACTGGAAGTGAGTGTGATTGGGGTGTATTATGTGAGATTCCCAAACAATCAATAAAAGTATTATGTTGGGAAAAATAGAACAGTGGAGACAGTGAGGTGCAAATATTTATAAAGTGTAAGACTGTGCAGAGAAACAAGAGAATAACATCATTTGGGGGAGAAAAAAGCCAGGCAAAGGCTCTTCAGAAGAATGCTCTGGAAACTGATTTCAAAAATCAGACAGACTATTTTTAGATCCAGTGGTTGGGAGTCTAAGATGGAGTGGGGAAAGAGGTAGCGTGTGAAGGGCCTTGTACACAAAAGGACTTTCAAAAGGCATGTATGTCTGTGGTAGGAGAGGCCATAGAGTGTGACACTGGATGAGCTGGAGGATGAGGGTGAGTCTGAGGATGTAGTACTGATACTCGTGTCTCCACTCACAGTTAGCATTTTCATCTTGTAGCCTAGGTAATGAGAGCTACTGCTAAGTGAGTGTGGGACCATGATAGGATGACTTGGATTTTGGTAGAAGCACTGGCTGAGAGTAGCCCAGAGACCAAACAGGTGTCCATTGCCTGTGAGGGACCGGCATCTATTCTGCTGCGCTCCCAGAATCCAGGCTCCTGACACATGGCAAAGATGTCCATTAACCTGTGCTGTTCAGTCATGTAGGACAATGCAGCCCCTCCCAAAGAGCACAGGTAGGAGATGTGACTGCAGGCCTCAGCCCTAGAGAGATTTCCCTATTAATGAGTTACCTAAAGGCCAGAGGGCATAGCCAATTACGTATTCCTTTTCCCAGACCCCCAGGCCCTCCTTCCTCCTCCCTCCCTATTTAAGTCAGGCCCACCCTGACCTAAGTGGGGTTGCATCCAGATCCGCCATCCGCCATCCGCCATGCGCCATGAAAATAAAGCCTCTAGAACCCTGACTGCCTCATGTCTTTGGGGCCCACCATGGGGAACTATGGAGAAGGTCTCAACTATTGAGCTGTCGTCTAATCTCCCATGGAGGAGTTCTCTGAGTTCCGGCCACAGGGACCTCCGATTCAACCAAGATAGCTGAACCTGCCAAGTGAGTAAGGTAACCAAGAGTCTCTCACCCCGTGGGGCACCTCTGGAGCTCTTCCTCTCGCCCCTCTTGGCTTGCCTGCGGGTCCAGCCTGCACTTCTCCAGTCTCAACTCTTCCTCTTCCTCGGCTTTTAGCAGCCCCTGGAAGCCCAGGAGTCTGAAACCAGTCGACCCCTGCAAGCCTTCTTGTCCAGGAGTCCCCATTCAAGAGCTCTGCCTCCTGTGGGACCTCAAACTCCCAGCATGCCTCTCCATACCCAGGCAGGGTCCCCACAGTGCTTGCCCAGCAAGGTGTGGAGTGAACTCAGTCAAGATTCCTGAGCTCCAGTCTCTTTGGAGCCATGGAAATACAACACAGCCCAACAGGATCCCATGCCCTCGACCACGTGTGAGCTAATCATTCCCCAAAGGGAATTCTTTTATTTGATTTTTATCGGTGTTCATGCTTTCTGTATTATTACTGGTTTTTCTTTATTAGACAAGATTTCTTGGCACCCCAGTTCATAAAGAATGCCCGCAGAAGCATTAGTTTTCAACTTCTTCTGCTAACAGATTAATATCAAAAAATTGTTTAGATGCTACTCGCAAATTCACCAGGGGACAACTGTGTTGTTACACCATGCCTCATACGTCACCAATGATCCACTGACATCTCCAGAGGAAGATGTCAGCCTCTCAACGTGGCTATAGGGCTTCATACCCATGATTTCAACAAGTTCATATCAGGTAGAAGGGGTAGTCTCAAAGTAAGAGAATTAGTTGAAAGCTAAGAAGAAATGCTGTAAATATATCCTGTGGACATATACATAATCATACAGGCTACCATATACACTGACGTACCCACATGTTTGTGCGATCTCTCACCCCCTTCCTCTCTCTCTCTCAGTAGTAGTAGTAGTAGTAGTCACAGAAAAACTGAATTACTTAAACTTCTATAGTCAAGAATAGTAAGTAAAATTTCATTATTATAGCCTTTTTATTTCCCACAACTGAGTGATTAGATTTTGTAACTTCTAAAAAAAATTTTCTAAGCCTACATTTAATTAAAGACAAAGAGGATTGTATAGATTGTATGAGATACAGTATGAATTTCTACATATTTAGTGGCTTAGAGCAGGAGCTCAAATACATTCAGAACACATTTCACATTGCTGTAGCTATGCTTGTGGGAGGTCTTACTAAACCTTAGCTGCTGTTGACTAATTATCTTGGTTTCAGATAGTTAACTATTTACAAAAGTCAAATCTTCCCTCCGATGATAAAAATTACACTTGACAATTGTCAGTAGAAGATGCTACAGGTTTTAATAGCAACTACTATATATACTACCAGAGTGTTACACTGAAACAGAATTAAGAATATATACCAGTATTGATAACAAAGAAATTAAAAGACAAAAGAATACTTTAGTCTCTTAAGGTGCCCACTTTCAATTCACTAATATCTAAAAGGCTAGATTCCATATACAAGATCTGTCCTGTTCCTTCTTAGAGGATTAATAGTGTTAGTGTACTGTTATTATTATTAATAATTATTACTAAGTCATTAATTTGGAAATGACTATGTAGGTTTTTAAACATCTGTATAATAACGCTTCTCGTACACACTAGTCTTTGGCGAACCTCTCCCAGACTAAATGAAAACAAGGAGTTAAGAAAACATACAGTGATCTCCAAGCATATATGAATCCCCATGAAGATGGGAAAGAAAGAGAATAGACAATTTGAGTAATGTCATTTCAGCCTTCTGCATAATTTAGGGCTCTCGGCAGGCTGATTCGGTTTAGATCAGTGGTCCTTCACACAGCTACATTCATATATCCTTACATTATAAATCTACTTATTAATTTTTGCAGGAAACTATTCTGGAGGCAATTTCTACGCGGAATTCTTCACACGGGTGATAATGGCAGACATGCCATCTAAATTCTTCTGAGTTTCCTAAGTCTAGCAAGTCATTTCTTCCAATCACGAATTTAGAAATCCCTCAAGCAAACAGGGCAAAGCAATATTTTTAAATGGACAAAACAAAATCTTCATCCTATATGTATTTCCATTAGGGAGAAAAAATATGCAAATCTCTTCCTGGAGTGCAGCTGAGGGATACATAGGCAGCTGATGACAAGACATACATTTGAAATACAATTTCTCTGCAGTTGTTGGAGCCCCTTGCCCACCCTCTCCCCAGCTGTCTGGACTAGACAGGGGAGAGGTTACTGAGCTATGAACGTATTTCCCATATTGGAGAGGAAGCAGGGATGGCGCTAATGTACTGTGTATTCAAATGAGATCCTTTAAAGCAGAGTTGAATTGAACTCAGATGCAAATCACAGTGGCAGGAGCACTCTCGGCTGCCCTTTGAACTTTCTGTCTGTGTCCTTAAGCACACAGTCAAGGACTCCCAGCTGAGATGTTTAGCCTTCTGAGAAAGTAAACAATCTTGCCCTCCCTCCCTTAATACAGACATCCTGACGATGTGCCCGGCCTGCTAAAAATGTGTCAGGCAGGGCAGTCATGCGGTGGGGGAAGGGAAACGGAATGGGAGGGACTCTGGAAATAGTGACCCGAAAGTGAAAAGAAAGGCCAGGCAGCAAGTCAGCTTAGGACGGCACAGCAAAAAGCCCTGAAAATAAGGCACAGATAGTTGATGTGGAAAAGGGAAGAGGTGGGAATGAGAAAGAAAGGGGCCTGGATGCACAATGTCTGTGACTCCCCAGGATTGGTTCCCTGCACCCCTTAACCAAAGGCAACACTGCAAAGCAAGCCTCACACCTCAGGTAGAAGGACCCTTTCCCACCCGAAGAGCTCAGATAAGCAAATCAAGAGAGTTGAAGAAATTTACCTTTCTCTCTTCCCCTACAAAGATGCTATGGTTTAAGCTAAATAAAGCACTGAGTTTGAAACTGGATAGTAAGGGCAGATCGCTGCTTCCAATTACCCCTCTCTCAGGATCCTCTATTCCTAATAGAGTTCCCGCACAGAAAGTCCTCTGTCTCGAATTGCACTCTCTTGCTCAGGCACCTTAAACCACCACCCACTTTCTATCTGAGCCTGGCCAAGGAAAATTCTGCATTCTGAAGCACGTTCCCTTGACCCCTTATCTTTCAACCACATCCCCGCCCCCTCTCTTCCTTCAAATAAGTTTAAAATTTGCTGGAAAAATGATGCGTCTGCATTGAGAGAACGCTATCTGGATCATTTGCCAAGCAATGGAGCCCTAAGCAGTCTCTTAAGGAGACACCAGAGTTGTGGGGGTTGGTGGTTGTCTATGTGTACTGTAGAGCAGCTTAACTAATGCACAAATAAAATAGCCTGCGATCTCTTTAAAAATCGCTGAATAAAATTCAGCAGGCCAATTTAAATATATGAGCTAATTATCTGTTGCAAGTGAATTAAAAATATGGAAAGTTTCACAAAGCATACTGATTTTTTAAAAAATAATTTTGCTTCTGCTACTTCTGCTCTCTAAATGTCAGCTCCACTGGCAGAATCCTATCATAGTCTTCTAGTTTCCAGGCTTCTATTTATTATTCATAAGAGAGAAAAGATTCTCATTTCATAATACTGTAATGAGAAACGCCCTGCTTTGAGTGGACATGAGATTATGTGGAAGGGTGCCATGCCTGCTCCCTCTGATGCTTCCACCTCTTGTTATGCTAAGAGCTGTGTTTGTGCACCCAGGGTATTCTGGGCCAATTGGGCAGGTGTACACAGTCTTATGCTGGATCTGCATGAGAAACAGTTGCTATAGAATTTGACTCACAGCAAACAAGACCCCAGTTTCCTAACCCTGGGATGAATTTGGGTCATGGCAGACAATTGCAGCAAGGAACAGTATCTCTACAGATCTCTGAGAGGGCAGAGTGACCTGTCTTGCTTTGCTCTCTCTGGTGGTCTGTCTATCCCCAGTGCTCAGGGAGTTCTGTTTTACTGGAAAAAGACACCACTTCCTGTAAGTTTTTTTTTTTTTTCATTCTTGTAAAGGAAATTATCAACCTTCCCTTAATCGGAGTAGCAGCTATCTCACAGCAATTGTATTATCAAAGGAAAACTAGGAAAGCATCCAGTGTACAGTATTCTAAAACAGAGGGAGCACAGCCAATCAGATATTTTCTAAATAAGTGCTGGAAAGGGGCGAAGGCGGTGTTTTGTAAGACAAGTCTCCGATTCCCAATGGAAAACAGCTGGCACCATCTCCAGAATACCAGTTAGAGGTAATTTATGCCATCACTGATAGGCAAGAAGCAGGCATCTCAGCCATAGGGAAGTAGGAGGCTGCTGGGCATGCGTGCCTTTGTTTTAGGCAGCCAAGAGCAAAAGTGATGAAAGAGAAAGGTGGATTTTAGCATGCAGCACATGGGTGGGGAACAGTTTTTGCTTGCTGCTGGTTCCCACTGGAGGCTTACTGCTGAGTCACAAGACATAGCAGACTCTCCCGGGGCTCATGTACTTGGAAATTGCAAGGCATTGGAGAACTTGAGTCTGAACAGAGCATAGTTATCCCCGACGGTCTTCCTGGAATTTTCCTTGAGCAGGTGACAAATCTACTCACTCATTTTGTAGGGTTGCCAGGATGTCAGAGGTCAGCTTTAGAAGCAATGTTGAAAAATAGCTAACCAGCTGACAAGCTGTGAGATGGTTCTCTTTGGGAAGAGTTCATTGCAAGGGCACAGAAGGACATGCAAGGGTTGGGGGAGAGTGTGGATTTACAAAAAGCAAGCAAAACTAACATTGCTTCTATTTGCCCTTTGAGCACAACGAAATTTCCTTGGACCTAACCCTTGATCTCTCAGTTTGGTCCCCCCAGTGACTAAGCGGTAAACTGTTTCTTCAGGAATAAACTATATTTACTGCATACACAATTAACCATCTTTAGAGTTGTTTGCATTCACAGCCTGCTTGTTTAGAGGATCTGGAGAATACACAAATCAGCAAACTCAGCAAAACTGACTCTACCCACATCCTAGAAATCTACTTACGGGCTCTTTTAAATGCCTCCACGATGCCAAAGATGCCCTTGAGCTCCCACGAACAAGAAAAGCTAAGGGACAAATAACTGACCGCCTTTCTGACTTTCTGAGGGTTACCTTTTCAGTTTGGATGCTTAATGCACCCGAGGACAGTTTAGACCTCAGGGACAAAGAATTCATACTTTCATATTTGACCTTCCACAGTTTCTATTCTTTGAAGGTTACCCCATGGCTGAGAAACGGGGCAAGGCCTAGCTGGTGTAGTTTCCTGTTTGAGTTTTCCTCTTCAACCATGTAAACAACACTTACACACTATCACAAGGTACCTTTGTCCAGGAAATTTTGACCAATCAAAAGTACAAGTGTCAGGAGATTTTCTTATCTAGAAGCAGAAGAGATCTGAGGTTGAAGGCAAGGGTGTGTGTGTGTGTGTGTGTGTGTGTGTGTGTGTGTGTGTGTGTGTTCCAGATAATAATTTAAAAAAATGAGTACTTAGAAAGGTCACAATATTTTAGCTGGAGGAATAATAAGATGTAGGGCCCACTAAGAAGGATAGCAGGGACAAAAGCACTCCCATAGCATTTAGTATGACTGTGGTGCTGTTTAAAGCTTCACTTGTACTTAGTTACTGCATCTTTACAATGACCTGCAAGGGACGCGATAGAGTCATTTTCACCTTATAATGGTAGCTCAGAAAGTTTGGGCAAGTTGTCTTCTGTAGCTAGGGAGTGATAAAAACCAACTTGAACCCAGATTGGATGGTCTTAGAGCTCATGGTCTTAGCCATGAACCTTCTCTAATACAGAGGTATGTGCCCTAGTCTATATTGAAAGGGATTTCCTACCTTATCTACAATTACCTTTAGCTTTTATGGCTTGCTGAATCGAGAAGACGGTTTTGGCACTTTCCTCGACACACTCTGAATACTCAATGACAGGAACATGCTATCAAATACATCATTAAAAGATGAGTTTTAGAAATCCTCAGTGGAACTCCTAGCTTCCTGGGTACAAGCTCCTGGGTCTCTTGTTATTATTCAAAGTAAGCATACAGTGGTTGCAGGCTTGTATATTTCAACCTGCTTTCAAAGGAGAAAATATACTATGTAATGTATATTTGTAGCAGCCAGTGCTTTGTCAAAGACGTTTTTACGTTTGCAATGAAGTAGTTGTTCTTTTATTTGTTCGGTGTCTGCTTCCCTTGCTGATCTCTCTACTCTAGTTCTGCGCATGCCCCATGACTGGCACACAAGAAATATTTGGGGGACAAGTGAATGAGGAAGTGGGTGAATGCATAAAGCCCAGCTGCATCTTCCCTGTTCACCAAAATCCAATTTCCCACTAGTGGTTTATGACCCCGTGGAAACTTGGGCAACATTTGGAATGTTTACCCTGTGCCCTTGCTTGGTAATTCATCAAGGAACTTCCCTGTTCACCGGCAGATTCACATGCTTGCTTTATTTAAGAGGGATTTTGGTATGTCGCATAGGAAATTTTTTTCCCCCTTGATTATTTGAGCCTGATCTTGCTGCTGTGACATGTTTGGCTCAGACCTCATGTGGCACAGGACTAGGCCATCCTCATTGTGTGAAGTGACGTGGACATGTTGCTGTGGCCATTAAGTGGGGTACTGTGGATCACTTTACAAAGGCAGCAGCTGTAGCTATTACCCCAGCAGTTATGTCATAATTTGGTGCATGTGACACCTCTGTGAGCTGCACGCAACAAAAACATTTGTTCTTTTCATCTGTCAATATGTTTGTATCTCTCATCTCTCTCTTTTTTTGCTTCTTTTCACAAGTGGCAAAAAATGTATCCCAACTCCCAGACAATTAGTGTCTCTGCAGAAATATTCTTGAGGCAGCTGCTTTCGTACAGTGCATTTTTGAATGATTATATACATTTTTTCTTAATAAGAAACAGG
The DNA here is from genome assembly GCA_030674055.1 of Rhabdomys pumilio. NCBI lineage: Eukaryota > Metazoa > Chordata > Mammalia > Rodentia > Muridae > Rhabdomys > Rhabdomys pumilio. Next base: position 143,015,986 of record JANHMN010000001.1, on the reverse strand, counting down.
CTTATTGAAATGCAGGGACAGTTTCGAAGCACATAATAATATTCAATTAGCTAAATATAGGCTCCTCCTCAGCCATGTGGGTTAGCACACTCATCTGGCTCTGGAGGAAACTGAGGCTTTCGTGGGATTATCTGGTCTAAAAGATGTTGAATCTTTAAAACGGGCCAGAGGAGGGCACTTATCATAATGTTCTCATTTTACCTCTGCCTGAAGACGATACTGGATCTGAGTCAGTGTGAGATAATCCCCCAATTAGGTGCTGAAGGAAACTGAGCTGAAATGGTTTATCTGAAGTCACACAGTTAATCAACACAAGAGCAGGATTAAGCTCAGGGCTGCTGGATCACAGCCATGTGTGTATTATACTTCTTTAAAGCCATTAGTCTGTGAGTGAACTTGACAATCATTGGTGTGACCAGGGTTGAAACATAAGGCTTAGGTGTCTGAGTCAGGCATGGCATGAAACCATGAGAAAGGAACAGGTGATCCATGGGAAGGAAGCTCTCCCCATTGCTCCATTTCTTCCTTGAGAATGAGACATCCTGACATGGCAGCCTGAGGGGCGGTGGGCTGTGAGAAGCAGCTGGGTGCTTGGTCGAGCATGAGCTTGGAACCGGGGAATCTTACTGGACGGCAGGAGTTCAGCTCTGCTCCCAGGCCCTGGTTCTTTTCATTTAGCTTCAGCCCTCCAACAACCACTGCCACAGAGAGGTCTATGACCATCAGGAAGGAGGAACAGTGCCTCAAGCTCTCCCACATGCAAATGAGGTATCTCTAAGCTCTCAGACCAAGTCAATAGGCATTATCTGCTGCCAGACCCTAACCCACACTGAAACTGTATATAAGGGCTCTATTTAGGGGAAGTAAAGTGCTCAAGAATCATCCTGGTGTCCAAGAGTTTCTGTCACAAGAGCTGTAACACTTGGGGAGAGATCTGCTCTCCCGGAACCCGCCTGGGGCACCAAGCTGCCTCCTTACCAGCTAACTGGCTTTTTATCGGCCCAGCCTGGGCCTGGACTGGCTCAACGTGGAGAGACAAGCGAAGCACAGCGGCAGCCAGCGAGCAGAGGCAGCAGCGAGAGCAGGCAATCTCCCTTCCTGCTCATACTCTGTGTCCTTTGACGCGGACCTCCAGCATCAGGCCAGGCTGGAGACCTACAGACAGTGGAGACACAGCCCGGAGGCAGCCCAGAGACAGTAGCGGAGACAATAGCAAACCCTCCCTGCTCTCACCTTGTCCCCAGCCGGGAGATCATCGTGGGACACCCTCCAGAACAAGGGACCTACAGCAGCCTGTCTCTCCCTCTACCTAGAGAGTTATGAAGTATTCATAGTTTCCCCAGAAACCAGACCACAGGCCTTTCTTGATATGAGTGCATTCATTTTTCAGAGTGTGAGCAGTTTCAGATAGCATTGGCCTTCTAGCTAAACTGAAGACTTATCTGATCAATGGCTATAAGGAAGAAGTAATGGGCTGAACAGGTCAGCTGAAGCCAGTAAGGTGGAAGAGAAGACAGAAAAATAAGTCCTTAGTTTCTGCCATGGACCATGCATGCTGAGAGCTTTTATTCTCATTTGATTGAGAAGACAATAAGACTTTGCATTCCATATCTACTTTCTAATAAAGTGCAAGGCTTTGTCTGACTCTGAGATTCTTGATCAGGTCACTGTTGAGGGCCATGACCATTGTGTCCCAGTGTAAATGTTCTGGGCAGATAGAGCAAATGAAGATAAAATCCAGCCAAGATTTCGTCCCCTCACCACCTCACTCATCTTGGAGACAGGCATGCTTTGTCAGCAGTAGCCCCTCTGTTTTTTTGCCATTTCAACCTTCCTTCTCCTAGCCTGAAAAGCCAGATTTGGGCATACCCACTCTGTATGCAAGAATGTAGACTCCCTAAGAGCCTAGACACAGGTAGGAGAATTCCCTGAATTTCCTAAGAAGGTTTTTCACTGGCTACCTCTATTATTGAATGCTTGTTTCCATGGTGGCCCAGGACTATGGATAGCTCCTAGCCCTATCGGAAAAAGCAATATTTACCTTAATTTCACAGGCAACACTTCTGCTGAGTTTTCTGTGGCTTTCACTTTTAACTCAGAAGCATTACAAGTTAGGAACTGAATAAGCTCAGGCAGACCTGGCTGGTCTCTCTTTCTTACTTTTCAGATAGCAAAGTAAGACCAATCAAACTTATAATTCTGGGATGAGTAGGCACCATCTAGTACAGTTGAAAAATGAATAGATTCATCTCAGGGTAATCAAGACAAATCATCTTTAATATGTATATGCATATAAGACACATTTAATATGTAATTATAATTTGTTTCCAAGGTCTAAATCAGACTCTAAAGTTACTTCAAAACTATAGCAAGGACCAGCAAGATGGCTCCGTGGGTAAAGGCACTTGTACATGGACCTGATAACCTGAATACAGTCTCCAGGACCTGTAAGATGGTAGAGGAGCAGTTTTCAAGAAGTGTCCTCTGACTTCCACATGAGTATCATGGCATGCATACACCCACACTCACATGCCCCAAAACAAATAAAAATAATAAATTAATTAAAGAATATAACAAGTTCAGCCAGACTGGCTTAAACCAAGGGACATTTGTTATCTTATGCAAAAGGAAATTTGATTATCTCAAGCAACAAGGAAAGCTTCAGGGATGATTGATTCTACAATGCAGACATTTCCAGGGCTGAGTTCTGTCCTCTTTTGACCTGGTTTTATCCTAAAGCGATTTCTTCACATTGTCACATGATAGCTACCAGCACGAACTGAAAGGACACAAGTTTGTACTTATCGCGAGTGGCATAGAGATGGACTGACCCCTTATTTTCAAGAACAATAAGCAAACCGCTTCTTACATCTCATTGGCTTAGGCTTACTTCATTCTACCCAGCTCTAAAGCAGCCTTTGACAAGAGAGGAGACACCAAGTTTGTCCGAGATTATCTACAGTGAATAAATGCTGGGAATTCTCCTGGTATTCTTCCAAAATTCCCACTTGTGGTTGTATTTGAAGGAATACTGCCATTACTGAAATTCCCACTTGTGGTTGTATTTGAATGAATACTGCCATTACTGACATATGTGGGGAGCCGACAGAAGACGGCTGTCATCCTTGCAGCCATGTTGAGCCATATAGCCTGACAAGAGACTTGATTACAATAGCCTACAACAGCTGAGCACACTCTGATAATATCTTGTTTTAGATACTCAGGATCTTCCCTTGGGTGTGTGAGACTTAGAGGTATGTGACTTAAGGGCGTGACTTAGAGATTAGATTTAGAGACAAGACCTAAGGGCATGATTTAAGGGCTTGATTTAAAGGTATGGCTTAGACATATAAAAGGCGAGAGGCAGACAAAGAAAGCAACAGAGAATTAGGCATTAGGATTCGACACTTAGCACTTGGAAGAAGTAACTTGGAACTTGGAGGCACTAGGGACTAGGAACTAGGGACTAGGAACTCAAGATTTGGGACTTGTACTAGGAAGAGAAACTGAAGAATAAATGGGATTGAATCACACTCTGTCTGGTTTCCATTCCTCGCATCCATCCTCACTCTCTCTCTCTTGCTGAACCCTGATTCGTGGACCGGAGCAGCTTGGGACAGTGTGGGCTCTAACAATTTAGCCCCCAAGGCTTTTGGCAGTGCGGGTCCCAACACTGACAGAGCGGTCCATGACATTTTGGCCCCCAATTGTGGGACAGCTAGGGCCGAAACAGATATAGACTAAAGCATTCATTTAGATGATGACTAGAACTTATTTAGTCATGGGGGCTCACAACGCCACCTGTGCAAGCTGTGGGCTCTGCATCTTCTGCTGAGCATGAAGAGACAGCTAGATCAGTGATTGAGAAATAAATATGGTGCACTTTACATGTGACTGAGCTGTTGGATAAGGAGTAGATATAGGAGCTAGGTTTGTGTGCCACACAGGTCTACAAGGTAAGCCCATAACCAATAACAATGAGCATGGTTTGGTTTGTCATGGTACTTTGTATTCTGCACTGAACAGACTCAGAGCACAACCAATGGGAGTTTCATCCAAAATCCCAAATCTCATGCCCATTTGTAACGTGGCACCATCCAAGAAAGAAGATTCTGGGGAGAATTAGCCTCAGTTTTTCTAAGTTGAGAAAACACAATGCAACTACCATTAAAAAGAAAAAGAAAAAAAACCTAGTGGAATGATTTCTCCCTGGGAAAATATCATCTCCTACACAGCATTTGGCTGTGACATATTTTGGCTGCCTCAACTATAAGGGAGAAACTGGCATTCATAGGTAGAAATCAGGAACAATGAATAACATCTTAAATTGTCGAGATCAGCTGACCACACCTAGAATTATTTGGTCCAACATGTCAAGATTGAAAAATTCTGTTCAGGGATGATGACCAATTGTTAAAAACATTTTAAGAACATACATGCAAGGGTACCATACTTCTGTGTACACAGCATACATAGTCATTAGCAGACAGTTCCTGGGTCTTTTGAGGTGTGGTTTACAGGTATAATGTGGACACATTTTTCGGAGAACATTTATCAAACTTTTTAAAAAAGGAGGGTTGGTTGGAATCTTACCACTAAGATTTCCAACAATAATCTCAGCAAAATTCTTCCTGGTGATTAAATACCCACACTGGAAGCAGATTCGACTTGATTGATGAGATACAAGCAATCGAAAAAAGCCAAGCCAAGGAACAGCAAGGAACTTGCCTGTTGTGCTTCCCTGCCTTCTCTTATTCAGTCATCTTACTGAGTTTTACTATTAAGACAGGGAATGTCCTTTAGAAGCCTTCATTTTTCCATTAGACTGTTGCTCCTTCCAGGTAATTCCATACCATGGAGTCCATTGTAACACAGGACACAGTAGAAAACAGAGGAAGATGGGCGGAGATGGAGAGATGGCAAATTACTCACGAACCTGCTGCTGTAACTCACTGGGCTTTCATAATGTGGCAGGGAAGCCTCAGCTAAATGGTCACCAGCCCTGTGTGATTATAGAGATGAGCCATATTTCACTGAATTAATTGTCTATTATTGAAATTTAAGATTTTGCTAAAAAGAATAACTATAAATAATCTCCGCAGAATACGCTTGCTATGCAAATCATTACATTACTGTGCACTTGAGTATTTCCTTAAGATGAATGTCTATAAATAGAGTCATTGGGTAAAAGGGCATTCATAGTTTAAGGCTGTAGATTCTCATTTTCAAGCAAATATTTCAATGAGCATATGCTCAATCTTGGAGGATGGTTGAATGGTAATTGGAATTGTGAGTCTTCCTGGGTGGAATTGGTTCAATCCTATGCTTTTTCAAAAGCAATTTTGCCTGCTCACAGTAAATTTTAACCAAAACCTCAACTCTGTAATCTGGCACTTTCATTGTTCCTTTCTTCACCATGGAAAGGGGGAAAGTGGTTGTGATAGTGTAGCAAATACATTGATCCATTGAAATGCAACTACAGACATATTTAATTTCTGTGAAAATAATTGGGTTTGCAGGAATAATTATAGCTATCAAATTGTTTCTTACGCAAAACAAAAGAATGAGACTTTAAACTAAGAACTACTGGAGTCATAGCTCTGTTGCTAATCTTTAGGAAAAACAGCAAGGAACTTGCTCTGAATTAGGAATGTTTGTGAGCAATAACGGGAGAAGGTGGTCTGAATGGTCCCTCTTCCCCAGCAAAGAGTTGGCAAGACCCCGACCCTGATCCGTCAACTTTATCTGCTCTAGGTCTCAGATGACAGTCAGAGGAAAGGTGAGGAAACTGAAAGACAGGGTTTATATGCAGCCAGCGCCTTCTGTGATGCAAGGTAAAGGCTATGTGGCTCCAGGTTACACGGCTGCCCATTGTGCTCCCCTCCCTTCTCTTGGTCAGTCATCCTACCGAGTTTTACTACTAAGTCCATTTATTTGGGATGAGATGAGGATCAAAGAGAAGAAAGTTTGATGTGATTTGCAGTTGTCATATAGATTAGAGCAGAAAAGAGTCTGACTCCTCACTCTGGGTGTTAGACTTTTCTTTTTGTGTGTGTGTGGGGGGGGGGTGTTGTGCAGTGTGGTGTGTTAAGACTGGGTTTAGCCTGTGTAACTCTGGCTGTCCTGGAACTCCATCTGTAGATCAAGCTGACCTCAAACACAGAGATCCATCTCTCTCTGCCTCCCAAGTGCAGGGATTAAAGGCATCCGCCACCACTATCTGGTTGGGTATTACAGTTTCTTTGGCTGTGACAAATGCCCAAGAGAAACAGTTTGAAAGAGGAAAGCTTTATTTGAGCTCATGGTTGCCGACCATTTTGGTTGGGAGGGTGTGCTGAAATGAGCAGTTCAAAACTTGGTGTCTAAAGAGAGGAGAAGCAGGAGATGGAGGGAGGGGAGGCAGGGATGGCTGAGAACTTTTTCATTTTTTCTTGTGTTGCAGCTGACCCCCAACCTACAAGATGACTGTGTCACTTACAATAGGACAAGTCTTTACCCTTTACTTAGTGCTGTCTGAAATCACCCTCAGAGACGCATCCAGTGTGCTTTACGAGTCTCTAATCTAGCTGTCAATCAAGATTAGCCATCATATCCAGTTATTCTGGCAACCCACTGATCCCTCTACGATTTTTCCTATTATCCATCAATGATTCCTAAGTATCACCAGATACTTTCACATCTATAAAAACAAAACAAAAAAACAAAAAACAAAAAAATCCAAAACCCTTAATTGTTTATTCATCAGGAAAGCCTTCTGAAGTCAGTGTTTGAGGGAGTCTCCTTCACAGGTGTCAAGCAGGGAAGCAAACTTCGAAGAGATGAATGAAGAGACTGAAAACGCAGGTCAGGTTTACTTCCTCAGCCTGGATAGAGACTTCTAAAGAGTCTGATACCAGGTGGTTTATTGTAAGCATATTTAAGACACAGTACAATTTTGGAAAAAAAAAAGTTTCCTGGTGTAACACAATCCTTTGTGCACAAGGAAGCGTCATTACTCAAACTCAACTCAGGGTCCATGTTGTTTCTTCCAAGAAGATGGGTTCTAGGATAGGCTGCCTGTACTTGCTTAAGGGTCCAGGGAAGGATCTGTCCATTTAGTAGCACAGATGTTGTTTGGGCTATTAGCCCTCTCTGCTCCTGGCTGTGGCTGGAGAAAACTCTTGTGGTTGGGTATACAGATAAGGTAAGGGTCATTACAGTAGTTAGGTATCTCCAATCCTGGTTGTGGGAATTTGGGGGAGACCCTGGCTGTAATGGTCATTAAGATTACTAGCCACCTCTGGTCCCGGTTGTAGGAGCTTGATATGGCCTGGCCCAACAGATAACACAGATTGCTAAGCTATTAATCACATCTGACTCCCAGCTTTCTGGAAAAACAGGCTATATATTTTCCCTTTAAAAGAACAATCCTGTGTGGTTAATATTACTGGGTTCCCTGGAGATCTGTGGGCACAAGGACATTATATATATTAATATATAATGCTATTATATATTAGTAATATTGCAAACAGAATGGCTTAACGGAAATCATTTGTGCATAGAAGTCTCAATCTGAAAATTGAAAATACAAGCTCAAGGTTCTAGGAGGGCCATTCTGCCTTTGCGGGTATTAGAAAGTGATCTTCCATTGTGATTTCTCTCTCACTGCCTTAGGGGACAATCTTCTGATAGTTTTTTGACTTATTGACCCAGTCTTCCCAAGCAGTCTCTCTGTATGTGTGTCCGTCTTCAGAGTTCCTTTTTCATAAGGAAGATGCCATTTTGAGCTAGGTGTGCACCTTCATTCAAGACGATGAATTTGAGCTAGAAGAGAATAGCCTGATCCTAACTTAACCAATTGTGTTTTCAATTAACTTATTTCCAAATAAGGCTACATTCTGGGGTACTGGAGGTTAAGGCCTCACTGAATAATTTTCAAAGGACACAATTCAACCCAGCACACTATCTCCATCCTTTAGAAAGCAAAAACACATACATAAATGACAAGGTCAGAATGAGAAGTCAGTCCCCAACCCCCATCCCACCCCCACTTCCAGATAATATGGATAAAACGAGCCAATACGATTTGGGCATAAGCAATTGACATGCAAATTGTACATTAGAAATGCAAATAAAATGTAATTACAAAGATGATTTAATCACAGGCCAGCCCAATTGGTGGACTTAAAAGGGCCTGTGAAAGTCAAGGGAGAATCTTAATTTGCAGAACAGGGGCTTTCAGACATCTGAGACTATTACACAGGGCACAAAATGACTGGAGTCTGAGAGAGAATAGCCTACTGTTCAGCCAGTTCCAGGTGCTTCAGAAGGGTAAATTGAGGACATGATACTAAGCAATATGTAGGGGATCTCAAGATGTGTCACCCCCTATCTAATTAATGGTAAATCTAGGTAGGGATGGTTTTGCAGAACTGTCCAAGAGAGGTACAAACAGTACAGTATAAACCAAGTACTCCAGATGGGGTGACCAATGTCCTGTCTTGCCTGAGGACTTCCCAGAATAGGACTTTTCATAAGCCTCAGACAGGCCCAGGCTAAAGCTTCCCTTGAAGGTTGTATGTGAACCATATTGAGCAGTAAGAGACGACCTCTTGGTTCAAGTCCCATGATTGTGTGTCAACAGTGGCTAATACCACAACTCATCAGTGTATGACCTTTCCCCTCCAGACACTCTGTGTCTGTGTTTCCCTGCTGAGTTTCAGGTGTTTAAAAAGGGGGTCCTAGGCAGGCTTTGGTCCTTGGTAGGCAACGTGAAACTATATCAACTGGTGAAAGCTCCTCATGGAGGGGGCCTTTCTCTAATCATAACAACATCCTCATATACACTTTAAAATGATAGATACAAATCTAGATTATTCATAATCCCCAAAGAAGCTATACGTTATTGTTCTTTTTTTAAAATACAAAACAAAACAATTTAACTAGGTGATTATTGAAAGCAAGCAAGCCTTGAAAACTCAGGGCTGGCAGCCATTCTGACACAGACGCCCACCCTGCTCTATGAAGCCTGGGAGATCCTCCTGCTTTCTATCTCTAGACTGGCAGAGTGTAGAAAGGAGATGGAAATCCGTCTTTTACAAATCTGTCAATCCAAAAGGGCTCTTGCCTCTCATCATCTCCAAAGAAATGTTGCTGATTTGTTTTCAATCCCTAAGCAAGCCACTGGAGGGAGGGGCAGATGGGAAGTTTGGTTTGCCTTTTGCAATGGGCCTTGTAGCTGTTCTTTAACTCCAGGATCAGCTACTCATGCGGTGTAGAGCAGCCACAAAGAGCCTGGGCTGGAGAAAGGTGCCTTGGGTCAGAGCACTAAGGGAACCTTAGCATAGCACAGGTTAGTTAGCAAGGACTCTGTGCTGGGCTCTCTTCTAGGAGGAAGAAGGGGTGGGTTCCAAATCGTTAACCAGTGGCAGCTGGCAGCTTTATTGTTTTTTAATTAAATAACCCCCAGCCACACCAGCACACACTGATCCCCCACCTCCTCCTCCTCCTCCTCCTCCTCCCGCAAACCTCATTAAGCAAGAGGTCTATAATTAAACCCAGAATCTATGGCAGACACTCCTACGATTCATCTACTGCTTCTACGGGCAGGCTGTGGGCAAAATCATGGTTCTCCATTGCATTTTATGGGCTGACAGTGATTCCAGGCAGAGGCCATCTTTATTTGTCACTTAGTGGGCAGCCTGACCCACCCTTCAGAGCAGCTAGATGTGTCTCTTGTTCATTGTAGACAGCAGCCCAGTAACTAATGTGAGACTTCTGCCCAGAAGGGCTGGCCAATTTACCTCAAATAGGTGAGGACTTCGATTCCAAAAATGGGGGACTTTTCTGACCACACTTTCCTGCGCATTTGGAATCAGTATGTCTGGAATATTTTCATGTGATTGGAAGCAAATAGCCATGAGCACCTTTAACTTATACCTTCTTCTTTCTTACCATCTTACCAGGGATTTATGGCTACCCAAGAGAAGGCTTTTTCTACTCCATCCCCACTCTGCTCTCCCTCTGTCTTTGCCCTCCCATTCTATTCTAAAAAGTGCATGCATGTGTGTGCGTGTGTATGTGTGCATGTGTGTGTATGTTTGTGTGTGCATGTGAATGCATATGTGTGTGTGTGTGTGTGTGTGTGTGTGTGTGTGTGTGTGTGTGTGT
>JANHMN010000001.1:142962062-143005827 GCA_030674055.1 Rhabdomys pumilio | reverse complement strand
GTGTGTGTGTGTGTGTGTGTGTGTGTGTGTGTGTGTGTGTGTGTGTGGTGTATATATTCTTTTACCCTCCATTCTCTCTTAAAGAGTGTGTGAGGCAGGTGTGTAGTGTGTATGTGTGTGTGGTGTGTGTGTACTGTAATCCTTCCATCCTCTCCTAAAGTGTGCATGCATGTGTGTGCCTATTTGTGTGCATAAGTGTTCTGGGAAATGTAGAGGTCCAAGGTCTACTTTGAATGTGTTCCTCTATCACTTTCCATCGTATTTTCTGAGACAGGGCCTCCTATTCAACCAGAGCTCTTGGGGCTAGCCCGGCTGGCCAACAAGACCTGTGGATTCACCTCTGACCAGTTCTCTAGGGCTGTGATTACAGATATGGCAAGCTGGCTCCTAGGTGGGTACTAGAGATGGATGGAACTCAGGTCTTCCTGATGAGCAGCAAACACTTTACCCATTGATCAGTCTCCCCAGCCCTGTGGCTTAGCCTTCTAATAGAGTGTATTTGGGATCTGCTGGCTCTTGAGGTTGTTGGAATCTGATTTTTATGACAGGATCAGACCCCTTTAATAATTCCCCATGGGAAGAAAAACAGAGAGGAAATAACCAACTATTTTCCTGTGCTATGAAATTATATAAAACCAAATCCCCACCTCCACCCTGACACCCAGCTTAGAAACACTGTTTCTAGAAAACTTCCCCAAACGCTGTGAAACTGAATTTATCATTTACATCATTTCTCTTTGTGGCCCTGACAATTCATATTACCCCAGAAACTGACATCTCCACTTTCCTCCAATTGATAAATAATCTCATTTTGATTTCTGAAACTGAGAAACATCATGAGCCTAGCATACAAAGGAAGATTCATTGGCCTCTTATTTCACATGTGGGCTTCTGGAAAAATCGAGTCTGCCTCGATCTTTGGTCATTTACTCCTGACGGTCCACTCATCATATTTTGATTGTTTCTAAAAGACACCGTATTTTTTTTAACTCTTTGGGAATGATTTAACTGATCAAATACACTGCATCTGGTTGTTATGGTAACTCAAGTTCTAAAAATAATATGAAGAAAAGACCACCTTTAATTGAAATCACAAGAAGTTGTTATGGTAACTGGAATTTTTTTTTAAAGTAACTAGGTTAAAACACATTTCATTTTATCTAACACTTTGCACAAACAAATTCTGATTAAAATATCAGGTTTAATTTAATCAGTTAATTAATGTCACTAAATGTCATTTATCTATAACTCTCATTTACATTCACTGCTGAATTAGCCAACTTGCTAATTGTAACCATTCTGTCTCCAATTTAACATTCTGAGACCTGGGGCAAAAATGTGAGGGTGACTTGTTAGGCTTGGATACCCAACTAAGGTCTGACTGCTCTCTGGAGACTCCTGTAATCTTACATCTTTATCTTTGAAGTGGAGACATTATTACTAGCTCTGCTCTTGCTCCACGGTTGTATGGATGACATAAGACTGTGTATCCAGACATTTTCTTTCCTGAAACACTCTGAAGCATAGCACTAAATTATCATCACTGCAAATTCCTTTGTTTGTAGATTCATTGAGCAGTAAGTTAAAATAAAAAACTTTAAAATATGGAAACAAGCTTGCAATATTTACACTTAAAGGCTGCCTATAGAACTTTGAGTCGGGTAAATGAAATTCATTACGGGATATCTGTCCTTATGCTAAAACTCTCAAGGAAGCTTCAGAAGTGTCTTAAAGATAAAGATGACAGATCCTGTCTCAAAAACAGTGAAATAAAGAAAGAGAGGAAGGAAGGAAGAAAGGAAGGAAGGAAGGAAGGAAGGAAGGAAGGAAGGAAGGAAAATGGGAAGGGTAAAACAGTATTAAATCTCTCTTTGAGACTCCTATAATGTCTAGTGTGTAGAAAGTGCTTGAATGTATTTAAAGAGTTTATATCAGTACACAGAGTTTTAGCAATGCATTCTGCATGCGTGGGTCTGGTAAACCCCAAACAGCATGTCGGTGAGGGAAGGGGGGACTTGGATGACAGAGGCTTGGAGCAGTATGTGTGGAGACTTGCACCTGTTAGGAAGTTCACGTTGATCATGCCCACACTCAGGCAAGTGAGCTATTACTAGACTATACACGGCTCTGACCATTTTTGCCATCTAGAACTTGAAAGCCAAAACTTAGTGTTTAGACCTAAAACTAAATAAATAAATAAAACTAGTATTGGTTCCAAAAAGAAAACTGAACTCCATAAATATTTAAGCATTTAAAAAATGTAACATTGGACCCACTATATTAATTGTTGTGTTTACTACTCTTAAATATTTCATTACTCCTAAAACAATTTGAAGCATACATTTTTTTTTTCTCACCACACAGGAGTTTTCAACTATGTAAAGCCATTGCCAAAAAATCATAGCCAACCTCAAATTAAGTTAGTTGCTTCTAGCCAAATTACTCAAGAGAAAAAAAAAAAAAAAAAACAACAACATTTTTTAACCCTAAAAGTAGATATATATATTAATACATTTGATTTAGCATAGTGTGGAAAAGCACAGACAAGCCTGCTTGAATCTTTTTAATCAAATCTCATATTCAAAAACAAGAGGAAATGATACAGCGAAAGTGTATGAAAATCGTGTGTTTGTGTGTCAGAACAAGAGCATGAGTTTAAAGGAAAGGAAATGGGGCTGTATTATAGAAAGACAAGCAAACTGAGTGACCTGAGTCTATTCCTGAGTCTGTTAGGCAGGGATGACTGACAGACTGACAGACTGACAGACTGACTGCATGAAGTGTGGGTGCTTCAGTGTGTCAGGCTTCTGGGGCCAGCGTCAGTTTTTCTCAGTTCTTATAACTTTGTCGAAGCTGACACGGGAGTGGCTTCTTCTGGTCTTCTGTCCTTCAGCATTTTCCATGGGTTTGGGACAATCAAGCGTTTCCTATTAAATTCCCCACTATGTGAATACTGGAAGCTGATTTGTATTTTCCTGACTAATCTATGATTTATGGGACAACATTATTTTCGCCATCATCAGTATTGATTGAATCATTGTCGTGGCTCATCTTGGGAACAGAGTCATTCTGTCATATACATCATACTCGTCCCTGAATCAAGTATGGTGGTTTGTGGCGATATCAGTGCTCCTTGCAGGAACTTCATCTTTATGTGGGGTGGGACCACTTAGAATTCAATATGGCAGCCAGAAAGGCATCTTTCATTTTGCCTACCATCAATCAGAGAACATCAAATATGGAATTCACTTGCCAGGCCTGACTTCAGTGGATAAAAAAGTTGAAAACAATAAATTAATGTGTGACTGTCAAGTAACTTTTAATTTAAGTCTTTGCTCTTCTGAAGACAGAACAAGTATCACAGCCTCTTCTGAGAGCTGTGGGTACTGTCTAGCAATAAGAAGTAACAAAGTTAAAGACATGGAGAATTACAGGAAAACTTCCTTCCTCATTTTTCTTCAAACACAGGAAAGTAGAGAAGAATTAATGAGATCCAAAATATGAAAGTAACCACAGCACTATTTATGATCGTCATGTGGTTTTATAATGTCTTATGAAAAATATCTCCAGTTCCATCTGAATTTATAGTCCTCAATTAGCATATGTCCCCCATACACACACTTTAACTACAACACAGGGAGAGGACTTGCTCTTTCCTAAAACCTCTGAACAGGCTGTGGATAAAGTGACCCTTTAGCTGACAGTTTGTAAATGAAGCCTACTAATGGAACGGCTTTTAAAGTTTTTGTTTTTAATCATAGAATCCTTAACCAGACAAGTTAGTTCACCAGGAATTTGAGGCTGGAGCCCTCTGCTTGTCCCCAAATGCTCCTAGCTAATGATGTCGATCTGTCCCTCTGTGCTCACTTCAAAGTGGTTCTCACTTTCATCTTTAAGAAACTGCTTTTGTCACTGCTTCTCTAAATTAGCATATGCACGTCTAATTGGCTTGCTCTTGGGCTCCTCTCAAGGGGATGCTCCTTCTCAGGATTTATAAAGGGGCAGCTGCACAAGCTTGAGGTTTTTGGCTTTTATTTCATTTTGTTTTGTTTTTAAACCAAGCTATCATCTTACCAAGTGCTATTTGTATAGCTAGGCCTCAGATAATTGTTTTTTAGGCAAGTGTGTAGAACAGATAAGGTGAAGGGAACTCTGCCTGCCTGGGTGTTAATGCTGCCCACGGATACACTAAAACGTGTATCAAGACTGAGCACTGAGTATAAGCATCTTGCGGTTTTCCCTTTTGGCACTCTTGTGGTTACTAACACCCAACTTGCCCTTTCCTGTGAACAGCTAGAAAGCTAGACTGAACTACAGACACCAGAGAAGAGACAGCACAGGACTATGATCCATGAGGGAAGGCAAACAATCAGGTGAGCCCTAGGACCACACTGCTTGCTATATGAAAGCAGTTTGCATTGTGGCCAGGGGAGGGGTAACCCCAGTGGAGCATGGTGCTTTTGCTAAATTAAAAAGACAGAGATTAGATCTGGGGCTGAAGGAGGCAGCTGGGATTTGTCTTGTAAGACAAAGTACCAGAGTAGAGAAAGCTATGAAGAGAGACAGATCTAGTAATCAGTTCGCTCTCCATTGCTACTTTATTTTCTAAGCCTATTATTCTCTTTGTCATATGTGTGGGTTTTGTGTGTGTGTGTGTGTGTGTGTGTGTGTGTGTGTGTGTTTGCTTTAAGGCTTATAATATACCTTAATACTCCCGACACAGAACAAAAACAGTATATATAGTATAATATATCGTGACAATTAGAGTCCTTTCAGGAAGCAATGTTGATGTCATATTTACTAGTCTAAGATGGTGCATGCTCATCCAGGCTTGTAATGTAATCCAGGCTTGTAGCATTCTAGAGGTCAGGGAATCATAAGCTCCAGGGAAGCCTAGGCTCTCTAGCAAATTCAATGTCATCCTGCCTACATAGTAAGACCCTGTCAATACCAAACAAATCAGCAAGAGAAAAGTCATTGATACAGTTCTCCACTAACAAGATAAAGGGAAGGGATGTGTAAGACTCTCTGTGGGAACAGAAAAGAACTTTAACAAAATTTAATAGTACTGTTTTGATAGTCTTTCAGCAAATTGGGAACAAGGAAGAATAAACATTCTTTGGCAAATAACATCTACAGAAAGGGGGGGGGGAAGAAGCAGATATTCTTAGTGATGAAAACAATGATCCTCCATTTATTGGAAAGAAGGCAAGACAGTCTACATACTGCATTTAAGATCATAGTCTTCTAGCCAATGTGATAAGACAAGAATAATAAATATACATTTTGAAAGGCATATAAACCCAATCTTTATTTGTTGACCATGTATTGAGAAAATTACTATGTATTTGGAATAAAAAGAAACTAGAACTAATAAATCAACCATCAAGGTCAATTATATGTCATTTTGTACGAGATCAATCATAAAGCCATATTTCCACATATTATCAACAAACAACTCAAAAACAATTTAAAATATTCTTTAAAATATTGAAGATGGGACTACAGACAAGGCTCAGAGGTTCAAAGCACTGGCTCCTCTTGCAGAGGATCTGAGGGTACTCATAGCTAGATGTAACGCTAATAGCAAGATGTATCTAGAGGATATGATGCCCTCTTTTGGTCTCCAAGATTACCTGTACACACACACATACACACATATTAAAGAGACAGGACATGGTGGTACATGCCTGTAATTTTAGCACTGAGCAATCTGAGACAAGATGATAGATAATGAGTTCAAAAGTAGCAAAATAAGTAAATAAATCAAAGACCACGAAATAGAAATATTCACGATTAACAAATTATATGTAAGGTTAGGACATTAAAAACTATAAAGAAGTGCTGAGAAGACTGAAGAAGATGTCAGTAAAACGTTAAATTAATCCCTAAATTAATCTTCACATCTAGTGCTGTCTAGGTCACTCTTAGCAGGGTTTTATGTACAGTTGACAAATTAATTCTAAAATTTATGTTGAAAGGGAAAGATCCAGAAAAACATTTTGGGGAAAAGGAGCAAATTTGAAAAACTTTCACTCTTTGTTTTCAAGACTTATTATGACATTAAAGTAATAATGACACAGCAACATAGTTAAGAGAATAAATATAGATGAATAAGTCAGAGCAGAGACAGCTAATATGGACACATGGTTTCTGACAAAGATGCCTGGGCAATCCAATAAAGACAGAAAAAACATTTGGACTAATGACTGAAAGAAAGAAATTAGAAAATCCCAAAGGAATCAACCCCTGATACTTATATTGAATCTTGTCATTCTAAGCAGGTCTTAGAATGACTAAATCTGCTAAGCAAACTTTATGTAGAATCAATCAATAAATTCTAAAATATATACTGAAATGTAAAGATGTTTTTAAAAACTAAATCTAAAAATAATGAACTTTAAGAAAAAACATGGCCAAAAGGCTTTTATTTTTATGAGTGAGCATTGTCAAAATGGAAAGCCAAGACTGATTGATAATATACAAAATATGTGTGCATAACAAAAGACTTGTAACATAGCATGTGAAGAACACTTACAAAACTCAGGAGGCTGAGGCTGGTGGATTGACAAGAATTAGAGCACAGCCTGGGCTACATAGTAAATTCCAAGCTAGCCTGAGCTATATAGAAGAAGGCCCCATCTCAAGAACCTTTAAGTCATCTACCATGGTAGTTAAGATATACACATTCTGTTGTATGTAAATTACCTTCTACTGAAGTCAAAATTCAAAAAACATGTTTTCACATTTGTTTCCTTCCAAATGCATTTCTGATTTATTTGATTTTGGTCTGAAATTGGTTCTTTACTGCTGCATTTGTTGTTTTGCTTTTTAAAGAAGATAATTCTATATTGATCTTACCATATATATTAAATACAGACCTTTTTACTAAAATACTTATGACTCTATCCTTCTAGTAATGCCTCAGGGCATTGCTTAGAGTTGTTTCAATCAATTAGAAGTAAAATAACAGGCTGTCACTCAAAGCAGAACAGGGACTGTTGAAAAGCTCTGTCCCATAGTAGAGGGAGTTTCTTTCAGAAGCTGTGTGAATTTTTTGGCCTTAACAGATGACTTGTAGAATTTTATTCTTGTCTAGAAAGGAAAAAACAAAATTAGTTCTGCTATTTTGTTCTTTAATGACTCAGAATACACATATTTATGTCATTTTTTGCATTTCTAAAAAAAAAAAACCCTCAAGATTGCATCAAGAACACAAGAAAGAGAGGATAAGACAGGGAAGTCAAGTGGGAGAGAGGGAGGGAGGGAAGAGAAGAAAGGAAAGGAGGGAGGGGGAGGGGGAAATGAAGAGTAAGAGGGACAGGGAGAGGAACAGGGAGAGGGAGAGGGAGAGAGGGAGAGAGAGAGAGAGAGAAAGGGAGAGGGAAGGGGAGAGAAGGAGAGGGAAATGGAGAGAGGGAGAGAATATAAACAAGATCCTGCTTTCTGAAAATTGAGACCTGCATGGCTGTGGACCACTCACTGTTACTCACCTGTGCTTCTGTAGCCAAAGAGTAAATGAAACCAACATACTGGGTATACAATGGTAAAGAGAAATGGAGGAAGGAGGAAGAGAAGGAGGAAAGAAGGAGGAAGAAAGGAGGGGAGGGGGAGGGAAGAGGAGAAGGGAGAGGAAGAGGGTGAAAAGAAGGGTGAAGAGGAGGAAGGTGAGGAAGAGAAGGATGGAGGAGGGGAAGAAGGAGGAAGAAAAAGAAAAGAAGAGAAGAAGAAGAAGAAGAAGAAGAAGAAGAAGAAGAAGAAGAAGAAGAAAGACACAAAGCACAATGACACTAACCCAAAGAAAAAAACTGGATGGAAGACAGGATGTAATTACTACAGGATGCAATTACTACAGGATGTGATTACTGAATCCATGCAGCAAATGTACAGAGATGCAAGTTATGGCCCTTGTATACCAGGAGAGCTTCTGCAGTTGATGCAATCCCTTTTCCATTATCTATGCATCATCATCTTACCCTTAGCTAAAGCCTTATGCTGCTTGGGTTTTTGTGGTTTTTTTTTTTTTTGTTTTGTTTTGTTTTTGTTTTGTTTTGTTTTTTTGTTTGTTTGTTTTTGTTGTTGTTGTTGTTGTTGTTGTTGTTGTTTTGGGGGGGCAGTTGACACAGTTCTGAGCCTCAGAGATTCAATTTGCACATTATACCAGTTTTCCATTGACTTTAACTCTAGTATACAAAGATATAATATATCACAAAAGTATTCTTTAATTTTACCTACTATACAGTAGAAACATTTTTACCTTTCAATCCACATTAATGCATAAACTAACAATGTTTCCCCCCCCATTCAAATGTATTTTTAATTACAAAGGTACAATCTGTTTGAATTTTAAAAGCCAGTATGTTTTCTTTTAAATCCTTACAGATATAGTTTTTTTTTTTAATTAAGTGAAAGTATGAAGCAAAATTTTTATTTTTACCCCTTTTTAAATTTTTCCTTGGAGGTAGCTATATCTGTGGGTTAATGTGATATCTTGCAGACCTCTCCTGATATATAAATAAGTAATGTACTTGTGTCCTTGGTGTGTAGAGCCATGTCAAAGGCAGCTGTCTTTGGTATATGTTGACGAGCCCTAAGATGACTAGAGAGCAAACAGTGGGAAGTAAATGGGCACAGGCAAAGTGCATGGCTAATTTGGTTAATCAACTCTATCCTGAGTAGTATGGCTCTGGCAACACAGCCTGCTGCAAGCTCCCAGCAGGGAAGAAAGAGGGAGCTAGCATGGGGGTAATTAACTGAATATCACATCTCATTGAGCTTGATCTAAGCTGCTGTCCATGGCTGAGACCCTGACTGGAGAGAAGCCCACAAGGAGCAGTTGGGGGAGCCCAGGGGCAGCAACTGCTCTTGGCTTTAGTTTGAGTTTATGGAGAAGCAGCTGGAAGGAGCTGGATGTTGGCAAAAGTGAGCAGGTGTAGAGTGAGGGTTTCAGAGACAGAACCCAATGCATTGGGCCAGGTTCTGGATTGGTTCGTTCTAGCCAGAAGCTAAGTGACATTATGGGAGCCAGATGCTGACAAGGCAATGTCAGTGACACAGAATCCAGAGGTTTTCAGGGGAATGGTTTGGATCCTAAACCTTTCTGGCTTTCCTTCCTGGGCACCACAGTGACTAAACAATGACTTTTAAATTTATTGGGTGTGATGGTTTGAATATGCGTGGCCCAGGGAGTGGCACTACTTGAAGGTGTGGCCTTGTTGAAGTAGGTGTGGCCTTGTTGGAGGAAGTGTGTCACCGTGGGCTTGGGCTTTAAGACCCTCATCCTAGCTCTCTGGAAGCCTATCTTCTGTTTGCCTTTGGCACTGGAACAAGATGCAGAACTCTCATCTCTTCCTACACCATGCCTGCCTGGAGGCTGCCATTCCTCTACCTTGATGATAATGGACTGAACCTCTGAACTTGTAAGCCAGCCCCAAACAAATGTTGTCCTTGTAAGAGCTGCCTTGGTCATAGTGTCTCTTCACAGCAGTAAAACCCTAACTAAGACACTGAGATTCTGTGTTTCTCTTTGGAAGTACTATGAACCAGACAAATGCGTCTTAACATGTGTGATAACAGTGCCATGTAAAATAGGTTCAACGTCCTTAATGTCCACTGTGTTTTACTTATTCAGTCTTTCCTGCCCCTCATCCCCACATCCTACAACATTGACAGCCACTGGTCTTAGTATCTTAGTAGTTTTCTCTTTTCCAAAAATGTTGCATAAGTAGAATTGGATCATTCCTTTTGTAGATTGGCGTCCTTCACTTGGAATATGTGTTTAAGGTTCATGTGTTTTTGTGAACTTGATAAGTCATTCCTTTCATTACTAAATAGTATTCCATACTGTGAGTGTTTCACCATTTAGCTAGTAACCCACTGAAGGATATGTTGATGGCTTCTTATTTGGGATGATTACAAATAAAGCAGCCATAAAAATGTGAACATAGTTTTTTGTGCAGATATATTTTTTTCAAATTAGTTGGTACATGATTGCTATTTGGTAAGGAAAAACCGCATTAGCCTTGTAAGACACAGTCAAGCCATCTTCCAAGATGGCTGAGCATTTTGAATTTGCATCATCAATGGATGAGGACACAGCATCTTCAATGGCCATTGGTACTGTTAATGTTTGGGATTTTTTAAAATCATTTAGCTATAGGTATGTACTGGTGTTGCTATGCTTTTTTAATTTGCATGTCCCCAATGACATGATTTGGGGCATCTTTTTATATGCTTATTGGCCATCTGTGTGTTTTTTATAGTGAAGTGTTGGTTCAGATCTTTTGCCCATTTTTTAATTGGGCTGTTTACTTTCTTAATCCTGAGTTTGAAGAGAGTTTCATATATTTTGGTTACAAATCTTTTATCAGATATGTGATTTGCAAATGTTTTCCTCCCAGTCTATGGCTTTAGTTTTCAATTCTGTTAACAATGTCTTCACAGAGCAGATTTTAAATTTTAATAAAATTCAACTTATTAAAAAAAAAGTCAAATTTTAACAAGGCCCAATTTTCATAAAATACAAAGTAAAATTTATTTTTTCTTTCATGAACAATGCATCTTTTTAAAATTCAGAAACATAACTGATTCAAATGTCATGCAGATCTCCCAGTTTTCTACTAGAAGTTGGTTAAGGTTTCTGCTTTATATTTAGTCTTAGTCAAGGGTTTCCTTGATTGCTTGTGGTACTAGGAAAGGAACCCATAGCCTTGATCATTCAAGGCAAGAGTTTCTGCTTTGAACTTTACTTCCTACCCACTTATTAGTATTTAAAATTGCAGGATTTTTATAAAATGGAAATTTACTTAAGCAGGCATATTTTTCTTTCTGTATCTTTGTGTTCTCACATGAAACTGGTGGTCTCTCTCTGGTCTCATTAATGGGAAGAGTTTAGAGACAAATTCAGAAAGAAGCTTGAAGACAATTTTATTATAGTAGGAAAGAAAAACAGTGCAGTCCAGCTATAAATCTCAGCAATTGCTGGGAGATGGAGAGGAAAAAGACAGTAAATCGTGGCTTTAAGAAAACAGGCAGGTTTGTAACAGAGGTCAGCCAAAAGCCACGTGGCAGGCAAGTAATTGCATGGCAGAAGGGAAGGGGAAGTTTCACCAAGAGTGAGAAAAGCCAGAGTCTCCTGGAAAGCATCTCCAGGCTTTATCCAGTATCTGAAAGAAAAAGATAAAAGAGAAGAAAAGGGAAAAAATTACCATTTTCTGAGTAGCTCCGAACATCAGGCAGGCAACAGTGCTGAGTGACTGCTTGGGGGAGAGGTATCTGGGAAAGATAAGTATAATAATTATCTCGTTAAGGAGATAATTATTCCTCCCGTTTTCTTAGCATGGCTTTAAGTGAATCGGTCTTCCTGATTGGTGGTCTCTAGGACAGATGATTGACAGGCTCAGCTGGATTAAGTCTTAAAAGAGGAACCAATAGTATGTGATGCTCTAATCGTTGGAGCCAATCAAAATGTCATGACTCCATCCAGAGCGGAGGATGAAGTTCTTCCTTTGACTAGGAGGAAACAGTTTTCCTCTAACAGGCCTCAACAAAACCCTGATACCAGTCCTTAATGCTCTCCAAGATTACTATAACAGTTAGATAATTCAGAGCCTCATCTCCCTCAAGAATGGATCCAAACAGAAAACAAATGATTATCTCAATACAAATGCTTTGATGAGTTCAGAAAGGACTTGTTCCTAACATGACTTTAAGAGTGGTACCTCAGTAACTCACCAGTCTGCTCCTTACAGTCGTTACATACATTGATAGACATCAAAGCCATATACAGTTATGACATTTTTCACTTCTGCTGGAATGGAAGGAAGATTGGGGAGAAATGTCATGGAAACAGCATGGTTGAAGAGGAGCAAAGTGTAGAGGATACAGGCAACTTTCATGCAATTAAACTGTCATGGCCCTTGAGGTCACTCTAAGGACCACAGTCCTCTCCGAGTGAGACAAATTGCAGATTCCTTATTTCCTTCTCCTCATTGGTCAAAGAGTCATTTACTTCTGTTCATTCTTGGAAGAACACTACCTTAATAACAGTGTAAATGTTGATATGTATTATTCCTTCTGACTTCTAATTTTTAAATAATTGCAGTAGTAATTTTTTCCTTAACGTAATAATGAGTTCTTTGTAATCAAAGTATACTGTATATTTTACTTTTTGTAATTGAATATCTGCATGGTCTTCTTAGTTTTGGGTTGGAGTTTTATTAATGTTGATAATAAGCATGTTATAAAACTGAGTGGTATGAACTGTGATTTATATTTTCTATCACCCTGCCAAAAAAAAGTAAGAGGTGTATTAAGGCTTCCATTTAATATTATATTTCTACCCATTTCTCCTAGTCAGAGCAGATTTCACTTTTTGTATTTCGATGTTATGTTATCTGCTGTCAATTTTATATTCATTGTGAAATGTATTTTTCCGTTTAATGTTTTTACCTTTAAGTTTTATCATGTTATTATTCTTTTGGGGATTACTCAGATGTGCTTGACAACCTTTTAATCATTTAGCACGGTTTTGTTTTGGTGATATTCCCGCCCCCCCACCCCCAGTATAGTCTTTGGAGAATTCACATAGACTTCTCATCCTGTTCAATATAAATATTTTAAATATATTGTCTTTTAATGAAGAATTTTCTCCAAAACTGTGCGTATGATCTTAATGAACACATCTGTCCATATTATGTGTGCTGTCTTATTTAGTAATTTTTTTTAAACTCCTGCACGCCCTTCTTCCTCTCTCCCCTCTCTTCTCTCCTCCCTTTTTCCTTCTCTCCCTGCTTAATGCAACACCTTTCTTTATACCCTGAACCCTAAAGTTTTAGAGGGGATCTATCCTGTTTTATAATCCACTAATTATTACTCTCGATCAGGTCTTCAACAGGAAGGTCAATATGTGATGGCTTTTCCTCTTCTTCCTTGAAGATATCGATAAATCCACTCAGTTTCCCACTGAGCCTGGACGTGAGTTCAGTAAAGGTCCTGGGCATTTGCTACTGATTAACAAGACTAGAAACCTAAGTATATGGCTCCTGCTGCCCTCAACCTTTTCTCCTGAGCTGATGAAGCCAGTGCCTCCTAAAAGTTGCTGTACACTGAAAACAGCAGAGCGAGTTCCACTTGGCACCTTTTACTAACTCAATGGAAATCTTAGGGCAGGAGCGAATGGCGCAGTGACTCAGATCCCACCTCACCCTGGGTACAAGGAAATGACCACGCTCCCCTCTCCTCCTCCTTCCTCGCCCCTCCTCCTTTCCCTCTCTCTCCCCTTTTCCTCCCCCTTTCTATCTCTTTCTCATTCTTTCTCCCTTCCTCACTTTCTCTCTCTCCTCCTCCATTCTCCCTCTATTTTCTTCCCTTGATCTCTTCTCACCATTAAATATTTTCTAATTTGAAAATAGGTTTTGAAGTTGGCATCCACTTTTATAACTACATTTACAAAAATTAGTTTGGCTATCTTTCAATTCTAAATGGTTTGGTGCTTGCAGCCAGTTCATTTATTCAATCATCTCCACATTTTAAAACTTCTAGAACTTTTCTGTTCCTCTTAGGCATTACAGTTTCAGCTTCCAAGAATTTTTTTTTTCAAGAAGCTCATACAAATGACATACTTTGGAAGGGCACCCCAGTTGCTTCATACACAAAATTTGTCCAGGAACAAAATTCTTCCATGGAAATTATTTCAATTTATAACTATGTGTCTTACATACTCTGTAATTATACCAATATATGCATGTATGTATATAGACACACACACACACACACACACACACACACACACACACACACACCACAGAGCTTACTACCAAGGGACTCAAATTAACTCCCTTGTTCCTTCAGTTCCCAGAGTTGGCCAGGATGGGTTTCAATTTGTGTTGCTTGAAGTTCTCTGTGCTTTAGTGCAGTGTGCACTTTCAGTTTACAAAAGCAGGTTCTTTTTGGACTTAGCAAAGCTGTTTCCTTCCTAGGCTGCAGGTTTCCCTCTCCTACTTATCTTGAACACTAAGGATCTGCTTTGTGCATGGACAAGTACACACCATCCCCATCTCTCCTAGGCCTGCTGTTTCAATCTCTCCAGGCTTGGTGTGCAATCCACTGAAGCTTTTTGACTTTAAATCGTCTGACCCATTCCAAGCTTCACAGCATCATTTAGAGTTTTGCCACAACATGTGGGAATCCCATTTCCCCCTTGCATTTTATGCCAAAGGCTTGTTTCACATATGCAGGTCCCTTAGATTTTGTAAGATTCTACTCACGGTTTACTGTCTGATGTTCCCTTCTTGTGCCTTGCCATCTTCTTCCAGTTCTTTCTCTTTTTGTTTTTTGAGACAGGGTTTCTCTGTGCTGTCCTGGGATTCACTCTGTAGACCAGGCTGGCCTTGAACTCAGAAATCTGCCTGCCTCTGCCTCCCAAATGCTGGGATTAAAGGCATGCGCCACCACTGCCTGGCTCTTCCAGTTCTTTCTTACCTTTTTTTTTTCCCATTTCGTTCACACCAAGCACTTTTCTTGGATTTATGGAAGTTCTTGAGTGTTTCCTCATATTGAAGTGGCTGGAGACCCCAGGTGCCTGGATGTATCTGTACTTCTCTGAAGAGCTTTGAGCACCCCCACCGGACACATGGTGCTTTCAATACCACGGAATGGTCATAGTCTCTTGAGAGAAGGTGCTGAGTACTCTTTCCTGCATAGAAAATGTCTACATTTGAGGAACCAGTGGGAAAAGGAAGCTAAGCTTGGCAGTCAGGATGCAAACATGTGTTTAGGTCTCATTTGTGATACACACCCTGAGGGGTCCCACTGTACCCAGGGTGAGAGAGCGCCTATCTGCAACACGAGCAAGCCTCCAAGCTCCTTCAGGGAGTAGACAGTGCACAGTAGCAATACAGGGAGTGCAGTAGGTGCAGAAAGAGACCTGTCACATTTTAGTTTTCTGAATCCTCTTAACATTTTATCTTGCTTTTCTTCATTCTTTCTTTTAGAAACACTGGTATTAACCCTAGACTCTCCTGTTTCAGAAATTTGTTTCTCCTTGTCTCCTTCAGTATTTTGCTTTTTCATATGGATCTATTGAATCTCTCTCTCTCTCTCTCTCTCTCTCTCTCTCTCTCTCTCTGTCTCTCTCTCTCTCTGTCTCTCTCTTTCTCTCTCTCTCTGTGTGCGCATGTGTGTATATGTGTGTGTATACAGTCTATCATTACCGTCTGTCTCTGTCTATCTGTCTGTCTTTCATATATCTGTGCTGACTCATTTTATGACAACTTGACACAGGCTAGAGTCATTTGAAAGATGGGAAGCTAACTTGATAAAATGCCTCCACAAGATCAGCCTCTAGGCAAGCCTGTAGGGTATTTTGTTTGTTTGTTTGTTTTTACTTAATTATTGATGTGTGCAGACCATATCAATAATTGTGGATGATGCTCTTCCTGGTCTGGTGGTCCTGGATTCTATAGGAAAACAGACTGAACACCCCTCCATGGCCTCTGCATCAGCTCTGCCTGGTTCCTGTTCTGCTTTAGTTCCTGTCCTGACTTCCTTCAGTGATCACCTATGATATGGAAATGTTAGCCTAATAAACCCTTTTATCCCCAATTTGGTTTTGATCATGGTGTTTCGTCATAACAACAATAACTCCAAAGACACCATTTATCTGATTTTTTCAGCTTCAAAGTTTTGCTCCATTTTTTTTCTTCTATTTCCCTTAAGAATGCAGGGAATATCTAAACAAATTAGACATGCTTATTTTAGGTTTCCCTAACCCCGAATGTCCCATTCGGTTACAGTTTGGATTCTGTTCTAACCTCACCTTTTGGTCTTTTAGATTCTTTGTTGACTTTGTATTGTAACCTCACCTTTTGCCCAGTTTTTTTTTTCTCCCTCAGCTCCTGTCTTCTCACATTGGTCCAGAGCTTCCCAACAGTATCCTGATCCTTGTTCTAAGTCAGTTTTTGGAGTTGCGCTCCTCTTTTGAGTTTATCTTTCTTCATACACTACTCTGCTTTTAACTCACGTTTGTTACTGACTCACGTTGTTCTGACTCACTACAGAACATAGATAAACACACCCAGGCTTGTCACAAAGTTCTCTGATGGTTGAATTCTCTTCTCAGATCTCAAGATGAATGGAAGGTTGACAGAAACAGCACTAGTCAAACTACCTCGATGTCATTTTCTTTCATATGTCTATAATCTCATTGTTTTGGGGGCTAGCCTGGACTACACAGCAAGACTTTATATCAAAAGAGAGGGAGATGAATATCTCTTGTAATTAAGTCATGCAAACATCTTTTTCTTGGTAAGATCTTCTCTGAAAACTGGGTAGGAACTTATCATTTTAATACAAGGGTAAAGTTTGTAGGTGGAACATTTACCTTGATTGTGTGTAAGACCCTAGGTTTAATCCCTAGGACCTCAAAAAGAAAAGCAAACACCAGCAACAAATACTCCATCAAGGTTTTCCAGTTATTGCATGGATTTTACTGCCTATTCTTAGTTTGTCATCAGAAATATGTTTGAGGATGGAATTTAAAGTCTAGCATTCCTTCCCAACCTAGCACAGAGTTGTTCAGTCATGTCCAACTGATAGCTAGCTGGCTGAACACAGACGAGGTAATAAACTTTCTTAAAGCATTATAAAATAGTTTTCAATTTTTGGTGAGGCTAATTCCAACCTACAGTTGTTCTATTAGTTTGTTGGTTGTACATGTATTTGGCTTTTCAAGACAGGGTTTCTGTGTATAGACCTTGCTGTCCTAGAACTCACTCTGTAGATCAAGCTAACCTTGAACTCAGTGATCTGCCTGCCTCAGCCTCCCTAGGCTGCAGTTGAAGGAGTTCATTAATACATTTGACTTTCATCCTATAGTTCTTAAACCCAAACTTTCTATATGACAACATCATATGGTCCTGCCACACATCAAAAGATAGAATAAACCTGTGATATCTATCTCCATGGGGCAAGTAGAGCATGTCACCAGACAGAAGAACTGGTAATGTTGAAGCAGGTTCAAAACCCTGGGGAATCTCAGAATTAAGAACAGTAGGTGTGGAACCAGTTCCCTGCCAAGCTCTACCTATCCTGAAACATGTAACCATGACACCCCACTGAGAGGACCACAACAATCAGTCACATAGCATAAAAACCTGGCATTCTTCATGCTGATGAGGTATCTAGATGGGCCCTGAGTGTTTAAGCAATGGGCTTCCTTTCTTAGACATTCCTTCCCATAATAGGTATTTAATCCCTGGTTCTCCCTGAGAAAGATATATGCATTCACATTCAACAACAAATAAAGCAGTCCAGACAAGCAAGGACTGCCTCCTTCATCAAGGATTGCTGTGGGGGAAGGCCTTTATAAAGAGCTGTGCCTAAATCTCCCAGAGAAGGCCTTCTCTCCTCCAGCCCCTCTGTACTCTCTGCACTCAAACTAAACTGGATTTCTGTAGCAAGCTGGGAAACTCTGAGACACACACGGCCCACCATCAGGTAAGCTCAAGCTTTCGTGATCTGCACGTTCTTGAACTTATTTACTTCAAGATTCAGTGAAACTTTTCACACTTAATTTTTTTCTAAATTCTCCTTACATAATTTTATTTTATTTCATTTTGATCTGTTATTTGTGTTTCTTGGAACTACTCTTCCATCTTTAGCCCTTTTGGAACAAGGTCAAATCCAGAAACCAATTAATTAGGTACTGATGTTTTTATATCCTCATATTTCATTATACTTGAGGGTAGAGACTCTGTCTTGCCAGTCTTTATAGATCCTGAGTGTTTCCATGTATGAAGGAGCATCCAAAAGTGTTTGTAGAATTGAAACTGATCCATCCTTTGGGCTATTTCACGTCAGTGATTCTCTGAATGTAGTCTCATTGATTTTCTAAGGTATTTTAGGAATACAGGTATCAACCAACTGGTTATGTATAAACAAACATAATAGAAAACCAGTCATGACCAGTCTTGTGGTTGAAAATGTGAATTCCTGGACTAGACTGAGATTATTATATTAAACAAATACTTAAAAGGTATTGATTTTATATGACTAAATAGCAGCTCGGCCAAGCCAGACACAGTTGCCAGAGTCACACTGGGCCACAACAGCTGGAGACAGACGTAGGAAACTAGAAATTATTCAGTTGCAAGCCCTCCAAACCATGTCTGACATGCTATTTATCTTCTCCCACTGAAACTCTCTCTTTCTAAATAAATGGGGGTGGGTGATAGCTAGGGGGTTGTTTACCTTCTACTGAACAAACAAGTTTGAATTAGGAATTAGAATCAGTGAGTTTCAAATGATGAACGTGCTTACCCTGGCATTACTCAGAAAATGGAAAAAATAAATTTGATTACTACTTGGAAGGACTCATTGGTTTGAAGAGCAGTGGGGACTTAATTGCAGGTCTAAGGCAGCAAAACGAATGTTTTTCTTCAGCACAAGCTGAGACCTTTCTCAGGGAAATAGGTGGGAACCAGATTTCCTCAGAGGGTGCTGTGGTTTACAGCGAGTCATGGGAGAAGGAAAGCAGGCTGGAACCTGCAATGTTCCCTTTAATGATAGGGTGATGTCATGTTTTCCATGGGCCCCAAGATTATTACCTGACATCTTCCTGAATGCATTTACTGTCTTAGAGGGCTTCTGGGCACATCTTTTTCCTCCTTGGGATATGCTAGGGGAAGAGGAAGTATGAACTGAGTGACAGGACTTTTATTTCTTAGGCAGAGTAAACAGGATCATCAACAGCTGTCCTTGATGTGGCATATTCTTTTGGAATAACACATAACAACATAAAGCAGTTTGCTTGAAATTCTAATTAAAATGAAGTACTTCTCTCCTGCCTCAGCCAAATGGAGGTTCTGGAATAAGATGTAGAAACAGCAAGGACTCATTTCAACAATGCACCTAGCCTGCAAAATCAGAGTTCCTAAGCAACAAAGTAAACACTGGAATTATGGGTATTGGTATGACTGTTGGTCACAACATTCACTCAAAGCACATGTGAATGATGTGTGTGTGTGTGTGTGTGTACATGCTCATGCACGCACACGTGCACAGCTTATAAAGCTAAGGACTTGAATAACATTCACATAACAGTAACAACATGTGTTAGTATCAATGTACACTGTAACACACTAGAAGTTTCCTATAATGGTAGCCTCCAGTTACATGGCAGTCTGACCTTTTAGATAAAATCATCTTATGATCAAGTTCATTTGTTATTTCAGAAATGACCAATCTGGCTGAGGCTCAAAGTCCACCAGTAGCCTGCTGCTTTGTCAATAGAATCCTATTAATAGAAATTGGCACTCATTGTCTCTGAATAGTTCTGTGTGATCCTGATGCATTCTAAAACTAAATTCTATAAGAAATCAAAAGGCATAAAATATGAAGATGTTCATGGTCAACTCAGATCAGAATGCATTTGTTATGGACACGCATTGTGATATATCAAAATTTGATATTACACTTGTTTACCTGCAATGCTAACCACAAAGTGCATTCATTACCCATCACACTTCCAAATGCAACATTACCATCT
This sequence comes from Rhabdomys pumilio, assembly GCA_030674055.1. Taxonomy (NCBI): domain Eukaryota; kingdom Metazoa; phylum Chordata; class Mammalia; order Rodentia; family Muridae; genus Rhabdomys; species Rhabdomys pumilio. The sequence goes on along the minus strand of JANHMN010000001.1, from coordinate 142,986,281 downwards.
CACACAGCACAGGGGAAGCACCTTCAGAACAGTCCCATAAGTTCTCCCAGAGTCATGAAGGTAACAGTGGCCATAAGGACTTGAACTCAGACTGACTATTCTAGACTCTGGGCTTTTAAATACCAATACAGAGAGTCAGCATGTATATAACACTCACTTTGGGTGCAACATTCAGTGCTTTGTGGCTTTGAAAGTCAGCTTTTACACTTCCTTTCTTGGGTTGATACTGTAATTAGCCTGGGTGAGTTAGACATGATCAAGGCTCCTATAGCATTCCCAGGGTCGCATATGTGTTAAATAGGAGAGTGGAGCGAAGCCAGGGACTGTCCTCACTACAGTGCCCTCCTCTCTACACCATGACACCCCAAACATCTAGCAAGGCTTCCAATGCCTCTCCAATAAGTCTGATCAGGCAATCCTTTCTTAGGTTTCAAATTCAGCATTGTTTTTTTATATCTTTCTTATTAAAACCATGAAAATCCACTTACAAAAGGAAACAAGGAAGCTTCCCAAATGTATTCTTTTATATATGACTCTGCTTCTCTTTTGTAGCTGGCAGCTGGCAGCTGAAAGAATTAAATAGGTAAGATAGGCTTAGGGCAATGGGGGATATTACTGGACATTGAGATTTGGAAACTATTCTCATTTATAAGTCCCAGGTGGTTTCTTGGCAATAAATGAGTGGTCCTGCCTTAGCTATTACTTAGGCTGTTATGACAGATATTTCTATCTGAGTCCGGGTGATCAGGTGTATGAACAGGGGTGCTATAACATGAGAAAGCTAGGAAATCGAGTAAGGCAAATTAATTTTAAAATAACTGTGGTCTCAGAAGGGCCCCCAGAAGGTCAGTGGGTGCCAGAAGCTATACCATATGCAAAGCCAAGAAAAAAACCAACCGTAGGGATAAACCTGGTCCCAGAGGCTGTAGAAGGAACAGGGGAAGACAGAGAATATGTGATAAATTAGACTCGACACTGACACCAGTGTGTGCTCAGGGAATGCTAGTTCATCTTAGTAGTAACCTGGAAGGATATAACCAGTAAAGCATAACTTCTTGTATGAGCCTCTACATCATGCAAATCAGTCTATAGTAAACTAGGGATGTAGTCTTTGCTGTGTGCTTCTAAAGAGAAATTGCAGATGTGGATCAAAGGTTGGAGAAGCTAATGTAATTAATAGAAAGCTGAAATGCTGGTGGAATTGAAACCCAAGGAACTGAAACTTGGGTAACATACATAGACAAGTGTTATGATAAATATATACACATATAGATATTCATATATTCATCTGGAGGTATTCTCAGGATATCACTTCTCTTTCTAGAGACTTCCCATTGTTGCACTCTATCAAGTTACAGAAATTATCCAGGCTCAATAATAATTATGCCTTATTAGGAACCCACTACCCACCAAGTGACTTTAAGATACCACACTTATCTTTCCAGCAGCCTGCAAAGACCACAGTACTGCCCTGATTTTATGGAAGAAGAAACTGACTCTTAGTAGACTAACTTACTCAAGAGCTAAGTGTCAGAACAACCTGGGGCAGGAACTCAAGTTCGCTTGGTGCCTAAGTCCTAAGCTTGCTGTCTCATGGGAGGCCATTTTTAGCAGAATGCCCTATCTCTGCATGAGAAAATCTACTGAGGATTCAGTCCTACCATTGTGGAGCCTCACGTACTTCCCAGAGCTAAGCTTGCACATGAGTACCAGAAGGTTCCTGGTGATGGGGAGTAGGAAAGGTTCATGAGACTGCAGTAGACTAATAAAGTACACTATGATTGGTCTGTAACATAGAACACTGGGCAGCTCTCAGTAGAGCAGGGGTATATAAACTGATTTAAAAAACCCCACAAAACTATGCTAAATGGACCCAGCCAGTTGCAAAACAGTATTATGATACAGTGACATTTGTGTCTTTAAAGATATGTACGTAAGCATATGTATACTATAAAATCGTAAGAGATGATCAAAAGGAGGACGCTTAGAAAAACTGGGGATAGAGAAGGAAGTAAGAATGAAGGAAATGCTGAAATTTTGCTCTATAATTTAAAAATAAACGAATTCATATGAATATTCAGAACTTTCATAGAAAGAAGTCATTATGCTCTTATGTGATAGAAGATTTTGGGTTTTGGCCACGGTAGTCATCTGGCAAAAGTGTGCTTATATGTTCATTAAACTTTTAATATATGGCATTGTACAAATTATTTTCTTCTTTAGGAGTTTGCTGGACTCTTTTCAACCTTCTCCCCCCGCAACTGTTAGTCTGTGACTGTACTTCGAATGTATCTCAACCCCAGGTAGTTTATATTGATAATGATTTCAGATAAATGTCTTATAATGGAAGAGAAGCATCAACCCACAGAAGTCAGCAATCTTAAGTCTCCGAAAAGTAAACATGTCACTTGGGACATCTTGCTGATAATTCTAGTGAGCTAAGAGCAAGCAAGGAGTACAATGGCCGATATTCTGAGACATCAGCAAGAGAGAGTACTCAGAGTTCACTGGTGATTCCCAAGGTACCTTTCTGTTCTCAAAGTTAAGAAGAGGGAACAGGTAGATTTATTTTTCCAGAAGAAATGACATGTACTAGACTACACCTACCTGGACATTTAGAATCCATCATTATGGACATTCAGTCTGTGGGTAAAGATTTGTGTGATGGGTTTGTCCTCTGGCCAGAAGCAATATGCCCTCATTTAGCTGGTCCCCATCACTCCAGTAAGTAGGCAGGGCCAGAGTTAGAGGTATAATCTGTGTTAGACTGGAAAGCTGTGATGGTCAACTTGACAACATCTAAGATCACTTAAGAGACAAACTTCGGGGAATATCTATCAGAAAGTTTCAAGATTGGAATAACTGAGGCAGGTAAACCCACCCTACCCATCAGTGGCACTATTTCATAGGCTGGGGGCTTGAACTCGATAAACAGGGTAGAAAGTGAATCAAACACCCACATCTATTGCTCTCTGCTTCCTAACTGTGGATCCAACAGGACCAGACACCCCATACTCCCGCCCAGTTGCTTTCCTCAGACTGGGAGCTGAAACAAAACTCTCTTTCCTTAGGTTACCTTTGTTGGGTGATTTGTCAAAGCAAGTGGCCAAGTAATACCAAAGCCGTGGGACAAAGAAAGTTGTGCCATTTTGTACTGACAAAAGGAGGGAAAGGAACCCTTTTTCTAGCCACATGAACAGCCGACTTCAGATCTCTTGTAGTGTTATCCAAGTGACAATCCAAATATACTAAGCTCTAGCTGAAATTCCCAGGCAGCCCGGCTACCATCTCATTATTCTGATAGTGCCAACGTGGCCTTTCACAACACACTGTCATTGTCATACTTGTCCTGGGAGCATCAGTCGATGATGGCCATTAGTTTGCATTTTTGAAAACATGTCTGGCTATCTGACAAGTTTTACATACAAATTAAAATAATCACAAGATTCTGGCTGTTGGCGTGTCCCACAATTGTCCAGGGTGATATTATAGGCATGATGGCATTTCCCCCTGTTAGTTTCTAAAAGTGATGGAACAAACAAACAAACAAACAAAATCTGTAACAATAGTTCCCTTAGCTTGACAGTAGGAAAGCTTTGGACACAAGAAAACACAGTATACCATTTCAGATACATGTCTGCCACATGTAAAGAAGCTGGTTAGGTTTGGGGGATTAAAGACTTACATCGCATTCCTCGCAGTCCTGATGTATCTTGCTTATTACCCCCTGAATCTGGCTTTTGTTTGGTGTGCTAATTATACTTCCTCCTAATCTGCAATTATCAATTTGCCCATCCTGTTTTACTTTATCCTATTATCCATGCAAGTATCATCTGTTTAAGATTATTATCTCGTGGAGAGCCACCATCAGCAATATTTTTACACTGTGTGCCTGAGTGCCAGGAGAGTCACTGAGCAAGAAAGGGGAGGGGATTGAGAAATAGAACGGATGGCCAGTGGTTACAGCTGTTCCCAGAGGTGACTGCCTGGACAGGACTTCACTGCCCTTCTGCCAATCCAGAGGAGGTGGCCCCAGGAACTGCAGAGAGGTGAAGAAAAAAAAAAAACCAATATCTAGCAGAAGGTTGGCCTTAGGGGGGCCAGGAACATCTTGGGTTGGATTGTAAGGCCAGATGCTGTCAAGCACCTCTCAACCATAGCTACAGGCCTCTGCCACTGGGCCCAGGTCCCTCTGCTCTTATCTGCATTGTGCAGTGCTTAATGGCATGCCTTGCACCCAGGGTTTGTTAAAATACATATGATGATGGTAAATACAGATTAAAATAAAGTGTGGAGAAGCCGAGCCTATTAACTCACCTTGAGGTCTCAGGCCTGGTGGAGAATCCAGGCAGAACAAATGGCCCCACGATGCTCCAAGCCAAAAGCCCCCAGTGGGAAGACTTTGGGATCAGCATGAGTGGAGGAATTAACCACGCACTCCCTTTAATGTTCATCAGAACCGAACGCTGCCAATTTACGGCACTTCAGCACTTCGGGGCCTCTTAGAGTCTTTCCAATTATGCTAGTTGGGAGGTGACTGGCCCGTGGTCCCTGTGGTGAGATTGTGGAAGCAGAACTGAACACCAGAGTCCTGGGGTTCCAATGTGCCAGTCCTAATGAAGCGGCATTGTTCAGCCCATTCTTATGCCCACAACCCCTGCACCCGATTAGCATTTCCTCTGCTGGGTTTCCCCTGTACTCAAACTGGAGAGAAGGAATGGACCGTTGGCGCAGCCAACTCCGGGAGCAGAGTGTGTGGAGCCTTATATTTCTAGTTAAAAAGCAATAAATCTTAAGTCAGGTAATGAATTTCATTCTGAGTAATTTCATTATGGACGTCTATTCAGAGGTTCTCCAACACAGGCAGGGTGACTGGAAAACCTGCTATAATGTGCTGGCTTTTTTTCCCTGTGCCAAATTAATGGCGAGGGCCTTTGAAGGGATGCTTCATTTAGGCTTTCTTATTATCAAAAATATTCTACAAGCTGGAGCTGGGGCCTGAGTGCAGTTGCACTGCAGAGAGAGATCTTAATCTTGGATCAATGGCTGGCAGAAGTCCACCACTAAGGGAGCCCTGCACTGAAATGCAGACTTCCACCCAAGGCCCCAGCTCTCTGCTGGGGTCTAGAAGAAAAGCGTCTGGGAGGAAGGTCTAGGAAGGGATGCTAACAAGCAGATTTCCTCACTGGGGTTTCTTTTTGTGAGTCCTGCAGGACCAAATGATTTATATTTGTTTGAGTCCATTTCTTTTTGTCTGTCTCAAACTCCGTCTTCCACATTTTCTTGCTATGGCTGTAATGTTATGTTCCCACTCTAGAACCTTAAATTGTCCACCCTGGAATTCAATGTGCTTCCCGTACCTTAACACACACATTTATCACCTGGGTCTCTTGACCCGCGGTTCTGATTCAGTAGCTGTGAGGTACAGGGTCCCTCCCAGACTCTGCTTATGTAATAAGTCCCAAGCTGGACCACACTCGGAGTTGGAAGGCCTGAGAATACACCAGTACTCAAACTTTGACTTGCCTGAGAATCACCAAAGGGTCTGTTAAAAGAGAGATTCTGAGCCTCACCCTGAATTTCTGACTCTGTAAGTCTGGGAACGGGTCCAAGATTTGCATTTCCCATCAGTTCCCACCAATGCTAAAGCTGCCTCTCGACCAAGGCTACTCACTTGAGAACCATTGCTCAGGAGTAATAGATCTCAATTCTGGCTACATATACCTACCAACCAAATAAAAATGAGAAGGTATAAAAACATAAACTCCTCGCTCCAGCCCAGACTAATGAAACCAGAATTTGGAGTTGGACTCTCTTCTTCTGTTGCACTAATGATATGTAAATATGGATGGAGCCGCATTGCTCTGAACCATGGCTTGCAGCTTCTCCGTGGACAGATGGGAGAAAGGTCTAGGCACTCCTCAAGTTTGCATGGAACTGTCATATCCCAGAACTTAGATTAAACAGGATCTTTTCGTTCAGATTACCTCTTCTGTGTACTGTCAACACCACCCGTATCCCCGTCTATTTCCTGGTTCATCTCAACCCCCACTGACGTTTCCAGGACAGCTGGGTCCTGTCCATCCTGAGCCTCCTTTAGACAGTGTTTCTTAATTCCAGGAATGACTCGGATTCCTACCTCCGGTCCACGCCCCTCCTTCGGTTCCCAGTCCTTTTGAGCAACCTTTGCAAAACCTGTATCTGCACTAGGCTTACTGGTGATGCCTTGTAAACTAGTTCTTGCTTATCCTGCAGACACCCTTCAAAGCTTTGGGGTACCACTGTCAGCAAGTCCTGCCCTCATATCAATGGAATTGTTCCGTTTGTTACTCTGTGGTCCTGGACACGTGCTGTCTTCATCTTTCCCACTGACACAGCCTGAGTGTAGGGATTATGTCACACACATCTGTATAACCCTGTGCCTTTCACCCCAACACAGGTGCCCCTTTCAACGCTCAATTCTTTAAAATAATTTGAAGCTTGGGCTGTTGGGGTGAGTACCAACACAGTCTCCCCACATCTCCAGTAGGAATAAATGCTAATAATAAATATTTCGTTATGAAGATCTAGGAGCATTAATGAAAAAAAATGTAAGTAAAACCCTCAGAACATTGAAACATTCAATAATGCAACATCAGCTATCATAGCCCTATTAAAACTGGTTAACTTTAATTGAATTTTAACTGCCACCTACAATAGACAAGAAAATGAACCATGGTTCTGCATGGATTTCAGAAACGTGAAATGTAAAAGGTAATAAATAAAAATATTAAAAGCCCTTTAGCAAACCTTAAGAAGCATACCAAGTAATTCCTGTGTCAAGCCTTTAAGCGATCCAGTGCGGTGAAACCTTTAAAATTACCATCCCCCAATTTTTTGCTGTGTCACTAGCTTTTCTTCTGTGCAGTTCTTTCAGGCTGCTTTATCCTGCTTCACCTAAAGAATAACTTCATATAGTGAATTTTGTTTCTCAGACTCTTGGATCTCATGTTGCCTTCACGATTACCTGAGCGGCCATAAACCGCTGGGTTTGCTTGGCTGAAACCTGTGCACACACTGCCCCCTAGAGGATATTTTCTGTCATCACGCTGAGAAAAAAAAAAAAAAAAAAAAAAGCGAGAGCAATCCCTCAGCTTGCCCATGGCTCAGCGGAAAAGCCCTGACTGTCTGCCCACCTTTAAAACTAGCACCAAGCCACTACTGTGTGCATGAGCAATAATAATTTGCAGCATTGTTGAAATTTACTAGAATCTGTGAGGCAGAATCTAATATCTAATACTTGGGTTTAATTTCCTCGAAAGTTAGAAATGAAGGCTTTAACAATGAGTCTAGAATAGAGACTGATACGAACAGGACAGTGTGTCCAATGCTTACTATGCTGAGGAATGATTGCGTGACATTACCAACTGAGGGTATTTATCCAACAAATGGTGTTTGAGAGGCTACTGTGTACTGGACAATGTTCTCACACCCAGACCCCTGCTCCTAAGAGAGTGACATTCCAATAAATATCTGTGACCATCCATCATCATCTCTCAGATGTCCCTCAGGGATTCCTGGGAGTTTCCTTTGGCTCTGGGGAGGTGTGAACTTGCCTTGGAGCACAAACTAAGGGTAGTTGTGTCTTGGTGACTCCCAGACAACACTCATATGTGTGGTATCATATACCACTCCCTCATGCCCCACCCCTCATGCTCTGCCTCTAATGTTCTGCCCCTTGTGCCCCATCTTTCATGTCATCTAATGGGTTGCTTTGACTTTTTCTTTCTTCCTTTTTGTTTTGCTCCTTATTAAATAATTTTAAGTTTGTTTAGTGGTTTTGTTTACTTTATCTCTGTGTGTTCCTGGCCTCACTCTAAGCCTCTTAGTCTTACTAACTGTGTACAAAGCCAATACCTCAAACTAACCCCAGCCTGACCTCAGCCTTGCTTTGTTCTGTGTCACTTTGGGCTCCTGTCAGTGCTCCCATAGGTGTAGTTCTAATTTCCCATCTCTTCGACTTAGACGAAAATCTCAGCTGCTCACCGATGTGAGAAATAAACACTCAATAATATACAGGTTGCAATATTGCTATACATATGTGCCAGGAAATATACTGCTTTGTCATTCTATCTATCTATCTATCTATCTATCTATCTATCTATCTATCTATCTATCATTCTATCTATCTATCTATCTATCTATCTCTGTGTGCGTAAACTTAACTTTGTGTGTAAGTGTGTGTATGTGTAGGTGTGTTGCTGTTTGTCATGGGGTCTTTGTATTGGCTCTAGGGTAAAGAGAGAGCAATGCCTGTAAGTCTCTGTCCCCATTCTCATTCTGACTCCATCTGCCAGTCTCCTAAGCATCCTTCCTGCTACTTCTAATTTCCTTCTGTCACTCCTTTAGAGAGACCACCACGCAAAGTCCACTGTTCTTGGTATCTGTCTCTTGAAGATGGTCAGAATCCCTTTACCACTTTCTGACCTTTCTAATCTTCAATCCCTTCCTGGGGTCCTAGTTGAGATGGTGATGGGGCAGATGGTGAGACTAGAAACTATCCAACTCAGCATGGCTCATGTGCCTGGATTCTGTGAGATCCTGTGGACCGCACAGGACTCCTTCTTTTTCAGGGCTCTCCGGAGCTGAGACTGAAGGATAGCACAGATAGGTCTCTTTGCCCCACACATTTCTTAGTCAGTGTCACCTATGGACCTTCCATGACTGTCCCTCAAGCCACTAAAAATCCATTCTTGGCATTTGATTTATGTCCCTTGTACTTATTTTTTTTTAAGTTTTATTTATTTTATGTGAGTGCACTATCACTGTCTTCAGACACACCAGAAGAGGGCATCAGATCCCATGACAGATGGTTGTGAGCCACCATGTGGTTGCTGGGAATTGAACTCAGGACCTCTGGAAGAGCAGTCAGTGCTCTTTAACCTCTGAGCCATCTCTCCAGCCTCCTTTCTGTGCTTTTCACCTTGTTGACCTCTTGTCCGTGGACTTTCTGATACTAGAAGAATGTTAGAGAGATGGAAAGGCTCTTCCTAAAGCACAGTGGTACATGCGTACGGCCCCAGCATTCGAGTTGTGGAGGCAGCAGAATCATGATAGTTAGGCCAGCCTGGTCTATACAACTAAGATTGTGTTTTAAACAAACAAAAAAGGACTGGAATGTAGTTCAGCTGTAGAGTGCTTACTCGTCTCATGAGGCCCTGGTTCAATCACTGGCACTGAAACATAATTGGCGGGTACATATATGGAGAACAGCCCATTTACAGGCATTCTGAATTTTAACATCTTTAATAACCATACAGATAGTGGCTTCACAGATGAGAGACAGGAGACTTATGAGAGAGTCCATGTAAGTCCTTCAGCGCTACATAGCTCAACACAGCAACAGCAGAATTTAAACCTACACTATAGTATTTTTCCTTGGATACAGAACCTTATTTGAGACCCACCTTCACCCTTATTTGGAGAGTAAAACTGATAACTCATTCCAATGAATAGGGAAATGTTCTCTAACATACAAGTTAGAAGCTGAGTTCATAATTATTTGTCTTTTCTCCCTTTGCTCTCATTAAGGCTGGAGTTCAGACATTTTCTCTCCACGGCTGTATTACATGAGTCTAGCCCACAGGATCCCCCCTGATTCCATTACCACTACCACCTAGCTAAATGCCAACTTTTAGCTGTGAGTTGTTGACCCCAGCCAGCCAGGTCAATGAGTGTCCCCAGGAGCCTGCAGCAGAGACAAGGGCAGAGCCAAACACTTGAAGTATCAGTCAATGAATCCCTTAACAAATAGCTCCATGTAGACTCTCTCTCCTACAGGTCAGCTGCTGTGTGTCCGTCCACCCGAGGTTCCAAAGGCCACCTCTTGCACTCTCTTTCCTGTTCTGGAAAATGACACCAAAACGGTAATGAGCTTAGAGGAAGCCAGACAGACAGGAAAGAAACAAGCTCTTGAGTGTGGGTGCTTGCGGAAGACTTTGGGGGACCATCTGTCCCCTGGGAAAGCGTTTATTTGATTCAGTCCTGGCCAGCAGTTATTCTCAATCTCATTAGTGGGGAAGGAACATGGGGATTCATTTCAGAGTGGACTTTAACTAGGATGACAGGGACGGGGAGTGGCTCCAAGAGGCTGCTTTGACCAGGGTCACTGATGTAAGGAGGTGTTCTAGTGAGGATTTCCTGAAGCAAAGACCGAGCTGATGGCTATTATTTTTAGATAGTACTGGTATTTTTAGTGAAAGTTCAACAGCTTCTCCATTTTTGGGTGTGTGAAGGGAAAAGAGATGACTTCCTAGAGATAGTCATTTCCTCTGCTGGCAAAGAGATTTAGAGGCGCTTCTGTGTTGCAGGAAGTTCCTGTGGATGGTAAACACTATTGACATAATGGGAACACGAACTGTTGTGTCAGGGCCCACATTCCTTCCTGGCCTTTGGACCCTGTTTGGAGGGGTTGTGCTTCCTGTTTTTGGCTCTTTCCACTTCCAGGACCTACTCTGGAGAATAAATCATAAGAAATGCTTGTGTAAGCAGACACAGCGACAGACACCAGACAGTACTTTGGTAGCAAGAAATGCTGACTGTGCCCTGGCTGCTTCCAGAATGGCTGAGTCATCCCTCCCTCTTCAAGATGCTTCCAGAAGCCAAGTCAGGTTGGTTCCAGCGTCATAATGCTACAGTCTTCATCTGAAACCCACTTGCCTGCCAGAGATGCCCTTAGTGCCTGGATCAACTCCATTCGGCCCATCCCACTGATCTCTCCTCTGCATTGTCTTATGACTCTGGTTCCTCCCTTTCCCTCTGTGATGTCAGTGAGGGTGATCATGTTATGCTGTGCCTGTGTGCCTGATTGCAGTCTTTCCTGTGTGGCCCCTCCTCCACATATCTGAAGTAGCTGCAGTCATAGGAGACACAGGGCCAACTTATCACTGTTTCCTCTCTACCTTTTTTTGTAGCAGACACTGTTAATTGGCCATGACACCTTAACTGCCAAACCTATAGGTAGGGGATCACAGAGTCTTCCTCCATGTTGCCCTTCAGCTCTCATGACCAATCAATTGGAACAGACATTTGACATAAAGTCAATTTGCATCTTGGTGCCCATGTTCTTTCCCTAAAAACTACATCTGACTATATTTCTTCGCCAAAGAGAGATTTTCTGTCACTTTGGGACCTTCAAAGTGGTTTCCAAACTCCCAGCAGGTGATTGGATCTTTCAACAGTCTGACTTCTCCCCTCCACACTTGCCCCTGCAATCAGTCTTTTTTGGGCTTTTTGCTCTTTTCCAAATGCTCCAGACTCCCGACTCCAGGAGACAGAGCTCCTGATTCCTCTTCACTCTGCACAGACTGTTCTTGCTTTCTTCTTCTTTGTGTTCCATCTGCAAAATTTCACTTATGGTTATAAACTCTCACATCCCTTTCTGTTATGTTTCTACAGTTTCACAGACAGAATTATTTCCCTGTCCAGATGTTTGCATAGATTCCTTCTCTTGTCTTCACTAAGCCATGTATTGTTAGGTGTGGCAGCCATATCTATAATTCCAGCCCTTGGAGGCAAATAAAGAAGGGTTATGCACTCCAAGCCAACTCGGTCACATCTCTAAAATAAACAACAAAATATGCATTACTATGCAGCATACGTGTCATGACATATTGCAATCATTTGCATAATTATATTGTTATAATTTGGTTATGAATTTATTCATGAACTCTATACATTTTTACCCTCACAGTGCTGTGTTACTAATAGGTAAATTAATACACAGATGGGATGTGTATTATGTGACAATAATAATGAGCATTATTGATTGAATAAATGATAATGGTCACACCAGGAGATAGAGCTCTCAAACATTGTTTTTATCGGTTAGATAAGGCAGTGTGTTATGAATATTCCATATGGTTTTGACTAATTTTTTTATTGATGGACACAATGCGTGTGTGTGTGTGTGTGTGTGTGTGTGTGTGTGTGTGTGTGTGTGTATGTGTGTGTGAGCGCTACAACATATATGTGGCAGTCAGAGGAAAATGTGAAGGGATTAGGTCTCTCTTTCCACTACTTGTGTCCTAGGGATCAAACTCAGGCCATTAGACTTGGCGTCCAACACCTTTATTCTCTGAAACCTCTGTCTGGCCCATGACACTTGTTTTCTGAGTTTGCTGTTGTTGTCATCACTGTGACCAATGAGACAAATGCATACATAAATATCTTCATAGATGATGTCTTTATTTTTATGAGAAAAAAAATTTCAAGAATGGATGGCTAAGTTGAAAAGCAAAGTATGTTTAATTTCTCTTTTCTTCCAATTTTTCCCTTCCCCTCCCACAACCTTCTTTCGAAACAAACAAACAAACAAACAAACAGGCCTTCATGCTGGCCGTAACCTTCATTGATCCTTCTGCCACTGCTTCTAGTCCACTGGGACTACAAGAGGGAGTGTCGATACCCAATATCAGTTTTTAAATCATTGCTAAACTCCTTTCGTAAATCACTATAACACTGCGCTTCTGCCATGATATGTATGAGTACTTTTTCTGTCCATCACCACCACTGAGTGTGATTCATTCTTATAATTTGCATTTCTGGTGATAATAAAATAGCATCTCATGTTACTCTGTGTTGGGGGATGGGGGTGTGCACATGTGTGGGTGTGCATGTAGAGGCCAAAGGTCAACGTCAGATGTCTTCTTCAGCAACTTTTGTTGAGACCAGGTCTCTTACTGAATTTGGAGCTGGACTGGATAGATCTGCTGGGCTTGGCTTTTTTGAGGTGGACAATGAGGGTCGCTCGGGTCTTCATACTTGTGTAACAAGCACTTCACCCACTCAGCTGCCTCTCTAGCCCTTCAGTATTACTTCCAGTGCATTATGTGGTGGTTTGAATACTCTTGGCCCAGGGAGTGGCACTATTAGGAGGGGTGACCTTATTGGAGTAGGAATGACCTTGTAGGAGGAAATGTGTCAATGTGGGAGTGGCCAATGAGACCCTCTTCCTAATCGTGTGACAGCTAGTCTTCTCCTGTCTGCCTTCGGAACAAGATGTAGAACTCTCAACTCACCCAGCACCATGCCTGCCTGGATGCTGCCATACTTCTGGCCATGATGATAATGGACTGAACCTTTGAACCTGGAAGCCAGCCCCAATGAAATGTTTTCCTTTATACGAGTTGCTTTGATTATGGTATCTCTTCACAACAATGAAACCTTAACTAAGGCACATTTCTTTGAGCACATAAACAATTTCCAGTCTAGGCTTGTTCTTAAATTATTTATTTATTTATCTATCTCTTATCTAGAGTGTTCTTTTTAAAAATTTCTTTAGATAATTATAGTTTTACTTTCTTTTCTTTTCATTTTTACCCTTTTGCAGAGCTGGGAACTAAATTTTATCCATTTTTCACTGATGAATTCTTTGACTAATCTGAAAGATTTTTAAGAATTATTTATATGTTATGGGGATATCTTTTGAATATGTTTCAAATATTTTCTCCATCTCTTCTGTTTTCCTGTGGTTTTATCTCTTAGCTCTTTTGCTATGTTTAGTCTTTATTTTTATATATTTAAATATTCTTGTCCTTTCTGATCTAATTCTTTAATCCCCTATGTTGGGTATCTTGCAGATCATATAAACAATCTCCTGTGATTATATATTACATAATATGTGATATATTATATAATATATGATGAATAATGTATAATATATAACACAATTTGGGATATATAATATAAAATGTACAACATACAACATATAACATACAATACAAAATATACAATACGTATGCATGCATTTTTTCCAACTTTTGTCTGGTAGAATTTGATTGGCTTACAGCTGGTTCTTATCTGAGCTGTAATCTGATTGAACTAAGTGACATAAGATTTTCTACATTCATTGTGGGACAGGTAATTGTTAGACCTCTTTTTAGATATCTAGAAACCCAGACAGATCTGCACATGCTGCCTCCCCCATTCTCACAGTCACTTTCCAGTGAGTACTGAGCCTAGAGGCTAAGACCTATCTAACTCTATCAGTAGTGAAAATAACTCTATTCTTCATTGTTAGATTGCCTTAGCACTGATAAACCTGTAATACTTTAGAAACATGCACTGTGGCATGATATTATATATTTATTTGGGGTATTGGAGATTGGACCATAGTCTCAAGAATGTTAAGCACATATTATAACCTTATGCCTTGGAATAATTTTTTGTGAAACTTGATCACTTAGCTTCTAACTTTTCCTCTTTTTTCTAAAATCAATATTATAATTTAACCCCCCAAAAGCTCTTTTTTATCTACCTTCAGCTCTGGGATTCTGGTAGAGTTGATTCTATGTACTCATCCAAAGGGTGAAATCAAAAGTTGATCCTAAAGCCTTCTCTCCCCATCAGGATGGCTCACTGAAGTACAGTGACCAGAGCCAACGGACATTCAGAGTCTTCTGGGGAAGAGTTGTTAATTTTCCCTTTCTCCTTCCTAGTGGCTCTAAATAAACATTATTATATTACCAACATATGCTACATGCCACCCTGGCATCAAGTGACAAATTACTAAATCCAGAATAATACACTAACAAAATGGAAGATAAAAATTTGATCCAAGTTTATGAAATGCCAAAAGAAACCCATGACTTTGTATAATTAATAGGCACTAATGAAAATATCAAATAAAAAGAAGAGAAAAGGGGAGATAGCAGATGAAACTGGACACAGTATCTAAATGATGGGTCAAACTTAGTAAAATATGAATCTTTGTCTATTTAACTAAACAAACCAGGAATTTTCCTATTAAAAACAATCTATTTTAAGGATAGATGTGTGGTATGTGCCGTTAATCCCAGCACTGAGAAAGCTGAGTTAGAAACATGCTTGAACTAGTAGTGATATGGAAAGAACCTGTCTCAACAACAACAAAAACAACAAAAAATGGGAAAATACCCCATAAATTATTTTAGATTGGCTTTTCTATCTCTTGCAACTAAAAATCTTAATACACAAAGCCCCTTCTTCTTAGGTGTAATGATTTAATCATGCTTCTCAAAGAATTCTCAATGTGGTATAATTTTTCAATTATCATTCATGGTGAGGTATCTCAGCTTGAACACAATCCTCCTTCATCAGAGTAACTGAGAAAACCCGAGAAGCATTGGCGAGCAGGTGTGGGAAGCCTTCCCTAGAAACATTTGTGGAGAGACAGGGTTTAAGTCTTTGTAGAGAGTCTGCCTGAAGAGTGACAGAGGCACTGAATTTGCCCCAGCTGAGGTGGAGGCAACTCTAGCCTGGGTTTGTGTCTAGTGTTGGAGCCCTTTAATAAAGGAAACTATGTACAAGATTTTTTGAAAAAGTCCCTTCAAGCGCATTGCTACCACTAATAACCTATAGCACAAGATTCCAGTTCAATGTCTTCGAAGCTGGAGAACACTAGAGTAGAAGGGGAGAGACATGATAGCTATGGAGAGATAGGATCATACAGGATGATGCCAGAGAAGAATGAGATGTGCTTAGTTGTGCAGATGGATGTACAGGACATAACAGAACTGGCAGTGAGGCCCACAGACAGTGGTCTCAAGGCTGGAGAGGGCTTGGGTGGAGATCAGAGTGAGTGCCATTGGATAACTCAATGTCTTTCTCATGGGTCTATGCCCAGATACCTTCTGGAGACTCCATGGAAAAGTCTGGATAGCAAAAGATGCAAAACAAATTCAGAAAGTCCTGCAGTCTGCATTGACAGTTGAAAGGCATACCTCATGAACCATTTTACCATCATAAATGAGCTATAATGGCAGGTCACAACACATTGTGACTTTGTCAGGCTGCTGGTGGCACCATGCCTATTTTTTTCCTGGCTTGCTTTCCCCGGCACATCATCTTGCTAGAACCTTGCTCTCTCTATAAAAAACGTCTGCGATGTACACTAGGCAGAGCCTGAAAACCCCTTTATGTACTGCAAAAGCACCTTTTAAACATATTCCCACAGCTTTCTATAACTGGCTTGTTCATGTCACTTTGTCACACTCTGAATAACAAGTGTTCCTATTCCATTTTCCCAGAATGGAGTGAGACAAGAGCCCCACAGGATACACTCAACAAATGTTTGTAGAATGGTCAACTGAATTTTTAAAACTGAATGTCTGGATGACGAAGTATGATGAAGTGTTCTACCCATGGTAGAATACTTGCCTAGGATGCACAAAACCCTGGCCTTGATTCCCCAGAACCACATAAACTGGGGGAGAGGGGATGGTGTGTGTGTGTGCTTGATTGTATTTTTAGAACTCGGGAAGTACAGACAGGAGAGATAGAGACAGGAGAGTCAGAAGTTTGCCGTGATCCTTGGCTATACAATGGTGTTGTGGATAACCTTGGTTTTGTATTTTGATGCTAATTCTTCTTTCCTGGGAGGGGCTGCAGAGGAGGAGTGAATCAGTACACAGGTGACTTGTGAACCTTCTGCCCACCTTAATTTGTAGAATAAAGGCTAGAGAGAGCCGGTGATTGGGCAGTAGAAGGAGAGGTGGAGTGAAGAGTTTGGGGGGAGAGAGGAGGAGGACAAGGATGGCTAAGAAGGTGGAAGGACAATGGAGAAGAAGCATGTGGCCTGGAAAACCCACAAGTTATAAGGGATCTAATGGACGGGGAATAGAGTAGTGTAAAGGTAATTCTGCCTAATCTAGGCGTACAATTTGTATTTATAATATTTGAGCTGTGTTATTATTGATTGGGCCTTCTTGACTTGGAAATTTACTGCAACATAGTGGGATACATCAGACTATATAAATAAATACATTAATTAGTAAATTAATAAATTAATACTGTTCTTTATATGTCGTTGATGTTCTTTATGTGTCTATGTGGAAGTGCTACTTCATTTCATTAATAATAGTTTAGTGGGTTCAGTACTGAAATGTTTTGAATGCTTCTGCTTTCCTGGAAATCTTAGACTCCTTTCCTGTTATTTTTCTTGATGGAAAGGGATGTGTTTAGAAACTGAGGGCACCTCACTAGATTTGTGATCAGTGACCTTAATCTACATTGCCACAATTAACTGTCCTTTTGTGAGAACCATTTTGCTGAGAAAGACTTGGTACTTACCTTACTTCACAAATATAATGTCTCATTCAGGAATCGGGGGGCGTGTGTGGATTCTCTCAAAAAAATTGTATGTCAGTGGATTACTCCCCGTCAAATCCATGGAGTAGTGTATGTGAGGAAGGAATCATAAGAGAAATGACTGTCTTTTGCCCACCTCAGTTACGAGCCTCCTCGCTGCAGACTTCACACCATGTATGTTTTGCTACCTATGTCTCTTGTATGCCTACTGTGGGTCTCTCTTTATTAACAAATATTTGGAAGCTATTTCAAATTAGGATCACATCCATGTTGACTCAGTCAGCTACCTCAGTTTCCCCTTACACCACCACCAGCAATCCAAGGACTCTTTAAGATGGAGAGTGCCCTAAGAAAACTTTACTTTATGTCCTGATCAAATATGTAGTATTTGTATGTCCTGAGCAAACTTAAAAGAAAAACTCACAGATTATGGTGCTCGTTGAAAAAAAATAAATAAGAGTAGAGTTACTTACTGAATATGGGAAAAAAATCGTTTGAGGTGTGAATGCTCATTTTCCTTGATCATTTAAAGAGCTCTGGACGCCTTGTAGTCTTTAAATGCATTCTCATTACTAGGGACACTTTCATGAAAGTGGACATATTTTATTTATTGGTCCATCTATCTCTTCTGAGTAGCCTTCCCTTCCCACAACAAAAGCCTGAGGACAAGTTTAAGTTTTCACAAGGTGACTAACAGAGTAACAAACCTGATGGGTATTCCAGCACCTTCAATTTTTCTTAGATTGTCGCTCTAAAAATCCTAACGGCGTTGGCAGGAAGAAAGGTTTGCCCTTAAGGAAACAGATGCAGCATCTAACACCCGTAGAAGGGCCATAGCCCCTGAACATGTCATCGGAGTGATCTGTGATGTGACTCATGTGTCTGGAAGTCACTATTGAACATCACTGATGCCAGCCTAGGGCCAGGATTCAGGAATACGGTGATACAGAAATAAGGTAGGGCTTCCTGGGGGAGTGTAGAAGAAGGAGATTTAACCGAACAAAGAACAGAGCTTCAGGTATTGTTCAGCTGCTGTATAATAATCCCTGCATCCCAGCACAAAATGTGTCGCTTATTTTCTAAATAAAATGATTTTTTTCCCAAAGATAGACGCCTTTAATGTGCCAGCTGCTCATGAGTACATGAGTGAGTAGTTTCTCAGGTGCGGTGTCCAGTGAATCAAGGAGATTTGCTGGCAAAACGCTTCAGTGGCCATTGGATGCTGGCAATAGGGATACCTGCCAGCTCCCAACAAGCGGCGGTTGCCCCAGTTTCTTGCCAGGCACACTGCCCTGTGGGAAAATGGCATATTCCCAGTTCTCTGGCACGTGAATGAGATCAGCCATACACCTCACCAGCGCACAGAGATGAAAGTGAAAATAAAGTGTGAGGAATCAAAGGGAAGTTGCAGAATGCATGGCAGATGTTGTTAGGTTTGTCTTGCAAAAGCCCACGTGCCAAGCGCATGATGGATGACATTAGCAAGAGAGGTTAATAGCTCTGGACGGTGCTGCCTGGGCTTCTGAAAAGTACGCACAGAACAAATGCTAAGGCCGCAGCAGGAATGGCCAAATGAAGCCAGTGGGACTTTCAAAACAAATAGCATGTCATCTGCCTATGGAACATCAACGGTAGAGGTGAAAAGAAGGCAGAGACAGTGGTCCCCATCATGGCTGGGGTCTGGGGCCTGGGGTGGGGACAGGGGCGGGGGCCAGGTATGGCTAGGACGGGGTGGCTGGGACGGGGGCGGGGAAGCATTCTTTGCTTGCTTGCTTTGAAGGTGGCAGGTTTTTGAGTGACAAGGAGGTCACTATGAATTCTGCAGGAGGCAATGCCATGCCTAGTTTACATCGTGAATATTTTGGCCTTAATTTATGCTGTGAGCAATGTCTGAGCCCAGGTCTATTACGTGCCCACGGAAGATGATTTATGTGTGTTTCATGTAGTCGAACTTTAATTATTCACATGACTATCAATAAAAAATAAGGACAGAGCAGTGTTGGATGTGAACAGGTTAGTGGGGCGAACAGCTGATTGTAGCAACGAGGGGTGGCAGCCACCCTTTCTTCCACATCAGGTATGAGAACAAATTCTTAAGTGGAATTTACACTTTCCCTCCTCCTTTCTACAAACATGCAAACTGCCAACCTGTTAATCAACTCCCTGATGGCAGACAAATGTCTCTGGGAAACACATGCCAGATATCAATTGTTATTGGCCGAAACTCAGTAGGATGGAATGAATTGATGCTGCCATTCTAGTCTGTGCAATGCGATTGCTGATCAATAGTGAGTAATTGAACATCCCTGTGTGAGGACGAGACTGCTGAGGCAGGGATAGCACGATGAGTTATGGCGCATATTAATCACTGTCTAACTAGTCCATCGATATGACTTCCTTCCCGCAACGTGAGATGGGGTGAAACTCTTCCATGGGGGTCCCAGTCAGATTCCTACAGGTGTTAATGTGAGGATTTAGAAAGAATGATCAAAGAGGTCCTAGTTGGATGGCAGTCACGCTATACTGGTGTGGCTTGCCTGGGTGTACTTCTTACAGTTTATAAAGCAAAAAATAAATACTAAAGAGAGAGAGAGAACACAAACTAAACAAGTTCATGTGCAATATGGCCTTTCCCCATACTCTTAAAAAAAAACGTTTTTACTACATTTTACTTATTTTTTATCTTGTGCGTTGGGGGTGGATGCATGTGGAAATCAGAGGACAACTTGCAGGAGTCAGCTCTCTCCTTCCTCCATGTAGGTCCTGGGAATTCAACTCATCAGGTCAGTGTGCTGGTAGATAGATGCCTTTAGTCTCTGAGATGTCTGGCCCACCAGGCTGGTTCAGGTCTTGGTCTCCTCTTATCAGAGAAGTCACCAGAAAAGCAGCTTAGAGAAAAAAAAGAGACATTTCCAAATTGGAGCCAGGACAAAGGTGACTACTGAGATGCACATTTGTCCCCTTTTGAGTTGCAGATGTTTGAGGCAAGCAGACATCCTGAGGATGAGGCCTTTGACTGGGTGGTACCTGGGCCGGTTGCTATACTGTTACCAGCACTGTTTCTTGCCTGACTGCTGGTGGGTTGAACCCAGTTGTTTACACAGCATAATCCATTTCCTCCATCCTTAGGTAGCGAGTTTTTCTAAGGTTGAAGATTTAATAGTTCATTCTCAGTTTCTTTAGCTGCTAGACAACTCCTTCCATCAAAGTACCTTTCCCAACTCTCTTGACAGTGTCAAGACAGGAGGATGAGAATTCGAAGCCAGGCTGGGGTTCATAACAAGGTCCTATTTCAAAACAAAGGAAAACCTTCTAATTTTTCTCCTCTTTTCTTACCCTCTTTTTTTTTTTTTTAAAACCTGTTTCCTTTTTCTCATTTTTCACCCTTCTGTTTTGAGGATAAAAGAAGAAATTGTACTTTCCAAGGAGGGGTGGCCTGGTGAGAGCCACAGCTGGGCTTTTTTAAAGGGGAAGCCCAAGGAAGTTGTTCTAGTAAGACAACCCAGATTCTGTGGTGAAGGCTGACTCCAGGACCACCGGAAGTGTCTCACTGGAGGGAGGCAGCTTGGGAAGTGGAAAATGACAGGGGACATAAATGGAAAGTGGTTGGAACACACAAAACAACAGCAAATGGCTTCCCTCTTATATTAAACCTAGGCCCGTTGGAACCTGTTCTGAGGAGTGATATGGTTTCTTAATCAACATTTTCCCAATTAGTGAGACTCTCACTGAAGTAAAGAGACATCTTAAGATGAGAGAGAAGGCTGAGCCCCCTGGGCCTTCTGCAGGCTCCCAGTTGGCCCCCAAACCCAGTGAAAGGCACAAGCCTGTTGTAACTTGAACCTATTTCCAGAAGATGCTGTGCACTCCAGCTCCAGGCAGCTCCCCCCACCTCTCACCCCCAACTGCCTTTGAAGCCCTGTGATCTCCTTCAACTCTCTGCTGATGAGAACTATTTGGAAATGGTTGGAACAGGATGACAGCCTGTTCACCTGGATCCAGCAGAGCTGAGTGGCTCACAGGGAGCTCAGAGGCTTGCCCTGATTTGAGATTCAACTTAAAAATCCTTGGGTTTTTCAAACTATCAGGAAACATTCCAAAACCAGGCTTCAAAGTGAAATTACCAGCACCTCTTCCTTGAGAGTGAGCTAGCAAACCGAGTCTGAGGCAGCCACTTTGAAGGCTTAGGGTTTTTCTCTCAGTGCTGACCCCTGTTCTACAGAAATGAAAGAGAAACAGCGAGGTGTTTATATTAAGATACTTTTCCATAATAATGTTTTCTGTTCGTATCTTTATTTTCACTGCTAAAAGCATTCCTGTGATTTTCTTGATCCTCATAGTAATGTAATGTAAACATACAGATAATCTGGGCTCCAATTTATAGATGAGGAAATCAAGATTCTGGCAGTTATTTTACTTTTCAATAGTAACCACATAAAGGTCTGATACTTTAAATTCGACATTTCTTTCTTAATGCTGCCTCATAAACTTTAGATAAATTGATAAAGGAAAGTCCATGAAAATGTAAATCTAGTTTAAAGTGTCTTTTTTTTCTTTCTCAAAACATCTTTTTAGTTTCTAAATTCAAAAGATAGTCAGAAAAAGATTATGTGGTTATATCTTTTCCTTCCCCAACGCCAAGTGTGAGGCAGGCTCTTTAAATCATTCAAGACAGCTAAGAAAATCTCCTATTTTTAAGTTTCCCAAGAGAAGAAGATTCCTCAACTCCTATGGGTAACTTTTCCTGGTGTTTAACATTTCTCAAAGTCAGGAAATTCTTTCTTGTGTCCTAAATCCCCGATGCTGTGACTTGAGCCGGCTTCCTCCCGGTTGGTCTTCGGTGGAGATGCTGAACAGCTGTCTGCCTCAACATAAGGGATCATTTCAAAGAGAAGGCTGTTAAGTTGCTCTGCAGCCTCGTCTTCCACGGCCCCAGTAATCCCATGCCTTTCACTACTTCTCATAGATCTCATTTTCCAGCCCTTTAACCGTGGCTCTGCCTTTTTCCACATAACTCAGGTTGTTGTTGAGGAAGGGGCAGAGCAGGTGAAGGACATTTGTTCTTGTGGTCAGGGAATCTAAAAGGAAGAATGAACATGGCTCCTCTTTAGGCCTGGCTAGCCCCCACTTCTCACTTGGATACTAAAAGTGGCCTGAGCTGGCACTCTGAATCAGATGTTCTCTAGAAACTGGATGGGGTAGTTAATGACTGAAAGACCGAAATGCCTCCAGAATTATAGCAGGGCATTTGACAAAATTGTTCTAGAATTCATCTATGTCCAGTTTGTACTTTTTTTGAACTGAGATGGGCTCTAAAACTTTCTTAGAAGTTATATTCTCAGAAAATAAGTAACTGGGGTATTTTTCTGGGGTAGAAATTTCCTGAATATTAGCTACTTAACCACTCATATGTTTCTTATATTTTTGCTCTGACACAAAATGGCAATCCATTAGGACACACACAGGCTGTGGTGATGTGAATGAGAATAGCCCTTTTGGGCTGATAGGAAGTGGTGCTATTAGGAGGTGTGGCCTTGTTGAAGTAGGGGTAGCTTTGTTGGAGGAAGTGTGTCACTTTGAGGTTTCAACTGCTCAAGCCAGGCTCAGTGTTTCTCTCCCTCTCTCTTCCTGCAGATCCAGATGTAGAACTCTCAGCTACCTCTCCAGCACCATGTCTGCCTGCCTGCTGCCATGCTTCCCACCATGACACCAACGGACTAAAACTCTGAACTGTAAGCCAGCTCCAATTAAATGCCTTCCTTTATAAGAGTTGCTGTGATCGTAGTGTCTCTTCACAGCAATAGAAACACTAACAAGTGTACAGGCTGTATATGGCTTCATGACCTTCATCCTGTATTTCACATCAAGCCATTGATTCAGTACATAATCACTATATGAACCACATTGCGATCAAGAGCAAGACGTCAGGCAGCTGTGATCAAAGAACAAAAACTGTGTGATAACTTGGAACTTCTATATGTTCTTATTGAATTCCTTGTGAAATGCCTACAGGCGATCTCAGACCAGCTCTGAACGCCACCTTGAGGATAAAGTCCAATGAGAGAAATTCTTCAAGGAGCAGCACTAAGAGGTTATACTTGTTATAGCAGCAAGGTTTGGCTAGGCACACAGCGGGCCTGGAGACCTTTGACCAGAGAATCGGAAGAGCAGTGCAGTGCCTGAGAAGGCCTAAAGTTGGCACCTGACAAAAATCTGAAGGTTGAAGATCCTGACATTGTATTTGAAGAAGGAAAACAAATGAATTCTCGAAGGTTCTCAAGATAACTGGTCAGAATGACACCAGCTGGCCTCAGTGGTTTTTGATAATTCATGCTGCAGCTGGCACTTTTTCTTCATTTATTTAGCCAGGAACTATTATTGGAAGACTTTTGAACATATGCCATAATCAATGTCAGTTTTTATTGTGAAAGGTGGTTGACAAAGAAGATAGAAAGGTTTTTTTTTAAAAGAAGTATTTATTCATAAAACCTATTCACAAGGTCACCAAATGACCTTTCCCCAGGCAGGAAACTGTGACTTACTTGTTTATTTTCTTCATTAGGACCAAATGACCCTCTTCAAATAATGTTGTCTCATTTCCCCAGCCTCTGGGGCTCCTCCCCAGGGGTTCAATAAGAAGGAAAACTCTGGGGTTGCCAGTAACAACGCGAAATCTAATTCTCCATCCCTGTCAAGGCTAACTGTAGGGAACCAGACTGAAAGCCGAGCCTCCCTGTTCTTCTTGCTACTGGGGCTCTGCTTATACCATACACTGAACAGTAATACCAAAGGGCCATAAATCAGAAGGTAATATGTGAATACTGTTCACACCTCAGGATCCAAGTCACAGTGAACCAAGAGATAGACCCCACAAACTTAGGGAGGCCTCATCCTGGGATCTCTTCTTGTACTTAAACTCTGTTTTAA
The DNA here is from genome assembly GCA_030674055.1 of Rhabdomys pumilio. Taxonomy (NCBI): domain Eukaryota; kingdom Metazoa; phylum Chordata; class Mammalia; order Rodentia; family Muridae; genus Rhabdomys; species Rhabdomys pumilio. The sequence continues at coordinate 142,962,248 of JANHMN010000001.1, read as the reverse complement.
GCATTGACTGTCATGGTAACTTGCCTGAGTTACTTCTACTCTCATGAGAATTCCGTAGACTTTTCAAAACAGAGCTAGGTACTATGTGTAAAGTTCTTAGCACAGCCTATGTGAGGTAAAGGCTCAGTAAGTACTTGCTTCTCTCTCTCTCTCTCTCTCTCTCTCTCTCTCTCTCTCTCTCTCTCT
>JANHMN010000001.1:142940145-142962052 GCA_030674055.1 Rhabdomys pumilio | reverse complement strand
TCTCTCTCTCTCTCTCTCTCTCTCTCTCTCTCTCTCTCTCTCTCTCTCTCTCTCTCATACACACACACACACACACACACACAAAACACACTATCATCTTATCTCAGGCAGTGTGAACAGAAATGAGTTGTCTGCCAAGAACCAATACCTTCCAGTTCTTGGCTGTTCCTTATCTTTTGGAAGGTGTTTTTTTCCTCAAATGGTTTCTTTATCCGTGAGCCACTCCTGCTAACAGCCATGGTCCATGATTTTATCACCTAAATGAGTATTTGGGTTGTTATCTAAATCTGCATGAATAAAACACTGTAGAGTGGAGAACAGAACATAAGTTGTGTTCTGGATCAACACTACCTTGTGTGCACTGCACAGTCCAACTTACGCAGCAGATGACCGCATGTCTCGGGTTAACCTTCACTTCGTGTATATACACCATTGTTTTCTCCTGCCCCCAACTATACTATGCACAACTATACATAAATATCACCTGGATACACGCAGAATGCCAGGGAACCGTGTTGACTGCTCAGAAAGAATGATACCAAACTGTCTGATGGAGAAAACAAAAAGACTAAGTCTGTTTATTGGAGAACACTGGTTTTAAGTCCCTGTACACGTCACCCTTAAATGATGTATGTCTTTCCTTGGATCTTGGAAAAGGCTCAATGTGGTCTTTCCTATCTAAAGGCAAGAGGCAGCTAAGAACACACCAGGTCTTTATTCTTTTTTTCTTTCTTAAATCTCAGATCAAAGCAAGAAGAAAATCCCTGGAGTTCAGAGCTCCTGGGGTGCTGGAGTTTAGAATCAAATCTCTTCATAATTTTCTTCTCCAGGCACTTCCAGGGGAAAATCATTTAGTCTTGGTACAAGTGAAAGACTTGTTTGGGTTTGACCTGCTAATTCTCCCTGAGTTAAACTGCTTGTGAATAAAGAACCTTTTAAAGGAGATCCAGGCTCAACCAGGAAACTTAAGCTCATTAAAGAAAAAAAGGCCCTGAGTGGAATCCACTCCACCACCCTTAAAAAAAAAATGCTCTGAGGATAATAGAAGTGACTTTTCAGTTTGGTGTGAAAGAGTTACAAAAACAAACCCTAGAAATAGGAAACAACATTATCCAACATCTTGAATTTTTTTTTTCAGTCCCAGGTTTAACAGTGACTTTGAAACTCATTTAAAATATTATAATTACATTTCTCCTTTCTCTTTTTTCCCTTGAAAGACTCCCATATACCCCTCTTCATTCTCTTTCAAATTTATAGCCTGTTTTTTACATTAATCATTATTACATGCATATATGTGCATGCATATATATTCCGAAATACAACCTGCTCCGTCTGTATAAAGTTAGCTCTCTGTGTGTTTTCAGGGCTGATCATTTAGTTTTGGGTAACCCTTTGGCATCCTGTTCCTTGTTGAACACTATTTTGCCTGCTTTCAGTGTTCTTTAGTTGCCTGTAGTTCTTTGTATGGACTTTTCCTCACCAGCGTTCGCATGTCCATTGCTTCTGCCCTTGTTCAGTTCATGTTTGGGTAGTTATGTTGGTGAAGCTTTATGGATATAGCTTCTGACAGATTTTAACAGAATAAAATGAATAGTCAGAATGAGGAGGAAAATTCTGTACGTTATTGCTGGAATACCCACTGAAGTTTATCTGATGGCCTTAAATTTACATATAAGCATGACTTAGCCATTGGGCTACTCCGTTTCTAATATTGTAGCAAATATCTGAGGCAGTCATTCTGCAAAGAGAAAAGGGAGTATTTTGGTCCATGATCCACTTGACCCTGTTGCTTTTGAGCCTCAGGTAAGAAAGAAGAAACCACTCACAAACACCCACACCATAGTAAGAATATAGGGAAGAGGGGTGGGGAGGAGAGACAGGATTGAGCAGAGAGAGACTCACAAACTTGGGTGCTGCTTAACCTCCACAAGCATAGCCCCAAAGACATGAAAATGTCCTACTAGGCCTAACCTCTTAAAATTTTCACCACCTCCAAGTAGCCCCAAATGGTCTTTGAGAAACATTCAAAATCAAAGCAGTGACATTCTCCCTTCCTTTCTTTGTGGTAGCTTTTACTTTTATACTGTTCCCAGTTCCTAGTCTTGCTAGGAAAGCATTTCTGAGCCCTCCATACTTCCTGATTTCCTACTGCACACTCATGAACTAATTTTCCTTTTTAAAACAATTTGCCCTTACATAAAAGCTAGGCTTTGTTTTCTGTACTTTACATTAAAGTTTCTAGCAAAGGCACAGATATGTGTTCTAAAGTCTCTGATCTCAAGGCTGCATCCTACCTGGAATTTATGACATGAGCATGGGATGTGAGCGTAGAGCAGAGTGGAGTGTGCCTGTGTGTTGTGACCTTACACAAAAGCTTTCTCTTAAATGTCAATTTTCTGGTAAGATGGGGATACTACCTGTCTTCTGTCATCTTCTGCTTGTGTATGGGGAAACTGCTGGTTCTCCATTCATATTGATCTCTTTCCATTCAAGAGCAAAGAATGAAGGTAGGTGGCCTGCAGAAGGATTATGGTATCTGGACCCCACCCCACAACCCTGCCCTCTTACACATTCCCCTCTTTCTCCCTTCCCCTCCCTCCTTCTCTCCCTTCCTTCCTTCCTCCTTTGTCAGGAAGACAATAGGTTTCCTGAGTAACATGCCACATGCCTTTAATCTCAGTCAGCACTTGGAAGGTAGAGGAATGGGGATTTCTATAAGTTAGAGGCCAGCCTGCTCAACATAGTGAATTTCAGGCCAGTGAGGGTTACATGGTGAGACTGTCTCAGAAAAATGAAAGGATGAAGGAGAATGTTTATTAGGTAGCTCAGAAGGATGTAAAGAGGGGCAGAGAACAGATTGAAGATGGTTTATAAGACATCTATTTAAGAAGAGGCTATTCTTGTTTTAAGTGACTGTCATCATACTCAAAGGGGGAAAAAAAGAATGAAAGGAATTCATTGACCTGTAAGTAGTGGTCCCCATGGTAGATGCAAATGCTTTAGATTGTGGCTGGGTCTATAGGGTCCCAGGCATTTGATTTTCACTCCAAGCTGCACATCACATTATCTCCCATAGGAAGATTCCCATAGAATCCTAGGAAGTGGAGTTTGTTTGATTGGCAGATTTGGCAGATTTCGAGCCTGAACAAAAGCAGGCATCGGCTAGTGTGAGGCCTTAAGACTGTGGCAGTGTTTACATCAGTGTAGCTCCAGGAATCGCTATGGAGATTGAAGGAGATGTTTATGTTGAATGCCTGATGTTGAAGGCACTTGGGAATAGGCCCAATCATCACATGTCTATGATGGTGCTTCATTCCACATGGATATGGGAATAAACTCTGGGCAAGAAAATCAAGCACATGTGGGTTGTTCTACAGGGTACTCACTCTGCCCCCTTCCTTCAGCACCCTTGAATGATATTCCTAAGCCTGAGGGATAATCACATTTCTGAGCTTCAGCTTCTTCTTCTGAGTATGCTCTCCTCTGCGCAGAAACACAGGTCTGCCAAGACCTCTGCTGGCTTCAGAGCCCCTCGTCATCCTTTGGGCTTATCTACATCTGAATATAATAATACATTAATAAAATACCTTGTCAAGCTCCACAGCAGTTCTCTGCCATGTAGTCTCTGCCATGGAAGGAACGTCATGTTTGATTTCTGAGTCTAGACCCATATGCTGGCAGGGTCCTGAGGCCTTTGTTTCATGCAGTGATTCAATCTCTTCCAATTTCTTATCAGGCAAAGTAAGTGTGTGTGTGTGTGTGTGTGTGTGTGTGTGTGTGTGTGTGTGTGCTGTCTCTCCTCTCCCTCTCCCTCTTTATCTCCCTCTCCATTCCCCCTTCTCTCTCTCTCTCTCATGTATTAGTATTTTCTAGCTTCTGCTGAAGGCCTGAGGATTGAGAGCCTTGTGACAGGGTGAGTGTCAGTAAGCAACACTTATGAGAAAAGAATGACCGGGAATGATACTAGAGTGCCATCCATCTGTTAGGAAGAATGCATCCCTTCCCACAGTCATTACCATGCTATTTATGCATGGTAGAACTTATTTAGAATATCTTTGCTTGCATTTCTGGAGAATCCAGATATCTCAGAAAGAGAAGAAAAATATGCACATAGACATATCTTGAAGAGCTCTTCTTTTCTAGCACAAGCTGTCTACCATTGAGTCACAGACATGCCACCTGGCTTTAGAGCATGGAATTCAATCATGGAGCTGTCAATCTCCTAAGTTTGGGTAGATACTGCTTGTCCCTATGACAAAAAGAGGAAGCTGATCGTTCACATTTACCTTCAGCTTTCTGTCCCACCAAACGCCAACAGAGTCAGAATCTAGTCTTTACAAAGGACAATGGCTGTCACAGCTGATGGAGAGAAGCCATGTCTCCTGTAAGCCAAGGCTCACTGCATCCTCTGCAAGAGAGGGAGGCAGATGTAACAACTTGTGGTTTTGAGAACATCTCAACTGCAAAATCTCTCTGTGCCTTCCAAACACCTATTTGGCTGAAAATCAACTTTCGGGTGTTAGCAATGGCAATGTGAGTAGCGATGCAGGGCACAACAAAAGGTCAGGAAACACATGTAAGATGGTTCACATGATATCATGTAAGTCTGGACTTCTGTTGTGTCAAATGGCAGGATCCATATTCAAACTATCTTAATGAAAAGAGCAGAGTTAAGGAAACTTGTTGCCTTGTAAATGGGAGTTCCAAAGATCAATCCAAATGCAGTAGGCAGTGGCTGCCTCCACAGGCACAATGCACTTGTTTTTTTTTTTTTTTTCTCTGTCTCTTGATTCTGCTAGCCCCTTACCTGGCTTCATTCTCAGCTGAACTATCTCAATGAGACAGGTCCTGGTAATCTGAATTTATGTTACCTTTTATGTCTGAACAATTCCATGGAAAGAAAGTGTGTTAGTAACCTAGTGAAAAAAAAGTGCAACAATCACAAAAATTTGTAAGAAACATTTATTTCTTATACGTATGGGTGCTGACTGTTGGGACAGCAGGGCTGTTTCATATGTATTTCATTCCTGGGCATAAATGTAGGGAAGTTGTTTCTCCAAGGAAGTATTTTTCAAGTCAAAAGCAGATGTACAAATGAACAAGTTCCAGTGCACAAGGTGGTTTTGAACCCTAGTTTGTACCATGCTTAACATTGACCAAAGCAAGCCACAGGACCAAGTCCAAAGTTATAGGGCAAGGAAACATATTCCAAATGCTTATTGGAGGAATCCTATAGTTAAATGGCAAAAGGTATAGATATAAGGAGAAGGAACTGAGATTAATATTTCAATGACATAAGACATCTCATTTCCAAGGCCAGGTATATAAATCTCAAGTGAATACAAATAGGCTTGTTTCAATAACGTGCCCATTTTTAAACTAATGTGAAGGATGCAAATTGGGAACACTGAATGGCCAGCTGAAGTGGTCCAGCATATTCTATGGACGTGATTGACAGTGGACCACAGTACATTGTAAATAATAGCACTTGAGAACCACATGGCATTCAGGAAAAAGCACACAGAGAAGAGATATGAGAAGCCATGCACAGCAGTGAAAAATCATGGCTGACACTATTTGTCACTAAGAGAAAGAGGGAGTCTAAGCAGTCAGATGCATCTGAGTCCTTGCAAGGATTGAGACACACAAATAACAGAAGATATTCATGCAAATACTACTGTCATGTTCTGAATCTCCACACCTGCACATTTATATTTATGCATTCACCCAGTGTCTTGGATGGCATTTATTCCCAAAGACTCCATGTGTTGGAGCTTTGGCACACACTATAGTGTGGCTGAGAGGGTGGATCTTCTAATAGATTGAAGTGGTTAGATCACTGGCCTCACTACCCTCATAAGGAGTTAATATGGTTCTTCCAGGACCCTAGTTACTTCCCTCAAGAGCAGATTATTACAAAAAAGCAACTAGCCCTACTACCTGATCTCTCCCTTTGTGAGTGCTCCTACCATGAAGCCATTTACCATGACATGATAAAGCAGCGAGGTCCTCATCAAAGCCTATCATAGTGCTACCAGGATCTAAGACCTCAAAGGTTGTGAGGTATAAAACCTACTGTCTTTATATATTACCTATATTTTTATTATCAGTGGAAAGTGGACTAAGAGATGCATGCACATGCATATATTCAGATGCCTAAAACCTTACCTTTTGTGATTATAAGTATCAAGTTGATATTTTCTAGTTTTCACTGTTAACTATTGAAACATAACAAAATATCTTCAAATTTAATGACTTAAAGCAACAGCATTTATTTTATTTGTGAACCTCCTATTTGGGTCTGGCTGATACAACTTAACTCTGCTCTGACAAGTGTCAGCTTAAAGGTGATCTCTGAACATGTGTGGAATCACTTAGATTACAGAAAGGACATTGCTTTTTATGACTTCTTGAAAATCTCATAATGTCATCTTTATTGTAGTCTGTTCATCTAGAAGGTCAGGAAAAAGCCAAAATGTGTTTAAGGAGAAGATATGATTGCTGTATAATTTTAAAAATAATTATAAAATCACTTTTTTTTTATAAATTTATAAATTTTATAAATTTATAAAATTATAAAATAATTTTATAAATTTATAAAATTATAAAATAATTTTATAAAAAATTAAAAAAATCACTCAGTATAAAATGGTAACTTTCATATTTTCTTAGTTGGGGTTTTTATTGCTGTGATAAAGACTATGACCAAAAACAACTAGAGGAGAAAAGGGCTTATTTCATCTTACAAAATCTTAGGTCATCTCTATTACTGATGGACAATAAGTCAGGGAAGGAACTCAATGCAGAAACCTGGAGGCAGGAACCTGGAGAAAGGGTTGAAGCAGAAGTCATGGAGAAACAGTGTTTACTGGCTTGGTCATGATTTGCTCAACCTATTTTTTATATACAGTCCAGGAACACTTGCCCAGGCTTGGCAGCAACAGTAGATAGATCTTCAAGGTCATATCAATAATTAGTAACAAAGAAAATGCTCAGTTGCAGGATATTTGTTCACAGTGTGAACCCTAAGATTGTGTTATTTACTTAAAAAAACAAAAAAACAAAAAAAACTTTTGCTAGTTATGGTGTGGCTCAGCCCTTAGCACAGGTCTTTAATCCCTCTGGCTGGAATATAGACATGCCCTTAGGACACACTTTTAATCCCAAACCAGGAAGGTAAATTTAGTCTGTAGAAGGAAGCATCATGTTTGAAAGTGATGTCTAAGTGAGTGGCAGACAAAGTGATGGATCAGAGAAAGATTTGACAGAATAGGGTATGCCCAGCTCTCATGAGAAGAGAGAAGAAAGGGAAGCTATTTAAAGAGAGAATACAAAGACAGAGTAGGAGACAGTTTTACTGGGACAGTTTTACAGAGATAGGTTGAGAGAGAACAAGCTAGAGGCCAGTGAAGACAGAACAAGCCAGGGAACGGGAAAGAGCTAAAAGAATATAACAGGTAGCCAGAGTTAGTTTGAGGAACAGTAGAGAAAAAGTCAGAGGCTGAGAAAGAAGCCAGATTGAATCAGTCAGCTTAGAGAGGAGTTTGAGTCAGAACAGCTGAGTTGAATCAAAAAGAACTAGGAACCAATGAGCTGATTCAGCAATAAGTCTCAGAGGCTGAAAACATTTTAGACCTATATTAAATTGTACAAAGGCTAGAAGCTTTCAGGATTAGGCCTAGGTTAGCAGAGTGAGGCAGTAAGCCTCTGAGATGACAATTACTACAGGAGAAGAAAAAGTTACATTTACAATGCCCCACTGGCTTCTTCACAAATGACTCTAGCTAGTGTCAAGTTGACAACAGCAACAACAACAACAAAACAAAAACAAAATCAAACCAAAACAAAAATCCCAGGATGGTTATGATATTTTCATGCTCGTATCATTTTGACCCCTATTACTGTCTGCCTCAGGCCTTCTTCCGCCCCTGGGACTCTACATTTTGGTAGACAGAGACATTGTTGCACAGGAATATGCAGGACTACAAAAATAGAGAGTGGCTGTTTATTATGTAAAATACAGTCTGCCATTGTCCTGTCCCCTTCCTGCTTTGATCTGAGTTGGAACAAAATCTGGCATTTGAAGTCATTCAAAGGCAGTTAATATTCTTGTTCTACTACTAATTGGCTTATGGAATTTTATCTAAGCCTTTTTTCCACCTGGACCTTAGTTTCTTTCTTCCTCTCTTTTCTCTCTCCCTCTTTCTTTCTCTGTATGGATGTTTTGCTGGCATGTTGATCTGTGTACCACATACATACCTGATGCCCAATGAAGTCAAAAGAAGGTGTGAGATCTGCTGGAACTAGAGTTACAGCTGGATGGGGCCCCAACAAGGATGGAAATGTTACAAAAATCAGTTCTAGTGGAAATTAAAATAAATGGTTTGGGTAATGTACCCAACCAGTAGAACTTAATCCTCTCTCATTCTCCATAACTCATGGATCTATGACCACAATTTTTCTCTGGTTATCAGGGCATATGTAATTGCATACCCCAAGTGAGCCAGGAACTGACATCTGACCCTAACAGCAGAGCTCAATGCCTTTGCAGTCTGTAGAGCTTTTAATTGAAGCCAGCAGATTTTAACTTAATTAGTGAGTGGCTAAGGGACACATTGAGGTACTAAAAGTTGAGTTTGATAAAAGGTTTATTATAAAAATAAGCTCAAAATTGACAATACTATGAAAACATAGATTCGGAAAGAAACAGTGTGTTGCTGGAAAGATGGCTTGGCAGTCATGAGTACTTGTTCTTACAGAAGACTCAGGTTCAGTTCTCAGCATCAACAAAGAGGCTCAGATTACCCATAAGTCCCGTTTCTGGGGATCTAATGATTTTGTTCTGGCCTCCATGACCAACAGATATGCATATGGTATTTATACATACAAAAGAGCAAAACACTCATACATATGAAATAAATAAGTCTTTAAGTAATGTTTAAAAAAACCAATTTTTCCAAATGAAGTCATGATCTAAATGTCTTCTTTCTAATACTTCTATTTGATTTGTATGAGTTAACACAAAAATGTTCTGTCGGGCCAAACATGTATTTTTGGGCTCTGTTATAAGCCCCCTACAAAGAGCCTTCTTTTGAGACTTCTCAAGTTTTTCTTTTCTCAACAGATACAACTTTATTTTGTGGGAGATAAAAAATCTTTTGCCAATTCCCTTCCAGGGTACCTCCTACTTTTAATAAGGAATTGTATTCTGCTCCGAAAGACTAACCAAATAAACATGACCATTCTTTCTGGAGGCAGCAAACTAGGACCCTTGGAAAGCTTACAGCATAAGCCATAGATCATTGTCTGGGCCTCTGTATTGAAAACCAGAGTTCCTCAGTGGTGGTCCTTACACAATTGGTTCGAGTCTTAAAGACTTCAAGAGAAAATGATGTTTGCATTGAGTCTATCTTAAGATTTGGGTTCAGAACATTTAGAGAGAGATATCTCTAAGTCATTCTAGAAAACAAAATATACACACTAACCTTATCTCTTCATATTCTTTAGTTTGGGATCCACTAAGAACAGATTCTGAGCACTGACCAACACTTTATTGGGAGTAAGAGACACTCAGTGTAATAGAGAATGAACTTACCTTATTAAGTGGTCCTCTAGACAGGCTCCTCTTCTCTCCCCAGCAGGAAAGCAAAGGCCCGTGGGGAGGCTGGCTAGTTGTGAAATGACATACATTCAAAATTGTTTTCCAGATATCCCTCAACAACTTGTTTCTCCCCTGAAGTGTGAAATTTAATTACCCATGTTAGACATGCATTCATGATCACATATTTTTATTGCATAAAACTGTTCAGTCTTTGAAAATATAAGGACAGAATCCCAGTTACAGAAACACGGTTGACATCAGAGATTTGTACAAGAAAAGATTTACTGGAGGAGCTGCTAGTGAGTATTGATTTTCCTTTTGGTGATGTTGGGCATCCACTTGTTCTCGGGTTTTGCTTGTTATGTTGACCAATGAGTTTTTATTAAACCCTCATCTTGCTGAGGTCTACTATCAAATTCATCCTAATCTTTTGCCAATTCTATTCCTTGCTGCTTCTCACAGAACATGAATCTTCCTCAACCTCTAAGCGAGACCGTGCCCTCCCCCGGCATTTTTCAATCTCAGTTCCACTTCTCTTGAAACAAGGTGACCAGGAGTGAAAATGAGACTCCACACAAGGACAGAGGCACACTTCAGTTTCAAGAGGAAGCCAATTAGGTGTGAAATGACCAGTCATGTTTCCAGCCATCTCCTCCCTTTTCTGAAGGAGATGGAAATGTCACACTAGGCTAATGGCTTTGTTCTTAGGGAAAGCTGAAGTTAGTCTCAAAGTGGCTACTTGTGACCATTAGGGCAAAAGGACAGGAAACTTACACAGAAAGTGATGGTATCCATTTGAAATGTGGTTGTCAAGGCTTTTGAAAAATTTAGTGTGGGTATTAGAACACAGATAGGACCAGGTTTAGTACTAGGGGGTATGTGTACAGAGAAGAGGGCAGATGGCCAGGAGGCAAGATAATAAAGAAGGTATAGATACATGATGCTTTCACAGAACTTAATTTGTGCCAAGGAGTACTTGGAGGTTCATGAAGTGGTTAATTTAATTTCTCTCAAGTCTTTAAAAGTGGGAACTGTTATTATCATCATTTTATAGGGACATAGAACCTTGGAGAAACTTTTCTATAACTCAATAAAGCCAACGATTTAACTTTAATGTCTTCCACACTATTAAGCCCTTTGTTTTAAATTCATTCTTTTTATTTAACCTCCCAAATGAGTTTACGAACATAGTATGTTTCCTTTTGCAGGTAGAAATTAAGTCCCAGAGAGGTGAGTTTACTTCTCCGAGTTCACACATAAGCCACGATGAGCAGTCAGGTCCAAACCCAGATCTACCTGAGACATTAAGCAGCCCTCCTCAGCACAGAACTAATGGCTCACTGCACCCATTGTCCTCTCCTTGTCTAGAGAAAGCATGAACTTGCCAATCAGTATCTTGTCCAAGACAATGGACAAAGTCCTAACGTGCCACTCTAGGACTTGAATCTTTCTCAGTTCTTCACTCTTCTGTCTTTGGATTTCTTTAGTGCTTAACTGGACCACAACTTTGGCATTTCAATCACTGCCCTGCCTTCTTAGGAAGCTCAAATTGCCTTGTTAGTTCTTAGAGGAAGCCGAGTTTGTAAGCAATTGCTGAGTCCAACAACAGCGCATTCTCAAAGATCAATAATACCAGAAAAGCCGGGAGGCAAGTAGAATGTAATGGTCTGAAGGCACTGTGGGAAACCCCTCCACCCGCCCTTCACCACTCACCAACCCTGCAGCCTACACCATCCTCCTTCCACCCTGCACCCCATACCATCTACCCTTCAATTAGTTTCTGTTGTTTTTTCTTGTTGTTATTGTGTTTGGTTTTGGGTTGTTCTGAGTTTTGTTTTGAGATAGAGTCTCACCCTGTAGGTATGCCTAGCCTTGAACTTAGAATCTTGCATGTGTGTATCACCATGCCTAACTCCTCTCTTTTGCTCTTTTTTTTTTTTTTTTTTTTTTTTTTTTTTTTTTTTGTAATATTACTCTTATTCATTTACCAGGGTTAGGCAATATGCTACAGCATGTCTGTGGATGTCAGAGAACAATTCAAAGACTCAGATCTCCCTTTTGAGCATGTGGTTTCCACAGTTTGAATTCAGGCCGTCAGGCTCCATGGCAAGTGCTTTTTACCCTATGACCCTCCTACCAGCCTTCTCACCCACTCTTGACAGGTTACCCCATCATATCAAAGTCTCTGCATCCCACAACAAGGACACTCTCAGATGTCGGAGGGGAGGAAAGAGCTGAAGATATTACCGTGTTATATCGTTCACTTTGAGTACAACCAGTTCTATTCAGCACCCAACTGTGCTTTTTTTTCTAGAACTGCACTCCTGAAGACAATGAATGGCCATTTTCTACCTCTCTGCCTTGTCACTGAAGGACAGTTATCTGTGCCTTCCATTCACAATTTCCATACTGTCTGTAGGACTTTCCCATGAGGGAACTGATCAGGAGAACAAAAGCCCTGGCAGTTATGTGCCCTTTCTCTTGGTTTCTGGTGTCATGGAGAATACAGTTGTCAGCAGTACGTGCAGCTAAATTTCTCAAACCTGCCAACCGAAGTCCATGTACGGTTGGTCCGGCGAGCAACAGAACAAAAAGCTGCAAATCATCTCTATAGAACATTAATCGAAGGCCTCTGGACTGTAGAATCCTTCTCTCAATTAGAGAGCTGTCTCAGGAGTAATGTTCTTTCTAAAAATCATGATATACACAGCTCTATAAATCGATAGAAGACTTGTGACCATTAAACTTAATTGATACTGAATTTAGAGGAATGTGTTTCAATCATGTTGCCATTTTATTTGAAAATTAGTTTCTGGAATTACCTCTTCTCTTCTCTTGACATTCGAGGACACATAGTGCCCTGGGGTGACATATCTACAAGCCAGGGGGAAGCAGCGCTAAGCAGAAGGCCTCAGAACAGAGCAAACAAACAAGAGATGGTTCTTGATGCTCTGTACAAGGAGTCATAAGACAGGACATAAAGGTGGGTATTAAGTGAAATCACAGACAACCTGGTTTTATATTATACTCCATATATTTCTTGCCAATCATACTCTGTGTCACTCACTCTGCAGTGTGTCAAGGTGGGAAGAGGGCCGCAAGGATAGTGCTAGGGAAATAATTAACTTTTTAAATATGTTCTCAGACAATTTCTGGCACAGTTGTTTCCTTGAGGTCTTTGTCAGGGAGAATGCTAAGGAGCTGAGGTCTGTGACTGGCTGTGAAAAGCACCTCTGCTAAAGAAAGCGCCAGGGCTGGAGAAGTTTGTCAGTGCGTAAGAGAGCTGGCTGCTCTTCCAGAGGAGGCTGGTTCCAGTCCTCATTTCTACATGGTGGCTCCCAGCCATCTGTGATTTTAGTCCCAAGGAATCCGATGCCCCTTTCTGGCCTCCTTGGGCACTGCATGTCTATGATGCACAGACATATATGTGAGTAAAAGACCTAAACATAATAAAATAAAAACAAAGGAAAAAATTTTCTGAAAGTAAAAGGCAAAGACAGCCTATAGTTAGGGTATTCTCAGGGCACATGTTCATACATAAACTGAAGTCACAAGCCTCATTATATAGTCCCTCCTCCTACATAGTCATGTCATCTGACCTAGAGCCATCAGTGAAGCAAACTGAAAAAAAAAAAAAAAAACCTAAAAATCCACAACTGAGATTCCAAACTGGTACAGTCACTGTAAAAGTAAGTGTGGATAATTCTCAAGTAGCTAAAAATAAATCTACCATTTGACCCAGCTGTACAACTCCACAGATATCTTGGTTCAACTATGATCCTTGCTCTCTATTCACAATAGCTAGAAAATGGATGAACCCTAAATGTCCTTTCACTGACGAATGGATAATCAAAACCTGATACACACACACACACACACACACACACACACACACACACACACACACACCATGGAAAACGATTCTGCTGCAAAGAAAAAGACAAACTTCACAGGTTCTCCCTTATCTGAGTCCCCAGGTTCAGACCTTCAGATGTAAATATCCTGGAATAGTTGCAGAAGCCAGGAAATGTAAAAAGGGTCTATGGCCAGTAATGAACGGGGTGGGGGTAGGGGGGACAATAGGGAGGGAAATAGCACGCTACAAGTGATCTGATGGGGGAGTGGGAAAAGGGAGGATTAATTTGAGAGAGAGAGAGAGGAAAATAAATACAGAGAAAGGAGGGAGGAACATAAAATAACAGTAAGGATATCTGAAAAAATCATAAGAAATCATACTATTAATTATTTACAAAATTTCATTATACATTTAAGTCTGTGTATAAATATACATATATAGTGTAAGTAAAAAATTACTCATCTGAGCTGACAATGCTTCTTCTAAGAACAAGAGACAATCTAATAAAAACTTCAACAACAGCCATGAGAAGCCTTCTTGTGAGTTGGTCAGGTTGTCCAGGAGATTCTCAAAATGTTACAGGCTATGCTCTTGCCCTTGGTTGCCCTCCAGGAGCTGAAAGGGAAGTTCCTATTGCTGAAAACTCTGTGATCTTCAGAAACAGGGCCCAGAGGCCCCTGAGTTAGAGCTGACCTGAGAGCCTCCTCCCTGAGGACTAGCTTTTATGATGACAAAAGGAGCCAGGCAAACTTATAAAAGAGAGAGACAACTAACCATCTTACCCAACTATGACACCCGTGAACAACAATCAGCAAGTCACAATGACCCTAAAGGTGATGTAGTGACACACATACCTTGGCAGTGACTGACAGCTCTCTCTGTCTCTCTTTCTCTGTCTCTCTGTCTCTCTCTCTGTCTCTCTCTGTCTCTGTCTCTCTCTCTCTCTCTGTCTCTCTCTCTGTCTCCCTCTCTGTCTCTTTTATTGGTTATTTTATTTATTTACATTTCAAATGTTATCCCCTTTCCCAGTTTCCCCTCCAGAAACTCCCTATTCCAGACCCCCTCCCCCCTGCTTCTTTGAAGGTGCTCCCCCATCTACCCACGCCTGCCTCATCACCCTAGCATTCCCCTATGCTGAGGCATTTAACCTTCACAGGACCAAGGGCATCCCTTCCTGTTGATGTCAGATAAAGCCATCCTCTGCTACATAGACCGCTGGAGCCATGGGTCCCTCCATGTGTACTCTTTGGTTGGTGGGTTAGTCCCTGGGAGCTCTGGGAATTCTGGTTGGTTGCTATTGTTATTCTTCCTATGGGGTTGTAAACCCCATTCAGCTCCTTTAGTCCTTCCCCTGAATCCTCCATTGGAGTCCCCATGCTAAGTCTGATAGTTGGCTGCAAGCATCTGCATCTGTATTGGTTAGGCTCTAGCAGAGCCTCTCAGGAAACAGCAATATCAGGTAACCAACAGCTCTCTAATTGGACTTAAGGCCCACTCAACAGAAGGGGAAATTACACCTGGTACTGAAAACCTAGCCAACACTGGAAATCTTGGAGACCCTATTACTGCCACTTTACTAAACCAGCGTAAGTCCTAATGACATACTAAATACTTGTTCTCACACCTACAAATAAGTGTATTCCTCACCCCTCCTAACAGAAACTTACCTGCCCAACAGACAAAGACCACTACAGAAAACCACAGCCGATCAAAATGCAAAGCTGTAGAACCCAGTCGCAGCTGATACATCTACAAAACACTCCCATACTTAAGGCCAAGGGAATATTTCACATGAGAGATGCAAAATTTGTAAGAGCCAGTGGATCAGGGAGTTGGCTGTGAGACTGTATCTCTCCCGTAAATCTCACCAACATGGCTGCCTAAACATAAACCGAATGAGGAAAATGGCCATAGGCACGTTGAAGGCTCAGGAGACCCCTGCCTTCCAAATAACTACAGACAATTATGGAATTCAGAGAGCAGTAGAAATCATCTTTCTCAGGGAGGAAGGTACCAACTGGTTAGTCAGTGTCAAATGGTCATCTCTGAAAATAGACATACACATACATTATATCAACTGAAAAGTTTACATTAGGAATATATATGCATATGTATATCCATGTACACATGCTACAACAATTGCTGAAAAAAGAGGCTATGAATTTAAAAAAAAAAAAAAAAAGAGCAAGGAAGGATATGGGAGGACTTGGAGGGAGGGAGGTAAGGTAAGAAACAACTTAATTACATTATAATTTCAACAATAAAAGAAAAAATGTTAAAAAAAATCCACAACTGCTTGCATCTAAAGTGCCAAAATGCATTTATTTTATTACCACATTCCAAATGCATTCATGGGAGATAGAAAATTTGCAGGAAAAAAGACCTGGCTTTCTTTTATTGAACAAAATAATAAACCCACGAGAAAAATGTTTTCCTCAAAACCTTCTGCAAATGCATTATGCATATGGTAATATTTTCCCAAACAGGCCATACTTATGCCTCTCATAAAGGCCTTTCTAAACATATGGTTCTTCTATCTCTTCTTTGCTGTCTTGAAATGCTATCTTATCTGTGCCAGTTATCAGTGTCACAAAACTATGCGTTCTTTAAACCCCTTTCCTCTGAGAATTAAACTAGGTGAATAAGAATCATTGACTTTCTCATTTAAATTTCTTTCATTTTCCTTACCTCTCATTTTCTTTTTTAAACTAGTTAGCTAGTTGGTTTTATGTATGTGTTTGTGTGCTCAAGTATATATATGTGCACCACCTTCATCCAGGAGCCTGTAGAGGTCAGAGGTCAGAAGAGGCATAGGATCCCTGTAAACCAGAATTATGTACAGTTGTGAACTGCCCTGTGGGGACTGAGAACTAAATCCAGGTCCTCTGCAAGAGCAGTTTGTGCACTTAAACCTCTTGAGCCATCTCTCCAGCCTCCCCTCACTCTTTCTTAGTACCAAAGAAACACCAAAGAATATGTGAGTCTTTCTGGCTAGAAACAAACTTGTACTGGAAACATCTGCCATTAGGACACTATTTTTTATTTACATTGACTGGCTGTTTCACTCCACATAAAGGTACTGGCTGTCTGTAAAACAGCTGAAATATTCAGTTAGGTAAAACTAGATAATATAACAAATTTACTTAGCACCTAGATACTTAGTTGTTAAATTTTCAACTCTTTAATACATTATTTCTTTGTTAAGGTGAATATTATAGAATGTGTTTTGAGATAATCCAGTATTTTATGTCAAGTAGTGAGAGAATTTGTGTAGCTAAAAATGATAATATCCATGTCGGTAAGCCATGCATCGTGTGCTTCACGCTGTCTCTCAGCATGCCTGATCAGTACTAGAAACGTTACCATTACCAAACAAGTGACATGTAATGTCTGTCATTGTGGGAACACGCAATCCAAGAGGCTGAATAGCAACAGATATGACTGCTGTTCTTCCACTGTCGAATATTAATATTTGACGTAAGAGCGATGCTATCAAAAGACAAAAGACAGAGGACAAATTTCTTTCCATGGGTTTGGGATAACCAGATAAGTCTTGATTATCTGTTATAGATAATATAGAGTAGGGGAGAGTAGGCATATGAAGGAATTTCTAACCTCTGGTGTCTATAAACACAGTAGACATTTTTTAATTAATATGGATTAGAACAATAGGTAAGCTTTTGTAAGCAAGGAAATTAATTCAAATTGAAGTACCTGCTTTGGGGAAAGAAGTGTGCTGACTGGTTTATGTGACTACAGAACAGGAAATGAAGAGGAGAAAGATGAAAGTCAAATCGAGGACAACATGGGACAACCTTCCTCACCTGTGAAGATGAGGGGGCCTCTATTCTACTTCATGACTCGGAGCACTGGTACTGTACATGGTTTGTAAACAACTCACTTACCTCATGTTCAAAAGAACTTGGTTACAATTGGTTACACTATAGAAACTGTCTGATTGCAAGTCCCCCAACAGTCTTCCAGGGTACCCCCCTTTCCTCATTGCTGCTATGGAACAACGTGTGTGGGTTGCTTATGCCCTGCCCCACGTGGTGGTCGTTAAGTTGTCCTCATCTCTTCATAACTCTTAGAGGACTTCTAGGTGAACTATCAGCCTAACCAAGCGTCGGTCACACATCCACCCCTAGTTCTCTAGAACATACATCCAGCCTTCTGTATACCAACTATAGGTATCTCCAAATAAGAAAGGGAATTTATTAGGTGATCAAATAAATTCAACAAACGCTCATCGTAGTATTACAGATGACACCATATACTGGTGACAGATCAAGAGTAGAGACAATTTCTCAGAAAGAATGCTCGGTGTTTCTGTGAGGGGAGGAAACAGAGAGTGAGGGAGAGAACGAGAGAGAGCAAGTGAGCAGTGGGCATTATTGTTGGGAAGTCATTTATAAATTTCATTTGCATATGTACGCAGAATGTATAAATGCATATTCAAATTGCATGTCGCATGTAAATAGGCAGCTGTAATTTTTGTTACACAAATTTATATTTTAAGAATCTGGTAGCTTATTTGGTGACAATTATTAACTCTTTGTAGTCAGCATGGAGCCAAATAATTTAATTCTTTTCTGTGTGACTAGGTCTGAGATTTGAATGAGAATCATGCATTATATAATGTGCAGAGACAGGATCAAAAGAGTTTATGTACAACCCTAATGTGTCTTCAGACTATTCTACACACAAAGTGCCAAGAATACAATAAAGTAATGCCCAAAGCAGAGTCCACAATCTCTGTTAGCATTTACATGGTCATTCTAGCCCAGCTAAGCATCTTTGTGGCTATAAATTTGAATCTTAAAAGAGGCAAGCAAAGCGTTGTCACTACTTTCTAATTTGAACAGAATGTGAAGTTGATGGCAAGTGAAAACTCACAAATATGTTTGGGAAATTTATAACATGAAACATCCCAGCCATTGCCAATATTTAAAGGTTATGTCCATCATGTTCGGAAGAGGCAAAAGTTTTCACCCTTTTCAAATAATTGGGCGTCACACTGATGGGTAAAATTGTGCATGTCGCTGATTCCTGCACCGATACGGGGAAATTGACAGACACTGTTTAAAAGAAGCTAAAGTTTCTTTGCCTAGACGTGTCATGCCGGGAATAATTACACAACCATTTTGTTACCCTCAGCACTGTGCTGTGTATTATACCAGCCACAGATTCTCCCAGAGTTCCTTTGTTGGTTTTGCATAGCACAGCAGTTCTGGGAGATAGTATTTGTGAAATGGTTGATGCTGACACACATTATAAATAAAGCCAGAGCTCAGTAACACTGATAGACCCTGTCTTTACTGCCATGGGATTATTCACATATGGCCCTCACTCTGTGACCATTGCTTTAGAATTCAACAGAAAATTATAGGCTAATAGATCTAGAAAAGATCTCAAGAGGTCAAACAATGTTTGTTGCAACTATTAGGTAAGCCCATACTGAGTACATTTGAACCAATACTGATAAATTCTTTAGTCCCCACTGTGTGTGTGTGTATGTGTGTGTGTGCGCGCGCGCGCGCGTGCGTGGATGTGTGTTTGTCTGTGTGTGTCTGTATGGTGTATGTACGTGTATATACATGTGTGCACATGTGTGCATGTGCGCACATGTGTAAGTATGTATGTATTTGTGTGTGTGTGTGTCTTTGTGTGTAAGTATGTGTATATGTGTGTGTGTGTGTGTGTGTCTGTGTGTATGTGTTCATGTTTGTATTGTGGGTTTGTGTTTGTATGTGTGTATATGCTTGCCTGAGTTTGCCTAGGAGGCAGCGGGCTCAAGATACTCTGGATATCTTTAGTGATGTCTGCTCTTGACAGTTGATAGTATTCATACAGCATTTCACATGTGCAGAGGGATTTTTCCAACATGCGTTAATCCCCAGAGCATTGGTACAAGGAAGGGCAGTCTCGTGTTATTTTTTCTATGCACAGGGCACAACAATTAAGAGGCTTAAAGAGGTCTGTAAACGGGTGACTAAAGGATTAAAGTCTAGAGGTCTTGACCCTATATTCTTTCCAAATCCACACTTGAAAGAAAGTTAATCTTTCGCTTGTATTATCTTAATCTATAGCTCCCCACAGATCCAATGGGACCAGAGCCTAAAGTGAGACTTCAGAAGTTGAAAGCAAGTATCTACCATATGATTTGAATGACAGACAAGTCTGATCATCTGAGTGGTTTGTGCCACTTCCTGCCACTACCAGTCTAGCTCACTCAAAGCCCTAGAGAAAGAAAACCTGAAAACGGAGGTCCAACAGGTGCCAAACCTCCTTTCCACGAGGCCACAGGAATACATGTGTAAGCATAGCCTTGGCAGGCTGAATGTGAAAGAAGGCAGTGTCTACAGTTAGGAAGACACTGTATCAGAACACTAAAGAGCATTTTGACTTTTGTCTTCAGTGTTAACTAATACTGAAGGCCAGCTGTAGCTAACGGGCCTGCACAGGTGCAATGCAAGGCTGGGGATCCTGTTCCATATTGCAATAATTATTACCAGGCAAACCAGTTGGAATGAGAACCGGATGCCTCTTATTCTTAAAAACTCACTTCAGACATCCCTCTGGAACTGACAAATTACCCAGGTGAAAGTCATCCCCTGCCAGGTTTCTGCAATTTTCTCAACTTCACACAACTTTTCATTTTCTTGTTTCTTGTCATGAGCACAGAAAAAGGAAAAGAGGCACCTAATACCATTGGGATGGCATTTGTAGTTCGGCTGCAAACTAGAAGTGCTGGACAAGGCAGGAAAGGGTTGTCTCTTACAACAGGAATTTGGAATCTGTCAGCTGCTCTGTAACATGCTGACAAATAACGATATGGGGTGATTTCTATCACGAACAGGAAGCACTTTTGTTCCACAGCGATAGCAAGGGATCGCTGACTTAATAGTACTCTATGCCAACTGGGCCCACTTCCCCAGGAGGTAACTAACATGGGTCTGACAGCACAAGGGCAAGAAGTAAAACCTTGCAGTCATAAATTATTAAGCATTTTTATTCTGAGAAGATGAATCAAGCAAGCTGAATGCGGGTAAGTGAATGCTCTTAGAGATCTGACAGGTGATCCATTGCTGCATTTTCAGACAGCCATTTCCCACTCTTATTAATAAGCTTAACATACCTGTAAATATGTGTAGCTGTAAGAAACAAGGTGAGGTGTGGGTGGGAAGTGTTCCAGCAGTCAAGCCATAATAGTTTGATGGACTCTCTTAAACATTGTAGTCTGGGCATCAGAGTTCCCATAGCCAGGGCTGCTGAGTCTATTACCTTTTGCATTGGTAGCCAGACCAAGTGGAAATTGGCCTATCCATCTCAAATTCCCATAGCAATTTGTTATATAATAAAACAACTCTCAAAGCATTTTCCCAATAAGGATGTCAGAGAGATTCTTGTCAAATATCAGTGAATCTTTAGTTTCAAGAAATTTGTGAGTGACAGAAATGTGTTTGACATAGGTAGGAGAAGGCTTGACTAAGAGTTGCTGAACTGAATAGGGGCTTGCATTCCATGTGTAGGAAGAATTCTGTTTGAGGCATATTCTTGTTTCGTTTCTATTTTTATGATAAAATACTCTGACAAAACCAGTTTAGGGGAGAAAAAGGACTCATTTAAGCTTAAAATTCCAGGCTACAGTCCATCAGGTGGGGGAAAGTCAAAGCAGGAACTTCAAATAGCTAGTCACATTACATTCACAGTCAAGAGCAAAGAGAAATGGGTGCATACATACTCGCTTGCTTGAGTTTAAATTTATCTTGATTTCTCTGTTCTTATACAGTTCAAGATCCCAAGCCTAGGGAGTGGTATTGCCCACAGTGGGCTGGGTCTTCTAACCTCAATTATCTTAATAAAAAAAAGCTCCCACAAACATGCTCACAGGCCCACCCAATGTGGACCAAGCCTCACTGAGGCACTTCCTACATGATTATAGATAATGTCAAGTTAACAATTAGAATCAACCATCCCAGAAGTGGTGAAGCTTGGTATTAATCCCAGGACATCATTAAAACAGTCTCTACAGCAGTGGTTCTCAACCTTTCTAGTGATGTGACTGATTAATACAATTCCTCATGTTGTGGTAATTTCTTGTTGTTGCTTCATAACTATAATTTTGTTGTGGTAATGTAAATATTTTTGGAGATAGAAGTTTGCCAAAGAAGCCGGGCAGTGGTGGCACACGCATTTAATCCCAGCACTTGAGAGGCAGAAGCAGGCGGATTTCTGAGTTCGAGGCCAGCCTGGTCTACAGAGTGAGTTCCAGGACAGCCAGAAGTACACAGAGAAACCCTGTCTTGAAAACTCAAAAGAAGAAGGAGGAGGAGGAGGAGGAGGAGGAGGAGGAGGAGGAGGAGGAAGAGGAGGAGGAGGAGGAGAAGGAGAAGGAGAAGGAGAAGAAGAAGAAGAAGAAGAAGAAGAAGAAGAAGAAGAAGAAGAAG
>JANHMN010000001.1:142910331-142940135 GCA_030674055.1 Rhabdomys pumilio | reverse complement strand
AGAAGAAGAAGAAGAAGAAGAAGAAGAAGAAGAAGAAGAAGAAGAAGGAGAAAGTTTGCCAAAGAGACATAGCAATGTGCTGAAGGACAGACACTTTGGAGAAGTTATAGCTGTCCCTTTTACCTAGTACAGCTTTCTCAAAGTCTTCCATTGATTTATGCCTATATGTTATCAAACTCATTAGGCCATGTACCACTTTAAACAAATGAAGCTGAAGAAAGTGACAGTTTTATTTTGATATTCTCTATAATAGTATTTGACAAGGGAAACATGAGATTGCATTTGGGGTTAACTACTTAACAGTGTCTTATCAACAGGCCCAAAATATATACTCACAGGTTTTGTTTTTTAAAGACACTCCTTTAACTAACATCTATATACTTACCCTTCATATTAGCCCTGAAATGGCCTCTATTTGGGATATATATATATATATATATATATATATATATATATATATATATATTTGGATTACTCCATTTTCTTTGAATGCTCATGCTCATCACATTTGACCTAGTCAGCCAGAGCTAGAAAGAAGGGGCAGGATCAGGTATGGGGAGAGATAGGAGGGATGCCCAGAGGGCCAGGAGAATAGACCACAATATGCAGCAGAGTGTGGGTTAGGGGGCAGGGGGAACCTCTAAAGTCCCAGAGACCTGGGATGTCAGAGGCTACACAGACTCAATGGGGATGACGTTAGCAAAAAATGCCCAACAGTGGGGAGATGGAAGTGGAAGAAACCATCTCCAATAGATGGATGACATGGTTCCCAGTTGAAGCAGGGAACCACCCACCCATCTTCAAAATTTTTAACCCAAAATTGTTCCTGTCTAAAGGAAATGCAAGGGCAAAAATGGAACAGAGATTGAAAGAAAGGCCTCCCAGTGACCAGCCCAAATTGGGGTCTATCCCATGTGCTCACACCAAATCCAGACATATTGTGTGTGCATGCAAACAGGAGCCTGGCATGGCTGTCCTCTGAGAGGCTCTACCAACAACTACTAAGACTAATTCAGATCCTTACAGTCAACCATTGGACTGAAGTCAAGGATCCCTACTGAAGAGTTATGGAAGGACTGAAGGAGCTGAAGGGGATTGCAACCCCATAGAAAGAACAACAATGTCAATTAACCCAGATCCTTCAGAGCTCCCAGAGACTAAGCCAAAAACCAAGGAACATGCAAGGGCTGGTTCTTGGCCTCAGGCACATGTGTAGGAGAGGACTGCCTTGTACAGCCTCAGTGGGAGCAGATGTACTTAAACCTATGGAAAACTTGATGCCCTAGGGAAGAGGGATGCTGGTGGGGGTGAGGTGGGTGAGTGGGCGGGTGGGGAAGCACCATTTCAGAGGCAGAGGAGGAGGTAGATGGGGTGAAGAACTTGGGTAGGGGATTAGGAAGGGAGGCAATTTTTGGAATGTAAATAAATAAAATAATTTAATTAAAAAAAATCAAAGGAGCTAAAGTTCAAGGCTAAATCTTGAATTCTCAACACATCCTGCCTGGTCTTCCTGGAGACCTCATCCTGGCAATAAGCTTTTGCTTCTCAATCATTAGCAAAGAATTTATAAATGTAAATTTCCAAGCTGGACTACATCTGTCAACTTCCGAAAAGCTCTAGGACAGCAGTTTTCAACCTGTGGGTCACAAACTCTCTGGCAAACCTCTTATCTCCAAAACTATTTACACAATAATTCATAACAGTAGCAAAATTGCAGTTATGGAGCAGCAACAAAAGTAATTTTATGGTTGGGGGTCAACACAACATGGGAACTGTATTAAAGGCTCTCAGCATTAGGAAAGTTCTAGAAGATCAGAAAGAAAACTCAGATTCAGCATCTTTGTAAGTGAGCACATACAAGGTCTTCACCTGTTACTTCTCCAAGCTAATTCCTTTCCTTTCTTTGGATATCAACTCAAACACTGCTTCTTCAAGAACTTTTTCAAAGAATGTCCTCACAGATCTGTCCTCTATAGGTGTTATGCCATGATGAAACACCTCCAGCAACAGAGTACGCCCACACTGTCATCTTGAATTGACCATGCAATTATTTGGTCAGTGACTCCCTTCACTAAGAGAATCTGAGAACCATGAGCTATGTTCTTCCTCAGTCCTCTTAGACCTTGGCATGGTGTTTGATACTTTTTTGACAGCTACTAGTTTTATTGGATTAAATGATGGGGAAGGGAAGCAGGGATTAGCTAAGGCTCGTTTGCAGTGGTTCCTGTTTGCTCTTCATTTGCCAAACAAATATTTCATTTTCCCAAGATACAGATTTTTTTTTACTTATTTTTGAAACTGTGACTTAATTTAAATGCTTTTTCCTTCCTCTAGACCTTCCGTATACTCTTCCCCACCCATGTTCAAATTCATGGCCTCTTTTTTAGTAATTGCTATTGCATTCATATATGTTATATTTAGGACTATACTGTACAATTGCACATATGTATATATACAATGTGCATAGATATGCAATATGTATATTGTACACATGTATTTCTAAATATAACATGTTAAGTCCGTATAATGTTGCTTGTATGTACATTTTCAGGACTCATCATTTGGCACTGAACAACCGACTGGTGTGCTCTTCCGTGGAAAGGACTCCTCCCCACACAGCTTTACACACTTGCATGTAGTTCTTTGTGTGGTGTTGAGTCCTCATGCAATTTCCCCGCCCAGCATCCCTGCACATTGGTGTTTCTCTTTCAGCTCATGTTTGGGTGACCATGTTGTTGAATATTAACAGAAATAACTTCTGGTATTACTAGAAGACACAATCTCACAGCAAACTTGCTCATCTTTCTGTCTCTTTCAATTCTCCTGCCCTCTCTTCTACACTGTTCCCTGAGTCTTAAGTACAAAAGTGCTCTGTAGATGTATCCATTGAGACTAGGCTCCACAACTCTGCATTTTGATTGGCTGTGGTTTTCTGTAGTGGTTTCCAAACAAGCATTTATTAAGTACCTACCGTAGAGGGGTAATTGAAATAGAAAGACACATGAGACAGGGTGCTTGTGAGGGCTGTATTCAATTTGGTGAGACAGACATAATCAACTGAGAAGACAAGTTGAAAGTGTACATTTCTATCTATTCAACACTCAGACACAAACTCGACAGTGAAGTCCTTCCCCTATCAAACAGAAACATGTTCTAGGGACTTGCTGTCTTTGTTCGCTGTCAACTCCAGGCACTTCCCCTACCTCAAGACTTTTTGCTTAGATTATTTCAGCCTTTGGGTCCACAGAATGCAATTATTCAACGTTAAGTTGGCTGCTTCCCAGTGAATTTATAAAGGGGCTAATTCTTGTCCACAGGTTAAGCTTCTGTCATAGGAAACTTGTTTTAGGCAGGTTTCTGGCAGGCATCTACTGTTGCAGCAGGTGTATTTACTTTAGAGGTTTCTCTCATTGAGAAAAGAACCTTCTAAGAATGCCCATAGACTGTAAGTCCGTGTAATTTTAGACCTGAAATAGCTCCTTTCCTGCTACCATGGTACCATCCTTGGTAGAAAGTGGTTCCTGAAACAGGAGACAAAGTTGTCAGCAACTCAGAAACAATCTGTCATTTCTCTGAAAGTGAAACATATTCCGTAAAAGATATCAAGTGAGTGTGCTACAAGGGGCCAAACTATAGTGGCCTTGTAGTTTGCTATATGTTATGAATGAAGTTTGGGGCATTCCCTTGTAGAATTAGGTGATTCCTTGTTGGAAATCTACTTTGATTCGTTGTGCCAAACCTTTTATTAGCTTCTTTGATAGATGTAAAAAAAAATCTGTGTCACACAGCCCTAAGTTCTTTAGGGATGTTTTACTAAAAGCTACCATGCCTGAACATCCTATGAATGGTCCCAGTGAAAGAGTGAACATCCTCTCTGCTGCAGATATGTGACCATTAACTGGCTGGTTGTCATATGAGCTTCTGTTATTTACTTCTCCTTCTTTAAATACTCCTTTCTTTAGGCCTCACTATCTGTAGCCATCTTAGAAGAACAATTACTGTTTCTCAATTGGAGGTCTCTGGGAGTGAAGAGTCCAGAAATTTTCTCCTTCTCTCCTAAGACTGGGAATTTGTAGCTAGTGAGACAAGAAAGACCACTAGGATCTCACTGATGCAGAGAGATGTAATGATGCTGGACCACCAGCTCAGTTCTGCTGAAGGGCATGGATTGTCTTTCTAGCTTTGTGGACTTTCAGATAGCTTGATCCTTGACGCTACCATGCTACTTTAGACTCCTACCACATATACCTCAAAATATCCCTCCAAAATGTTCTTTATTAAGATGTGTTTGCTCAAGATAGTGAGGGAAGTTTCTATAGCTTTCAGTTCTCAAGGGCTGAAGAATACACACACACATTCACATACACATACATACACCATTTTTATATGTTATCACATAAAGCTAATGCCCCCTTTTTGATTTAATGTTGCATATGTTTCACTACTCTCTGTCCTTTATCTTCTTCAAACCTCTTATTTCTCTCTCATGTTCCCCTGTATAGTTTCATTATTACATGCACACAAAACATACACATATGCATATACATTTTTACCTACATATGTATGTTCTGTGTGTGATACAAAGCCTGGATTGTCTGCTTTTCAAGACTCTTCCCCCATCCCTTAACATGATTATTTCCATCTCTATTTTCTTCCAAATGTCCTAATTTAGTTTTTCTTTATGGCTGCAAAAAGTTCCAGTTTGTGCCACTTGTGCTTAAAGAAATCCATAGAGCTATAATTCTGTACTATGAAGGACAGGTGGTTTTTTTTTTTTGTTTTTTGTTTTTTTTTTTTTTTTTTTAAATCCTGGTTGTATGTAAACACTTCCATTTGCAATGGAAAACTCCAATGCATATTTTTACAACACATAACTTGATCAAGAATGTGTGGCCATATTGAATGAAATTGATTCTCTGAGTATTACAAGTATAGTCGTTTAAAACAACATAGATGAGGCTGGGGTGATGGTTCAGTAGCTAAAGAAATTATTGTAAATATACAATTCAGGCTCATGAGGACTTGAACTTGAAGCGCCACCGTTCACATGAAAGCTGAGTGTGGTGTCATGTGGTTGTACTCCACATGGCAGTTTAGTCAACTGGAAAACTCTGTGTTCAATAAGAGAACAGGTCTCAGAAAATAAAATGTGGGATGAGGAGACAGCTCAGTGGTTAAGAGCATGTGCTGCTCTTGCAGAGAACCAGGATTTGGTTCCCAGAATCCATGTGGTGGCTCACAACCATCCATAACTCCAGTTCCAGAGGATTCAATGTCCTTTTCTGATTTCTGCTGGTATCAAGCACACATGTGGAGTATATACACAGATATAGGCAAAACATTCACACACATAAAATAAATGAATCTCAAAATAAGGTGGAGAGAAATCAAGGGGACATATCTAGGCTGCAAATGCATGTATACACATTTGCATACATACTTGCATTCACTTGTTTGCACATCTGTAACATGCACACATACGTTATCACCTAGTATCACTAGGCAATTTCTTTGCCCTGCCTATCATATAGGCAAAAATCTCAAGATATTGGCCAATTTAAGCTTTTATCTGGTGGCTCTGGAAGATAGTCTTCTGAGATCATTTGTGTTGCTAGCAGGACTCAGTTCTCTGGGATTGCTCATCTGAGCCCCACCCCCTTCCTTGTTTGGGGTGACCAGGAATTTGTTCTCAGCTTCTGGAAGTCTGCCAAGTTCTCATGCCCCACCTTACCCTCATCTCTGAAGTCAAGAGAGGGCTGAGTCTTTCTTGCATTTAATCTCCTCAGATGCATCCTCCTGCTCTCCACCACGCTCCCATCTGCCACCCCTATCTGTCTCTTCTTCTGTTAAAGAGCTCATGGGATTATATTGGGCCCATTCTGATAATTTCAGAACAGCTGCTCCATTTTCATGTTGGCTGGTTAGTAATATTAATTGCATTTGTAAATCTCCTTCATGATTCTTTAAGTTTTTGATATTACAACCAAGGAATATTAAGTTTGGGGGACATCTTTAGAATTCTGACTACCATCCTGAGTTCATGATTTTTTATCACCTGAGAAAATGCTTCCAGGAAATAAAACTGGAACGGAATTATTGTAAATATAAGCTTTAAAACATCTTTACCAAAATTATATTAGGCTAAGTAGAGCAAAATTGCTTACGGAGAGACCCATCATTGCTGGGTGGGTACAAAGCACACAAAAGCAAAACGTCTGATCTTATTAGACATCTCCACTCAATGGTATAATAACACTTATTTCATTTTATTTTGTCCGGAGAGTAGACTCTGAACCAAATTACCCCAGCATATTTCATAAAAGCCTTCCCTAAAATGAGGTTCCAAGTTTCAAGCAATATGAGTTGACTTTAAACATTATGTTAAACATTTTTTGTTTAAATATTTGTATAATCATTTTTGTATACAGTTTCACCAAGGATTTAGCTTTGGAAGATCTCAGTTATTGACTTCCTTGAAAAATCACAGCAAAGACGGTTCACTTGGCATCTTGAGAAGCAGAGGTGATGGGCTGGGATGTTGAAGTGGGGATGGAGAGCTAAGGATGGTAGTGAGTGCTATAATCCCAGCACTGAGGAGGCTGAGGTAAATTAATGGTTCAAAGCCACCTTGGAGCCGGATGTGTGTGTGAGAAGCAAAGCCAAGCTGGGGGAAGGGAAAAAAGTCAAGGAGGGGACATAAGTACATATGTGATGAGTTGCTCAGTGGTGCACACAACTGCTGGATCCCCAGGACCTTCTGAAGCTACTTTGATGTGCACCTCAGTGCTTCCTAGGGAATGATGGGACAAAGTTTTTCATCTGTGGACTCCAATTCTCCACTAATCTATGATGACTTTACACTGCTAGACTCCCAGGTCACATGGGCACTACTGAGGAATAATACAAGCTGGAACTGGGCAAAGATGTTAGGATCTGCATGGCCCTCCATAATACAGCAGTGGCTAGAGCAAGAGGCTGGACCTGCAGCAGCTGAGTGTCCAGTATAATACTATAGTTTACTTTAGACACTTATTTCATGTATACATAGAATATAGATATACATATAACTGCACAAACATACAATGCGGGGTAGTATTCCTACTTGTACTGATTCAAATCATTCAAGAAGCAAAGGAAAAGGTGGGATCAAATGTGCTAGAAGTTATGGTTGCAGGAAAAATAGAAGGGCACCAGGAGAGACTGTGAGAGGCAAGTGCGACCCTGAATGGAGACTGGGAGGGAAGGAAGGAGGATCATAGACCATGTTCCAGTTCTAGAGTCTGGGTTGCAGTTGAGAGTCCTCAGGTCCAGTCACAATGGTTGTTATCCCAATCATTCATCCATACTCTGGTGTCTATTCTTTTGGTTTCACATTTCCAGCCCTCAGAGCCTACTTCCTGCATGCCAAGCAAACTTCCTACTCTCCCAGCTCCTCAGCATTCAGCAACACTCACAGTCAGCTTAATCACATTAAAATACATGCACTTGCAGGAAAAAACACCACCGTAGCATGGTACCATGGGTGTCTGGGCCTATTTGAAGAGCGTCTCCCATGAATGAAAGCAGATGTGGAAGAATCATGTTCTCATGACTATCTGTGATTGACATTTCACAGAGGTGTTAAATACATGGCTGAAGTTTTGAAAACCTAGTTTCTGCCGAGAAACAGATATTACTATTCGCATTCCTCTGAAGTGGTGGTCCTTAGAAACTCTAACTAGAAGCAAAGAGACCCTTGTGCTCACAAGTCAAAAAACAAATGACTTGGGGGCAGATTTTTTTTTTTTAACAAAGCTGCAATACTTGGCAAATGCATGCTTCTTTTCTTTTTCTTGCTTTAATTTTCACGTTTTGACACTCCCCCTCCCCATGAACTCCTCAGGGGCTTCTCTTCTTCCACTCACTTGATGCTTCTATTGTCAGCACAGGGGCTTCTTCCAAGTAAATCTGAATGAAGAGAAAGTAAATGCTGTTAACTGAACATGAAGAGATCCTTGAGGAGGTTAGTGTCCTGAAGGTCTTGTTTGTCTGTAATGGAGGTGTTATGCTGCAAAGAGCAAGTTTATTGAATAACTGCTTACTTAACATTTCCGTTGTTGGGGCAAGTATTTCTATATTTGTTTAACATGAATAAACTTATTTTATCCATTCTCTCTGTGTCCTTAGTGCAGTTAGTAGAGTGGAATCCTGTATCTGTCATTATAACCCACTATAATCTTAGTTCTAACCAAACCTGTAAATACAAAATAGGTCACGTGAATGATCCTAAGGCAAAGCCACGTGGTTTTACTTGCAGAGGATGTTAAATTAGGAAAAATGTAGAGTGATCTAGGAATTCCCTGAATGCTTGTGGTGTGTGAGCATCTTGTGAAAAACATGTATCTATGAATGTATCAGTCAGACAAATATTGAAAGGGATGGAAAATAGGCTTCAGCAGCCAGAGGCTTCGAGGAAGAGCAAAGGAGATTCAGTTTCACTGTTTTTTTGGATACTGTCCCAGAGCCATAGCTCTTTTTCACCTTCTGAAAGGCACGTCATGTGGACTTGCAGAAGACAGGGGTGGGATTTTTGTAAGGAGTTACAGTTTTAATCCCTTTCCTGTCACTCCAAGCAGATAACGCACCATGAAACACTTGGGAAAGGGCTGTAAACTCCACTATGACACGGAGCTAAGTTAAAACATCCAGATGTGAACAGTAACATGTTGAGCCATGAGGTCTGGGTTACTGGGTTGTTGTGACAGCAGAAACATAGGCATCACTTCATATCACTTTTATTCTTCATGCTTGGTTGTCTCTTAAACTGTGAATCAGAGAATCCTCTAGAAGCAACTATCAAGATGCAAAATACGTGGCAAATTTGCCCCTTCTTAGTCCCAGAGGATTGCCAGCGCTCATCGAAGTC
Source organism: Rhabdomys pumilio (assembly GCA_030674055.1). Taxonomy (NCBI): domain Eukaryota; kingdom Metazoa; phylum Chordata; class Mammalia; order Rodentia; family Muridae; genus Rhabdomys; species Rhabdomys pumilio. The sequence goes on along the minus strand of JANHMN010000001.1, from coordinate 142,931,230 downwards.
TGAGATTACCGATGTACCTGTCCACATCTCCTTAGAGAGCAGGATTTGGAGTGGCCAAACCTGAGTCTTTGAAAAGTAAAGACATTTGTCCAAGGTTATCCTGTGGAGCTAGTCAGAAATAATAGACTAGAATTAAAACCAATTCACCTGCCTCTTATTACAATATGTCAGTGTTTCAATCTTTCCCTTGGACATTACTTCTATATAGAACTCACATCCACACAGAGATTTCTTAAAAGACCTATATTTAAGGGTACTTAGTAGCTCAGCTATTCAAATGTCCCCACTCCAGCTACCACCGCAGAGAAAGAAAACAAGGCGAGAATTTAATGCCCATTGAAAGCTAATTCAGAGCATGTAAAGGTGAAAGTGTGTGGTCGGAAGGCTTAGCTGCCTGTTGAGTTATTTTATTCAATAACTCAAGTAGCCTGTTGTGAGCTGTGTTAGCGCTATTAACACATCTGGAGCTGGTGGTCATACATTGGGGACTTTTTAGAATGTAAAAGTAGCTTTGTAGGCAAACTTGTGTTCAGAAGAAATACTTTGGAAGAACAAAGGCTAACTTTATAGAGTATACCCCTCTCTCGCTGACTCAATTCCACTGGGCTTTTGACAGAGCATGTGTTTAACCTATATACTTACATGGCATAACAAAATTTCTCCTCCTGTCCTTGGTTGTGTTTATTTTTAAAGTAGCCCTTTGGCTTTCTGAGCAGATCCAGAAATCAAACAAACTAGTGTGAAGGTCCACAGTGGATAGACAGACTCTAATGACTCTCTACTCCTAAAGCTTCTCCCCCTCCCCGCCCCAAGCCTAAAAAAGGCTAACCTGTGGGATAGCACCAGTGGGAGCCTTACCAAGGGTTGCTGGTTGTTAGTTACTTACTACAAGGAACATGGTTTCGCTCTTAAGACTTCTATAATCATTTAAACAGACCAGAACCTGGTAGGAGCTAACTGCTAGAAGTTAGTAGCCAGAGGTCAGAGAGAAAGCAGAGGTTGTTGGGGTGGGGGTGGGGTGGGCAACGTGTTCTGTGTGTCTGTTTATATCTTCCCTTCTGCATCTCTAGGTTTCTAGAAGTAATTTCTAGAGCAAGAGTACATGATGCCTGTCAGTTGGGAGGTTCTAAATTCCCATACTGAAGGTTTGGCTGTTAGCCAGTAGTCTTCTCTCTAATGTACCTCCGGTTCAGATCTAGTAACTGTATTCACAGGCTAACAGGCCCAACACCAAAGAAAGCATGATCAAAATGGATCTGGAGCAATAAATTGAAAGAATAAATAGGTTCTCGCAGGCCTTATTGTTGAGCTGTGCACTGTGCATTGAGGAACTGCTATGAAATAAAGGCAAGGGGGCATGGGATTTGAAGTCACAATTTACCCTTTGTTTCCTTCTCTAAGGATTCTCTTTCTTCCTTATTGCTTTTCCAAAGGCAAGTGATGATCATGGGCAAGAATAATTTCTGAACCAAAATGCAGTTTGTCCTGAGAAAGAACAAAAGAGGATTGAAGGATGGATGCTTATTCGGCAATTTATTCCTGGAAGTTGGAGAGGCAAAGGATTAAAGGACATGAGGATGCAAAGAAGGTGCTCACATGCTACTCTAAATAAGCACCTGGGGTCTCCCAGATGTTCGGGTACCCTGACAAGGTTTAGCACCAAGCTACAGTAACCTAGTATGGTATTGGCTCCCATTCTGAGATGTCCCTGGAGACTCAGTATAACCAAGTGTTACCATGACAATGTAACCATTTGATATGACATTCACAATCAGTTCCCACCAGGATCCGGTCTGTTTATATGATTAAAATAAGTAATAAAAGTCTTAAGAGTGGAACCATGTCCCCAGCCATGACTGAAGACTGGTTTACTAGAGACAATAACTCTAAATGTTGGCTCTCAATTATAGCTTCCCTTTTCTCAATGTCTGAGGAGACTGGAACTTCTCTCAGTTGACTCCACGTTCGGTGTGACTTTGTGAAAGATCTTTTGTCCTCAGAAATATTCTAGTTGTGGTATATATTATCAACTGTGAACCACACCACCTTCACTTTGTCATACCATCCTTTGGAGAGCTCAAAGCACATTCAGACAGTTGTCTTATTAATGGTCCTTTGTGAAAACTCCTAGCACACACCTGCTTAGTGCTAGCGGCCTTTGTAGCTTGTCTTTTGCTGCTTTGTGAGTTCTTCTTTCTTCTACCACTCTTCACCCTTTTCCATCTTTTCAACCCCTAACACTAGACAGGATGGACAAAAGGATGGAAAGGAAAGGGGCAGCACGATAGTTAGACTACTTCCTGCTGATTTGGGGCATCAGGTTCCTTGGGACAAGTTTGATCTTCGCCATCAGGATATGTAATTTCTTCTTGTTTCTTCTTTGCACACAACTACTTAACAAACTGGCCAACAACAGCCAACAACCCACCTTCTCATGGACCTAGCATTTATAGACCCTCTGAAAGGTCCCCAGAATTCCAAACATCACATAATCGCAACTGGTAAAATCACTCCCCTGCCAGAGCACAAGGTAAATCTTAGTTAGATGCCATGGATAATCTGCAGAAGCCCCATGTCCTACTGGGGATTAAAATGAAATGCATTCACCACCTGGAATTAAAATGAAAATGTATTCTTATAATATTTCTGGGGTTTTTTTTGTTTTGATTTTTTTTTTTGGATACTATATTTACATTTCAGATTTTATCCCCTTTCCCCATTCTCCCCCCAACCAGGAACCCCCTATCCCATCCCCCCTCCTCCTGTTTCTATGAGGATGCACCCCCACTTACCCCCCCAACTCCCACCTCCCCACTCTCGAATTCCCCCATACTCTGTGTCCAGCCTTCATGGGACCAAGGATCTCCTCTCCTACCTATGCTCGACAAGGCCATCCTCACCTACAGATCCAGCTGGAGTCATGGGTCCCTCCCTATGTGCTCCCAGACTGGTGGTTTAGACCCCTGGGGAGCTCTGGTTGGTTGGTATTGTTGCTCTCCTCAAGGGTCACAAACCCTTTCAGCTCCTTCAGTCTTCTCTCTAACTCCTCCATTGGAAACCCCTTGATCAGATCAATGGTTAGCTGTGAGCATCTGCCTCTGAATATGTCAGACCACCTGGGAAGGGCAGTATCTTTTTCAGCTCTGGGGGGAGGGTGGGGAGATTTGACCAGTGACAGAGCAAAATTTAGTCTAGACTTGTTTTCCTGTTATTTTCCAAGACAAGAGGTCCCCAGACAGCTATGTCAGGAAACCTAAATAATTTCCAAGTCTCTAATAAACAGCTTGCTGGCAACTGTGCCTCCTCCTCCATGGGTTAGTGCCATCCATATGTGTCCTAGAAGTAAGATGTAGGCATGCAAGAAATGAGAAAATTATATGAAGTCTTCTTATTCTAGTGTCTGCTTTATTCCCCCAGGCAAAGAAAGGATTTCTGCCTTCTTCACAAAAAGATGGAGTATTCAACCTTTTATACCTATTACTCAGTATTAAAAAAGATTTGGCTACTAAATAGCCTTTAAAGTGCATTCCTCTCAGCTTTCCGTTCCAATATGCTTTTGGTCACTTTCATTCATCTGCTCATGGCTGACTGCCTGGATTAATTTTCTGGACTGAATACATTTTTTTGCATTACCAACATACGGTGACAAATAACCAATCTGACTCATCAAAATGCATTAGAATGCAGTGTTCCAGCTACTGAAGGACATTTGAAATTCAGCAGTCTTCTGATTCTTACCGCCAGCGACGGTTTAAAAAAAAAAAAAAAAAAAAAAAACGTCGAAGAAGTGGAGATGATACTTGAACCTGTTGTGTGCCTAGAATCTACATTAGCCATGCTCCTGCTACTGATCTAAAATATCTTGGACCCACCTCTGTTTGTTTTGTACCCCTTAAAGTATATTTCAAATTAAAATCTGAAGTGTAACTGGAGAGATTTCTGAGAAGCCTAGCATTGCCCAGACTAGATCAATTATCCCAAACAGCAGCAGGGACTATGCTTGATACCTAGTGCAGTTTCAAGTATTCTAAATATACCATTTCTTTTCTAGGCCTATTTCTGTATTATGCACTCCAGCATGGGCCTTCTAAATCAGGATGTAGTTAAAATAAACCTACATGAGATGGAAATGAATATGTTGCCAAGACCATGTAAGTGTCTAACCCAGCACAATGGGCATCTATCAAAAGAATCTCTTCATATATGCAAGGAGTCACTGGAAAGCTGATTCATACAGTGTCTCTTTGAAGAAAAATGGAGTGATTTTTATAACTATGTGTTATCAAATACATATTAGGAACAGTATGAATGCAAAGAGCTGTCATGGGGTCAGAGTTCCAAGAACATTAAACAGTATTGCTTTACATAGACAAATGCCTTGAACCTTTTAAAAGTTGATATGCTAATGAATGACTTATGATATATACATATTTCAAATAGTGGTTTTCTATGGTTTAACCTTATTCCTTCTCAGGGGGTTTTTAGACACCTATGCTTGTGTCATTACATGCTTGGAGCTCTTTTCTGTAGGAGACACATTGGATTAGGGGCGTCCTGAGAATCCAGGAGCTGCAGATGCAAACATTTCCCACAGGTTTTTTTTTTTTCTAAATTTGAGTGGCCTGCTCTTTCTTCTGTTCTTTAATATAGAAAGCAAAGATGGCACATGGTTCACCTCTGAAGGCAACTGTGAAGGGAGAAACCTGTCTTATAAAAATACCACAGAGCCCTTTGCCACTACAATGTGTGAAAGAGACACAGGTGGGCATTCAGATCGTTGCGTAGGGGGGCACAGAAACTCATTTTCACCCCAGGAAAACTCATGCCTGTGCTTCTCAAACATTGCTGGGGAAAACTGTTCTCCTGATTCAAGTAAGCAAGCCAGGCCTGCAGCGTTTGGTCAGCTCAGCGAGAGCAAGAACGATTACAGGAGACTGTATAGCTCAGTGTGTCAGCCTGTGGGAGTTTGGGGGCCTGGGGTTTGGCTGCCTATGTTTAAATCTGCCAGCTTCAAGCACTTTACCATTTGTTTAGCTTTGGGAGCATTTGTTTGATCTTTCTACACCCCTGTTGCCATATTTTTGGTGATGATGATAAAGAATCATCTGGAGAATACATATGAACCTCTCTGCAATGTTTTGAGCCAGGAGTTAACACTCACACTTGTTAGTGTCACGTGGAAATACATGCAGAAGTTGAGAGATATTTAGGCAAAGGAAAAGATAATGGAATACAAAATTGTACCTCCTCATTTCAGGGGCCTATAATGCAATTGGAGCAAAAGCAAATATAGCCAATATATAGGAACTGCTATAGGTCCCCAGAGGGTGGAGAGTCGTTAAACTTCAGGCCTTGTCTTGTTCAGGAACTTACCAGAAGGGAAACATTAGCCACATGTGAATAGACCTTAATTGGATTTGGATTAGCTAGGACTAATAACAAGATAGGTCGACATTTCTATTGCATGGAGTTGGGGTTTTTACGTTTCTTAAAAGTGTTCTTTTAGAGAAAATTCATTCAACACCATGCCAATTTGCGTGCTTTCTGTGAGCAAGCTATATCATGCATACCATGTTAGAAGCATAACTGGTTTCCTTCCTAACTTGGACTTCCTAACTTGGACTTTCTAGATGAGTACAGCAGCCTCTCCCAGGAACACAGATTTCTGTCCGTTTGCAAACTCCTTGAATACTGAGTTACACTTTAACATCTCTGAAAGTCTAATTGAGTTTGGGAAAGTTTGAGTTAGAACTCAGCAAATTTTAACACAATTGGGTATGATCATTTGAAGAGTTTTGTTACTTTTGTTTCAAGTGTTCCTTGACAGACACAGAGCAGGCTGGGAAGATGACTTTGATCTCATCAGTTTCTCCCTGTCACCTTTATGCTAGGTGAAGGGGTGTCTTGAGCAAAAGAAGGTAAGATTTTAAAATGTCATCTATCTAGCCTATGTAACAGTGACCCTGCTTGTACCCTCAATAAGATTATGCCAAAGCAGCAGCTGGCTGCATAAAATAATGCCTCTAGCAGAGGTGAGGGACCCAAGAGCTTGAAGGAGGTAAGCATACGAGAATTCAGATTAGGTAGTAGTTTTGATCTGAAGAGAAATGGTAGGTCTGAAAGGTATAGCAAGAAGAATGTTGAGTAAGTTCTGGCAGGGCTGAGTTGAAGGAGAACAAGATAAAAAGATCACCTTGGGGCCAAGGATATGAGACTGTGGTATAATGAATAGCTACTTGGTCTCTCCCCTGGTTCTTGGCATACAGCTCCCTAGCCCCTTGAAACTCCTTAAGTGATGTGTCATTGTGTGTGCTGCTGAAATGACTGATGTCTGGGAGCTCCTTGAGAGCCTCAGGATAGGGACTGGTTGCCAGGGGAACCAATCATATCATTAGAAGGTCGAAACTCTCAGTCCTACTCTTAGAGCCCCTGGGAGGAGAAGGAACTGAAGGTCAAGTTGATTGCCAGTGGCCAATGAGATAATCAAGCATGCTTACGTGAAAGAACCTCTAGAAACATCGCCAAGGCACTGGCTTCACAGGGCTTCTGGATTGCTGAACACGCTGAGGTGCCTGAAGGGGACATAGAAAGTGCTCATACCTGCCTGATATCTGTACATCTATCTCTTATAAGTGGATGTTCACCTCCACCCTTTACTGTATCCTTTATTATAGTGTTCCAGTAATCGTAAGTCATTGTTTCCTTGAATTCAGTGAGCCATCCTAGCCAATTAATCAAACCCAAGGCAGGAGCCATGGGAATCTCCAATTTGTAGTTGGTCAACCAGAAGTTTAGCTGCCAACCGATTACTTGTGACTGGCTTACAATGTAGTATAACCCTGGGGGATTGAGCACTAATGTGTGAGATCTGAATATATCACAAGGTAATATCTGAACAGCATTAGACTGTAAGACAATGAGTTAGTGTTCACTAGAACAGGAGAACTGTCAGATGTATGTGAAGTCATGCCCTGTCCCTCCAACACACACACACACACACACACACACACACACACACACACACACACGTATATAATATGGTGAGTAGTCAGGGTTAAAGTCTTTAGAATTGTACTGACTATATAAAGTATGAAAATGTTGGTTTCTACCTTCTCAAAGAGGATGAAAACAGAGAAACCACAGAAGGACACAGACTGCAGATGGAGGAGACAAGGATGACATTAGCAGCTAATATTAACTGAGCACTCATCGTGTGTTCTGTTCAGTTCTCACAAGGGCCTGTATTCTCTTTCTTTGCATAAAGGACCTGTTAGCTTTGCAGGCCATATGGTCTCTATCACAGCCATTTGGCTTTGACTTTGTAGCATAAAACAGCCATAGACAATATGAAAATGAGCTGGAATGGCTGGCTTTGGCTTATAGTAGACTGGTAGACCAGATGTAGCCCAAGGGTCACAGTTTGGCCTAGTCACTGCTTTGGAAGGTGGGTAGTATGATTCTCTGTATCACAGACATGCAGAATGGGCCTCAGCTGTGTGGAGGGAGAGTGTTTTAGTTCCTGTTGGCAGGAACACATATAAAGGGCAAGCATGAACTGTATCTGGAAGAGACATAAAATGTCCAGCAACTGGAGTAGCTAACACTCTGCACAGGTAACCAGCGGGTATCTGATGCCTCCACGCAGTAACTGGAGATCTCTAAGAGCAAAAGCAGAATGGCCATTAGCAGGCTTTGTGAATTCTATAGTTTGGGAGAACACTGGACCTGAAAATATTAGGAGGAAACGCACTCAGCCTGGTGGAGACTTCAGCTGCATCCTTCAGGCACATCATCCTGATCCATCATCTCCCTTTGAGAAGACATGGGGGACTGGTGTTAAGCAACTGGTCACAGTCTTCAGTGACAGACAGCCCTGCAGAATGACTCTGTTCTGCCTACTAACAAGTGTACTGTCTCGGGCATTGGACAGATGGGTCCCTCGCTCTCAAGAGCCTGAAATCTAGAACAGAAGGTGTGCAACAGATTTCACATTAGCACAGATTTTCTGAAGTGGCTCTGCCACTGCATCTTCAAGATGAACATATTGGATCATATATTTGCTATTGAAGTCTTGTGTTTGACAGTCCTTTGAGGTTACAGTCCTCTGCTGCCGCCTAACTTTGGGTATTTCCAACCTCACACTGATAAAAATAAGTATCAGAAGTAAGAAAGGAGACCAGTATTTTAATTGCCAAAAGTCAGAAATCCTCACTAACAGAAACACACAAAGACACACAGAAGACATGAGAGAAAGCATTTGTGACTCCATGCTTCTTAGTTCTGCCACAGTACAAACACCAACAAGACAATGATTTCACCATCACTGGCCAGTTGTTATAGCTACGGGAATCCACGGATATTGGTCTACAGTTGGGACAAGCCCCACCTTGTCTTTAGTAGCTCTCATCCTATTCACCTCAGAATAAAACAAGAAACAACTTACAAGTTAAGACAGCATTCACAGTCTGCTAACTTTTCTGAGAGCCCCACTTTGTTTTCGAGCAATGCAAACACTTCCAGCTGGCATTGCTTTGGTACACCAGGGCACCAGAGCTAGGGCTTTGCTTAAGAATGAGGAGTCCATGTCGGCAGTGGTGGCGCACGCCTTTAATCCCAGCACTTAGAAGGCAGAGGCAGGTGGATTTCTGAGTTCGAGGCCAGCCTGGTCTTCAGAGTGAGTTCCAGGACAGTCAGGGATACACAGAAAAACCCTGTCTCGAAAAAAACAAACAAAAAACAAAACAAACAAACAAACAAACAAACAAAAAAGAGTCCTTCTTGATGCTTAGTAAGGAGTTTTTAATTGGACTTTTCTGACCTAAGTCTTCCATGATCTGCTTATGCTTGAGGGGTATGGTTAGCACGGATTTGTCTTTGAACTCCAGTAGAGTGTGGTATAAACAGATCCTGTGGTCAATATAAGAGGCCATAAGCTATATGTAGTTGCTTCAATATAATCAGAGAAAAACAAAAATTTATCTCTAGTGGCCTTAGCCACCCTGGTTGACTGCTATTTTATTATGGTCACATTGGAAGCATGGACACAGAGCTTGAGGTCCACAACTTGAGGAACTTCTCTGGGATGGTATTGTCATATAGACTGTTACAGAGACTCACTGTAACTTGTCCTTCTGAGATCCTACCTTTAGGAACTGACAGCCACAGGCCAGTATGGTGCCAGTGAAAATTGGTCCTGTCTTTACTGTATTTCAGCTATCTGGCTTAAAAATCACATATTAATAAGGTAGACCTGCATGGAAAAAAAAAGACAACAAGAAAATATAACAAACAACAACAAAAAACCCATTGTGACTATTTCAAATGATGGGAATGTGGGGATTCACTTAGTTTCAAGCTACTGTCCAGCAGTTTTTATCTGCTCCCCGCCCCTTCGATGTAGTCTCCAGGAGACACTCACTGCTTGAGTTCCTGGAACAAGCCATGCCTGAAGCTCAATCCAATCCAGCTGGATTCCCTCATTATATGAGCCGTTTAAGCTGATTTGAATTAGGTTTTATTGCTTATAACCAAACAAATAGTAATTTGCCACTTTCGTGGTTTTCTATACCTTCTACAGTGTGCATGCATTTCTCCTAAAAGATGGAAATATTAACATTCAAAACTTACACACAGTCAACAGTGCTCTACTGTATTTCCTACACCAACCATGCTCTGGTATTCAAGAGCCCTCACAAAGCAGTGTGTCTGAATAAGCTAGAGCTGATTTGCAAAAATCCACAAGAAACATGGCATAACTTGCCAAGATAACTATGTTTATTAAAGGGAAATTTGAGACAACTGTTATTGCTGAATTGTTTTGGAGTTCTGGCAGAAAACTTGCCCCCAAAAATCTGATTGGAAGGTCTTTGGTAACTCCTATGGTCAGACTTGGTTGTAAAATACAAAGTAACATCTCACTTGACCAAACAAAACACACATTAGCATAATTTATCATTAGAGAACATTCTCATCTGCTAATCTGGCTCCATCCAAGGATACTAAATCACAATTTTCCATTCTAACAAATGAGCCTATTTGCAAGTCTTCTAACACACATAGGTTTGGCAAATGAAAGGAATCTACATGACTTGGCTCTAGGCTCTGGCTAGGGAGCTTGCCCTGGGATGGTATTTTGGTTGGCGATGCTACTGAGATTTTGAATCACCCCATTCAAAAGATCCTTCTTCCCTCTTAATTGACTGGCTGGCAAGAGAGTCACATGAACACTCACAGCTCTTTACCTTTTTTTCTGAAACTCCAGTAAGCATCGAATGTGTGTGTCTCCTTGCCTATAATTGTTCATGTAACTGGTGAAAAGCTAACAGAAAATGGCTCATTGCTGAGGGCTTTTTCTGTGGTTCTGGGCTCTTTTGTGAGTGTTTTGGCAGTGGGCTTGACTAGGACTTTGAACACATTAATCCTTCCCTTGAAGTCACACATTCCACAGTTTGCTTGGAGGTGGCAGGATCATGTTGGCTGGAATAAGTTGCCTGCTGACCCAAGCTCCCCAAGAGATTTGTCACTGGCTTGCTATAGCAACCAGCACCAAGGCATTGTGCTCCCCCTTCCAGGGGGAAGGCTGACCCTTAGGCAGGGTCATCTAAGGGCAGGACCATCTGCAGCTGTGCAGAAGGAAGTGATGGCCCGCAGGGATGGAATGGCTCCCTACCTGCTCCTCACGCAGCCCCTCTTCCTCCTATTGTTTCTCTATGGACTTTCCCTTCTCAGTTCCAAAAGACAGAACTCTGGTTCACCCCTCCAAACTGGCTCCCATTCCTCGGCGGTTCATGGCCCAGGTTCCCAGCATGCCTTGCCACATCTACAATGTCTGTGGTTTGTGTAAACTTGGTATTTTTCCCAGCTGTTGTCTTGTCTAAACACCACCACTGTGGCTAGGGTACACATCTGTCAGAAGGTCTTTATATTTGCTATCTCGTTTGACCCTCGAGCCCTCTGAGGCTTGGGCAAGGTAGGATTATCCCCAGTGTTTAAAAATGACTATGTTGTTGTATTTCTTTCTTACTTTAAATCTAACAAGACTTTCTTGTTTTTCTTTGACTTTATAGTTCTAGGATTTGTGGTGAATGAATATCCCAAAGGAAATAAATGGCTGCAGTGCTCTGAAACTGTAGAACGGGTGGCATTAAAAGAGGCTATCAGGGTGCCTATCATCAAGAACAATTTTATTAATTATTTATGGTTGGGTATTCCTATTCAGTTTCTTCAAGTAATATCAAAATACGTTCTTATTTTGGCTTTCACTGGGAAAAATAGTCATATAGTCTGAATTTTGTCATAATTATTATTATTAATAATAATAGGATATTTATTGTGATCTTTGTATGCTAGCTACTATGTTAAATACTTCAGACAGAATACAAGATAGCAATATAGTCTGGATGTTGTGATAATTAACAATGATAGTGATGCCTACTGTGATACTTTTATGTATGCTGGACACTATGATAAATAAATAATACAGATAGATTATGTCATCTAAACCTTGCAAACAACACTGCAAAGCTCTGTTTTGTTTTGTTGTTGGTTTAGTTTGGTTTGGTTTTGAGACCAGGTTTCTCTTTGTAGCCCTGGCTGAGACAAGAGGCATGTACCACCACCCCGCACAAAGCATTCTTTATGAGGACAAAAGTGTCTATAACAGGGGACATGGGAGAGGTGACTGAGCGTCTGATTAAGAGCATGGAACTTGTCAGAGTGCGGAGAAGGGTCGGCTTTGTACTGGACCACATGGGTTGCTACATCCCATCACAGCCCTAAAACTCGGGGACCATCTCAGAAGAGAAAGTTGGCCTCTCTGTTGCCTTTATCTCTCAGTTTTTCTCTTTGAAAAATGACAATACCTTAGAGGCTATTCTAAGATGAGTGGGATCATGTGGAGCTATTAGTTTCTAGCAAACTGAAAATGCCCGATAATTGTTAATTTACTGTATTGGGTTCTAAGTTGAAATACTGTGAGGCCTATGCAACCATAAAGAAGCTATTTCATCACCACTACCCCTCCCATCCCACCCTCACCCATGAAAAAAATTGTGGCTGCCAACCTAATCAGTGCTCACTCTGTTGAAGTTTTCAGGTCTGTTTGATTTTAGAAGAAGTTGTTCATAAATAATTCTTTCTTTTATTTCTTTTTAGGTTCGTTTATTTTATGTGTATGAATGGTCTGACAGCACGTGTGAGTGTGTACATGTGTGTGGCTGGTGTCTATAGACGTGAGAAGAGGGCATCAGATCCCCTAGAACTGGAGTCATAGATAGATCCAAACCCTTTCGTGCGTGCTGGGACTTGCACTTGGGCAATCTGCAAGTGTTCTAAACCACTGGGGCATCTCTCAGTTCCCCTCCCCCAAATACTTTCTTAGACACAGTAACAGTAAAGGAAAACATTTATAAAATTTCTTTGTGGATGACACAGAAATAGCTTACAAGATGATCGCCTGCCAATGAAGTCAGCCTTGCTGCTGACTTAGAGCTCCTCCGGGTTAGTTTTTCTTCTTGGTTCAGGAGGTGGTGTGCAAAGTGATAGCTGCCTCAGTAAGGCATCTATCATTGAAAGGCCAGAGCCTTTAAAACATCAGTTCTCTATCTATGGGTCTCAGCCCCTACAAGGGTCACATATCAGATATCCTGCATATCAGATCTTTAATTACAATTCATAACAGTAGAAAATACAGTTATTAAGTAGCAACAAAATAATTTCATGGTGTGGGTCAGCTTGACATGAGGAACTGTACTAAAGGGTCACAGCATTAGAAAGGTTGACAACCATTGTTTTAGAAGAAAAGACAGGATGACATGGAAACCAAAAGAGAGCTTAGGACTTGAGTGACAGATGAAGGCATGGCACCCTGCCCCACCCCCACAAGTGGTTAGGGAACCCCACGAGGCAGGAAAGGGAGTGCTCAGAGTTGAGAGAAATCTATCTGCACAGTGCATGAGGGTGCGCTGGAGGACTGGCAAGTGCTGGGACAGGGCTGTGGGTGGGGCACAGATCCACAAAAGCACACCTTGGAGCCCAAAGAGCAGGTGTCTGGCACCTCAAATCCACAGCCGGTGTCTACTTCAGCTGACATTTCAAAGGCATAATGTTAGTGTGCTTCTCTGCCAAGGATTGTGATACGAGATTTAGGCAGCCTGGGCCAACCTATCCGCTCCATGTGGAAACTGGCTCTTACCCATACAATTAAGGAGAAGGATATAGAAGACCAGAGAGAAAGGCTGTTATTTCACTGTGGTCAGTTTGGGCCATAAAGTTTGTTTTATAACAAAATTCTGGCTTGCCAGACTTTTATTTTCCTAGAAAAAAAAATAAAACAAAAACAACCTCAGCACGGATCTTACACTGTCTCTTTCCATCTAAAATGACACAAAATTTTCTCTGCTGGTCACCACCTGCAATGTTGCTGGTTGACCTCTGCAGGGTCAGAAATCCCATAGGTGACAGAATCCACAGAAGAGATGAGCATGCTGTCCTGTCTGAGAGGTGGTGAAGAAGAGTCAAAGTCCTAGGCTTGCCTTCGTTGTTTAACGAATGTCAGATCATGCCTCCAAAGTGCTCCGCTGCATGCTTGGCCGAGTCTGCTCCAGTTGACTCTAGAAATGGATTGGTACTAGCAGGCCTCTCAGGACTCCTGCTTGGAATTTCATTACTGAGATTCCTCAGGTCATTTCCCAGGAAAGATATCATCCTAATGCCTGCAGGCCAGTCACACTCCACAACACTCCACAGGACTGACTCTGTGAGCCACCTTGTCAGCCAGAGTTGTGAGCTACACCTTCCCAGTGCTTTCGATGCCAGCAGACACATTGGAAGTGAAGGAGTGTCATTTTTCTTGAAGTAAAATTTGTCTCCCTGGAGATAGGAGTGCTAGCAGCCTGGAAGGCTCTTATGACTGGAACAGGATTCCCATTAACAAAGACTCTGTGGGACATGATAGTGAGAGTTGATAGGTCTCCTGAGCCAAGGGGGAGATGGGCCCTAGGTTCTTTTCATGCTGCTTAGTCATCTGTATAGGAGTATTTACTGCTGCAAAGAAAGGCACACTGGCAGGAGCACTTTCTTAGATCATGACACCACTGTGAGACAAAATCGAAAAGTATACGACAAACTCTCATACAATTTAGGTGTAGCCTAGACCCAGAAGTCATCTCTTGCAAAACTGTGTGCACATAAGCACTGCAGTGCCTCACACATCCTAACTGATGGGTCCTGGTGACAGTGTTGGTATTTGTCTGCCAGACACATAATTTATTGAACATTAGCTTTTATTGATAGTGTGAGAGCCATAGTTCTCATGCTAGTGGACACTTTAATAAGGTGTTCTCTGAGGATCTAAGCAAATGGAACCAGGCTCTTGTCCCAGAGGTGTTGAGTGATCTGAGTTCTCATAGCTGACCCCTGGTAAGTCTGAGCGTATATATTTTTTTTCAAACTGGAGAGAGTGACCAGGAGCTATAGTGACTAAATTTTTCAAGGTCATTTAATGGCCAAGAATCTCTGTGGCTTTTAAGAGCCAACATGAATCCTGCTAGAAGGATTCTTGAAGTAAAATTTGCATTTGGGCCTTAACTGTGACCTCAAAGTTTCTTTAATCCTAAACCTTCCCCAGTGATCAGGGAGCTGCTTATTCCTAAAGACGCTGCAACTGAAGAGGCCCCAAGGAGTGTCCCTACTGAAAGGCCCCATGCTTGCTCTGATGGTTTGTATCTGTTTAAATGCTGCACTTAGGAAATCATGTTTCATTTTCCCAAGTCTTGGTAGTGAAAAACCAAAAGAAGAAATTTCAAATGTACAACTAAAGCCCTTCAGTCAATGGTTTTGGAAACTTAGAAAATATTCAGAGAGCCCATATCACTACACATTTTCACAGGGACTTTGACTATGTACCCCAGACCTGCAGAAAAACAAGCAAGTTAAAGGGAAAGACTTACAAAGCCCTACCTGTAGCTGAGAAGCTCTCTGCAAACAATGGCTGTAGGGGGATAGCCAGTTCTCTACAGGGATGTGGACACCAAGAGGCCTCTATCTCCTGTGAATGGCTCTACACCCATGTACATATAGGCAGCACTAAGTGAATTCAGTTAAGCGGGGAAAGGCAGCAGGAGAATGCCACAGAATGGAGGGGCAGAGATGGGCGGTGGGTTTATCAAAGCACATTACATGCACCTATGAAATTTCAGACAATTGAAAAAAAAATCAAATGGCTGTGAATTTCTTGAGAATGGGCATGATGGCACCATCGCCCTCTGGTCCTTACCTTGCAATGATGCCTAGCGTGTGTTCATGGTGCATTTGCTGGACAAGAACCCACACTTCAAAACTATAGTACTGTAAAATCCCCAGCATCAGGACCTTTCACTCACAGTAAGACAGACCCCTGACTGTTCTGTCTATTGGCAGTCTGACCAAAACACGAGGTAAACAGCATTCTGTATTTTAGATCTCTGAGCCTTGTCTGAACCCCTGAAGTGTTGAAACCGAGGGAGGACATTTTAGGTTTTAAAAATAAAATGACTCTGATGTCTATGCCCTCCATCTCCTATTACACCAGGAACTCACTGTCTTCAAACAGTCACACGTTTGCAGACATGCCCATGAAGCTGTGTTTTGGAGGATAAATAGAAACGAGGTTCCAAATAGCCTGCTGTCAGTGCCACATGGGTTAAGAAAAACTATCTGACAACAGAAACGAGGATTTTGGAGTTACAGGCAAGAACTGTGGGCTTATATTCTATACAGAATATGTCTTCCCATCTGAAAAGGGGACCATCAAAATTAGGATCGCTTCCTTGAGCTATTTTGGCTTACTTCCTCGTCTTTCTGAAATATCTTAAAATAGAATTTGAATCAAAGACTTTTCTACATCTAAGTCTCTCAAAGGATTTGGTTGGTACGTTGGTAAGTAATGTTTTTAGCTGCCTTCTTTCATGTGCAAATTGGCTAAAGCAGACCGCTGTCTCTGAAATCAGAGTACCTTCCACTCATCCATTCTCTTGTTCATTCAGTTGTTCATTCATATAAAATACTTAGCTTGATGTCTACTGTGATAAAGTCCTACGTAATCTCTCAATGGTGTAAGATGACAGTGAGAACGAACATCAGAAGGCTCCAAGCAGAACACTCACAAATACGCAACGCTTAGGACATGGCCACTTTCAATCAACACAGCCATCCTAACTGACACAAGGGACCTGGCCTATGTGTCACAAGCTCCCCAGACATCAGAAGATGCTTTGACTTCCAGTCACAGACAGGAAGCTGTGTTATTACTGAAAACCTTTGCCATTCTAGAGAGAAAACAGAAGGGAAGGGGACACTAATTAAATGTCACCTTCACGTGGCAGCTCAATTCTGGAAGAGCTCAAGAAGGAACACATCGAAAGCTGTTATTTAGGGATAGAAAGGAATAAAAGCAGCAGGAAAAATCACCAACCTCTGCTATCTCAGAGGCATTAGAGGGTCAGTCACATTAGTTGGAGTTTGGGTTTGTCATCTTCAGGAGTATAAAATCTTCTCAGTGTTCCCTTTTACCTAATCGTCACTTCTAGTGTATAGGAATTCTGTCTTCAGAACTGGAGGAAAAGGAAGAAGAGACGGCGCTGAAAGAGGAGAAGGGGTGGGGAAGAAATATTGGCTGCAAGGGGGAAGAAAAATCAGTTTTCTTTGGGGTGTGGCCTCTGAGAAGTTGCCCATGCTCCAGTGGATGGTCCCACACTCATGTCCATATAGGTTGCACTAATTAGACTTGATGTGTTATAAAAAAGAAGAGAGAGAAAAAAGACCATGAAGTGGAGAGGACAAGAGAGGCAGTTCTTGACAAGGGGTAGTGCAGGAGGAGCTGGAGGGAGGTCTTGGGAGGTGGCTAGGATGGAAATACTTATATAGATAAAATCCTCAAATAATCAATTAAAATATTATATTTATATTAAAAAGGAGGAAGCTTTCAGGTGAGTACATCAGACTCCACATAAGGAGAATTTGAAAGGACAGTAAAAACATAATGAGGTGAGAAGAAATAATACACTGGTTTCACATCTCCATGTACCAAACTATTTACTCTCTTCTCCCTGACTTTATCAGCCACACTTGGACCACTAACAGTGATGGAGGATGGGTAATGACCAAGTGGCTCCTTCCCAGGTTCTGGATAGTGGCAGGGAGTGAGCAGATGAGCAGGCAGCAGCCTCCCGAGGCTGCCATGTGGTAGGCCTGGCTCCATGAAGAACCCTTTGTTCTTCCTTTCAGTAGCCAATACAGTTGCTCTGTGTTTTATTTTCAATTAAATTTCTACTAATCCCAAACTACAGAAACACATAGCTGCTGGCACGCCCTCTCCCTTCTGAAAAACAACATGGTCTGTAGAGAAACCTTTCATTGTACAAGCCCCGCCTTGTACACACCATAAAAGACGCATATGCCACCGGTTTGCCGACAAGTACTTTCAAAAAGGTGCTTAATGGGCCCCTGGACCCCGGGCTTCCAAGGCGGCCTGTGAATAGAGCCTCTTGTTAGGATGGTTGCTATAGCAAACCCTTGTTTTTAATTCAATTGCACAGTAAATAATACTTTATCCACAGTGGAAAACAAATGGTAACTATAAATTGCCTACCCTTCACTTGGTCAAAAAGAGGCATTTGTGCTTTGAGGGCTAGAGCAGAGCACCTGTGTCCTCGGCTTATTTAGATTTCCACCATTTTCCCACCTGGTGAGCTATTGAGGCTTAGTGAGTTGTAAATATATGTATCACTCTGAAAATCAGATTTTTTAACATTAAAATACATTTTAAATAAACACCTCCCTGTTTGTTTGTATTGAAGTCTAAAATTTTGAATTTCTACTTACTCACAGATATCCCTCCCCCACCCCCAAGCTCTACATTCCATGACACTGAAGAGCCGGAGAAAACATTATAGCACCAAGAAATAGAAAATGTGGTTTGGTAAGCTTCTACATCACATGATAAATAGTTGACAGCTTTGGGAATATCCGATTGTTCTGGAAACATGGAAAAATGGGAAGTGACCTGAAAGAAATCAGAGGGGCTATACAAAGGGGGTACCCTCCTGGTAACGCACAGCTGGGGGGTGGGCAGGAATTATATGCTGCTGAGGACTGCCGATCAAAGGAACATAGAGGTTAATAAAATGGGGACATAGTCTTCTCTCCAGACACGGTGAGGTGAAAATTACCTATCACCTGCTGGAGTGGATGTGCGAACAGGCCAGTGACCGAGTGTGTGGCGGGCGATATTCTGTACCGGATAAGCTGTCTAAAGCAAGCTATCCAGCAGGCTTCCGGGCAGAGTAGCGTCTTGCAGCAGCCTCATCCTCATTAGAGGACAACAGCTGTTTCTGACTATAATTAGCTCACAGTTCAATAGTTAGCTCCGGTCTCTTACACCTGTATCACACACAACACGGAGATTACAGAAGCACATGTTGTTTTTTTTTCTTAAATCACCTCCACTTACACACGTTGTTAAGCATCTAATAGAAAACAGCGTCCCTTCCCTAGTTCCTTCCCTCCTTGGATTGCTTTTTAAAAGCAAGTTGGGAAAATCTGTTTTTTTCTTTTATGGGCCTGAGTTCCCATTTCCAATCTCACCTCCATGCTCCGTAGACCCCCTGAATTAAAGAGAGTCTCCAACGTTGTCAACCAACCCACCACGCATCAGGCCATAAAATCTTATTTTCAGCCACCTGCGGGATGATGGAGGGAAGAGGAAACTGAATGGAGAAAGGGGTGGGGGATCGGGGGCGATCCAGCTGGCCGCTGAAGATGTCTTCCACAGAATTCTTTGCAGGGTGGAAGGGTGCAGAATCTCGGGTCATTTCCTGCCAGGTCTGAGCTGCATGTGGGGAGGACCTCCATAATCACGCTGTCTCACAGTTCCATTAGTGTCAGAACTCATTAGGAGACCAATCCACTCGGCAGCAGTGGGCATACAAAAGAAAGAGCCGGCCAAAAAGTCTACAGACTGACTATTCTGTAGTTGTTAGAACAGGGGTGGGGGCGGGCAGGGAAGAGGGATTGTAAAATTCCCGGCTGGGTAATTAGAGTCAGCAGGGAGGCAGGGAGGCAATGGCAGGCCTCTTTTTTCTATCCTGGTGGTTTTAAAAGATTGGTGGGGGTAAATGGTGGAGGGTGTGGGGCTGCGGAGGGATTGGTGGGTTAGGGGTGCTTTTTTCCCAGGGTGAGGCCATGGGCACATGTCGTTATTCATAAGGGAAAATGGTCATCCTTTGGCACCTCGTTTCTGAGTGAAGCTGAGGAGACAGACTCGGGGACTATTGTTACAGAAATCTGGTTAGGGTAAGGAGAGGACAGTAAGGTAGTTAGTTGCCTTGGGTGTACTTAACTAAAAGCAGATGAGCAGACAACCTGACAGACTATCCCATTGATAGGGGCAGATTCATGCTCCCTGTGGATTGGGCAAGGGCACCGAGGAAAGCTGTGGAGGTGTGAAAGGATATGGGAGTGTTATTTTTCTAGAACAACGATCTTGGGCTTTCCAGTGTCTTTCAAAAAGTCAATAAGGTCAATAAGGGTTACACAACAAATTGGCTCAGCTTGTATGTCAAACTGTAATGGCAGACTGGGAAGATGACTCAGTCAGTAAAGTGCTTGCAAGAAGGTATTATTGTCTAGTCCAACTATCTTTGGCTCTCCAGGGTGACATTCTGATTTTCTTCAAGTTCAATGGCAGTGATTTAGGCAAAACAGACACGAAACAGCTGTCTCTGGCTGTTGTACTTCTCTTTCGTGGTGGGTCTGTCAAACACAAAAGCTCACCCAACCAAAAGAGAATGTGGATGGTTAGTAGCTGAAGAGTAATCTATAAGCAACAAAATTCACTCATCTGAAGTGTATAGTTGATGAGTTTGACAAATATGTGCCTTTGAGGACCTGCATTCAATCCTTAAAACTGGTGTGTTTGTTGTTGTTGTTCGTTTGTTTTTTGTTTTTGTTTTTGTTTTTGCTTTTGTTTTTAAATAAAGCCTGCCATGATGAGTGAGTGCCTACACTTGTAACCCCAGTGCAGAAGATGCATCAAAAGGAGGATCTCTGGTGCTCACTGGCTAGCCAGCCTGCCTAGCCAACTTGGCAAACTGCAGGCCAGCGAAAGACTCTGTCCCTTTGTCCAAAAGGGAAGATAACACTTGGCATTGTCCTCTTATTTCCACCATGTGCACCTCACACACTTGTGCGTGTGTAGACTCATGAACATACACATGTGCATGCACAGACATAAACATGAAGGCATGCTGCTGCCCTGCTTGACTGAATTTGACTTTAACATGTCCGCCATGTTCTTTGGGCTTCATATGAGAACAAGACTGAGACCCAGAAACAACACTTTTGGAATATGAGGAGATGCACCATGGAGAAGCCAGGTGGCTGCTCTGTTATCCTGTGCTGGCTCATTGTAGGTCATCATTCAAACTTCATTTTCTTCTATCATTCTCAAAAAAAAAATGTAATAAAAAACCATTTTAAGTATCAATTCTGAAGCCAGAGCATCATTTCCATGAACACCTGAAACCAAACTGTGCTTGCAGTCTGTGTTCCGTTTCCCTATTTCCTTTGTTTAAAGTCTTGACCTTAACTTTGTTAGTATGCATTTTGGGATTTCTAGAGCCCAACTTTACCCAGAGGGAAAACAAGGAAACAAATAAGCTTAAAAATATGTTTTCTGACCTAACCCTACATCCCAAGGTCACTACTGAAACACATCATATTGAAAATCTGCAAGGTCTTAAGGCCAAGCTCATGGGAAAATCAGAAAAACTAGAAGCTGTGAAGGACACAGATCTGCTGAATATATTAAGCTTGAATGTGTGTGTGTGTGTGTGTGTGTGTGTGTGTGTGTGTGTGTGTGTGT
>JANHMN010000001.1:142893007-142910321 GCA_030674055.1 Rhabdomys pumilio | reverse complement strand
TGTGTGTGTGTGTGTGTGTGTGTGTGTGTGTGTGTGTGTGTGTGTGTTTCTAGTCCTCTAAGGTAAATTTATACCATCCATACAGATGTACTCTTCTGTTTATTATTCCCAGTTGGGCAATGGAGGTTAATGTCGTGCAAAGGAGAAAAAAAATCAAGAGTTTGACAGCACTCCCTCAATTTTATTTTAAAGCAACACAAAGAAAATGAAAGCTTGTTCTTTGGGGCCAGCATTTCTCCCTCCCCAATTCCACCCAGACTGGATCATCTTAAATCTGATTTGGGATTTGAGCGTTATTTGGATTAGCTCATTAGTGGAGCACCATTCTGACAAGCCACTAATCTGAGGCACTGGTGCACAGCACCATGACAGTATTATGCAGAAAATGAGAAATCTAATGAGATTAGACAGGTCCTTGTGCAAATGGTCTGATGGTGCTTTGTATAGCAGTCCATGAGCTTGGGAATGCAGCAACGTGGGCAGATTGAGGCATCAGACTCCCTTGATCTATGACAGGGCAGCTATAGAGCCCACAGGTAAAATCTATTGAAAGACAGCAGGATGTACCATTTCTGAGCAAGGTCTGGGGAACCTCAAACAATGGTCCAGATTAAAAAGTGAAAAATATACACGGTGATGACACTGGGGATGGAAGTATTAGCTATCAGAGAGTTTTGGGGTGAGATTCTGCTATGTTTTGGTGTCCATAGAGCACAAACAGGAGCAAATAGAAGCAGCCACAGGGTAAGAATAACTGGAGGCTGAAACCAGCTACTGGTGCATTCCAAGGTTGCTTGCCCAGTACCAGCAAGAAAACCCCATCACTGTTTTCCCTGCTGTCACAGTGATTTTCTCTTCTTCCTTCACTTACGATTTTAGTCATTTTAAAGCTAAACAGAACATGCTGGCTCCCTTTTGATTAGAAGGGGCCTGTTGCTGAGATCAGAAAATGCTAGACTCCAATAATGCATGATTTATAACGTCCAGATGTGGCTAAGGGCAGCAGACAACACACAGTGGACGGGGTCTTGGTGCCTCCCCCATTTCTTTTCCTCCTTGTTCCCTCAAAGAGGAAAACAAAAGTTTCCATGGCATTTTCTTGCCTGTAAGTGGAAAATCAAGCTATTAACAGAGGCCTGGAGTTGGCCCCCTGGGATACAGTTTTTTTCATATTGTGCTACTCTGCCACCTACTGGTGACTTTTAGTACATTGTGAAAGGCCTGTCTTGTTAGTAGCTGCTCCTTAGTTAAAAATTCTTCCTTGAGCCAAATGGAAAAGTCAATGTCAGTCATTCTATCAAAGGTCGTTAAAATGAACAGGTATGAAGTATAAGAAAATACACCTTTCTTTCATGTTAATAACATATCAAGCCAATAACAGGAGTCTTTTATATCTTTTCTCCACCAGGCAATGAATGGTTGTTCAATGAATGGTTGTTTAGATATAAAAGTCTAGATATATTTAGTCTAGATATAAACATTTTACTGTTAAACTGTGTATAAATGAATTCAAGACAGAACTGGGCTCTATTCAGTTACTGTAATTTACCAACAGTGTCCAGAGACTTGGGGGAGATGGTCTTTCTGGAACTAGGGGATGAGGCATTTCAGCATTACCTCTGTCTGAGAAATCGTCACCAACAGTAGAAGAGGACCTAGACCAGTATTAAATAAACTCCAAGGATTCTAGTCCCAAGACGTGGTAAAGAGAACATGGACAGCTTCCTGCTG
The DNA here is from genome assembly GCA_030674055.1 of Rhabdomys pumilio. Lineage (NCBI taxonomy): Eukaryota > Metazoa > Chordata > Mammalia > Rodentia > Muridae > Rhabdomys > Rhabdomys pumilio. The sequence continues at coordinate 142,908,590 of JANHMN010000001.1, read as the reverse complement.
TCACAGAATCTTAAGAAATTTCTAAAGCAGATGGAAGGATTGTGGAGAGCAGATGGAGAAAGGAAAACCTGTACCTGAGAAGTGCATTGTACCAAACATTTTAACCTTCTCAGGCAGGACACAAAAGGCAAGTTCAAAATAATCTCCTGAGTACAAAATATAAAAAATCTGGGCTCTCATAATCTCTGGAAGCTGACTGAGAATAGGGTGTATTGACAGAATACTATATTGTCTAAGAGAGAGGGGGGAGCGTGGGGGGAGGAGGAGGGAGAGGGAGACGGAGAAGGAGGGAGAGAAACACACACACACACACACAGAGAGAGAGAGAGAGAGAGAGAGAGAGAGAGAGAGAGAGAGAGAGAACAGTTCACCCAATGATCAGGTCTGTGAGTAGCAAGGAATAAGAGGTTTTCAAACCCCTTCTACAGAATCCATTACAATTTTTATTATTTTATTTTGCCTTTTCTTCTCAAGATTCCTGAGATGCCTTTGCCATTCCGCTGCAACCAAGCAGTCATCTATTATTTCACCTAAACACACACCAAAAGAGGTGATGTTGATTAATTAAAGTAGAAGCAGCAGACACGCTTTGGAAACAAAAAAACTCAGTGCTTCAAACGCAATGCCCATTGGCCATCAGGAGCTCTGTTGCCAGGGAGATGGTTACCAGGCATAGGTACCTCCAGAGCAGCTGCATTTATGGAGGGGTGGCCCTGGATAGTTTATTGGTACCCTTTAGACTGATGTCATGAGTGAAGGCTTTTCAAATATTTAATTTTTCCTATGTTTGTTGGCAAGAATTGAGGGATTGAGCTATGTGACTGCTTTTCAAAGGCAAGATTAAGGAAGGAGGAGAGCCGTTGGGGAACTGGAGAATGATTGAATATGCTGAAAATAGAGTGAGAAGAGATAGGAAGAGACTTGGTCAGTGACAGAAGCCCAGAGACAGTACAGCCCAGTAAACCCGAACTAAGGTCTGAGTAGGTCGCAGGGCAGATACCTGGGTGCAGGGAAGCCACTGTGGTATGACTCTTCTGAACCATATATTCTAGAAGTATGCCCGTGTACCAGGCTTTCTGTGAGTATCTCTGTCATTGCTCACTTCCATGCTAACCCTTATGTCATAATACCTGACTTTAAAATAATATGTGGAACTGCAAATGCTAATATCTTTTTTTTTTTTTTTTTTGGCAGAAATAGGGCCAGAATGTGTGTGTGAGAGCTTATTTCAAACTACTCCAAAATTTGTTCTTCCAGGGTGTTTCAGAGAAGCCACTAGAAATCCTTCCTCTGTGTGTAGCTAATATTTTCCCAGCACTAGCTTCATCTGAGAAATAATTTTTGGATGAAATGTTTGTGCACAGGTGTAACTAAAAACTTGGGTCTGCCTTTAGTGATGCCGAGAGTGTCCAGGAGAAAAAGAAGTAGAATAGATACAAATAATAATTAATAATAATAATAATGATAATGATAATGATAATAGAAAAACATCCCTTTTAGTTTTAGAAGGGTAGGTGCTGAAGACAAGACTCACAAACACTAGAACACTGGACAGTCTGGATGGATTTCAGGTACTCTAAGATGAAAAGCCTACTGGTCTGACATTTGGAAAATGTAAGAATGAAAGATGATTGAGTTGGAATCAAGCATTGTCTGGCTGTGAGTGTTGTTGGAGGGTCCACTCCAGGGACCTTCTGATGGAAGCGGGGATTTGGACTAAGAAGAGAACTGTATGTTTCTGAGAATGACTCTCTGTTGTGTCTGTGTGTACCTGCGCATCAGGGAGCTTGGGGTTGAGCATAGAATGGGCAGACTGGAAGGTCCTGAGAGAAGAAAGCGTTTGCTGATTAATCTAGATTTCCACAGCTCTTTGTCTGGGGTCAATCAGGGTTAATATATAGTACATAATTTATATGAAATATCTCATCTTTAACTAAGAAAAAAACCAGAATTATAAAAGTTGCGTTTTTGTTATGAGAAATTCATGAGAAAAAATCCCTTGGAGGCATGTTAAAGAAAATCCAGTGGACAGCAATATCATCTAGAACAGCTAGGGTTCTTTACCCTCAGTCAAGGCAGAGGTGGGTGGGGGTGGGAGTGGGGCCCTCCAGGACAGGGTCTGATGGGTTTTGCATGTGTTGTCAGACTGCAGCTGTGGCTGGCTGACATGAGAGCACCAGGCCACATGGCCCCATTAGGAAAAGGTGAGGCTGTGAATTACTTTTACAGCCTGGAAATGACATATCTCATTCATCCAGTGAGTTATTTACGTCTGGATTGTGTGTGAGGACCTATGAGTCACCAAAACATGTCTATTTCTTTGAGGGTCGGTGAAGGGTGTGTGTGTGTGTGTGTGTGTGTGTGTGTGTTTATGCAGAAGGCTGTGCCGTGTGAAGCAGGAATGAAGAGAGGGTAGATTGATAAACGTTTCATGGCCTCAGTGAGCAAATCTGATTACTGTAGGGTTAATTTCTTCTCAGTGGACTCTCTTCCACACAGGAGGACTGAGAAAGTAGGTGTGCTTTGTCTCTGGTATAAACACTTGGCAGTCATTGAAACCCTAGGTGAGGCCTGCAGGCATAAGTGTAAATACATGCCAATAGGGGAAAGACTTCCGGGCCTGAAATTCATCTATTCCTCTGTTGGAGGGACACGAGAGGGGAGGGCAGAGACTGTCGGTAAACAATAAATCACTTTTGTACTTTGATTCAAATCACACCAAAATGGGACAAGGTATTTACTGACCACCCTGCTTCACTGGCAATTACCCAGTGACATGTCTGGCTTCATAAAACCTCAACCTGAGGGGAAAAGGTAACAGCCTTTCTTGCTCTGTTTAGGTATCTTAGGAAGAAAGAAAAAAAAAAAAGCAGCAAACGACTCTGTCTTCAGTCCCATTTAAATAAAAACACCCACTTGCCTCCAAGAACTAGAACACATTTTCCCAGCTGATTGATGCTTTTCCATTTATTTTATAATGTATTTTTTTTCCCTCAGCAAGGGATTGTTCTCTAGAATGCTAGAAAGGAAGTATTTCCCAAATCGTGTGCTATGATTGGCTGGTGGGGGCCTAATCAGATAATACAAATAGTCAGGTGGGAAGATGGAAATGGGATGGGGGACAGCTGTGATTTGTCACCTTCTCAGCTGGATAAAGACTGGATCTGCAATGCCAGCCTGCCTGCCTGCCACATCTCTCAGATGGAATAAGCCTCTGTCTCTGTCTGTCTGTCTGTCTGTCTGTCTGTCTCTTTCTCTCTGTGTGTGTCTGTCTGTCTGTCTCTGTGTGTATCCCGGTCTCTCTCTGTCACACACACACACACACACACACACACACACACACACACACACACACACCTACCTCTTCAGATCTATCACTGACAGAACAGTTATTAAACAAAATCTCAGCCTGGGGAATTAATAATCTCAAAGATTCATTTCTTTATCAAATCCTGTTGCCTGAAGGAACAGTACTCTGTGCTTGCAGAGGACCAAAGTACATTAATCACCTGAGGGGAAAGGAGGGGTTTCTTCATTTTAATACTTGTCAAATGAAGGGGAGAACAAGGAAGCGATAGAGAGAAGAGAGGGAGAGAGATTGGGCTTGATCTCAGAAAGTGTTTGCAAACACACAGAGGTCAGACCTGCTTTCCAAAGAGTTCCTGGTGGCAGAGGTTGGAGGAGGGGTAGGAGCAGGAACCGTGAAGGCCAGGGACAGATTGAAAAGGAGGCACTGAAGTGCTTTCAGTGTACTCCACATCTGAGCGTGCAAGGACTCTGCCTTTGCAATCAGCCAGAGGAAGATCAAGGGGGATCAAGGAGGACAGGAGACACAGCTGTGGCTCTGGGCTGCTTCACCACATCACAGGGAAGATCACTGTAAAGCACAACTCTGAGCTGCATCCACTTGGGCTCTAGCTGTCATGTCCCAGCATGCAATCATACACGAAGGATATGAGGTTGGGACAGGAAATAAACTCTCTCCATTGCTCTTGACCTTATTCACTGGGACACTTATAACTTGTCACTCTTGTGAGCCAGGAGGAGACAGAAGTCAAGAGGCTCCTGAGAAAACTAAGAGCAACTCATTCTGGTAAGGCAGCCATGGTCATTAGCATGACAGATTTAAACTGTCAATTTGCACATCGCAGTGATCATCAGCACAGACAAAGGGTGTCTTCATCCAGTGTCTTTATTCCCTGTTCTGAAAGTCAGATTATTGTGTAGAGGAGAGCACACCCTCCTTGAGTTCTCTTCAAAGTAGCCAGGTTGTGATGACAAATCACAGCTGCTTGTTCATTGCCATTCCTGTTACTATCACGTTTGCTTTCCTGTCTTCCATTCCCGTCCCTTGCCTCTGTGACCATCTCCCAGACAGGTAGCCTTCCCTCAAGTGCTTATGTTAGGCTCCAGTTTTCAGGAGAAAGCGTCTTCAGACAGTGAATATAGAACGAATGCAAGGACACTGATGGAATTCCTCACCAGAGCCCCATTTCCCACACAAGAGCCAGCCCGACAGTGTTGGTTGTTATCTACTCATCTTCACATTGGGAACAGGGAGAAGTTAACTTTGAGGCTACCACAGAAACCTGTCAACAGTTCAGGTCATTTGATAGCCAGCTACTGCTGCCTCCAGTATCATGGAAGCTAAGCCAACTTAGGGATGTTAGTTAAACTTCAGAGTTTGGATTGGCTCCAGGAGATGAAACTTATTAATTACAAATTCATCAAGATATTGAAAATATTGTCTACTTCATTTTTATCTCATCCTTTAAATATTTCTTTTGTTTCATTCATATATATATATATATATATATATATGCATGGGAGTGAATCCCCAATCATTTTACTCAGGGGGTATTGAATAGAAAGCTTTTAGAGGCCACTGTAGCAATGACTAAGAATGTTGGTTCCTGTTTGAGGTTGTGTTTACTTCTCTGTTGTGATAATAACTGTGACCAAAAACACTCTAGGAATGAAGGAAAAAAAAAAAGGTTTACTTCAGCTTAGAGCTTTCAGTTCAACATGAAGGAAACTCAGGGAAAAATGTCAAGGCAGGAACTGATTCAGAAGCCATGGAGGAGTGCTACTTACTGGCTTGTTCCTGTTGGCTTGCTCAGCCTGCTTTCTTATAGCACTCAGGACAACCTCCTCAGGATGATACCAGTGGGCTAAAGCATCCCCTATCAGTTATCAATCAAGAAAATTCCTACAAAGACTTCTCAACAGACAAACTAATGGAGACATTTTCTCAGCCTATGCTCTTTCCATTTCACTCCAGCTTGTGTCCAGCTGACAGAAATCTAACCAGCACCATGCTCAGCCTTATCATGTTTGCACTGGATATTTTCAGCAATATACTTGATCCTGTTACATTTCTGTGTGCTCACCTTCTAAATATGACAAAATATTGTGAATATTAATGAGGCAGAATCTAGAACACACACAGAAATATGACTGAGGTGGTAAGCAGTTGATAAAGGTTGATGTTGACAATTGATCTTGTATTTTAGTCAGTTTAGATCCAACCACCTTACTAAATGTTGCTTTGGTTACAAGGGTTTGGGAGTTGACTCTTGATCTTTCTAGGCAATGATTTTTTGGAAAACAGTGTGAGAATTCCAATATTTATTCATTAATTCTCTGTCTTGTTTTGCTGATGTGATCCTTCACCCTGTGAAACAGCAGCAGTGATGGCAGGTCACCTTGATTCTGCCTTCCACAGAGATGCTTCTGCAGGAGACTTGCTATGGCTCTAAAAATTACTTCTATGACTTCTATTCTTAGATTGCCTAAAAGATTTTATTTTATATAGTCAAGGGAAGATATCAGCACTCAATAATTGTAACAAAAAGCTTGACTCATTGTTAGAGGAAGGAGTATACTGACTAGTCATGGGCTGTCTGAACAAAGCCTTCTGCTGATCAGAGGTAAAAATTAGGGTTAGTAATTGATGCTTTATGATTAAGATGTTTACAAAGTCAGTAGTTGGTTGGCATAAAACTTAACAGTGTGTTTTGGGAAATGGTGAGTCTTGTTGATTGGACAGGAACTTTCCCTGGGATGACTCAATGATGGATTAGTTGACCCTCAAAAGTATGGACCATCACTGCTTGCTTATCATGCAGCATATTTCAATAAAGTCAGTGGCCATGGATCAATTATATTGTAGTGATTTACCATTGACTGACCAAACAGCAGGTATGATGTAGTTTCTGGAAAAGAAAAAACAAAACAAATAGATATCATGGGAAATAGCTGCCACGCTACACAGTAACAAGATGACATACATGGAGAAATGCCTGATGCTAGGAAGGGGGTTAAAGGCTATAAAAATCCATTGAAACCAACAACAACAACAAGGATATGATAAAATCAGAACAGGGTTGTCCTAGAAAATTCCTATTTTTATAATGTACAATCAATATTAATGGAACATACCAGGAACAAAAAGTGTGCACAATTTATACATCTCACTAGATGAACAAATTGGGGAGTTTTTAGCAAGCAGCAGACTATTAGACAGCTTTTGGAGATAAGGTTTTGGTCAAGGAAAATTATTAAAAAAAAAAAGGCAGGGCTCAACTTCTAGATGCTGGGATGCTAGTTAGATGGTCCATGCTTAAGATCATAAGATACATACTTGGTTAGGTTCTTATGTTACTTAATGAAGTCAGAACATGATCATGAAAATACAGAAACAGTTTATTAGAGCCAAGGTAAAGGGTAAGCCATACCAGAAGGAAAAGTGATATGAGATAGATTTTTTTCCCTAAGCATTAAAACTAGACTTCTTAAGGCAAAGATGGGTTCCTTGGCAGCCACAGGTGGTCCTCCTCGCAATAGCAGAGAGCAAGGCATGCAGATGACTTAGATGAAGACCTATCAATGGAAGAACTACTTATGTGTGCAAAGAAAGAACTAAGGGATGCTGAAGGGTAGTGAGTTGCCCACAGGGCATGCCTAGGGATAAAGGAGCAAGGAAAGGCAGAGTAGAGTATCCAAGTAAAAGTAGAATCAGGGAGGAGGGCTTTACTCCATCTGTGCTCTTAGTCATAGAAGGGCACAGTTGTTCCAGGAAAAAAAATAAAGCTCAGAGGAAGAGAAGGAAAGAGTACATGACCTCTCTGTTCTCAATGCTGAGCTTCTGTCTGGACTTCCCCCAGCAGACTCTGTTGGCAAGATGACCTAGGTGGTACAGACTACAGGAGAGTCAGTGCAGGGGAGATGAAGAATATTGGGAAATGGATGAGGTTGGTTGTGAAAGAAAATAACCCTCATGTTCTCCGAGTCAGGAAAGAAAGATTAGCAACAAATCAGTGTTTTTGAGGTCCTTTGGGGATTTGTGCACGTGGCTAAATGCCTAGAGATGAAAACGATGCTTCTAGTTTGGTGTGTACACTCATATAAGGCTTTGGGCAAAACCCTCTTCCCTGACATAGAAAATGGCAGGGAGTCAGAGTTATAATGGGGTTTGCACATTTTTGTCAATGTGTCAAATTATGATGCTCAGAGGAGGCATGGGAGTGAGTGGACTGGTATGTTCTGTGGTGGTGATGCAATACCAAGACAGAAATCCCCTGCTCCAATGAATCCAAAGGAACCTCATTAAGAGACATAGCAAGTGTGGAAGTTTACCCTGTATGCATAACCAGCTGGAGTCTCCACCTCCGTCCAGAGGCAGGGTTTTGTGAGTTAATGGCGTGTGACGCACAAAAGGAGCTATGGAGGGAGCAAATCTCTCTCTAAAGTGAACATTTTGTAGAAATCCCATTTTCTCTGGGGCTCAAAGCCAGACTGACTTAGTGGATTAAGCTCTGAGGTTTCAGTACTGGGATGGATTTCAGGACAACAGCAGCCTACAGATTGGACTGGGGGTGAGAGGAGACCCACAATGAAATTCACTGGTGACTTCTGGATTATTCCCTCCGCCCAAGGCTGTGTCACAGAAGTGTGTTGAATTAGCTTGGGTGAGGCACAGAGCGGAGGCACTGTGCTATTGGGATAAGCTAACATCTACTGCCATATCTGTTGGATTTTTAACCCGGGGTACCTGCCTGGTGCCAACTCAGAGGAGAGCAATCTTATTTGGTTCATGCCAATAGAATGGATTTTTTTTTTTGTCAGTTCAGACAAACTTTCATAATTACTTCTGTCACCTCAGGATGATTTTTCCCTCCAAGTCACTTCACACGAGTCAAGAAGCAGGTGCCTCTTGCCTTAGATGCATCAGGCTTCAAGCACTCACAGCCCCCAGCATAACCAGCTGCTGTGGTCCATATGCACATGCATTTTCACCCAGAGTGAGAGTATGTGATGGATAATGCCCAGGGTGCCTTGCATTCAGCGGGATTCATGTGAAGACTGTAGAATAGGCCTGGAATAATTAAAGTGGCATCCTGTCATTGATGTACACATGCCCTCTGTTCCCCTCTCCCACTTCTCAGCTGAGATGCCATTTTGCCATTTCTGGGTATGATGATGAAAAACGGAAGGAGAAGCTATCATAACCTTATTCTCTCTCTCTCTCTCTCTCTCTCTCTCTCTCTCTCTCTCTCTCTCTCTCCTTTAAGAGAGTCAACTTTTTAAAAAGTGTTTTAATTTTTTAAAATTTATTTTATTTATATGAGTACACTGTAGCTGTCTTCAGACACACCAGAAAAGGGCATCAGATCCCATTACAAATAGTTGTAAGTCACCAAGTGGTTGCTGGGAACTGAACTCAGGACCTCTGGAAGAGCAGTCAGTGCTCTTAACCACTGAGCCATGTCTCCAGCCCTCACAACCTCATTCTTAGTTCAAAGGAATAGTTGAGCTGTCTCTAAGGACGCTCTAGTTTTCTGTTTGGCCTCTACAATATGCCTAACCTCGTAGCAGACATTGACATTAAAGGAAAGTATTCAGACTCTCTTATTCTGAGGCAGTCAGAAACAGCACCAAAATCTTGGAGGTTTTTAAAATTGAAACCATTTAAACATATTCACCGCTAAGACACTGGGCTTTTTTATATGCCTCCTCATTTGGAGCTCAGCAGCTCTATGAATAAGGCTAAGATAGCAGCTCACTGATGGAAAAATTGAATGCTGTCTGTTTTCCAGGCTCCACTTCACCTGTATTGTGCATGATCCTGGATAAGAAGCTGTACATTCTACCCCATGAGTAGCCAGCACTGCTCAGAATTGTTTGATGTTCTTTTAGTACTTTGAAAAAGCAAGGTGATTTTCCTGTAAGGTCTAGACTGCTGTCTTTTGTTGTCATTGTTGTTGTTTTGTTGGTGGTGGTTTTTGTTTTGTTTATGTTTTATTCTCCTAATTGCTTTATTAATTCTTTGAGAATTTCATGCAGTGTATTTTGATCATATCTCCCCTGAAACTTCTTGAACCTACCTTCTCCACCTTCAACTACCTCGCAACTTTGGATTATCTTTCTTCCACCTATCCTAGCCATTGAGCCAAGTTTGTGTTGTCCAACTACCCTTGGGAATGGGCCCTGACCTGGAGTGTGGTGACCCTTTCATGGATCATATCACTCAAGAAAACTAACTTCCTATCTCCCAGCAGCTATCAAATGGCAATAGCCTCTCAGCTAACGTTATAATTTCATGCAACCTGCTCCCATGCTGGGATTTTGTCTGGCTTAGCTTGTTGAACATACTGGACATCTATCCTTTGGTTTCTCTGATTAGTCCCACAATGATAAGCATCTTTACTCCCCTGATGAATGGTGACTGAGTGCTGGGCTGAACCGATGTAGAACAACTAATGGGAAGGCTTCTACTTTAGTCTTAAGAGGAGATAGCAACAGCTTAGGCTCGGAGAGTAATAGTGAAACAGCAAAGAGAGTATGCATTCAAGAGATGCTGGCAACGGAACTGACAAAATGAGCTGTGCTCCAGGTTCTGAGCTTGGCCCTCAGGCTATAGTGATAAATAATACAAATGAGATTCTCACTTTTCTCTCTCACTGGAGTTATATTGTACTAAAAGAAAACAGTAAATAGTGACACACATTTTAAAACACAGATTTCTTTTGTATCTTAAGAAAAGAAATGATAACATAGTGAAGAAAATTGGAGAAAGATACTTGGTACATAATTGGGTGGTTTCCTCTTGGATAGCATCCCATGAGGGTGAGATTTGGAGGTTGGGAAGGAACTAGACAGGCAGGGAGCTGGTAAGTACGTTCCAGGCAGATGGAAGAGCTAATACGATGGTCTCAGCGCAAATATCTCTCAGGAATTGTCAGGCAGCCTGAGGCTGCCATCAGAAAGGAGAAGAGTTTCCACAATCATGTTCAGCTGGATATGGTGCTAGATTTTATCCTAAATAAAATTTGGGGCCAGTGAAGAACTTGGTATAGGTCATAAGATGAAATGTGATTTCTATTTCAAATGATTACTCTGACCAGTATGTTAAGAATGCCCCAGAGATAGGCTCCCATCGAGTCACAGAGGCCAGACGTGAAGCTTTTGTAACTGAAGTCAGAGAGCAGTGGTTCTTAACCTTCCTTATGTTGAGTACCTTTAACACAATTCCTTGTGTTGTGATGATCCCCAAACATAGAATTATTTTGCTGCTACTTCATACCTGTAATTTTGCTGTTGTTATGAATTGTAATGTAGATATCTGATATGCAGAATATCTGGTATGTGATCCCCAAAGGGTTCATAACCCACAGGTTGAGAACCAGTGTCATAGAGTATGATGGCTTGAATAAAGGTGGTAGCGAAGATATGAAAGAGGAATTGTATTCATAATATATTCATGACATTTATTCAAAACTTGACATTCAGTGGATTTGGGCTAGACAGGTCAGGTTTAGAAGGAGTGTCTTAATTGTTTTTCTACTGTTGCAAAGAGACACCATGACCAGGGTGATTTACAAAAGAAAGCATTTAATTGTAATCTTAAGGATCCAGAGGTGAGTCCATAACCATCATGGTGGGAAACATAGTAGCAGATAGGCAGGCATGGTGCTCAAGCAGTAGCTGAGGGCTCACATCACATCCATAAACAACACAAGACAGAGACAGAGACAGAGACAGAGACAGAGACAGAGAGAGAACTAATTGGAAATGGTATAGACTTTGAAAGCACAAAGCTTGCTCCAAGTGATACACCTCCTCCAGCAAAGCCACACCTCCTAATCCTTCCCAGTTTCACCAGCTGGGAATTAATCATTCAAATATATAAGCCTATGTGGGCCATTTTCATTCAAACCACCATCAGGAGAAATCAGAAAATGTTTCTGTTGTCAGTAATTGGATGAAGAACAAGAAGGTTTAGTGAAATGAAGAGGGAGGCAGATCATAAGTTACAACATCTCTTTCCTTCCATTCTGCTTGATCTGTCTTCTAACATCACATTACATATGAAGTGTTGGGGCACGTATAACAGCTCCAGACTGAGAGTAGAAAGACATGTATGTGTTTCCAACCAGCCCATGAATCTCAACTAGATCACCGTTTTCAGTTTCCTCATTGCTGCTTTGGATTCCAACAAGCAAGCCATGCTTTAAATTGTATTTGTGTGTCACGCATGGGGCTGAGGTTTCCCAGCTTCAGCACCACTTCTAGAGTACCAAATCCAGAGGAAGTGGCATCAACCCTGATAGCTTAATATCAACGTTGGAGGTGATGTTGGGAGTAACTTAGGTGGCAAATACTTTGGTCTCCAAAGTAATAATAGCCATAGATCTACTGCTAAAGTGCCAGAAGAATCACTGAAATACAGAACCAGAAAGTTCGATATGGATCATCATTTGTTAAGCACCAAAGACTACAACTTCTACCAAAGGATACTGTTTAGAGACAGTTTTCATATAATTAATTTCATTTGTTGATTTGCATAAAACACTGCTTATAAGGTTTTTCAACTATAGAGCATGTTTCCATATACCCTTCTGTCCCTAGCCTAGCATTTTGCAAAGGCACTTTGAAAAGTATAAAGTGCTATGCAAATGCAGTGCTATTAATGCTGACCGGTCAACTAATTCAGTAGTGGGGTAAAGGATCTCTTCTCCTGTGGTAGGCACGGTTTAAAATTCTGGGAGCCCTTTAGACTTTGGATCCTTACGCTTTGACAGCACAGGGTTGTCCCGTAGACATGCTGCATTATGTATGTCTGTTTTGGTGCTAACCTCATCCCAACTTCTGCTAAAGAGACGATCTTACATAGGTGATGAGTGCCATGACTTGGGTTACTGATTGGCTCAGAAGAGGTACTGACTCCAAGTTATTAACTAATCCATGAGTTGGCTGGCAACTTGAGATGCCTGAGTCAAGCCAAGATGAACATCTATATAGCTACTGAATTTTTCTTGCATTGTAGATGGGTCCATTGGAGATGGGACTGGGCTCCACAACAATCTGAATTTTGATTGGTTTTTCTATTTTTGTAATGGCCATTGTTTCAAAGCAAAGTTTCCTTGAAGAAGAACGAGGGCTACACTTATTTATGGGTATAAGGACAAATGTTTATAGATTGTTGTTAGATATTATACTTGTTTTGTAAATTAGTGCTTGTAGATTCTCTTTCAATAACCATGATTTCACTAGCACTGATTAGTTACTGAAGTTTCCATTACCAGTTATGGTACTGTTCTTGTTGACAAGGTCTTAAGTTCAATTAGAGAGCTGTTGATTACTGCCAAGATATTTACACCCCTAGTACATCTGTAGGGCTATTATGCCACTATTGTACCTGTAGGACTATTGTGCCATGCTAACCATTGATGTGGTTCATAGGCATCATAGCTGAGTGGAACTGTTCCTTGCCTCTTTCTTGTGGAGGCTTGAATGGTGACTTCTGGTACCATAAAAGCTAGTCTTTAGGGAGGGAGCATTCAGGTCAGTTCTTGCTCAGGGGCCTCCGGCCCTGATACATCTATGTAACAATCCCACACCTAAGGCTTAGGGAACATTACAGAAGAAGAGGCATACAGATTACAAAACCAGCAGAAAGAGTCAGCTGTGAGATTGTGTCTCCTAGTAATATCAGAAGATATACTTATAAAGTCCAACATGGCCACCCAAATATGAGCTGAACAAAGAAGACACCAACAAACATGCCCAAGTGCATAGAGGCTAGATCTTGAGGCCTCAGCTCTAGAAAGAGAACTACTGGCAACTGAGCGGAACTGAGAACAGGGGAGATTGACTTCCCCAGGGAAAAGTACACCAATTGGATATTCAGTGCCAAATGGTCAGACCTGAAAACATGCATACATGTTAGGACCCAATAGGTTATATTTGGGAATATATGTATATTCAAATACTTATATGAATGCGATGACACATTGATGAAAAAAATCGATTTAAGGGTTTGGAGGGAGGAAAGGGAAGGAAGGAACACTGTTATTGTAATTACCATCTCAAAAAATAAACACCCCTCCCAAAAAAACTTTCACCCCAAATCTTGAAAAAAGAACAACAGAAAACCAAACTTGGATTTTAAATATGTGTCACAATGTCAATGTTTTAAAATTAGGTGATGGTTATAAAAACTTCACGTTACTACTTTTTGGAGTTTTTCTATGTGTTTAAACATTTATATAACAAAAGTGATATTAAAAATTAAAACTGAAGGGAAAATCCATCTTAAGTTACTTCTTTGTGTTGCATTATAATTCAGTGATTAATCCTTCCAATCATGTGACCTTTTCCTTAAGAATAGAAACTGCTTAAGTAGCTTCATTTTCAGTCCCCCTCTGTCTCTGTCTCTCTGTCTGTCTGTCTGTCTGTCTGTCTCTCTCTCTCTCTCTCTCTCTCTCTCTCTCTCTCTCTCTCACACACACACACACACACACACACACACACACAGTGCCTGTATATATTTATGGTATGGTATAAATTTATCACACATAGGAGGAACTAAATGCTTGTTGATGTCTAAGAAGAAACTTCATGAAGTCCCCATTTTCAAATACTAACACTTGCATCTAGGTACATTGAATCCGCACCTGCAATTTCAAGGTAGAGAACTATTTCTACTTCAGCCAAATATATCCCAAATATATACTTGCTGCACTCTAGAAGCCTGCTCTACTGACACCTACTTGCAATCCTCAATCCACTATTTAAAACTTTTAATGTGTGCAAGCTTATTCAAGCAGGGGAAATTGTCAATTGTAGTGAAGGAAAACTGATCTTGTGGGGTTGTGCTATCTTGTGTATGTCATGTGGTTAAGAAATAAATAGGCTTACGAGGCAGGGAGAACATATCTTTGGCTAAGAGCAAAGACATTTGGCAAGGGAAGGAAAAATCTTGAAGGGGTGGGGGAGGGAGCAGGAGGCAGATGTTCTTTACAAAGTAGCTTGATCAAGATGAGGCCATTAGTATAACACGGAGACCAGCCTGACACTTACCCTTTCTTCTGAGGCCTTAATTGGGCCTGTGAGCATTCTCAAAAATGGTAAGATGTCAACACTCATGAAAACAGAACAATTTATTCTGGAAACTTCTATATCAGATACGTTTTTAAATGTTGTTCTTGCCACGGTTCACAGAGAGTAGAGAGAACTTACATGTTCCTATTGGAAGAAGCAACCATACTTCCGTTTGTAACTGCTGACTATTCCCAGAATTTCCCAAAATGAATAATCTTGGCCTAGATATTATTTAAAGTCATTCATAATGTAAATATTTAGTGATTCTTTTATTTCAGTAGTAAAGTTAATTTATGGCGCCTCATCTGAGTCAGACTCCCCATGGAAGAGACATTAAACTTCCCCAGGGCTACCCCTGTTCTAAATGTTCCCAAGCTATATCCAAGCTTACCCAGAACAGCTACTTCTCACTTGATCTAAAGGTGGCCAGAAACCAGCAAAGGAGAGAAAAACAGTGGGGGCTAGAGAGGTGGCTGAGAACATGCACCTCCTGCACCTCAACCATGACAGCTTCCCATTTATCTCTTTAAGATACATTTTTGTTTAATGAGAGAAATCTGTCACTTTCAAGAGAAAACTGAGAAAAGGCAGGGAGCTGGTGAATGTTAAAAACCACAGATCTGGTGACTTGGGTAACCTTTGCTATCTTATTTCTGCAGCCAACTCTCTGGAGAAAGGCAGCTGGTGAATGGTGCCTCGGAAATATGACCTAGAGACTTGACTTTTGAGCTATCCTGGGCCACTACAGTGTTTTGGTTTTTGTTGTTGTTGGTGGTGGTGGTGATGGTGGTGGGTTTTGTTTTTGTTTTTGTTTTCCTCCTGTTATACATCTTCTGCCACCAGGGTATTCCAGAGCCAAGGGAATTTTGCAGTGTTTATCAGTAAGCATTTTATTCTAGACCTGTGGTTACTGCAAGCATCTGTCCTTAAAAAAGGAAGAAGAAAAAAATGTATTTATTGCAATAGAAATTTTGCCTAAGTTTTATTTATGAGGCACTTGGGAAATCATAGGAAGAAATGTAGAGTTGGATAGAAAGCATATAGCCAGAATATGAGACTAATATATAGGGAGATGTTATGGGAATGAATACAAACTCTATCTCATTACATGTTTTACAGTTTACAAGATACTTACCATGTATTAACAAACACACACACACACACACACACACACACACACACACACACACACACACAC
>JANHMN010000001.1:142866827-142889765 GCA_030674055.1 Rhabdomys pumilio | reverse complement strand
GAGAGAGAGAGAGAGAGAGAGAGAGAGAGAGAGAGAGAGAGAGAGAGAGAACAGTTAACAGCTGGCCACACACGGACAGACACCATGGCCATCTGTGGCTTAAATGGCAATCACAGTTATGTTTGCACTTTCCCTAAGGACATTAGCTCAAAAAACATTCTCTAGGTCCTTCCCAGGGCCTGCAAAGATCCTCAGTGAGGAACAGTGGACTTCTGGCTGTACTTTCCTCTGAAGAGATAGAGAGGCTTTCTTGTCTGACCTTCCCTGCCCCCTTTCCATTCTTGTGATGCATAAATTGGCACATTCATGCCCTCTGACATGATAACTCAGAAAAGTATAGGTTTTGTTTAGAGAGACCATTTAAAACAAACAGATGAACTACACACAATATTTTTACTTCTAAAAATCTGGACTACTTTGCATTAACATCGAATCATTGACATGGCTCCAAGGAAAACTGTATAATCTAACGTAGACTGCCAATGCTTAAATTTTTCTTTCCTTATGGAATCACAAGTAACATGCTTAAAATAAATAAATAAACACAGCTCTACTTAGTTTAAATTTATGTGTTGTGGTTACATATAAAACAGCAGGAATAACATTTAAATCATTTTGGTTTTGCATTCTCAGTGAAAAATTTATCATGGTGAATACACACCCCAGGGAAACATAAGTATTTGGATGACTTTCTATTACTATGAAGCATTAACAAGTCACTTGGCCACTAAACTCTTGTATTTCCTTTGTACAGGACAATATACCCACCATGTGCCAGCAAATCTTGAGAGCTCAAAATAGAAAAATAAGAATGATGTGATTTTTACCCTTAAAAAGTCATTGGCTATCAAGAAGGAAGGGCACAAATAAACAATGATATGGTGTGTTCTTTCAAATACCCCAGTCTGTGGTCACTGCATGTGACCACACCATGACTGTAAACAATGCAAATCCACTCTTCCAAAGTTCAAGAGGTCAATGAGCCAGCTAGCTCTTTCGGGAGCTTTAGTACGAAAATCCTATTCTTTGTCTTGCCCAGCCTATGGAGGCTGTCTTGACTCATAGCCTTCCTTCGTCTTCACATTGTTCTCCGTAATCTCTGGCTTTACTACCATAGCCTGTTTTCAGATTTCCCTCTCTTGCCTTTTTCTTATAGTGCCCTTTCCAGCTTTATTTGTGTAGGTTCTGTGCAAGCAACAATGGCCACTGTAAGGTTATATATGATATGGTCCTGTCCCTTCCCAAAGACACTGCTTCACACCATTCTTCCCCAGCCCCTGGTAGTCAGTCTTTCTGTTTCCTCATCCATGATGATCCCTGAGACTTGAAAGGAGAATGTGTGCTATAGATGTACCATTGAAGCTGACTATGCCACAGTCAGGTGTTCTCTGCACTGCAATCAGTTGTGTGTCTCGGCAATGCAACCACTATCCATTGTAAAAAATAAGCCTCTTCCGAGGGGGGTTGAGCTTTATTGATCTCTGGGTGTAAAGATAAATACTTAGAAGACAGTGTGATACTATGTCCATTTAGCAAAATAATAGAAGCTCTCCCCTAGGACATACCCAGCCAAAGGTTTTGGCCCAATTTATAGGACAGAACCAAGCATGGGTTCTGTCCTGGAGTGGGACTTAAATCTAAGCAGAAAGTGACTACCTCACTATATCTGTGCCACTAATACACCGATGGACAAAGCTTATCAGGCCAGTTGTCATGGCTTTATATTACAGTGGTTGCCCATGAGCATTCTAGGATAGTATCCTAGTCCTTAATTTAGGCACACTATCGAGTCTTCTTGCCTATGTACACATCCACAAGTTCTGGGTTTCTAACACTGACAACCCCAAAGACCATTCTGTCTACCATTCTATTTATCATTGTATAAAGAGATGCAAACGTTCAAAATAAAATGTGAACTTAGGAGAAGACATTCTAAATCTAACGAGAATCCAGGTACAGGCAATGTTGATGGGGAATTTGAAAGCAGGATGGTGTTTTGTCTGATAGGCTTGGACAAGAGGGATCGTTTTAAAGGACCAGGAGTTACAAAGTCTTAGGTTTCAAAAGGCCAGATAAAAACTCTACTTGAGATCACACATGTCAATTGAGGAAACAGGAAGCCCAAAGAGGTAGTCTGCATTAATCAAAGGGTAATGAAGCTCTGGAGGGTGGTAGGTCACACAGAGCTAGGATCCCCACCCCTTTTCTTCATCCAAATCCTTGAGAAACACACCAACACTTAGATATATGCCTAGGTCCAGATGGCTGGGATTTCTGCCTGCTTTCCAATTTCCATAAAATTAATGCAAACTTAATGTGGAAATCAACCAATTGTTAACTGGCAAAGAGTAGTGTTTGATTTTTCACTGAGAAACACAAATATCCTTCCAAAAAAACTTCAGAGGCCTTCTGGATGGATGGCTTGGAACAGGAAGAAGGATATAAATAAAGATAATGAGACATACTCATTTTTTAAATGACAACTCTATAAGCTCAGCAATTTCTTTGTAGAATATGAATTGGCAGGTGTCAGTGGAAAAAACTGTCTGACTAGGAAGTGGATGTTTGTTGAATAAAACCCATTAATGCTTATAGAATTCACTGTCCCCGGGAGGAGGCTGTGACAATATGCTGTTCACAGAGATGTACTAAATGGGCTTTTTATCCATTATTTCAGTCACTGGTGGGAATAGGGCCAGATTTGACTTATTATCAGCAGCCTGAGCACTCCATAAATACCGATTTCACTGATAGGCAAGACATAAGGAGTTCTAATTGTGTCATCGCACAATGGCGTGACTTAACTGTGACTGCACGGATGTCCCGACTCTTTGTGACTACTACTCTCCCTTCATGAAAATTCAGAGAATTAATCCCGATCATTTCTAGTCTCTCCCTCAGATTTCTCCCTGGAAAAGTTTTATATCCATGTACAGGTCTTCGCCTTGAAATGATGGCAAGAAGCTATGGCAGTTTTACCCGCATACTGCAGGCCTTCACTGATGGGAGTCCACCAACCCCTCTTAAAGACGGTTACATGCACTGCTACGCTTGCAGTTTACCTTAAGAGATCTCATTATACCCAGTTTTTCCTTGATTTTGTCTTTTGTCTTTTGGATGAAATGGTATAAACTGTATGGGTATTTGTAATAATAGGTACTTCATTAAGTCAAAGATAAATTAGAAGTTAGAAAAAAAACCTCCATCACCAAGTCACAGTGGATTCAAACATTTGACCTTATTTTACTAGCGGCCCAGAAGGAGAGCCCTTGTCAATACCTTGAGGATGCCAATGTTGCAGAGAGAGAAGAATGATGAGGCAGGCTGAATCCAGAATGGAGAATTTCCACATTACTCTGCAGGGTGTATGCTGGCTGGCAAATTAGTTCCAAATGGACTAATGTTTGGGAAGTTTGTGCAGCCAAAGAAAAATAACCCAGGAACAGGCAAAACTGAGAACCAGAAACCATGTGACTTGAAGTTGCTTTGAGCCTAAGAGAAAAGTGATTGCCCTAAGAGGGACAACATCCCAGAGCAGATGCTGAAGAGAAAGACTAGAACATTTTAATAACGGCCAGACAAGGAGCAGGGAAATCTAGGAAGAAGAGAACTCTGGTGCCAGATGGTGAGAGGCATGTACTCTTACTTCTAAAGTCCTAGAGTGAATTGCACCCAAGAACTCAGACCAGACTGGATTTTGCCTTCTCTATGTTAAAGAGGGAAGGGAGTTGTGGCAGGAACTGCTATGTTGAGGGCATCTGGAAAGTATTAACTCTAAGTGATATTTATGCTACCATTAATAGTAATAATAGAAGTCATTTTGACTGGATCGTGCAGCTGTGCAGATAGGGTTCAAAGCTGACTTTTTCTAATAAGCAATCTGTGAGTCGGCTTAATCTTGCTGGAATTCAGTTTCATTGAGCATAATATCATCTCTTGATTTGTTGGTAAGAATGAAGCAAAACAGTTTCGGGGAAGTGTTTGACCCCTAGCTGTGCACAATGAAGGCTGGCTTCCTTTGGGGCTCAAAGCGTTAGCACTTTCTAGGTACAAGACACGAGTGCACGTCTGCCCTCATTGTCTCTGTATTCTCGTTTTTTTCACATCCTTTTTGAAGTTTCTTACATTTAATTTTTATGGTGTGATGGAGCGTTACAAAGGGCTGATTGACAGGCATGGGTTTTAGCTTCAAATTTAGGGAGGTTAGCAAGCACTGTGTATGCCTGTGTGCACACACACATTCAACGGCTTAACATTCCAATTTTGAAACTCTAAAATATGAAATGTTCCCAAATCTGAAACTTCTTGAATGACAACACGAATGTACAAGAGGAAACTTTCATACTTGAGGTCATGTGACTGGTACAGTCAAATACGAGTACACTAAAAATTTTATAAAAATACTTTCAGGCTATGCATTCAAGGAATATATAAAAGACAAATCAATTTAATGTTTAGGCTTGCATACCACTTTCTGTGTATTCAGATGTTCTAAACTCTGGAAGAACTCTGAACTCTGAAATACTTTTGGTCCTAAGAATGTCAGACAATGGAACACGCACGCGCACGCGCACGCGCGCGTTATCCATCCACACTGAGCCCTTATACAAATACATATATATGTGTCTGTGAAAACCTGTTTCTACTATCTTTTGGCAGATGCCAACAGCACAGGTTGATGGAAGCACCATTCTGCACAAACTAATGCAGGTTGGCCATCTTACAGCTGTGGTCTTTTACCTATAAATCTCTCCAAGAAGTGAGCACTGAAAGTCACGCTATCTCTTGAATGTTTAGTGTTTTGATCAGTCTTTCTCACAGTTTGTTGGCAGAAATTGGTCATATGACTCCAAACTAGACTGTAAGAGGGACTGAGGTGGACATCTTTTTTTTTTTAAGATCTTCTCAAAGAAGATCTAAAGTGTATTTGAACTTTGGGGAGACCAGAGACAAATGGTAGTCAAACTCTAGCTGAAACAACTAAAGAACAAAGGTTTTCAGTTCTCAGAACTGAGAAAGGGCTTTGTTTCCAAACCAGTCATTAGAGGATCCTGAGGCTCAGGCTGGGTAAGTCTGATTTCTTTCCATCTCTGAGTACACTTTTCTTGCCTAGGCTTCTGCCATCAAGATATTTTTCCCACATGGCTAGCAAACATGGCTGCCAACTGTCTTTAGCTTATATATACTTCACTTCTTCCTGGTGACATTATTGGAATAAACTAGCCTTCTTTTTATTTGCTCATAAAAATGTCCTAAATATGATGCTGGTAGGGTCTGCTTAGATCACATGACATGCTGTGGGAGGGACTAAAGAACTGATTCCACATTCCATAAGCATCAGGAGGCAGGTTTTCAACCAGAATGCTGAGTTCTTTTAGGAGGTGAGCACAGAGCTACAGGCCCCTACACACCAGCTACCTGCCAGAGGAAGGAATCCTCTTCATCCCTTTTCCTTTACTACACAGCACATGGGGCTGGCCTGTGACTTCTTTAATGCCTGCCAAAGGAATTATGTTGAAAATGATCAGGGCAGATGGGCAAATGGCTCCTCAATCTTCCACTATTTTATAGAAATAATGGTTGTGTCTTTTGTAGATTTGACACTGAATGCAGCTGGGAGATATTTGAAGAAAAAAATCACTATGACCAATGATCTATGCCAAATCATAAAACCATTCTTTTAAAGAAAAAAAAATAGGGATGCATCATACAGGCAGGAGGAATTTTTCAGGCTGGCTTTATGGCGTGCTTTGTGGCTAGCCTGGATTACTGTGTTGTGGTGTCTCAATCTCTTCCAGGGATCTGTCGCTCCATCTCCCATGCCCATCAGACTGAATTCAATCCTTGGCCTGCCAGGCTTCTATCTAAGCGGTCATCTAACAAAATAACCAATTACATCTTTGACAGTGGCCTCCTGATGACTTCCTCAGTTCTGTTCCGAACCCCATTTAAAATACATTTCTCGTTTTACTACACATTCAAATTTTATTTCTCTGGTTATAGAACTATAAACGTCTGCATTTCATATAGACTCGAAATGAAGGGTATATAAGCGTGCGTAAATCACACTGCAAAACTTGCATTTTCTTCATTGAATTGTACTCAGTATTTGGCTGGATGAAAATTACATTATCTGGCAACTGTGCATACTCTTTCATATCTAAATACGAAAAAGAGGCCCCCACACAGCACATTCTTTGTGCAATCGGGCTACTAAAGACCACATTTTAATGTGAAATAAAATTTCTTTCTGAAATCTAACAATGCTCTAGTGAGTATGTGTGTTTTTTATATCCATATGATTGGAGTTAAGTTTCATCATATAAAAATTTGGGGAGTTCAGTTGTTGGGAATTGAAAAATGATCTACTGTGCCAAATGTGCAAAATGGGGGCTATAACACTGACCCTGCCACAAGAAGGTGACTCACAAAACAGACATAGCTTCTGATCACACACCGGGGTGGGGCTTGTCTTCTAACTGGAGACTGGAGAGCTATACTGGGGAAAAGCCTCTGGGGTCTTACAAAAATAGAAAGGGAGTGGCCTTCCCTAACTCCTGGCACTCAAGAAGCTATTTACTTGTTCACTTAAAAAAAAAGCCAACAAAAAGTTCT
The DNA here is from genome assembly GCA_030674055.1 of Rhabdomys pumilio. NCBI lineage: Eukaryota > Metazoa > Chordata > Mammalia > Rodentia > Muridae > Rhabdomys > Rhabdomys pumilio. Next base: position 142,883,150 of record JANHMN010000001.1, on the reverse strand, counting down.
TAAAATAAACAAATACCCAGGTGCTAGTTATGTCAGAGAATACATCAATAGCATGGCTTTGGGAAGTGCAGCTGTGGACACTATGTACCAGAGAGGGGTCCTGACACCTGGTCCTTCTGCAACAAAGAAAACAAGTCTTATCCTGAATTCTGAAGAGTAGACTAGGACCTCTGAATGTAACCTTATGTTCACCCAACCAGTATGTCTATGTTGTTAAATCATTCCTATATGCATAGTTTCCCCAAACCATCTGTCAGTGGCACCTCGGTCTGTGTACAAACATGCCAAACTAGTAGGATCTCTGGAATAAAGATGTAGAAGCTAAAAAGGCTCAGTCAGCAGAGTGCTTGTCTTGCAAAGGTGAAGCCCTGAGTTTAATACTCAGGATCCACATGAAAACATGAGCTGGTAGCACAAGTTTTATCCCAGTGATGGCAAAATGGGAGGGGAGGGCAAAAATAGATGGCTCTCTAGAGCTCTCCAGAAAGCTATCTGGGTGGTCTTATCTACTTGGCTAATTCTAGACTAATCAGAGATGCTATCTCAAGCCTAAGGTAGAAGGTACCAAAGTAACAAAACCAAGGTTGTCCTCAGACCTCTACATGCAGAGACAAGAGGAAGATCTGAGGTGGATAACTCTACCTTTCCTGAATAAGTAATATTCTTATTTTATGTTTTATTCAACACAATTGTTATAGTTTAACATTCATGAAATAGGAACAAACACACATGAAGAAATGTAGTAGGAGATGACAAATTTCTCTTCCGTTCTTCAGTGGCTGGCAAAACTACATACTTGCTCCTTCTCTCTAAACCTTGACAAATCAAGTAAGAGATTCCCAGCAAAACACAGAGCTTTAATTATGTGAAACAGAGATTCTATTTCTTGGAAATGAGAAATGTGGTCATTGTTAACTCCACTGACAAAATCCATACTGCAAATTTCCATCAACAACATCAAAGCATGGGTTTGGTTCACTTGGTTAAAAACACCCTTTTCTGAAAGAAATTTAAGCTGCAGTCTTAATACAGTCTTGAACTTTGTCTCGACAAGGCTGCCAATATCATAATAGTTCCACTTTTTTCCCATTTTTTTCTGGTGCTTTTGTGTCTTTCTTTACACTTTTTACTTCCTCAGCCTGTGCCTCCATTGACCTGTATAGATGTGACCTGTTTGCTTTTTGTGCATTTATATTTTGATCTCTTCAAAAGATTGCTTCTTACCAAGATATCTTCCTGGTAGCCTTTCTGGGTCCTGTCTCGGATGTGGAGCTGTCTTATGCAAGGCAACATCCTTCCTAGCACAGTTCCATGTAGATATGTAAAAAGTATGGCGGATTCTACCCAATTCAGGATAACTTGGAGGCAATTTTCAAAACAACCTGTCTGCCAGGTTGGCTGAAGTTTTGCCAGAACTATAGGAGAGAGGTTTGTCTTTCTCCTCTGGCCACTCTTGTTTCTTCTCCTTTCCTTCATAGATGTGGATCCTTAAGCTTTCTGTGCCCTAGATTCTGACTCAGTATCTGCTCTAGAAAACCTGGTCCATAATTATGTTAGACTCAACTTTGAGATATAGAAACACTCATCTAAAAGCAACTTAGGAAAAATAAAAAATAATGAAGTATATTATACCCAAAGGCTTGGGTGATTTAATCAAGATATCTTTTTTTTTCTTCTCTTACTTCTGCCCACTCCGGCTTTATTCCAAGACCAGTTTTGTGTGTGGTTGCCATTGGCATTCTAACCTTACCACTCCAGTTAGATCAACATTCTCAGAAAGTCCTGGAATTGACTTTCATTGCCAATAGTTACTGCATCCTAAAGCAACGACCGGACAAGATACACAATTTGTGCTGCCCACTACAAAATAAAAATTCAAGGTATATTGTTTAAAAAGGAATTTAAGAATTTCAAGACAGAAACAACTGTAAGTCAGTTATTGGACCCTCTGAAGGATACAGAGAAGTTTGCCCAGCTTATAGGCTTCTGAACTCAGATCTGTCAATCACTGTGACCTGGTTTCTAAGGTTGAGGTGGATCCTCCCAAAGGAGAAATTGGAGGCATTGCTGATGGGTTTTCCAAGACCACTGATACAGTGTGACAAATTCATATTAGTTTCACATAACTGAACAGGCTCAATGATGGAAATAATGAAGTCCAGTTTCATGAAGTTTTGGCATGGAATTCTGAGTTTGACATTTCTGGAGAGTGGCATTCTGCAAGTCACTTAAAGTATATATGTCTTTTCCTTGTAGCAGGCATGCAAAGAACCTTTTCTTGTGAAGCTCAGATAAAAAATATACTTAATCAATTAGACATGTGCCTATTAAAGTAGAGTCTCTCAAATGATGGTGGTTATGATGGTGGGGTTGGGATAGGCACATCTCAAAATAGTATGTAGGATAAGAAAGAAACACATACATTCCTATCCTGATGTTTGGGCAAGAAGCACCTTTCTTAACCTTAAACAACTCAAGAATCAAATGAGATTTCATTGTTTCTAATCTCTCTGGGTTATCCCAAGAACAGTTAGAGTAGAAAGCCTGGTGCCAATGTGACCACCTTCTGCTAACCAGCATAAGCTTTGGAGAATAGTTAGGGAAACCACTCTACCACAACTCCAGAGCTGGAGGATTACTCATTTCCAGGTTTGGATAGAAGATTCTAATGACTGAATAAAGACCAAGGTGGGAGCCATAAGGAGAGCAAGCCAAAGGTAAGCCCCAGATGAGCTTTTGCTACCATGTTTAAGGGGAATATAAATCACACTGAGTACAGTAAAAGCTCACTTCTGTTCTTTCATACTCTGCTTCTCAAACCTGGGTTGAAATCACCATCACTTCATCGTCTTTAGGCTTCAAGTTCACTGGAAATCTTAAGACTCAGTTAACAACACAAATTGTCCACAGGGGCAAATAGACTTCTAGGACATAGGTTTTTTTGACACAACTATACTACCAGAATGACATTTTAGTGTCAGCACTAATTTTACTTTAATATGTATGTGCTTGTCACTGTGTGTTAAGCAAATGTTCAATATTCGGTGATCACTTCTACAACGTGCAGAAGGTATAATAACTACCGCATTCACTAGGGGCGTTTATTTAGGCCCAACAGCCTTGAAATTAAATTAGAAAAGTATTGTTGTATCATGCTGGGAATATAATAAGCATGTCATATTGACTTGTTTTATTTAAAAGTAAAAATGAGATTAGTTGGAAATATTTTCCAAATGGTTGAGAAACACAGTAATTGATAGGCTGCTGAACTGATTTTGCTGGAGACATCTGCTGGGGGCTCATAGGAAGAGATCAGTGGAGAGTTTTTTGGGTGGGGTGGGGTGGGGTGGGGTGGGATGGGGTGGGGGAATTCCCCTTTTCACCAATGCTTTGTGTTCTTCTGTATTCCCCTGTTTACAATCAAATCTCTCCCTGATGTAACGAGCAAGAGACTAAGCCAGTTTTGCTGAGATACTCATGGAAAATCTGAATTAGCTTGATGGTTGTGTCACCAGTGCTGATAGATTTCTATAATCATTCTGGAGGGGAGAAGAAGAGCCCAATAGTAGCTATCGTAGCTGTCAATTCAAACTGCATAGAAAATTCAACTGGAGGTCAAAGAATGACCCTCTGGCCAGTTGTGATTTCTAACTTCTTGAAAGTGGATTTCCCACTCTGCCTTGGCACACGGAAAGCTACACATTCTAGGGACGTGTGGAAAAGTGAGTGACAGGGAGATATCTACAACTAAAAGCCATTCAAAGTAAGCAACATAATGTGACAGGCTAAGCAGAAAATTTTCAAACCAGAATTCCATTTAGCTTAGCAATTGTAATCAAGACCCAGAGTTGGTTATAAAATCATGATTATTTCCATTACTTTTAGCATAACTGGGAGCACCACGGACCTGATCCAACAACTCCCTTCACCTCCTTTAGCCCCGCACCCTGCTTTAAAGAACCCAGTTCTCCTAGAATTCCCCAATCTGCACACCCTTGGCAGCGCTCTAATCCCGTGTAATTGTATTAGTCTCAATTGCAGATTAGTGCTAAGTGCCCCCACAGAAAGGGAGCTGTCAGCTTGGCTATTGTTTTTCATTTAATGTGATTCTGCCACAAAGAAGAAAGGCAGCCAGAGCCTTCCATCTCACATTACACACCACAGTTTCTAAACCAATTAAGGGGAAGGGATTTACAGTCCTCAGGATTAGAGTCTCTGTTTATATTATCCTATATTTCTTTCATAATGATCTCCATTTTGTGTTTCCTCACAGCCATCTCTCTGGCCCTGGGATGCTGCAGCTCACTCCCCTGAGCGGTTCTCTGTGCACTTCCCTGGGTTGGCTGTTTGAGTATGGTCTCCGAGCTGGTTTAATTCTCTCTGATTGTTTTAATTAGGTTTCAGAACCCTCCTGCGTTAGCTGTCTGGAGAACCCAAGTAACAAAGATGCTGGTACCAGGCCCAAACCTGATATTCAAGCAGACGCTACAGAGCAGTGTGTTTCTGTGAAAGCAATCATTCCAATTAATTGAATAAAAACATCCTGCAGGGTATCTATCAGAGAAATACCTCTTGGCTCTCAGAGAGCAAATTGGTCAGTATCCTGATAATACAGTGAAAGGTGTCAGTTGTTCTTTTTTTTTTCCCTCTAGAAATGTATCTGATATGGAAGGTGGAATGAGACTTCATTAAAGCAAAGAATAAAGTGGAAAGTACTATTTAAGAAAGAGTTCCTGCCCACTTTAAACAGCCTTGGTTTGGTGTGAGGGTTGGTTCGAGGTCTCCCTTTACTCTCCCTGTCTTGCAGCAGGCTCATGCCTCAAAAAGTCCAGCTGACTTTCTCCTGCCCAAGTGGATGTATAATTTTTCCCTTGGCTGGTGCTGCAACAATGAAAACCTCACTCGATGGTTTTCTATTAGAACCAAATGGATTTGGGGAGGCGTTTTTACTCTTAATGGAGCTTTTCTATTGAATTCCATTTTTCAGAATTTTATTTTAGTTTCAGTTGAATATTTAAACAAGTTTAAAATTTAAATATCTGTGCTGAACAAGCCTGGATATATATTTTTTAAATTGCTGTAATACTTCACTGCGTTTCATTTTTAACCCAATACAATATGCATAATCCATTATGTTAGCATTACATAAGTTAGGTATGCTCAGACACTGGGCTCTGCTACCCATTTACACAGTTAAATCACACGACGGCAACGGACTGTCTTATCAAATTATTTTTATAACAGCTTTGTTACTAACCAAGCATAAAGAGAGTTCTAAAACTCAACTCAGGGCTCATTATGGTAGAAATACCCATTCTGATTAATGAAACTTTTATTTAAGCTTTTCCTTAAATGAAATTATTATATTCTAGTCTGTTAACATGATCAGAAAGAAAAAGCTAGGTCTCCTTTGGGGAGAATCATATTTCTATGCCTATTGGTTTTGTAGATTCTGGTTGTTACCCAGGTTTTTCTTAGGATGACTTTGGTTCTTAGAGATGAAGAAATATTTGAGTGTTCTAAGCATATTGGGGAGAGAAGATAAGTAAGTGCACACAAATAGCACCTTGTTCTTAGGGAGTTTTATTCACTAAGAACCGCTAAGAATCTGAAGAGGTATACAGAGTAGTGGCTGATAATTCTGCATGGCTTAGGCTCCCTGGGCTTGGAGCAGTGTTCTATGACTCTGAGCAAGGTTCTTGTGTATCTTGGTCACTTGTTCCATGACTTTGACCTCACCATTCCACCTCCGCTTTATTTTTTTCCATTTTTTTTTCATGGAGATAATAACTGCAGCTATCTCACCTAAATGCTAATATTAAACAAGATAGTATAATGCCCTTAACCTTGTGTGTGGAAAGAGCTCAGTTAGAATCTCCTGAGAACAGAGTCCATAGCTCAAGATAATATATAAAGTCAGAATGCTGTGAGCTGAAAGCAAGGTGTGGATGTGAAGTTGGAGGCGAGCTCTCAATAGCAGAGATGGGACCCTTTGCCCTGGCATTTAGGGACAAGCTCCGGCAACTTCTTCCATTGCCTGCAGCTGAGTCCAGGGCAGTCTTTCAATCAGTCCAGGAAGGTTGAAATTGGCACATATATAGAAGGGAGTGTAAATGAAACATCTGTGACTCTTTACTTCTTCATGATATTTAAACTTAACTTGGTGTATATTAGCCGTGCTGTAGAAAAACAGCCCTGCTCCATCTATCCAGCACAAAACCCACACTCACAATTCATTCGCTAGTCTTATAAGAGTCTCAGGCTAGAACAAATTGGAGAAATTGATGTTTACCCTGAAAGCTTGTACCCCTCACTATTTGTAGCTGCCGTTGCCTTGGTACATGTCTGCCAACGTGCCTGGACTTAAATCCCTGCCTGATAACCTTTAACTCTTTGCTAGGAGGCAAAATCAATCGAAGGCAGAACTACCTAGGAGATGGAGAGGGAACACATGGAGGCTCGAGCACACACACCACATCTCTCTCCAGACGTTAACACATTCTGGTCATAGCCCAGCCGTGCTAAATAGCCACAAATTCTAAAGTGCTGACATTTCTAAAGAGTTTCTGGTCACTGCAAGAGAAAAAGCATTTCCTGGCAATCAGGCCGATCACCTTAGGAAGGTGTGAAAAAGCTGAAGTAAGTACATTTCTGACACACTCACGTCCTATGTGAACTCGGTATGCAGGACTGCAGCTACAGAAGGCCACCATCACAACTCTGTGTCCCCCCCCCCCGCCCCCCGCCTCCATCTCCTGCCACCTTTCTCTCTTGCTGTCTTCTCCCTTAAGAGACAGCCCATTGATTAATGCCTCAAAGAGCCCAAGAGCTGTTTTGCCTTCTAATGTGCTTCCGTGTGTTTGTGGCAGGTGTCTAGCTGCCTGGAAAGACAGTGTGAGGCGTTTTGATGTATGTAAATTATGCCCATACTTTGAGCCCAATCATTATTATAAAATTTATGGAGGATAAAACACAGGCAGCCATAAAAATAGAATTTTTACTTTGATCGTGACAAAGTTATGGGCTCCCTCAGTAATTAATCTTTTATAGGTCTTAAAGACGGCTGCCAATGTGAAGACTTAGCAATCTTCCTACTGCTGTCCAACTCACCCCACAACAATACCAGAACAAATGGAAGCCCCAGAGAAAGGTAATGACAGGGACAAACCTCCCTGCTGAGTGGTTTCAGAGTCCACATTTAGGCAGGGCAAGAGCTGCACAGGTTGTAGCCTCAGCATCAGAAGCACACACTGCATCAAATAGCTCAAGAGAGTGGCTAGAGACAGGAACTGGTTGACATTGCTCTTGCCTAGTGGGCTAGACTCCCTGCCTTGCCTGAAGCTGCCTTTAAAGTGACCATTCGGATATTGCCCATGAAGTTAAAGTGATCCTCACGCTCTTCCCTTCAGATACTGCTTGCTACTAGCTGTTTGCCCCTGCCTATGTCTAACTCTTAAATACCTCTCTCATGTTCTGGGGGCAGAGGACTGCCCTCTGGATTCCTTCCAACCTCCTTGCTCAGAATAAGCAAGGATAAGTCTTTGAATTTATTTCTGCTGTGGTAGTGTGTTGAATTTGTGTTTTCCATCTGAAGAACGAGGAAGATCACAGGCCTGATTTCCCTCCCAACCTACCAGTAGGACACTGCCCTGAGCTTATTTGCTGTGTGAAAGGTTGCAGTCACAGGTTAGGTACCTAGGCATTAGACCACCAGCTCAGGAGCAGAAGTGTCCCACGAAAGGCAGATTATAAACACCTCCAGTTCCCCTATACATTCCTTTTAAACAAGACTGGGAGCTATTCCTGTATTGGGACCCCAGTGTAGCAGAAGTCCTCAGCATATATAAGAATAAGATAAATATATGTGTCAAAAACAGAGATATAATTCAAAATCTAAGATGATTTGGATGGTGCCTGTTGTCTTGGTCTCCTTGTTGGGCAACCTTAGCATGTCATTACACATTCTTGAACTTCTTTTTTCTTGATTGTAAGATGAAGAACTTTACATTTTTCTAGGCCTCATTCTTTGTAGTTTATAAAGAACTGTACTAAAATGCTCACTGTTTCATAAAGTAAAATTTCTCATCTTAGAAAATAGATGAGAATTGTTCAGAGTCACAGGATAGGCACTGGTGAGGGAGAATAGTCCCCAAGTTGAAGAAAACCAAAAGAAATTAAACTTCCTAAACAAAGAAATTATCTTGTGACTGAGCAAGGCACTTGAGGCCATAGGTATGGCACTCTCATCTATCATATAAGATAAGTAACACGTACAGCATCTACCCTAGCAAAAGAGACTCAAATAATAAGTGCACATTGCACAAAAACAAATGAGCAAAAATCCCAGTGCATTGGACTGTGCCATGACGGATACTGGTTGTATTTCTCTGTGTGGTCTTTCCAATGGTTTGAAGGTTCTTCACAGATCCAGCACAATTCTGAGTACTTCACATGCCTTTAACTAATAACTCTTGAACCAAGTGAGCAGTGTGTGTGTGTGTGCGTGTGTGTGTGTGTGTGTGTGTGTGTGTGTGTGTGTGTGATATAATCTTGGGTGCTGGTCCTCACCTTCAACCTTGTTTGAGATGGAGTCTTTTGTTGACCACTATGCCCATCAAGATAGCTAGCCTGTGAGCTTCCAGGTATTCCCCTGTCTCGCCACAGAAACACTGAGATTTCATAGACATTCTACTGTGTCTGGTTTTAGATGGGTTCTGAGGCTCCAAGCTCAGATCTTCATATTTGCATGACAAGGGCTTTACCCACTGAGCTACCTCTCCATCACTCCAATTATGAATTTTACCACTAAATCCTCATTATCCTTAGAGTTTCAAGGATCAGAAGCTACCAAAATGTTGAACTTACAAAGGAGAGAGGCAACACAGGTAAAAGGTTGTGAGTAAGACCTGTGGGGACAGAGATTTTGTATTCACATGAGTTCCAGTGAGCTAGGAAAGATGACACACTTTCTCTTTCTGTCAAGATTCATGTCAGTATATGAAAGGCTCTGGGTATCATGCACTACGTTTATATTTGCCATCTTAATACCTTCACATGTTCAGCTATAAATGGAACATCTGTATCACACACACACACACACACACACACAGAGAGAGAGAGAGAGAGAGAGAGAGAGAGAGAGAGAGAGAGAGAGAGGAATCATCATGGAAGAAGAGAAGATAGCAAGATGGTAAGAAGCAAAGGTAGAGGACCTCTGTAGAAAAATAGTATTTGCTGGACATGACAGGGATATTGCATACACGAAGTCATACCAGTTGTCACTGTCTGCACAAGACTTGCATAAGATCAAGCCAGCCAAAATCCTAGCATGGTTGAAGTAGAGACTCATGGAGTCCCACCCATAGCTGAGAATCTACTTGAAACTGATGGCTGCAGTGGGAGGAAGAGTTGGTTTTTTTCAGGGCTGTAGACCATGCTAGGCTATCCATTGGTCCAAGAGATGATCTGTCTTAGGGTTTTTATTCCTGTAACAAAACATGACCCAAAAGCAAGTTTGGGAGGAAAGGGTTTATTTGACTTGTACTTCCAGATCCCAATCCAACATTGGAGGAAGTCAGACAGAACTCAAGCAGGTTAGGAACATGAAGGCAGAGCTGATGCAGAGGTCATGGAGGGTGCTACTTATTGGTTTGTTTCTCATGGCTTGCTCAGCCTGCTTTTTCATAGAACTTAGGACCACCAGCCCAGGGAAGGTAGCACCCACAGTGTGTGATCACTAATTGAGTAAATGCCTTACAGCTGGATCTCACGGAGGCATTTTCTCAACCGAGGCTCCTTCCTCTCTGATGATTCTAATGTCAAAATGACGCACAAAACTAGCTGGTCCATGGTCTTATACTTATGCATATAATAGCTGCATGAAGTTGACTCAGTGGGTGTAAAGCATAATGAGCACACAAAATTGGAACAGAATGGAAAGGTACTGGGGGTAGGCATAAGGGAGGAACTGGAGATGAGGGAATGGTGGTAGATTTGAACAAAACACATTGTATGTACCTGTGAAATTCTCAAAATAAAGCAAAAAGTGTAAAAAAATAATTATTCTCAGAGATAGCAGCAGAGTTTTACAGTGCAGAGCTTAGAAAGGATGAGCTAAAATGCTGACAAAGCAGTTTCTCTCTGTCACTGCCATGATGACCTCTAACTAGCAGCTTAGTCACTTGACTGCTCATATTCCTCTTCAGTAAAATGTTGTTCTTCATAAGACTGCTGTGAAATTCCTCTTCTTAAGTCATCCCTGCGCATTGTCCCTGAAAACCAAATATTTGCCACCTTACAGAACCTACCACTTCCAACACAGAAATCACTCATGGATATTCATACACACACACACACACACACACACACACACACACACATATACATATCTATACATGCACTCTCCCATAAATATATATATATATATACATATATATATACATACATACACGCATACACACATATATATATATATATATATATATATATACACTCACTCCCATTCATATGTATACATATGTATACATACACATACACAAATACACACACATACACACACACATATATACATATATATGTATATATATAAATATGTATATATAAAGTATAAATATGTGTATATATTTATATATATAAATATGTATATATATAAAGTATATATATATAAAGTTAATATCCATTAACTTTATAATACATATATATATAATCCATTATATATATATATATATCCATATATATATATATATAAAGTTAATATCCATTAACATGTGTATATGCGTGTATGTGTGTGTGTGTGTGTGTGTGTGTGTGTGTGTGTGTGTGTGTGTATCTGTATGTATGTATGTATTCCCCATGGGAACTTGAAGCTATGGCCTCCTTGTCTTACCCATCTATCTATACAGTGAATATTTATTGAGTCCATGCCATGTGGTAGTGATCACAGTGTCACAAACATAATTCTGAAAGACAGATAGACAGATTGCTACACATGGGACTTTCTGTCTAGATAAGGATACAGATAGCTATGTATGTAGCTATAATTTGATATGTAAAATATGATAGCTGTAATAATAACAGTTAATATTTTTTACATGCTTATTATGTACTTTGTACATATTACCTCACTTTTGGCAACTGCTGTACATGGTGGACATTATCAAATATTCTATTTTCATAAGAGGTGCCTGAGGGTCTCTATTGCTATAACGAAATATCACAATCAAAAGCAGCTTGGGCAAAAAAGGGTTTATTTTGTCTTACAATTCTCAGTCAATGAACAAAGTCAGGGAATGCAGAAACTTGCATTCAGGAACTGAAGCGGAAGCCATGGAGAAACAGTGGTTCCTGGCTTGCCCGCCATGGCTTGCTCAGCCTGCTTTCTTATACAACCTAAGATCACCTGCCCAGGAATGGTCCCTGTGGTGGTTTGAATATGCTTGGCACAGGGAGTGGCACTATTAGGAGGTGTAGACTTATTGAAATAGGTGTGGCTTTTCGGGAGGTAGTGTGTCACTGTGGGGGTGGGCTTTCTCCCAGTTGCCTGAGGATAGTCTGCTCCTGGCTTCCTTTGGATGAAGAGGTAGAAGTCTCAGCTCCTCCAGTGCCATGCCTGCATGGACGCTGCTATGCTTCCTGCCATTGATGATAATAGACTGAAACTCTGAACCTGAAAGCCCAATTAAATGTTGTCCTTATACCAATTGTCTTGGTCATGGTGTCTATTCACAGCAGTAAAACCCTAATTAAGATAGTCACATACAGTGTCCTGAGCCCTCCCATATTAATCATTAATCAAGAAAATATTCTGTAGCCTTGCATAAAGGCCAATCTGATGGATATATTTTCTTGCTTGAGGTCCCCTCTGTTCAGATGTTCCTGACTTGTGTCAAGTTGACAAAAACTAACCCGCTCAAGAGGAAACTGGGGGTTATCAGAAGCATGATATACCACAAAAGTATGTGTCAGATGGTCCAAAGAAGTGTTTCCTGAGACCTCAAAGTAGGAGTGAGCCAAGTGAGGCACAGAGAACAGATTCCTTTATTTAAGAATAGCAATGGTGTAAAGGAAGGGGACTTGTTGCAGGACCTTAAAGAAGTCTACATTTGGATAGATAATGGTGGGTTCAAGGGTGTGTGTGTGTGTGTGTGTGTGTGTGTGTGTGTGTGTGTGTTGTGTGTGTGTGTTTGTGTGTATCTGTGTGTCTGTGTGATGGGGATATGGATGGCTGCTGATGACCCAATATAAGGTATAAGGTAGGAGATTAAAACAATAGCCAGATCAGAAAGGCCAATTACAGCAGCTTTAAGACATAACTTTAAGTCCAAAGCAAATAGAAACCAACAGCAGTTCTAAGCAAACTACTATCAAGCTCAGATGATGCTGTGACATTTTAGAGATCACTTTGCCGTAGAGTGGGGAAATGATTGGTTCCAGGACATATTGTAGTGTCAGTGTGGAGACTGTCTCAGTAATCAAGACAGGAGAAGATGATGTCATGACATAGAACAGAGGCAGTAGTGATTGGGAGATGCAGCTGGAGTGGAAAAGCTTTTTTTTGGAATGTAAGAGACAATTGATTGGCTGTCGTGAGAGGTAATAATTAGGCAATATTTGCCTTCTGGTTTGGGCAGCTGGGCAGCTAGCTGGTAGCACCGTTCATGTTACAGGGATGGAGAAAGAGATACTGGAGGATGATCATTTCAGTTTGGGGCCTGATAGATTTAAGAATCCTATGAGATATCTACCTGGACATAGCTAGTAATATCCATCCACAGTTAGATGAATAATCGTGGGTTTAAGTTGTGTGTGTGTGTGTGTGTGTGTGTGTGTGTGTGTGTATGTCTCTCTCTTTCTCTCTCTCTCTCTCTCTCTCTCTCTCTGTGTGTGTGTGTGTGTGTGCATACTTACATGCCTATTTGTATGAATCAAAGGAATAATACAAGCTAAATATGACCCATTGGCTGGCAAAGAGCAGGTGGAGAAATTGCTTGCTTGACTCTGTCTGGGTTGAGCAGTTCACATTCTGAGTGGAAACAACAAAGAGGTAAGAAGGGAGCAAAGTAAGAGATGAGCCACCCACTTGCCTTTCCTAACATGGCAGATGCTCTTGATATTTTACTCCCACCAATGTAACTCACAGCCATGGCATGCTGACAGCATTCCATCTAAGCACTGGGTTCCAGAGCTCAGAACCTAGTATTTAGCAGTTTCACCGTCTGGATCCAGAAGTATCAGCACCCGAGGACAGGCCCCAGCAGAGAAGAAAGTGTTCCGGAAAGGCAGCCCAGCCTCCCCTCGCCTCAGTGTAACTGATCAGAGTGCATGGTTACTCTATCCTACAGCAAACCCATGGACTCACAGGCTTGTGACTGAAACACCCATAGTTACAGCCCACTAATGCACTTAAAGCAATTTCATTTACTTCCTACTCTCTATTTCCTCCATGCCCTCACTTTGGCTTCCTGGGACCATTTCCAAAGTAATCTACCTGTACCCAAGCCATTGTCTAGGACCTTGCTTTGGAGAAACTCAAGCCAAAATGTAAATTTAAGGTTTGTTAATTTCCCCTTATTTGCTCCTTTTGCTCATTTTTCTTGGGACAGATAGATAGATGGATAGAGATAGAGATAGAGATAGAGATAGAGATAGAGATAGAGATAGAGATAGAGATAGAGATAGAGATACAATATAGATGTATAGATATATAAATATAGAGATTAAAGATAGAGATTGCAATAGAGATAGAGATGATATAGATATAGATGTATAGATGTATAGATATATAAATTAGATATAGAGATAAAGATAGAGATAAAGATACAGATACAGATACAGATACAGATACAGATACAGATACAGATACAGATACAGATACAGATACAGATACAGATATAGACATGAAAAATATTGATGGTATACCTAATAAACAAACCAAGCTTCTATGACACAGATATACCTAGAGCCTCTTATGTGGGAAAACAAGGAAGTACTTTAAAAAGAAAAAATCAAAAGGACACAGAAGATGGCTTAAAAGAACTCTCACAGGTGGCAATAAGAGAGAGAGAGAGAGAGAGAGAGAGAGAGAGAGAGAGAGAGAGAGACAGAGACAGAGACAGAGACAGACAAAGAGATAGCATAAGAAAAGAAAATAACATTAAAAATTGTAAATCTGAGTTTCCCATCATCCAAAGTGACTCTCATGTCAATGTTTTAGTATGAAATTATTAATAAAAGAACATGAAGACGGCCTATGTTTAGATGTTTTTAGCTAATTAGTTAATTAGGGAGGGTTCTCCTTTTAGAATTGTCCAATAATAATAAGTGCAAAAGTAGTTCTGAAAATAAAACAATTTTCATTTTTCACAAGTTAATAAAACAAGCTAATTCAATCAAATACCAATGTCGTACACAAACACCATTAAGTGGCTGTGCTTTCTTAGGCTGTCAGACATCACATGGTGGACCAGCTGCTCTCAGAAAGACTGAAAAGATATAAGAATCAAATGGACAGCAGTGACATAGCAAACCTTTAAGCTAAACATATCCCCTAAGTGTTTATGGCCCCAACCCCAAATTTATATGCTAAAGTTCTAACCCCCAGAGTGACACTCACTACAATTTGGGACATGTAAGAGGTGACTAGGTCATGAGAGTGGAGCTGCCACAAATGGGATCAGTGTCTTTGTTAAAAGAAGCCTGAGTGCTTTAGGGGCTGGAGAGATGGCTCAGCACTTAAGAGCACTGACTGCTTTTCCAGAGGACCCAGGTTTAAATCCCAGCACCGACATGAGCACTCACAGCCATCTGTAATGGGATCTGATGCTCTCTTCTGGTGTGTCTGAAGACGGCAACAGTGTACTCACATAAAACAAATAAATCCTTTAAAAAAAAAAACAGTGCTTTAATATTGCACTCATAATCTACATTTGTAGTCATCTCTAAAGGCTAGAAATAATATTATTCTTTACCTTTTCTCTATCTCGACTATGATACATATTTATTATACATATTATTATTATATGTATAATATTATACATATTTGTTATTATAATTATACATATAATTATACTATTATACATATTATACATATTTATACCATTGCATAATAAATTCACATTTTCATTTGAAAGCTTCATGGCATTTTTGCTTAAGTTAGAATGGAATACTTAGGTAACTGAAACAAAAGCAGAGCTAAATACTATGAAAGAAATTAGTCCCTCTAGATAAAAGGGAGTAAATATCGGAAGAACAAGGTCTGGGGTGGCGATGAGTAAAACAAGGTCAGAGGCAGATTCCAGTGTGTTGAGCATGCAGGGTGGGAACTGAAGGTGCAAATAAGTCACAAGGAAAAACTTATTCATTTATTGCTATTAAGAAGCTTACGATGTGTCAGCTGAATAAATCTCTTTACAAAATCACAAATGCTATACGAATTCATGAAAAAGAAAACAGGCGGGAAAAATGTAGCTGTGAGAATTATTGCAATATGCTCAGGTGTTGAGATGTGGAAAGACCCAGTGATATTTATTTCTAATCCGAGTAAGACACCTCAGGTTAGAAATGTTTCCTCAGCTCTGGAACTGCGGATCAAACGGAGTGTCCAGGGAATTCTGGGGCCCAGGAAACCTTAATGGGGAGGGTAGTTGGGGTAACTTGTCTTGCCTGGGGGTGTTTGAGATATTAGAAAACGTAAGTAATTTCAACTCTGAAAAATTAGATGCCCAGAGAAAGCGAGTCCCGCTGTGCAAGTCACAGATCCCCTTGATGCTCAATTATGGGTATCTGTAAAAATACCATGGGCCAAATCCCATCACCACAAACTTAAAAGGAGGTAAAACATCATTAGCTGGCTGAGGATTGCGGTAATCAACATTGCTCAAAATCTCATTGCCAGAATGTCTAGGTCACTTTTCTGGGGTCAAGGACTAAACATAAAACAAAGCAAGACCCAGCTCCCCTCCAAGACGAGGTGACTCATTAAAGCCGGCCAAGCATGCAGACCAAGGCAGGAACCTATTCTTGCAAAAGCCAATAATCGCTCCCTTATCATTTCTCTTTGTAGTATTTTCCCCTGGAGAGTGAGGCAGTTCTAATTCCTTGCTATTTCTTTAAAACACTCATCTTTTCCTCTGTATTTGTTCCTTACTAGTTGGTACTACTGTGTTGTATTTCCTTCCTGTTTACAGTATGTCATGTAGTCAGATTTCAGATGTTTTCATTATAATAGACCAACAGATCTGATGAAGACCAGTGTTCTTACTGGTATATGTATAAAGGTTGTGTGTGTGTGTGTGTGTGTGTGTGTGTGTGTGTGTGTGTGTGTGT
>JANHMN010000001.1:142846855-142866817 GCA_030674055.1 Rhabdomys pumilio | reverse complement strand
TGTGTGTGTGTGTGTGTGTGTGTGTGTGTGTGTGTGTGTGTGTGTGTTGTACACACATAAAACTTAAGGGAAATTTCTTTCATGAAACCAACAAAGTCCAATTTTTATGCCATTGGTCAGAGCATAGTGGCTGAGTTTTGAATTTCAGTGATAGTCATACTAGTGTTTGTCTTGTCATAATAATTTACCAATGCCATTTGACGGAATAAAAGGCAAATTGGCAACACAAATGTGAAGTGAAAACACAAATCTGAAATGTCTCTTTATGTGCAGGGCTGCTGATATATACAGCAGTCAACTGAAGAGTTCGCTCCAGAGGCGAGGGCAACAGTATCTCAAAGGCTTGCAAGTGAACTGCACTTGTTTATCATTCTATAAACTGACTCGGCACCTGCTGTATGCATGGACTCTTTCTAGCATACATAATTAAATCACCAAATTTTGGCTTCTTGAAGATTACACTCTAATAAAACACTAGTAAGTAAATCTGGAGAACGAACAAGCAAGTAAGAGACGAGAAGCAGATGGTCCTTGACTGAATGATAGTTCAGTTCACAAATTTTTAGCTTAGGATGAAACCAAAGCATACACACAGCCACTCTGGCTCCTCTACAGCACAGTATTCAAAATGTTACGTGGTGGTCAAGCCTTATAATAGACTAGGCTTTAGGCTAGATGGTTTTGCTCAGTCATAGACTAATGTAAGTGCTTAGAGCACAGCTGAGGCAACCCAGGCTGAACTATGATGTTCTGTAGGTTAGGTATATTGGATACACTCTCTACTTCCTGTATTTTCAACTTATACTCGGTTGTATTGGGATGTAAGTCATCTGTAAGGTAGGAGTATCTGTACTATGTTAGAGTAAGATTGATAATAAGAGAAGGAAGATTTTGTAAAGGGCTATAATCTCATGTAGAAGAGGAATGAAAAGCTGCTTTAACAATGTACCTTTTGCACAGACACCTGAAAAATGAGGGAATTTACTATGAGGCAACTGAGGGTTAAGGCCATTGTAAGCAGGGAAAAGCAAAATAAAGTCCTGAGGTTTGAGCATAGTTGGTATATTTAAAGAAAACTGAAAGTAACAGTATGACTAGACTACACTAACCAAGTAGGTAAAGGTTAAATTGGTGGATAATAATCTCAAAAATGGTGGCCATCATTAGAACTCTTTAACAGAGTTTTGTCCAACATATGCCTGAAGAGCCATGATCATTCCTGAACAAGGCCATAGGAAATGTTGCATCCCAATCCTCTGATGGATTTCAGCACTGTAGTCAAATGAAGTAACCCAGCAAGTTACTTAGTTTTCTGAAAATAGTGGGGGCTATATAACAAGATCCTGTCTGAAAGAATAAAAGAAAAGGCAAAAAAAAAAAATGGAAAGAGATTATTATGTCTTAGTTCTGAGTTGGCAAAGAATCTCTTTTTTAAGGTGGAAGTTTCTTTTGTTAAACCAAAACTGTTCAGGCTATTGGAGTTCTAACTACCAATTAGTTCATTTGGAGCATGGAGATTAGGAGATGCACCGTAAGCATTCATGTGCTTGCAGCACTGCTTTAATTTCAATAACGTGATCCATTTTTCAATCATAAACAAGTAAAACGACTATTAATAAAATAGCTTTGTCAAGCTAGCCCACGGAAAGCAGTAATAAAATCTTGGAAACAATACTTACACATGCATACTTATATGTACACAGAGACAATTATTTGAAGAGTCAGGAGCCTGACTGAAAGTGGGAAGGAATAGAAGGGGTATTTGCCTCAGAAGGGAGCTAGGAAAGATGAAATATGCAGGGTTTTAGTGTTCTGACTGAAAGCTCTGCCTGCATCTGAAGAAGCTAAGAAGCTTAAATGGCAGAAAGCCACAGCTGGTAGGAAAACTGGCAAAGCAACCACGCAAGTATAGATCAAGAGACAAGCCTGTAATCAGGCAAAGAAAAATGACACCTGACACACAGGAAAACATTGGTAGACCAACTTCTAACTTTACTGGAGAAGCAATGAGGGCAAGGAACAATGATACAACATCTTTAAAGGCTGAAAAGAAATAACAGCAGTAATGGCAACAGCAACAGTAATAATAGTAATAGTAATAATAATAATACCCTAGAATTCAATGCCTAGTGATGGCATCTTTTAAAAATAAAAAATAAAAACAAAATACAGCCAAGTGTATTTGTTGGCAGCAGAAGTGTGCATAAAGATGTCCTATTGAATGGTCTCATGACTGAGGAGAAATGATACTCACCTCTTTGTGGGACAGTGAAGATGTCCAGAAATAAAATATATGTGGATAGATCTAACAAACTTATTTACATACATATATATGTATAATTCAGTCCATCCTTGTTGTTCGTGGCAGCTATATCCTATAAAGTATCTCTGTAAACACTGAATTAGTGAATACTGAATTATCACTCCTAAGAGGAAGGTAGCACTAATCACTTGGAAGCCTCTAGTCACATTTTCATCAAACAATCAATATACAGCACTGTTTTATGTGAGGTGCTGTGTAAAGATAAATTAATTAATATATATGATGTTTCATTATAGTCAATAGCACTTTGTAATTCACGGCTGAAGGAAATGTATTATATATGTATTTTTCCACGGTCTTGTGCTTGAGCAACACTAGAAGCAGGTTGCTCTAGTCTTATACCTTATACACAGTGTTAGGGGTGTAAATTAACAACAACAAAAATACAAATTCTAAGTACACTGATGCAAATAGTAGCAAAGTACATTGATGCACAATGTAAGATATCAAGCAAGTAGTTTGTAAGATATTAAACCTCGTTTGACCTCAGCTTGGAATATACAAATGACATAATTCTTTTTATTATTATTTTTTTACTATCATTACTTCTCTGTAAATGACCATGAGAGAGAAAGAGAGAGAGAGAGAGAGAGAGAGAGAGAGACACTAACATTGAGTTTTTAGTTTAAAATACATTTTAGTGAGAAAGTAAGTTTTTAAATACAGAAACCATGAATAACAAGAACTTACTATGAATTGATACTTTCTTCTTGATAAAAATATATCACTTGCTAAATTATGAAGTATGTAGTTTTATGGCAAGGAGTTAACATAATAAGAAGCCAATACAAAAATTAAAGGAGTAATAGAGTCATAGTGTTTCAAGGTAATTTATTGGATATTTTATTTATTTACAGTACAGATGTCATCCCCTTTCCCCATTTCCCCTCCCTAGAACCTTCTATCCTATACCCCCTCTTCCTTTATGCTTTTATACCATTTTGATTACATGCATGTAATAAGGTCAGTTCTAGGTTGAGGGTCTAGCAACACAATAGATGCAAATAGTTGAGGAACAAGCAACACAATAAACACAAATAGTCAAAGAAAAAGCAAGGCATTAAACCCAGTTAGGTGAACACTCCCATGATCACTGTTTTTAAAGGCTTATCAGGATGACCAAAGTATCCGAGCCTACTTCCCTATCCTAGCCCAAGGTCATTTTCATGTCTGAAGCCTACTTGCTTGTTCTAGTCTAAAATTTGGAATCCTGTCTGAAATTACTTCTTTGTTCTGGCCTAATATTTAGATTCCTGTCTGAGATTACTTCTTTGTTGTAGCCTATGATTTAGATTCCTACCTGAAATTACTTCTTTGTTCTAGTCTAATGGCAGATTCCTGCTTGAAGCCTACTTCCTTGTCTTTGGCCAATGTCACATTCCTGTCAAGCAGCCCCTTTCCTTGTCCTTGGCCCATGTCAGCTTCTTGCCAAGCAGCCCCAAAGGCTCTCCACCTCTCCCCCTTTTTTATTTTGTTAACAAGACGGAGCCTGTCTTACGTTGTTCTGACAAGAATGCCTTCCTTACCTATCATGGAATATGCATTATCAAAGGCAATGTACTTATGTCTTAGGTTGGTAAGGCTCTGTGCAGAATCTTATCCGTCCTTGGCTTGCCAGTCTGTTAATTTAATATCTTTGTCTGGGGGTCCATTTTCAGGTTTAAGCCATGTACTTTGGCTGTCAACATGTTGATATTGTTAAAGATAAGCTTTAACAAGATGGGGAGGAATAAATTATTCCCAGGACAAGAAGGGGTAATCTGATCAAGCTATATATGCCATTCCTGAGGTTGTTTCAAGGTAATTTAATGTTGTGTTAATTAATTGGTCCTAATTATGCATAAGCTCTAAACCATCAAATATCATAATCCTTAGAGCAAGCCTCAAAAACAATGTAAATAGAAATAGCTAAAGTAAATGAAAACAAAATAGAATACAAAAAGTCTAGTAGGCTCCCCTATGTTCCCCAAAATAATAAGAAAAAATATTAAAATGTGTAAAATAAAAAAAACTAAAATACCATGGCAGAAATAAGTACTACCATATCAGCACTTACACTAAGTATGACTGGACCAACACTACAATAAAAGCCACATATCAGCAGAATGGTATTCAAGAAGACCTACATCAACACCCACACTACCCACAGAAGATGCTCTTTATTAAAAACTACCAAAATATTGTTTGTAAAATAACAAAAATAGTTAAATCATGCAAATACCAAGACAAATGAAATAGCTTTATAATAAAATACACAAAATAAACACTAAGAAAAGAAGCATTATTTGGAAAAAGGATGTTTCTTAATAATGAAAGTATCTATTTACAAGGAAGTTACAGTAATTTAAATTTCAATGGGCTAAATTTTATTTCAAAACATATGTAACAAAATATATAGGCTGAAGAAAGGAAGAGACATTATAAATTCATAATTAAAGGTTTCTAACACTCTTTCCTCAGTAATTGATAGGAAGAAAATCAGTAAGTGTATTACAGGTTGAATGCTAATTAACCTGCATTTCCTTTGTAGAGTAGAACCCCAATAACTTCAGAATAGTTTATTTCTAGAACTCATGGAACATCCGTTATAAGATATATCCGTTACGTAGACCACAGGTAGGTTTATATACACATAAAGCATCTACTATAATTAAAAAAAAAACACAGATAGGTTTATATATACATGGAACATTCACTGTAATAGACCACAGGTAGGTTTATATACACAAGGGACATCCACTGTAATAGACCACAAGAAGATTTTTATACACATGGAGTGTTCACTGTGATAGACCACAGGTAGATTATATAAAGGCCTTGATATGGTTCAAATCACTGAAGTTTTGTGAGAACATTGTCTGACTACATGAAGACTAAACTGGAACTCAATAAACTGTCTAGAAAAGCCACAACATTCACAAGTTAAATGAGAAATTTCCATATAACTTGTGGATCAAAGAAAGGACTGTAAGAGAACTATGAATAATTTTTCATGTAAAGGACAATAAAAATACAGAATGAAAATTGTGTTACATAGTTGATGCAATTCTTAGAGGCATAAGGGAGATCTTAAATATGTTAGAACACAAGATCTGATTTTAATAGTCTTCAGACATGAAGAAAGACAACTAAAAGAATTGTTAGAAGGTAGAACTAATAAACATCAGATATCAATAAAACGGGACAAAATGAAGAAAATAATTTTAAAGACAAAAAACATTTTATTAAACTTTTAATTCAGTTGATTATCAAATAACAGAGCTGATGTTGAGCAGGATAACACAAATGACCAGTATCCAGAGTAAGTTTTCATGGTATACAATAAGTATATAAGAATAAATCGCTTTTCTATACGCTATGCTAAAATAAAAAGGTTACTATTATAAATGTTGAGGTATTTGGAGAGCTGAAGGGAAGGAATGAGAGATAGATATGATCCAAATACATTGTGTACATGCATGAAATGTTCAAAAAGAGAAAAATGAATTTTATATACAATAAAATAATATAAATATAATATATATAGTAAAAGGTAAACATGCATATACTGGAAATATAATGGACAGAAATGAAAGAAAACCTAAATAAAGTTGTACCAATTAATAGATTAGAAAATTTAGTATTTTAAAAATATGTTTTCTTCTCTGATTAATTCACAATTTAATGTGACCACAAACTTAGAATCTTGGGTTTTAAAAATAAATTAAAAGCTGATTCCAAGATTTGTGTGGAAAAGAAAATAAGTAGACTATCATATCAATTTTCTTGGTGAAAACACAAGTTCACAGACCTACATATAGACTGTGCCTCCAAGATTTCCTACAAAGCTGTCATAATCAATGCAGAGAAATATAAGCATAGGATAAACAAACAAATCAATAGAACAGAATGCACAGACCAGAAGTAAGTCCACACTTACGTTGTCAATTGATTTTTTTCCACAAACATGCCAAAACAACTATGTGGGGAAAAAAAGAACACCATTGACAATGGTACATTAAGGAGATGGGTATCCACTGCAAAGGGAAGTAAACCCCAGCATTGGGCTTCTGGTCAAGTAACTTCCATTGGCTCAGCTATTCTTCATTATTTATGCAACAGAGGGGAAAACAAACGCCAGCCAAAGGATTGGGTCAGGAGTGTTTACTGAATTTTTTCCTTCACAATAGTTGATGATTGGAAACAGCCCAAATGTCTGTCAACAAAAGAATCAATAAGCAAACTGTGGTGTTTTCATACAATAAAACACTACCAGCCAAAACGGGGGTAGGGAGGTAAAGCATTGCTTACATGCACAAGAACATGAACAAAACCACTGACATTAGGCTGGATGAAAAATACAAAGAACTATATGGATGTACGTATAAAAGGGTCTTAAAAAAGTAAAAAATAATAATATCTACAATGACTGAATAGTAGACGAGAGAACTTTCTGGAGAGGTAAAAGGTGTTTCATCTTATAATACAGACATCATTGTATTCGTACAGTCAAGACTCATGCTTGCATCTCAGCGTGCATGCACCTGAGATAGTACAGAGCAGCAAAGAGGAGTGGTGGAAAATACAGAAGACTAGAAACCACAGAGTGTTCACTGTTATAGACGGATGGTGGGTACAGAGAGGTTCAATATTCAATTCCATTTAGTTTGGATGTTTTTGAAATTGTCAGTAATGTTGTTTTTAGAATGTTTAAAAGCCTAAAAATCCAATAGTAGGGCAGGGACATTCAAATCAGGCCATTGGCCTTAATATAGAACTTTCTATGAATATTTTATTTTATTTTATTTTATTTTCTAGTTCTCTAGAGGAAAACATTCTCCAAGTTGAAATTTGCTTTATGGATTTATTGTCAACATTCCATCAATAAATACGTGTGTTTCTGCTGTCCAGATCAGTTCTTGAACAGCTCTGAGTAAAATCCTTAAAGGAGTGGATGTCCCTGGGAAAATCATAGGGACTGGAGTTGAGCACTTTTTCTTGTAAAGACATCGAAGTGTTGGATTAATTTGCTTAGGAACTTCGAAGTGTCTATGTTCTGGGAGTTTCATCTGAAATGAGGATGCACACCGTGTAGGTTGTGCTGGGCATGACTGGCTTCATCTGTTGCCATCCTTGACTTTGCTCTGCATGGCTCTGTCACCTGCTCCCTGCTTACTTCAAGAAGATGTGTTCTTTGTGTTCTTTTTGTTGTTGTTATTTGTTCTTAGGCCTACACAGACTCCTGTGTTCTTTACCAAAATCCTTTGAAGATAGAGAAAAATATATCTTGTTAAAGCAACTTTTCAGCATCCACAGCACTTCTCTGGAGAGGTTTTCTTTGGGGAAGGTAACAGAGGAGGCCTGTCTGATCATGACAAGAGTTAGCAGCTGGTGCTGAGTCACAGGGACTGGGGACTTCCTACCCACATCACAGGACCCCAGGCTCTCACCTCCTGCAAGTTAGAGGAAAGGATGCCACCTGCAAGCGCCACATTTTCTATTTTCTATCAAGTCCTTGCATGCATCCTCGATACTGTGGGTGGGAATAGAAATGAGACATAAGTGGATACCATCTAAATACTCTGTCCCAAAGTATAGCATCTTGGCATTTGGGGAAACAGCCAAAACAGGTTGCTATTCTTCCAGGAAGCAAGCTGAGGGGGGAAGTATTCCCTCCCTACATCTGAGGGGAAAAAGACACAGACAGAGATGTTTGAACACAGCCCTTGCTCGCCTTCCCTTTGTGCATTATAGTGCATCAAACATTATTTTCCAATTATTCTCCTCTACGATTGTCCACCCACTCTCCCCCAAACCCAGGCACACAAGTATAAAGCTCCCCCTTGCCTTTTGATTTTTAAAGGTGCCTGTGTCATGTAAAACTTATATCAAATAAATCAATGAGGTTTTCTCTTGTATCATCCTTCATTATAGGGTCTCTGGCACAAACCTTGCAAAGATTTAGGGAAAAAGGCTAAAGGTACAGTATACTGTGCGGAGTTTCATGACAAATCAGTACTTGTTAAAACTATATTCCTTAAGGTTACTGAAAACATGGAAGGAGGGATGGGTGACTGCCCTAGACTAGGAACTGAAGAGGCTTTGTCTGCTCTCTGGGTGACCCTTGGCCAGGGGCATTGCCTCTGTATCTCAATTTTCCATTCCCATTTCACGTGTTTGTCAGTAATAAGTGACCCCCTTAACGTTGTTCAGGAGTCTCCTAGGGAAGTACCCATATTTCCTCTTTTTACAAATGCAAAAGCAAACACACACTCAGGTGAAGCACGCAGCCGGTAAGACAAGGTAAATGTGAGTCCAGGGCTCTGAGAACTATATTCCTTAAGGTTACTGAAGACATGGAAGGAGAAAAGAAGAGAGGAGAGGAGAGGAGAGGAGAGGAGAGAGAGAGAGAGAGAGAGAGAGAGAGAGAGAGAGAGAGAGGAAAGGGGAAGAGCAACTTTGATTCATTGTTATTACCTGCAGTTATAGTTATTACACACATGCACATAGCACATAGATACACACATATGTACATGCACACACAGTCTCTCTCTCTCTCTCTCTCTTTCTCTCTCTCTCTCTCTCTCTCTCTCTCTCTCTCTCTCTCTCTCTCTCATGGAGCTTAGTAGAGTAAGGAAACTTGCCCTTCCACTCCAGTGGAATGAACATTCTGCCTTTCTCTGGGATGATACAGGAAGAGTAACTAGTGACAGAGGGAAGAAAATTAAAATTCAGTTCCTTCACAGAGCTATGCCCAGCACAGAACTCCCTACAACCAAGGAAATCTTAAGATAGTAGAGCTTTGCCTTTAAAAAAACAGGCTCAATGTATTTTTTTCAACTGTGTGGGTGACTATGACCTGTATACTTCCATTCAGTTTGAAAGCATAATTCAGTTTTATAGCAAGGCATCTCTGACTTTATCGCTTTCTTGCCTGGTCCTCCCACACCCATGCAGAAACCACGAATGCTTTAGTTAAAATTAAGTTTCCTTTTCTGAGAGGATGGAGCAAATCAGAAAAGGAAAGGACCTAGGAGGAGGGTGTGGACAGTAGAGGAGGCCTGGTTGATAGTTTAAACTAATTGGAAGCCATGTTTCTTCCCCTTTCTGTATTCCCTACCAATTAAATCTTTTCTTGATTACAGTAAACACCTTCTTAACAGATCAAAAGGAAAGACTCTGAAGTGAGTTGCTTCCCCACAAAATTCAATGTGGGAATGGCATTCCATGGAGCAGGGTCCCACCCTGCCTCCTTTCATTCAGGCAGTTAGTCCGCATTTGTTGATGTCAGACTTTCTTAGTTCTCAGCCCTCAGGTTTGTGGAGCAGCTCAGTAGAACGAGAAGAGCCAGGCTAGAGACAGACGTTTTCCCAGTATTTTAAAAGATGCATTCTGCAACAGCAGATGCTGTGTATTTCTCCTGCCCTGCCCCTGCAGGTATACTCCCCCTTCCCCCACCCCACCTCTGTGGTATGACTCTCCAAGCTCCTTTGTGCTGTAGCTTTCATGTCTGCAGTGCAGACTTCCTGCAGGTAATTATTTATTATGAATAATATAACAGTTTATAGCATACACCCCTCCTAGGCCTCAGGGCCCCATAATGAAGAATGTCAGGCCACCTAATGAGCACTAAAGGGTGCCACCCTGACCTGAAAGGACCATCTCTGGACAATGTCATTTTGCTCCTGTGGGCCACCAGGATAGACCTACTGGTATTTGCCAACTTGTGAGTCTGAAGACAAGTGCAGGAGACTAATTGGCAATAATATAATTCTGACCTTTTGGAAGACAGGAGCAAATTAATCTGACTTCTGCAAATGACTTACCTGGACTATGTATCCCTCTGTTTCCTGCTCGATAGGACTGACAATAGAATTGACAGAAAACAATCTCTCATTTTCTTTGTCTATCTGCATCCCCTAAAGCAACAATTGCCTATCTCAGGCTGCTAAGTGCTTTTCCTCAGCTCACTGTCTTTGAGCTCTCTGAAGCATTTGGAACTGTTGGCCATAAGCATTTCAAACTAATTGAAACTTCGGCTTGCAGAATTCTAGGATACCAACGGTCCCCTTCTTAACTGCTCACCTATCCTGTCTGCACTTCTCCATTCCAGGCTGTTTATTTTCTGTTGCCACATTTTTGTCTCTTCATGACCCTTGACAGATTTCTCTTTTTCCTAATCATAAGGACAAGGATCAGGTGAAACCTGCTGTGGGAATTTCCGCATTTCCACATCATTTCTTCCCATCTCATAAGAGCCGTGCACACTGGGTAGAATGTCCCCTCACTTTTCACTAGCATTATATTTCATGTTGTGCCTGTCTAGACTCAAGAGCAGGGACTACATCTGTCTTAGTTCATATTCAGTTCCATGTAGCACATGGTAAAGAGCTACATGATGAAGATGAGTGCATTATCAACTTCAGCTGATATCTGATATTTTACAGATAATCCTGTTCTTTAGAGAGCTTTGACGTCAGTCATGGCATGGAAAGTTGAAAATGGCTGACTTGGAGCCTCGATCTTTTCACTAGTGTATGTGTCAAAATGAACCAAACTCCCCCCTTTTCGTCACTGTGCACAACAAATAGCTAGTCTTCATCAATTCATGAACAAAGCTATAAAGTTTTCCAGCTTGCCTAATCAGTAGCATCAGTTGGAACATTCTAGAGCAATATGTGTTTCTAGATTCCAGTCTAATTGTGTTGCATGTCAATAACTAGAGGAAAGGTCTAGAAATTCTCTTCCTCTGCATCACTGTGATCATGTGACTCAGGTGGTGCTGCTAAACCAGGTTTCAACTCCCAAAGGGGAGAAAAAAGTGCAGAAAGCCAAAGAGACTCAACCATGGAGAAGAAGTAAAAGATGAGACCCCCAACTGTGTGTCTCTCCTCTGGGTGGTTCTCATTAACACAGGAAATACAATACTAAATTAGTGTTTCTTAAATTGCGATCCCAGACTATCAACAAAGATAGGACTTGTGAGAAATGGGGATTCTCAGGCCAGATGACATACATATCTGACTTGAGTTTGAGTTAAATCTGACAATGAAACTCAGTCACTTGGGCTTCCAGGTAATTCTGACCTTCTTTAAACTCTAGAATGCTGTCCTTGGGTAGCATCCAAAACAGGTTATAAGGAGTCTATAGTAATGTTTTTTAGCACCTAAAAATCACTCGAAGGTAATTTTTCCCCATGTAAAACTAGCCCTTCAGAAATGTAGGGTTTTTTTTTCCCTTCACAAACCAGATAGTTCCTATTATTCCCCCACAATTATTTTTAGTGTCCCGTTACATGGCCTCAGTAAAAATGTTCTCCACCACATTGTTACATCCAAATCAGCATCTTGCAACTTTGGCCATTTTGTGCAAATGCATCTTAGCACTAAGCTTGGTACAGATCAAAAGTTCAATAAACATTAATCAAATTTCAAAAATTTAAATTTAATAAAACATTTTAAAAATGTTTTGTCACTATGGTGTTTTAGTTAGAGTCATAGAGGAGAAAAAAAATGAACTTATTACTGGCTTGAACCTCTGTGTTATCCATTATGCCTACTTCATGCATTTTATAGCCTTTCCATTTTTTTTTTCCTGGTCCTCTTGCCTTCTGCTCATATTTGAGACACATCCCTTACTGCCTTCCATTTCATCTGGATCCAATCACTTCTGTTCACTCTGATTTCTAATCCTCTTTTTCAAATACCTTGTGATTCTTTCCTCCAATCACCAGCACCTTCAGGTGTAAATGTTAGCTTTTCTTTTTAATTTTATTCTAGAATTTGTCTAATACATCATTCCCCATCTCCAGCTCCCAAGCTGAAGTCAGAGTCAGTAGACACAGAGAAGAAAGAGAGAAATGAAGCAGGGTTGATGCCAAATTAAGTCACATGTGTGTGTTGGAGGGTAGTCTGTTATTAATGTGCATTAAGCATTTGGGCACACTAAGTGCTCAATTCATGTCAGTGACTATAATAATACGACACAACTTGAGGAAATGGTATTATGTTTACACCCACCCTGCATGGGTCACTATTCAGTTCAGTCAGCTGGACATTTGGACTCAGGCCAGTTGGTACCCAATCTGGACTTTGCTAAGAGTTTACTGCAGCTGTTATTGTCCGTGAACCCCTTGTAGTTCTGTCTAGCACCCAGCAGGGAGATGCAATTGTCCAGCAAACAGATTTAAGAAATGAACTAGAAATGGAGTCCCCCGGGAAGCATTTTAAAAACTAATCCTTCCATTTTTAACAACCACCACAAAAGAAAATGAAGAAAAATGCAGCACACCATGAGAACCAGTTGAGATGGGAAGTACTCAATAATTTATAACATTTCTAAAGCATTGCTTTCCTACAAACTTTTACACAAATTGAATCTTCATTTTTATATCAGAGAATCTTCCTACCTCATCACCAGGGGCTATTAGATATGTGCTTAGTTAGCTGGATGACTGGGAGTAAATGCCTACTGATGGGTTAGAGTCTTTCCACGGAGAGAGGACTCTATGGAGGCTACATATGAAGCAGATAGAGCATGACACTTGCCACCAAGATATCCAGGTTAGATGACAGCTTCCAAAAATAATTGATTTCATGATGTTATATGAACCTCAAACCCTCCTAAAGTTTCGATGGCTTGTTCTACAGAAAAGGAACAATGGTTTTTTTCCCATGCAAATTTACACAGCTATTTAGAGAAAAATAAGAGGTATTATAGACATGTTGGTATCTATGCTTGGTTTTATATTAATATATAATAAATAATCCCAAAATGTACTCAACAAGTCTATCTCCTACATAGGTTTTTGGGCGAGTGGTGGCTCATTTGATCATGAGTGTACTTGGGTTCAAATCTGTTTAGGTGTGAGCTGGGCTGCAGGTACAACAGCTCTTTACATTGTTGTGACTGACAACTACAATGCAAAAGAACAACTGGAAGCTTCCTGTGGCTGTAAAAGATTGAGTTTTAACGTAACACATTACTCCATGGCATATGCATTCCACTGGTTACATGGCCAAGCCCAATGTCAATGGGGCCAGCAAAACATCTTTAGACCATTGAGAACATACGTATGAGTGGAGTGAAAGAACCAATTCTGAACACGAGTGATATAATCTATTGCAATGGATAGAATTGTTCTGTAAACTACAAAATTTCAGATATTGAGGTAATAATGACAATTACTTTGGCTTTAGATAGCAGTCTGAGATTATTTTATAAATGACATGACTTGAAGCTTTGTAGAAATAGCATTCAGGCATAGGGTTCTTGTAAAACTCTAGTTATTTGTGAAATCTCAAAGCATCCATCTCTAGAAAACTATACACGTATCTAATAGATAAAAACATGTGGTTGAGAGATGTGATATGGTCAGGATGTGACTAAGGAGTACAGCTCCTATATTGTTCTCAGTTCTTCCCAGGAGCTACATTGAAGATGGTGGATTCCATGTGTTCAGGATATTCTTAAAGCCAAGTCACATGAAAAGTCAGCATGATTTCCTTATTGTAGTTGGCAAAATTGCCCTTTATAGCACTGGCATCTGTGTCTAACAATTCTACAATGGATACTATAATGACTTGTCACCCTACCTGCACTCTATGACACTGAGAAGATATAGGATACAGGCGATCTCCTTTGTCATCAGGCCAAGGAGCACACACAGAACCAAGCTGAGGGACTCTGCCTGATCTCTAAGCATTCCTTAAAATTTAACAAGCAAGCACTTATAAACTGACCAGAACAGTGGTCCATAGGATCAAAATATACATCAACTTAGAAAGTCATAGAAGCTAATAAAAATTTATGGGATTAATTTTATAATGACATCTCAGAAAACATAAGTGAAAAGTTGCATGGGTAAAGTGGACCAACTTCAAATAACTGTTACTGAAAAAAAATGGGTAGTTCCTATTGTGAATTTCCCAAATAACCCTGCTCCCAGATTCCCTAGAGTAGCAAGCAGTCCCCACTCTGGAGCCAAAATGAGCTCAAACAGAATTTACTCTTATATCTATCTAAGGATAGATATAGAAGGAAAATGAAGACACCTGGCACTAGCCCTGCTTCAAGGGAGGAACCACTACGTTGAACAAGTATGTGATGCAGAGGTGGGAAGGATTGAGCAGTGAGTGTGCTTTGGAGAGGCAGAACTCAAGATGAGATGGTGGCAACAGGTAAGAGAAAAAGCTGAGGTCAATAGGGAATGCAAGATGGTATGTAGCAGCCTGGAGCTCATGTAAAGGCATACTCCCAAACTGATGCCTAGTGGCAAGACCCCTGGCTCAGAGGCCCAAGATAAGGAAAGAACCTCTTGAAGGACCACCATGCTATGAGATGCCACAAGAAGCCATGGTGTCTGTAGTCCATGCTGTTATCCCAGGCCATGATAAAACCTGAGACCCATATGAATGAATGCAGTCTGTGCCTCTGCTTAATACCTTGGTGATGTCCTCTGGCTTTGCTGCCTCGGGGAGATGTGGTAGGGTATGTTGATACTAATGCAATCAGCCACCTAAGGCCATGTTGAAGCCTGTGGTCTATGCAGCCTCTGAAGGCCATGAGTGGGTCAATGATCCTGATATGACCAAGGGCCATGTTGGATACCTGTGGCCCATGTTGCCACACAAGCTCATGGTAATTTCCCTCTCTGGGCTGCTACCTGAAGCCATGTTGATGTCTGTAGGTGCACAGGAGAGCTGTCCCTGCCTCCCTCTGGCCACAGCAAGTTGTTGGCTTCTGGAATGGATGCAGGTATAGAAAGACTCATCCACCTTGGTGGAATGGCTACTAGGAATTTGACTATGCTCCAATGAGTGCATGGACAACATTTTTCTCTTCTTTTCCTCTTTCTTCTTTTTTTGGGGGGTAGGGAGAAGGAGGTCATATGGGAGAAGGAAGACATGGGAGGACTGTGAAGTAAGTACAACTGGGGTGCATGATGAGAGATTCCCAAACAATCAATAGAAAAGAAGGAATGAAATGTAAAGGGAGATTTTCAGTATAGACAAGAATTGTTGAAAATACATTTTGTATGAAATTTATGCTTCATGCAATATGGGGATGATATAAACATGAAGAGATCATTAGCATAAGCTACATGATTAAAAGGAATTTGTGGCAAGGAGTACAGATGCCTTTCAAATGTATAGGACTTATTTTTAATCCTGGGCCATGGTCAGTTTCCAGAAACTGAGGTATGTTATGGATATTGCTACCATTTTCTAAGCTTTCTTGGATCCATGGAATGACTATAATACCTTCTCTAAAGTAGAGAAAATACATTTAAATGGCTCCTTATAACTACCATCTTAATTCTCCTATGATTTCTTCATGTCATTTGAGTACTTGAGGAGGAAAAGAAAAATAGTCTGAGAGGGATCGGACTCTGATCAGCAACAGAAATGAACCATGCGATCAGAGGAGAAAAGCATGAAGTTGGCAATCGAACAGAAGTAAATGTAAATACTGACTCTACCACTAGGTCATCTCTAGCAGAGCCAGGCCTTGGCTTTCTTATCTGTCTAGTAAGAATGTGAGTTTGGCAAGGTTGTAGTGATAATGCCATAAGCTACTGCATATGCAAGTGGGAAGCCTGAACCTGGCTCATTAAAAACAATAACCCCGACCATACCCTTCTCTTTTCAACTTATTAGACGTCTGTGTGTGTGCTTTTTCTAAATAAATATTATTTTTAAATAAGAAGCATACAACAGTTATGCTACAGGGTGTTGTATAGTGATTGCTTTTAATGTGAGAAAGTTTTATAAGTTTATACATCTATGAAAGAATTTAGTCTTTGGCTTTTATGTTAGTTTTCATTTTTAAAAGAGATAATAGATATTGCCTCGCATATAGCAGACAATAAAAGGTAGAAAAAGAAATTTAAAATTGTAAGTTGAATATTCTTGGATTCTGTAACATGTAAAGTGGTTTGAAACATCAAGGATTAAGCAGTTTTGGTAATTAACCCAAACAATTAGCATTTCTGGCTATTCTTCAAGTCCTAAGTGAAACAAAATAGAAAAATAAAGCTAATCAAATATGATGCATTTCATAAGCAAATTTGCTTTTAAAAAAATGTAATGTTTTTTGGTATGAATTATATCTATCCAAACCTACAAAGTCACATAGCAAAACTATCCATAAAACTGGGGAGAGGGTCGGTCAATTTGCAAGCATGCAGAAACTACAATGTGATCCTCCAGGACCTACAGTTAAAAAGCTAAACAATTGTACAACAAAATCCTAAAACATTACATACTATTGCTGTTGCCTTTGGCTGTTCCACAGAGGTAGAAGGTAAATTCCTACTGCTGAAGGGATCATGCATTTCAGACACAAATCTCAAACATCTCTGTGCTGGAACTGACCTGAAAGCCTCCTCTCTTAGTCCTAGCTTTCATGGTAACAGAAAGGACCACAAAAGCTTCCAAAGGAAGAAAGTAACTAACAGTTCTACCCAGCTATGACATCTATGAATCACAACAACAACCAGCATAGCACAGTGGCCCTAAGGATGTAGTGATGGCACATATACCTTAGCAGTAACCAACAGCTCTCTAAATTAAACTCAAGACCACTTCAATAAGAAGGAAAACATTCCTGGAACTGGAAATGAAGTTAACTACCCAGGGCTAGTAAAATTTGGTGTATGTTTTAGTCAGTGGTCTATTCCTGTGAAGAGTCATCACAACCATGGTAACGCTCATAAAAGAAAACATTTAGTTGAAGTTTGCTTACAGGTTCAGAGGCTTAATCCATTATGATCATGGTGAGGAGCATGGCAACAGGAAGGCAGACATGTTGAAGAGATGGCTGAAAGTTCTGCATCCAGAGCTGCAGGCAACATGAAGAAAGAGACTCTGAGCTTGGACTGGACATTCTGAAACCTCAAAGCCCACTCCCAATGACACACTTCCTCCAACAAGGCCATGTCTCCTCATCTTTTCAAATAGTGCCATGGCCTGGTGAACAGTCCCTCTCATAGACCTGCCCACTCTACCTGAATCTTTTGATTGAAGAACAGGTCAAATTTATGAGCCTATGGGGCCATTCTTACTCAAACCACAGCCATAAATTTGTACATATTTATAAACCCAGTACTGGAGACAAGTGGATCCCTGGGGATTATGACAAATCAGGCAGTTTAGCCTAGTTGGTGAGTCCAAGCCAATAAGAGATCACATCTGAGATCAAATCAAAACAGCAGGATGGATGGCACCAGAGGAATGATACCCAAAGTTGTAAGTTGTTCTCTTTCTCTCTCTCTCTCTCTCTCTCTCTCTCTCTCTCTCTCTCTCTCTCACACACACACACACACACACACACACACACACACACACACACTCCACTGTGTATATACTTACTCTAACATGAAAATACAGAAATTCTTAGTAGATTCAGAATGAGTGTTTCCTCTTTCAGACAAATAAGATGATATGAATTAATGCATGAAAGCCATACCTGGTACAAAGCAAAAGCAGAATTAATGTCAGTTGCAATAGCAGTATCATTAATATTGGCTGAGTTGGCCATGGGAGTTTCTTGAAAATAGCTGACTAATCTCAATGCTAGTGGAGCTCAAGCTTTATCATTAAAAGATTCAGGAATAGTGGGCAGGTCTGTGAGGGGGAATGGAAAATGAATGTTTTGGCTCTGAACATCACAACTTCTGGTACTAGCGCACTGCTCCTGTTTGTGGTTGCCGGGAAAAGTGAACTAATGTGACAGCCATTTGTGGAGTCTTTCCAGAGTGCCAATATTCTGGGGACTGTACTTTTCTCAGAAGGAAGAAGCCTCTGGCTATTGTCCAGAAAAACTGACAGGAAAGGTTCAGTCAGTCCCTGGGGTTTAGAATTTTAAACCTCCAGTTCCATAGAAAAAGAGATTTTTTTCTTTTTCTATTTCTTTCCTTTATTTTTATTTTTTTCTTTTTGAATTTAGTGGCAGGTGATCCATGGAAACACAGTTCAGAGGAACATTAGAAATTAAAAAGGATTTTAATGGTCAATGCTCTATGAGTCTGGTTTCTTCACCATCACACACTCTGGGTATGTCATGCCTGTGACGACATGAGCATAAACTGGAAGTGTGTCATTTCCAGGTACTTTCTCACAACTGGAAATGGGGTAGATTTCTCCATCTATCTGTTGGTGCTGGAACCAGAATTAGAACTATAACTCCTGGTAAAATCTATGCCTAGCAATTTTGATCTTTTTGGTAATAATGGTTCACAAGCCCATACAATATTTTGAAACAATTTTAGCTATAAGAAAAACAAAAAGAAAACAGAGCAAACAGAATGCCATTACTTCTTGTGACAGACTTTCCAAACTTCACACACACATACACAGACATACACACACACACACACACACACACACACACACACACACATCCCTCCTCATAACAATAACATCAACAACAATTTTAGGAAGTATAGGGTCTCAGGGTCTGTCATGGTTAATCTCCATGGTCAACTTGATGAGATTTAGAATCACCTGGGAGACATAACTGTAGGTGTGTTCATTAAGAAGTTTCCAAAGAATTTACCGGTAGTGAAAAGATTCACCCAGAGTGTTGGGAACACCACTGTATGGCATGGGTCCTGGAAAGACTACAAGGACGACGTGAGTATTCATCTCTGTGCTTCGTGATGTCAGAAGACCAGCTGTTTTGCATTGTTTGCTGAACTTTCCTATCCATGATAGATTGTATACTCAACCCATGAGCCAAAAGAATCTACCTGCCCTTATAAGGTATTAAAGACAAATTGAGGCAAGACTCAACTAATGAGTTTATTGGACTGATTTACTAACTTATTATGTGGATGTGAGTGCTTCTTCAAATGCTATAGAGGAAAGTTTTTACCCAGCAGGGATGAGGTTTTTCCTGTATGTACGTAGATAGAGCCTCCTTCTATTAAATTTCTTTGCCTACATTCTCTGGCCTCATGCAGTTAGGGTAGAGTTAAAAACAATGGCCGGGAGTGACTAGACTCTCGGTGAAGGTCTCATGACCCTCCCTGACCCTCTATAAGGGGACATCATCAGTCAGCCAGGCCATTTGGGATGATCCTTTTCAAGCAAGCACAGCTGAATGCCTCAAGGGTGAGTGTTTGACTCAGGGAACAGTCCTATAAAACAGCAATGAGTTCAATGATCCTGCTCTTCTTCTATTTTGCTTACTCTCTCAGCTCCTTCCTAAGAGAGGAGGACCCACAGCCAAAACTACTTTTTCCTTTTAGGGGTGTGGGGGGCTCACCATGTGGCCAGAGCAGCCTCAAACTTAGGATAATCCTGCTTTAGCACTGAATTGCTGGGGTAACACCATGAGACACTATGCCCAGCTAATAGCCAGAACTCTTCTTGCCTCTTTTGGTGTCCTTGTTTTAAGAACTTGAAACTAAACCCTCTTCTGGGGATTTGGATGGAAAAAAAAGACTCAAATAAGGGTTAAGGGCACGTCTCAGTTGAGAGTGCTTTCCTAGAATGTGGAACAACCTGGAT
This sequence comes from Rhabdomys pumilio, assembly GCA_030674055.1. Classification (NCBI taxonomy): domain Eukaryota; kingdom Metazoa; phylum Chordata; class Mammalia; order Rodentia; family Muridae; genus Rhabdomys; species Rhabdomys pumilio. Next base: position 142,847,002 of record JANHMN010000001.1, on the reverse strand, counting down.
TCAGTCTCCAGCACTGGGAAAGAAAAGAAAGAAGGAAGGACATACATGTGCTTGCGCACACACACACACATAAACACACACACACCACACATACAGAGAGAGAGAGAGAGAGAGAGAGAGAGAGAGAGAGAGAGAGAGAGAGAGAGA
>JANHMN010000001.1:142808264-142846845 GCA_030674055.1 Rhabdomys pumilio | reverse complement strand
AGAGAGAGAGAGAGAGAGAGAGAGAGAGAGAGAGAGAGAGAGAGAGATTAAAAGCCATTTTAAAAATATACCAGCATCTGACCCCTCCCAGTTGCTTTCTTGACTCCGGGGGACTTGGGTAGGCTGCCAAGTTTGAGAGGCTGAGCGGATGTGGTTCTAAAAGCTCTAAAGATGGCATCCCATTTTGGGAGGGGCATAGTTCTGAAACTCAATACAACCTCCAGGACTCGGCCTGGCCCTCAGCAATGACATGGTTTTTTTTTTTTTTTTTTTTTTTTTTGTCCTATACTGGCACTGTCTCCATGAGGTCCATATGGCCCAGCAGGAAATATGCCCCCAGGGGAGTGGGGCCTGGTGGAATCACTGGATATGATGCCACTTTCACTAAAACACATTTTCCTCTCTACTTCTTTGGCTATTTGTTCTCTATCAGAGACTTCACAGGTGGCCTTGGCTCCTAAAAGCCAGTCATCAAAAGATCATGATCAAAGAGAGCCTTTAGCACAGACTGTGGACCACCTGCCTGGAGAATGCTGCAGTCAGCATCCTCCCCTCCTCCACTTGCAGTGTCGGGGCTTCACATAATTTTCTACTCTGCTCTCTATTGCGAGCTCCAGGCACTGGGCTGTGTTATTAGATTTAAGCATCCGGGTCAACAGCATACTTTGCAAGCCCCACCCCCACCCCAATCCCCCGGCTGTAAGGGCTGTCACAGTCTCCTCTACACTTGATGTTTTCATTTCAGTTCATGTCTTCCTCTTTCCGATGGCAGTGGCATTAGGCATCATTAGGATAAGGCAGCTGAGAACATGAAGCAGGGCTTATCACGAAACCAAAAACTAAATCTTCCCACTCACCAGACCTGGCACGGACTTGTCTACCCCAGGGCTTCAGTGTGCCTGGAAAGAAGGAGTTCTGCTTTACAGTCCTTATTCCCCTGTGGCCAGGGACAGGGGCTGTTAAGATCCTATGTGCTGTTGCGTTAATGCTTTGAATTTACGAGGTCTGTTTGTGAAATGCCCCGCAGCTTGATTTCTCTCTCCTGGTTGCAGAAAGCCCCTGGAAGGTTCAAGGATGGGGCTGTTACTAATAGAATAAAACTTCCATTAATTGCAGAGCATGGGGTGCAATATCCTCTTTGATACCAGAAACTAGGTGAACAGAGGTAGAGGTAATCTGGACACACATGGAGGCATTTAGGATGTCAGAGAGAGGGAGTTACAAAAATAAATTAGTTAAGCTAGCAACAAATGAGCTGGAAATGGAAAACATACATCCGAATCTCTTGGGTCAAAGGTAGAGAAGGGAAGGGATAGGTTCAAGTTCAGGAAGGGAGTAGCTGGATTTGTAAAGGGAAAAGAAGAGGGCAGAAGGAGAGGAGGGAGCCTGCAAGGTCTGCAGAGCAATGGCTCCCTCCAAAACACCAGAACAGGGAGTGCTGAAGGCAGATTGTGGCTGTAGGCACCACACAGATGCGCATCTGAGATCCCAACATCTACAGAGAGGCTTCCAGCATGCACCACCCAAAGGCCTGCTTCGTCTGTAGAAGTGTGAAGAGCTGTAAACATCCATTCTGATTCCTGTTCAAAGGACCTGCCTGACCTTCAAGAGTTAAGCTTGCTAGGGCCTGGAGAAGTGACTAACCAGTCAGGTGTTGCTTACTAGGTTTGCAAAGGATCCAGGTTCAGTTTCCAGCCCCTCTGCCCTGTGGCTCACAACTGCCATTAACTCCTGTTCCTAGCAGCAGCAAGTCTGTTAAACTTAGCTTGTTAAAGGTAGTTTTTTGTCAATCTCTCTCTCTCTCTCTCTCTCTCTCTCTCCCTCTCTCTCTCTCTCTCTCAAAACATTATGTGCTTTCTGTTTGATTGTAAAAATAAATTAGTAAAATTATTTATGGCTCATTATGTCCCTCCTTGGGTTAATTTACTTTTCCTTAGAACAGCTCTAGATTCTACTAGTTACACAGTTTCTGCCACACTGGAAAACATGGAGGGAGTGCTTGAATCTGACCCCAGTGGCCTCCTGGCCTTCTTCTCCATCCTGTTGACTGCTGAGAGCCAGCTCTGCTTTAGAAAAGGGTTTGGGCCTGGGTTATAGAGGAAACACGGGGGACGGTGAAGGGACACATTGACTAAAAGGTGTTCTAGCTGATAAGCTGATAAGTGAATTCCTGGAACTCTATTTAGTTTTGAAGAAGGAAGAATTATTTGGAATTTGCCATTTAGCACTGGGTTTCTAAAACAGAAACGAGAGGTAATAGCAAGTAAGAAAAAGCAATGGAGAAAGATGTATCCAGAAGACCTAGATTTTCTGGGTTTTGCCTCTGACTGAAGAATGGACAGGCTGAGGCTGCTAGCATTTAACTCATATATTCCATGGTGGCATTATTCATAACGCTTGGGTTTTGTTTCCATTTGTTAGATATTACAAGGCAAGTTCACTCATTTGACACGTGCTTATTGAATGTCTTTGTATGCACCAAGGTGGGTTTGCATTATGCACTTTTTGACAAAGAAGTCTCTTTCTCCTTGCTTTTATTGGTAAAAGCGATGCTGCCGTTGGATACAGATGAATGTGGGCAGAGGGGAATTCTCCTAACACAGGCTTGTAGGCCACGGGCTTAGGAAGGATATTAATCGTGTTCGATGTTATCTTCATATCTGACCTGTGATTTCATACCAACACCTCCCATTAAATATGCTCATATCCTTGCTCCCTGAGAAGATGCGAAATTTATAATATCTCAGTCCAGCAAGCTCTTCTCTACTGTGGCTCTCATTGTTAAAGAATGCTTTTCTACACTAAACTAAAAGTTATCTCTTCATGGCTGTTTTCATTTGTTTTTCCAACTTTGAGTGCCCAGAATCTTATTTTCTCCCACGTGGAAATTGCTTCCTTTCAGAAATATGATTCTTATGTCCCCTAGGTACTCTCAACACCTCTTCTTTAGACTCAGCATGCTATATCCACTCAAGCTTCCCTCGTGAATGATGTCTTTCAACTTCTTACCTTGGTGACCTAAAATTCACCAATGGGCTTCTTGAAGATATGGCATAAGACATCCTAAATATGATTTCTGAGCGTCTTAGACCATAATGAGGACACTGATTCCTTCTTGCCCTTCCATGATTTACACAGAATGAGTGAGGATTTGCTTTTATTGTTATTTCCCACCCAATTAGCTTGTACCCAGCTCATCAGAAACAGTGGTGTCGGCTTGGTCATTTTCACGGGTCTGTCCTTTAGCTGAATCTGTAGACTGACAGAGTCCATTTGCCTGAATCCAAAGTCTTTGCTCCTTCCATTCTTAAGTTTCAGCCTGTGAAAATGGCCAGGCTGGTTGGCTGTTTCAGAATGTTTTAATGACTGAACAAGATGGGCCTCTTTTCCATTTCTTACTCTTGTCAGGCTCCCGTGTATATCCTTGGCCACCTTATGCTTACTGTTCAGGAGATAAGGGCTCTAGATAGGGTTTTTAAATGGGTATGCAAAGCTGTCACTAAAAATGGCATAGAGTGTTTCTCCACCCTGGACACTGACCACTGACAAAGTACGCATGTGAGTTAAACCCCAGCGATGGTACTCATCTCTCCATCAAAGACTCACAAGTCCGCTCCATGCTCCATCATGAGAAGCCAGTTGGTGTTAAAGTCATACTTTAACACAGCATAAGTTATATGTAAAAATTACAGATTAGGCCTTCTAAAAAACATTGGTGAGTTTTCTCAAGATTTCTGGGAAGATGATTTTGATCCAATGATTTCAAACTCATATCTAGGCATGACCTCTTCCCAGTGTAGCCTGCAATTTCTAACTTATGGGCTCTATTTGGCCTCCCATTCTGTAGTATGCTCATTTATGAATTTGATACCTCTGTATGAAAAAAATAATCTCCTTGAAGGAAACCATCATGGTTGGCTCATTTCTGCATACAAAATCTAATTTCATACTAAATAACAAATTCTCAATAAATAATTGTTTCATAACTGAATTGCTAAGCTAATGTAGACAGAGAGTACTGATTCCAATTTAAAGGAGAAATTTTAGGACTACGTCACATTTTGAAGTTCCAAGATAAAGACTTATAACTTTATATTCTTCTTTAATATTTAAAACAAACCTATGCTCCTAAGCTTCACAATTTCTGAGTAAGATGCAATTTTTTTATTTGCCTTTAAGCTAGCCCAAGGCTTCTCATTTGCTACAGAAAAGTCTTTTCTTGGTACATTTTCTTCAAAATCAGTTACATTTTCCATCTAATGTGCAAGAGACAGTCAAGGTCTCCCAATCTGCAGTAATTATCTTGACAAGGTCAGTTAGTGTTTTAAAATATGGTTCAGCCACTTGTCCTTCTTCTCCTCCTGTTTTTTGACAGAGTGCTCCCAGCTTCCATTGCTGTGAAAGCTGCATTACACCAGAGGGAAAAAGTGTCTCTGTAGATGCCAAAAGAAGATGTCTTCCGGCAGAGCAAGGGGATTGGTGAACAGTTTTAGAGGTGTTCTGGGATGCACCTTAGCTCCAGGCCCCATCATTCTCTGACTGCATAATGTTGCAAGTTGCCTGGGACTCTTCTATAGCAGCTTAAATGCCTGAGGGGACTGCTCAGGTGCCAATCGTGAAGCTTAGAGGCAGGAGAAATCAGTGCAAATGGGACAAAGCATCCCTTGAGTGGTAGACACTTAGAAAAACCACCACCAAAACAAACAAACAAAGTCTCCTGTTACCCAATGTAAAGGATAGAAATTAGACCGAGCTTCAGTCAAACATTAAGTCTTTGTCTAGTTTGTTTTTGTTACCCCCAGTACTGTATAATTCTTAGGGGGTGAGTGGACCTGCCTGTGACATATTCTGTGTCTTTCACTGCCTTTATGAAGGAGAATGATTTGAAGACATTTTGTTACTATGCTTGCTTTTGTGTTATTTTTCTTAGTAGCATCTAAAATGAAGGGTATGATATTAGATTCATCTTTCAGGAATCATTAGTTGTGCATTTTTTAATTTCCAAGTGATTGTCAAGGTTGCCCTTTATATCTGCATCTACACTTAAGAAATTCCTTAGGGCAAAAAAATTGCCAGGTGTCGGGATGGAAAGGAGCGGAAGTCGTGTTGGGGGAGAATTAAATGAATGGCAAATTAGTAGGTCAAACATTCTTTTCTCTCTCCTAGAACCCTTCTGTTCCCTATACTCCACATCAGCCTCGAATCCCCATGTTATACTCTTCTCCATTAACCTCCTGGAAAGGCAGAGCAGGTCACTAAAAGAGCTTTGAGATGGCAACAGTGTGAGAATCACGTCTCTGACATCAGCCCAGCTGGGCTTTGAACTCTACAGCGTCAGCCATTTCCTTCTTCCTGTGTGTGGAGATGACCACTGGGCCTGGCATGGGTCAGTCAGTATCAGCTGTCTCTAGTGCAGGCTATAAGTTCAGTGGGAAAAGGTTAGCACTAGACTCGAGAGTCAGGTACAATTTCATTCCACAGACTTGGCTGAAATAGGGGTGGCTTACATAACCTCTCGCCTGAGACTCCTGCCATGTAACCTAAATCCCACAAATCACAGGTCTATGAGAAAGAAGATTAAACTTCTCTCTTCTCTGGGAACCAGCACAGGGAAAAAAAAATTAGATCCTCAAGGTAGCTTTCAATATTGATGGAAAGGCTGGCCTGAAGAAGAACCACCTTAAATCTTATTTTCTGTTGTCTCTCTCCAGGGTCCTGGGATAATTTGTAATTCAAACTTGGAAGGAGTCCTAAGTTATTTCCTACAGAGTTATTCTTTCCACATGTGAAATGAAATAATTAAAACACCTCATCTGCTTTTAGAACTTGGAGGTTTTTTTTTTTTCAAAGCAAGAAATTGCTGATTGAATCCATATTCCTTCCAATCTTCCACTAATTTAATTTAATGTCAAAATTATTTCTTACAATGAACAATGCTTTTGCATACAAACAGATCTTTGAAAGTGGATTTTAAAATTTATATTTGTTAGTAAATCATGATAAATCTGTCATCCACATCCTTATTAATCAAGATAAGTTCTGTAATACTTGAAGCTAAGAGGGCTCACGCCTGTTTTAATTCACTTGAGAAGTATCATTCATGTTATGCCACAGAGTGTTACAAATGGCGGAGACAGGATCTAAGTATTGCTAAGTGGACACTTGCAGTGTTCATTAATCTAAATTAACAAAGACCTTATAATCATGTCTGTTTGTGATTACTTTGGTTAACGCGTGTTTATTATACGATACGTCACATTTATCAAAGTAAAATCATCTGAATGTAAAAAATGTCCATAATATTAAAAAAGAGAAAGATATTATCTTACTTCCACTTGGAACATAAGGAGGTTTGGACTTAGAGCGAGGCAGGGTGGTTAGCAGGGAATGAGAAGTGGATGGAGCAGCCGGTCAGTGGATGCACAGTTTTACTTCAGCAGAAGGGATAAAGGCAAGACAACTTTTAGCCAACACTCTCACTATAGCTGACAATAAAGTGCTATATTCAGTGCAGAAATGTTTATCATTAGAAGCTCAACTTAGCCATTCTACAACGCATGTATATATCAAAGCAACATGTTATACATGATAAAATTATCCAATGTTCATTTTCAATGATTAAATAAAACCCAAAGAAAAATTTCTGTCCCAGAATGTTTCTGAAAGTCCTTTCCACCAAGAATCTTGATTTTGAACAGGCAGTCGCGACCCTAAGAAAGCTTCAGGTCTTGAGTACTTCTAACTTCTCAACAATTTAAGAATAATCTCAGGTTACACTTCCCCAAATTCTCTTGAACAACGTCTTTGGGAAATCCTCCACTGCTGACCCTAACCCCCACACCAGTACTATTAGTCCAGGGGACGGTCTTTGTCCTACTCACTTGTACTCTCCTCAATGCCTTAGTAAGTAAGTGCAGGCTCCTCATAACTTACTCATTGTTTGAATAGATGATGCTGTAGTTACTGGCCAGCAATCTTAAGGAAACACACACCAATAACAGAAAGTCTATGTGTTGTGAGAGTTGGCTGGAAGGGTTGTAAGAACACAGCTTTTGGTCTTCATTTTTCTTCAGATGTGAGACTTTTCTTCTTAAGCATCACATACACAGAGAGAGAGGGGGGGGAGGGAGAGGAAGGGCAGAACTGGAATCTGTTTGAAACTGCTGATGAGAATTCACCTGAAGGACAGAACATTAGCTCCTTAGTATGGAACACAAAGTCCTGGTCCCAACACTCCACAACTGTTTATTTCACCTGTTCAGTCTCATGTCTCTGACGTACTTGGTGTTCAGGCTACTCCAAAAAAAGCCACCTTCAAGATTGTGTGTCTATACATTAGTATCTTTTCATGTTCCTTTGTGTTCTTCACTCTTCCCACTGCAGCTTTGCCCTGGAAGGCCTGGCACTCCCAGCAGCCCTTCCTAATCTGGCTCAGATAATGCTCCTACAGAAACGTTCAGTAATGAACCCATGAGCATGCTTCAGCTGACGTGATTCCATTATTGTCACTACTGACCACTTTTTAGAACCATTTGGAGTGCTTGTAAGACTGGCTGGGCACCAGATAAAACAATGAGCTAAAAAAACTTTTAATGGTAGATGGTAGAATTCAGTCATGGTACTGTTGTAGAGTTCTCTAGATGATTGTAATAGGTAGCCATTGCTTAGACCCCCCCCAAAAAAGAACCATCCATTAATCTCTCTGTATGTCTGTGTCTCTGTCTCTGTGTGTCTCTGTCTCTCCTCTCTCTCTCTCTCTCTCTCTCTCTCTCTCTCTGTGTGTGTGTGTGTGTGTGTGTGTGTGTGTGTGTGTGTGTGTAAATGACCTCATATCTCACAGTACCTACCTTTGTTCTTTTTACAGCTGGCATAGTCTATGAGACATGGGAGGTACCCAAGCATTCTTTGTAAACTCAAAGAAAGTAAAATATGCATGAGGAAAATGCTACCTTGACATAACTTAGACAATTCATAAGCTTGTTTTTGTAGTGGATCCTGTAACTAAAAAGTTTTTTATAAAGTTCTGGTCCAGAGCTCAAGAATACGTGTGTTTGGCTATTCTTGCTTGCACGAGTCATGATTCTAGATGAACATCAGTGGTGAGGCGAGGAATCGCCTCTTATGAGTATGTTTTGTAAAGATGGCTGCCACTTTTTTAAAATCTAAAAATCTAGTATGTTGTTGTGATAGATCTAAAACAAATAAACCAAAACTTTAGTGGAGTCAATGGAAAATAATCCTCAAAAACATCTAGAAAAGAAATTTGAGGGCTGGGCCTTACATAAGGGCCTTATATAAGGTGTCTTCCCTTCCCCCAGGAAATATAAGGGCCCACGCCATGCCTCTGTGTGAGGGTCTGGCTGATTTCTCTCCACTATGCCCCCTTAATTTGACCCTGGTGCCAGTTACAGATAGATGGTGAGCGATGTGCCACTGATCCTGGTATGTGGCTTCCACTTATTAGATGACCTCACTTGCCCTCACCCCAGCCCTCTGATAGACATCGGAAGCTTCCTGTTAAAAGGATGAAGTTTTCCCTAAAGCTTGAGACATAATGGATGATAAGTGCTGTGACTGTGTGTGGCTCTAAGCAGACACGGTTTCATCACTTGCCAACATGGGCTAATGCTGCAAACCGAAGCAGAAAGAAATGGCTGGCATGTTTTTAGTCAAGAGAAAAATATTTCCTTATATAAAAACATAATTTTGTTTAAGTCCAGACACTATGACCTTTTGAAATGCATTATTGACAATCTACTTAACACACAAATTTAATTTCTTTGCTCCAGACATAATGGAAAGGAAGGCATCCTCATTTCTATCATAAAGATTTTAGGCATACTATTCAAATAATTCAATCAGTTGAAATAGGCTTCTTGCCTGAAAAATAATTTTGAACTGTCTATTAAAGCAGCAACTATACTGACATATAAACAATACTTTTGTGGTTAGATACCTGTTGAGGCTAGACTAGGCAATGGCTCAGTTAACCGTGCTCTATCCAGGAGCCATGATCGTTTTCTCCTCTTCTCACTCTGCTCCTCTGTCTTTAAAAGGGAGTTCTTTCTTTATTTTTTCTTTTTGTAGCTTTGACCTCGGTACTTAGAGAATGGTAGACAGCATCTAATTTGTGTATTCTAACTCTATTTCTCCTTAGAGGCCTTTTCTTGAAACATCTTTATTTAAACAACAGCACAGAAAGATACCTTGACTATGGTTCACAAACATGAAAGCATGGCATTTCTATGGACTGGCTTGTGATGCTTCATGCTCACAAATTCCACATTATTATGAACATCCTGAGTTAGACTAGAGAGTGCACCCCGTGAGATCTGTTGCACAGCCTGCTTCTCTTACAGCAGCAGATTAGGAGAGTAATTTTTTCTTTTGAAATTTTAACTTTTTCTTTTGACCCTGAGTAAACTTCTTTGGTCCAGTGATCACGTGCCCATTAGGTAGCTTCTTCATCATCTTGACAATACAACACCACTGTTCACAGACATCACAGCCTTATAATCATCCCTCCATTGACACACTAATTCTATGCCTGGGGATTTCTCTTAAGAAAATAATCAAGATGCTGCCTATGATTTCATTTAAGAGGAACTTAAAGACAATCATGAAGATTTTGTTGCAACATTGGAAATAAGAGTCTGCCCCCTTTAATTTGTTAGATTATGCTAATTTAACATAATTAGTATTTAACTAATTTAACATAATAACAGACTTTGTTAAATTATAGTTCAAATAAAGAATGGTATACTTTGTAGTTTGTACATTATAGAATAAAATTTTGTGGCATAAAAGATGTTTGCCTAGTTAAAAACTAGGCAACAAAGTAATATGAGTTTTAAAGACAAGTCATAAAAGGCTTAATATCTATATCAGAATGATAATAAAAAAGAATTTAAAATAGTAGTTCCCTTTTGAAAGAAAGGCTATTTCTGAGATGGCAGAGACTAATTGTGTTGTGAATACTTCTGCTCTGAATTTGGTTAAATAAGTTTACTAAAATTTATTTGTTTGCATAACATACACATTGTTTTGTATGTATCAAATATTCTACAATAAAATACTGAAATAACCAGGCAAATATATCTCCATTTCTGGGCCACTACATGCAGTTGTCCCAGTTGTCCTATGACAGAAATATCAAGTTCCTGGCAAGCGAATGTTCCAGTTCAAAGGAACTGGTGCCCTTTTCCTTGTTTGCATAAAAGGATTCTCTACTTCCCAAAGAATGCAGCTACAAGGACTGTATCTGCCCAGAGAAGTCATCTCTTTTTCAATTTGGTCCCCAATGTTAGACACATTATTCAGTTTTGCATATAGGTGTTATATATTCTGGCACAGACATGCATGTTTGTATAGATTTACGTATACTGACATGCAATCATCTGTGTGCATGTGTATGTGTGTGTATATATGTATACACACACATATATATATATACACACATATATATATACACATGTATACGTATATATACACACACATATATATATACACACATATGCATATATATATATACACACATACACACACACATATATACATATATATATGTACACATATATACATATATATACACACATACATATATGTTCACTTAATTCTGAACGCTGAATGGTGAGATTCTTCGCTTTTAATTTTCAGTTTTGCTTAGTGGTCTTTTCTGTGTTTTCTTTACCACATACCACACTCTTCACATAAAAAGGGTCAAACAATACTTTTTCAGACAAGGGGTTTTCTTTCTCAGAGAGATGGCTAACCCTAAAAATATGCATTCAGAGATGACAGTAATAGACTGGACAAGTTCACATCTGGCCCGACCTCTTGACTTACACACAGCTTCCCCCCACCTCCTTCCATTTCTCAAGCCTTGCTTCTGACAGAGATTCCTTGTTTTCCATGGATTTTCTCAGGAACAGCAATCTTCCCACAGTCAGAGCCCATCTTTTGAGACATCTATGCATCACCTTCTACACTGTGGACTTGCAGCAAGCACTGTTACTCTTAAATAGTCCTCAGCATATTAAGAATTTGGCACTGAAAATATCAGTGATACCTTATGGAAAAAAATTGAAAGAAAGAGAGTTGAAAAGAAACTCCCAAAGTTAATAGAGAGTTTTAAAAAGTTAATTGCATAGCTAATTTAATCTATAATGTGTGGGTTTTCATGTGCATGCATAGTTAACAGGGTGTTCAGAATCTACACAGGATTATTTTTCTTTCCTGACAAGAATGGTTTTATTGTTTCTTTTCCAAATTTAAAAAGGTAATATATGTGTGGTCACAGAGTTTTTTAAAAATGTGGAAATAGCTTTAAAAGCAGCCTATGATACTTTCCCCTCTAGTGAATGACTGACATTTATATGTTGACTGTTTTTTTTTTCAGAATTCTTTTAAATATATCCTACCTATTTTTATCTAGAATGTTCAGTGAGTGAGAGAGTATGCTAATATGTTCATGTTATACCTTTAAAACAATCTTAAGAAACAGTTCCACCAAGTTAAGGTATGGTTAAGAATTATCTCCTTATGAAGAAACTAAAACTTGTCACATGGTCAAGAACAGAATGAGAATCAAAGGGAAAGTGGTTGTTTCCAAAGTTTACAATATGACAAGTCAAATTAATGCATGTTTATACATCATGACGTCACCTAAGATATGTATACCCAGAAGAATGTGACCCTATTTGGAATTTTATGGTTGTGGGTATAACTAAATCCAAGGATCAGGATCTTCACAGGACAAAAGAAGAAACAGAGACAGAGGAGTCATGATTTCTCTTGTGGATAAACTGTGATCCACAGTTATATTGTAAAATGCGCTATTTCCTCCTCAGGTTACTTTTGGTCTTGGTCTTTGTTATAGTAATACAAAGCTAATTAGAGCTTTCTCCTAGTCCTTATTCATCACCAAGATGTGATACTTAGGGGCTACAGAGATGGCTTAGTCAGCAAGATGCTAGCCTTGGAAACAAAAGAACCTAAGTGTGATTCCCTACAATTCACTCACAAAGCCAGGTGTGGTGGTGCTCACTTCTAACATCAGCCCAGGAGTAGCTCCCTGGTACTTACTGGCCAGAGATCCAAGTTTACCTGGTGACCTTTAGGTAAGTGAGAGACCCGGTCTAGAAAAATAAGGAGAACAGCTGCCGAGGAAAAACACTTGAGATTGTCCTTTGGCCTCTATATGAAAAAGCACTCCTGTGTTTGGGTATACACACACACACACACACACACACACACACACACACACACACACACAGTGGTATTCTCAGACATTAAAAAAAGAATTAAGAGTATATTTCTTTTTTTGATCAACATACACTTTTTAATTTAAAGTTTTGTAAAACTATACTATATATATTTTTTAAACTAATATATATATATATATATATATATATATATGTAATTGGAAATTTTATTTACATTTCAGATGTGATTCCCTTTCCCCATTCCACCCCCAAGAGCCCCCTATCCCATCCCCCCCCCTCCTGCTTCTATGAGGAGGTGCCCCCACCCACGAATTCCCCAACACTGGGGCATCCAGCCTTCACTGGAACAAGGACTTCCTCACCCACCTATGCCTGACACTGTCATCCTCCCCTATATATACAGCTGGAGCCATGAGTCCATCCCTATGTGCTCCCAGGCTGGTGGTTTAGACCCTGGGAGCTCTGGTTGGTTGGTATTGTTGCTCTTCCCATGGGGCTGCAAACCATTTCAGCTCCTTCAGTCTTCTCTCTCACTCTACCATTGGGAACCCCTTGATCAGATCAATGGTTAGCTGTGAGCATCTGCCTTTGTATATTTCAGGCTCTGACAGACCTCTAAGGAGACAGCTATATCAGGCTCCTGTCAGCATGCACTTCCTAGCATCCACACCAGCATCTGCCTTTGGTGACTGCAGATGGGATGGATACCTAGGTGGAATAGTCTCCAGACAACCCCTCGTTCAGTCTCTGTCCCACACTTTGTCTCCATACTTGCTCCCATGAATATTTTGTTACTCCTTCTAAGAAGAGCCAAAGCACCAACACTTTGGTCTTTCTTGTTCATGAGCTTCATGTGGTCTGTGAGTTGTATCTTGGATATTTCGAGCTTTTGGGCTAATATCCAATTATCAGAGAGTGCATACCAGGTGTGTTCTTTTGTGATTGGGTTACCTCACTCAGGATGATATTTTCTAGTTACATCTATTTGCTTAAGAATTCCTCAAATTCATTGTTTTTAATACTTGAGTAATATTGCATTGTGTAAATGTATCACATTTTCTGTATGCATTCTTCTGTTGAAGGACATCTGGATTCTTTCCAGCTTCTGGCTGTTATCAATAAGGCTGCTATGAACATAGTGGAGCATATGTACTTGTTATATGTTGGAGCATCCTCTGGGTATATGCCCAGGAGTGGTATAGCTGGTATAGTGGTCCTCAGGTAATGCTATATCCAATTTTCTGAGGAACTGCCAGACCGATTTCCAGAGTGGTTGTACCAGCTTGCAATCCCACCAACAGTGAAGGAATGTTCCTCTTTCTCCCCATCCTCACCAGCATCTGCTATCACCTGAGTTTTTGATCTTAACCATTCTGACTGGTGTGAGGTAGAATCTCAGGCTTGTTTTGATTTGCATTTCCCTGATGAATAAGGATATTGAACATTTCTTTAGGTGCTTCTTGGTCATTCGAGTTTCCTTAGTTGAGAATTCTTTGTTTAGCTTTGTACCTGATTTTTTAACAGGGTTATTTGGTTATCTGGAGTCTAATTTCTAGAGTTCTTTGTATATATTGGATATTAGCCCTCTATCGGATGTAGGATTGGTAAAGATTTTTTTCCCAATCTGTTGGTTGCCGTTTTGTCCTGTTGACAGTGTCCTTTGCCTTACAGAAGCTTTGCAATTTTGAAGTCTCATTTGTCAATTCTTGATCTTAGAGCATAAGCCATTGGTGTTCTGTTCAGAAACTTTACCCCTGTGCCTAGGTATTCGAGGGTCTTCCCCACGTTCTCCTCTATTAGTTTCAGTGTATCTGGTTTTATATGAAGTTCCTTTATCCACTTGGGTTTGAGCTTTGTACAAGGAAATAAGAATGGATTGATTTGCATTCTTCTACCTGCTGAATTCCAGCTGAACCAGCACCATTTGTTGAAAATGCTGTCCTTTTTCCACTGTATGGTTTTAGCTCCTTTGTCAAACTCAAGTGACCATAGGTGTGTGGGTTCATTTCTGGATCTTCAATTCTATTCCATTGATCTTTCCTGCCTGTCTCTGTACCAATACCATGCAGTTTTTATCACTATTTGTCTGTAGTACAGCTTGAGGTCAGGGATGGTTATTCCCCCAGAAGTTCCTTTATTGTTGAGAATAGTTCTTGATATCCTGGGGTTTTTTGTTATTCCAAATAAATTTTCAAATTGCCCTTTCTATCTCTATGAAGAATTGATTTGGAATTTTGATGGGGATTGCGTTTAATCTGTAGATTGCTTTTGGCAAGATGGTCATTTTTACTATATTAATCCTGCCAATCCTTGAGCATGGGAGATCTTTCCATCTTCTGAGGTCTTCTTCAATTTCTTTCTTCAGAGACTTTAAGTTGTCATACAGATGTTTCACTTGCTTGGTTAGATGCACACCAAGGTATTTTATATTATTTGTGACTATTATGAAGGGTGTGATTTCCCTAATTTCTTTCTCAGCCTGTTTATCCTTTGAGTAGAGGAAGGCTACTGATTTGTTTGAGTTGATTTTATATCCAGCCACTTTGCTGAAGTTGTTTACCAGGTTTAGGAGTTCTCTGGTGGAAGTTTTAGGGTCATTTAAGTATACTATCATATCATCTGCAAATAGAGAAATTTTGACTTCTTTCTTTTTTATTTGTATCCCTTTAACTTCCTTTTGTTGTCTAATTGCTCTGGCTAGGACTTCCAGTACTATATTGAATAGATAGGGAGAGAGTGGACAGCTTTGTCTAGTCCCTGATTTTAGTGGGATTGCTTCAAGTTTCTCTCCATTTAGTTTGATGTTGGCTACTGGCTTGCTGTATATTGCTTTTACTATGTTTAGGTATGGACCTTGAATTCCTGATCTTTTCAAGACTTTTATCATGAAAGGATGTTGTATTTTGTCAAATGCTTTCTCAGCATCTAGTGAGATGATCATGTGGCTTTTTTTCTTTGAGTTTGCTTATACAGTGGATTACATTGATGGATTTCTGAATATTGAACCATCCCTGCATTCCTGGGATAAAGCCTACTTCATCATGATGGATGATTGTTTTGATATGTTTTTGGATTCGGTTTGGAAGAATTTTATTGAGTATTTTTGCATCGATATTCATAAAGCAGATTGGTCTGAAGTTTTCTTTCTTTGTTCTGTCTTTGTGTGGTTTAGGTATGAGAGTAATTGTGGCTTCATAGAATAAATTCGATAGAGTTTCTTCTGTTTCTAGTTTGTGGAATAGTTTGAAGAGAATTGGTATTAGGTCTTCTTGGAAGGTCTGATAGAATTGTGCACTAAAACCTTCTGGTCCTGGGCTTTTTTGGTGGGAAGACTTTTAATGACTGTTGCTACTTCTTTAGGGGTTATGGGACTGTTTAGATGGTTTATCTGCTCCTGATTTAACTTTGTTACCTGGTATCTGTCTAGAAAATTGTCCATTTCATCCAGATTTTCCAGTTTTGTTGAGTATAGACATTTATAGTAGGATCTGATGGGTTTTTTTTTTTTATTTTTTTCAGTTTCTGTTGTTATGTCTCCCTTTTCAGTTCTGATTTTGTTAATTTGGGTACTGTCTCTGTGCCCTGTGGTTAATCTGGCTAAGGGTTTATCTATCTTGTTGATTTTCTCAAAGAACCAGTTCTTGGTTTTGTTGATAATTTGTATAGTTCTTTTTGTTTCTACTTGGTTGATTTCAGCCCTGAGTTTGATTATTTCCTGCTGTCTACTCCTCTTGGGTGTATTTGCTTCTTTTTGTTCTATAGCTTCCAGGTGTGCTGTCAAGTTGCTAGTGTGTGCTCTCTCCAGTTTCTTTTTGTAGGCGCTTAGAGCTATGAGTTTTCCTCTTAGCACTGCTTTCATGGTGTCTCACAAGTTTTGGTATGATATGTCCTCATTTTCATTAAATTCTAAGAAGTCTTTAATTTCTTTCTTTATTTCTTCCTTGACCCAGTCATCATTGAGTAGAGCATTGTTCAGTTTCCATGTGTATGTGGGCTTTCCATTGCTTTTGTCACTATTGAAGACCAATCTTAGTTTGTGGTGATCTGATAGGATGCAAGTATTACTTCAATCTTCTTGTATTTGTTGTATCTTTTTCCCTTACTGCTTTTAGTATTTTTTCTTTGCTTTGTGCATTTGATATTCTGATTATTATGTGACAGGAGGAATTTCTATTTGGAGTTCTGTAGGCTTCTTGTATGTTCATGGACATCCCTTTCATTAGGTTAAGGAAGTTTTCCTCTATAATTTTGTTGAAGATATTTACTGGCCCTTTAAGTTGGGAATCACCACTCTCATCTATACCTATTATCTTTAGGTTTGGTCTTCTCATTGTGTCCTGGATTTGCTGGGTGTTTTGAGTTAGGAGCTTTTTGCATTTTGCATTTTCTTTGACAGTTGTGTCAATGTTTCCCATGGTATCTTCTGCACCTGAGATTTCTCTCTTCTATCTCTTATATTCTGTTGGTGACACTTGCATCTATGACTCCTGATCTCTTTCCTAGGTTTTCTATCTCCAGGGTAGTCTCGCTTTGAGATTTCTTTATTGTTTCTACTTCTATTTTTAGATCCTGGATAGTTTTGTTTAATTCCTTCACCTGTTTGGTTGTGTTTTCTTGCAATTCTTTAAGGAATTTTTGTGTTTCCTCTTTAGGGCTTCTACCTGTTTGCCTGTGTTATCCTGTACTTCTTTAAGGGAGTGTTTGGTGTCTTTCTTAAAGTCCTCTATCATCATCATCATGAGAAGTGATTTTTTGGGGGGGGATATTTTATTTACATTTCAGATGCCATCCCCTTTCCCCAATTATCCTCCCTAGAAAATCCCTATCCCATGCCCCCTTTTCCTTTTTGCTTTTATACAATTTTTTTAGATGTTAATCAAAGACTTTATAAGTTTGATAATACTCAATCAGAAGTGTAACCCAATACCCAACCTAGATATATCAACCATCTTTGACTGGTGGAGACATGTGAACATCTGCATGAGAAGTGATTTTAAATCTGAATCCTGCTTTTCCGATGTGATGGGGTGTCCAGGACTTGCTATGGTGGGAGAACTGGGTTCTGATGATGTCAGGTAACTTTGGTTTCTGTTGTTTATGTTCTTGAGCTTGCCTTTCACCATCTGGTTAATTCTAGTGCTACCTGCACTCACTGTCTCTGACTGGAGCCTGTCTCTCCAGTTATTTGCTTGTGTCAGAACTCCTCGGAGTCCAGTTGTCTCTGTGATACCGAGCTCCTGGGACTCAGGCCACCTCTGGGATCCTGAAATCCTGCTGCTCTGAGTGCCGTGATTTCTTTTCTGCTCTGAGTAAAGTGGCTCCTCTAAAATAACTCAGGGTTTGGTGTCTTCACGGGAGCAGAGCAGCTAGATGTCTGCCCCAGCCAAAAGGACCAAATGAGGGGCAGAAAGGGAGTGGTATTCCGGAGGTCAAGGTTTGGGTGGCTGATGGGTTCTGAGTGCCCCAGGCTCCCAGTTGTAGCTCTGAGGTGTAGGGTAGTGGAAGAGGGTGCTCTGTGTGCTGTGGCTCCTCTAGGATGGTTCAGGATATGGTGTCTTTATGGGAACAGACCAGCTAGATGTCTGCCCCAGCCAAAAGGACCAAACAAAGACTAAGAGTATATTTCAATGATGAAGCTCCCAACTAGAATGGCCCTGGGTTCAAGTACCAGAGCTGAAAATAAAAAATTAAAAAGAAAGACTGATGTTACCACTACCAAGTTTAATAACTTGTAAATTATAATCTTGAGGTAAAACTTGGGAGACTAAGGCTAACTAAAAGTAAAAAAAAAATAACAAAGCTTCTCTGTATCCACTGATTTATCCACAATTGCCCTCCATGGAAGAGTGGACATGTATTCTTCATAGGAAGCTGAGACTATATTGTAAGTTGGCTCATAGGAAATGCTGTCTATAAAGATGCCCAATGATATCCTGGCACAACCAGTGCTCTAAAAATACAAATCTCCACTATTAATAGGACTAATAGCCATGTCGTGAATGTGGCTAGTTAGCAACTGAGAGTTCATCCCACCCAGGAGGCCAAGGTCATGGTTCAACCCCAGTTAACTTGGCTCTGCTCCACAGTCACAGATTGCATCCTGGCCCTAGCCAGCTGCCATCTAGGCAGCCTAGTGGCTGCATAATTAAATCATCAAGTGCCATTGTCACGGCCATCCAGAAGGAGTAGGAGATCTTCCCACTGAGAACATTTTCAGAAAATGAAGATGCTGGGAAGTTAAGGAGGTTTGAGGGAGATCTGGACCCTCTGAACCAAGAGAGAGAAAGAGAGTTGTGGATATAAGGCATGGGTAGTCTGAATTCTGAGAGGAAAAGACAACAATGGCAAGTGTGGGCCTGTTTTACTGCTATTATCTCTGGCAGCTAGGGTCCAGTCATCATTTTACTGACAGTGAATTGATGTTGTCCAGATAGAAAAAGGCAGCAGAGTAAAAAGCAAGGTGTTCATTATCATGGCTGTAACTAACTGTTAGAGGATAAGAAGTTGTTCCCAAATCTTATGAGAGAATTTGCATCAGAAGAACTTCTTAATAAAATGTGTAACCTTAAACTTCTGGGATATAGTGGGTAATGGGAGAGCAAAGGGTTTTGCCTTAAGAACTCACCTAAGGAGGGACACAGTGAAAGCTAGCATTGGAAAGGTGGAGAGAAGTTTCCATCGTGTTCCCATGTTCCTAAGAAGCAAGGTGGGGGCAAGGAGTCTTCCACTTTCTTTTGGCAAAAGAAAAATCTTTAAAGAGATTATTTTTGAACATGATTTTACAATAAGACACCTATTTCTGAAAATAAATGGTACAAATGGCCAAGATCAAAAAAGGTTAATTTTTGCTCTTCATCTTTATTAGGACCATGGACTAAAGCAGATAGTTTTGCACTACACTTCAGTCCGCTTGGGAGGAATGTTGAAGCATTTCCACACCATACCAGTTAAAACAAAACAAAACAAAAGCCTCAGAGTTTTAGACTTACAGGAGCAACTGTGTTCAAATCTAAGTGCCCAGGAAAAGGTTGATTCCTTTAAGATATAACATGTCTGTTCTTTGTAGACACCATGAAAACATCTTTTTCTTTTTTGTTCTGTCTATCTGGAAGCTCAGAATGGTTTGAAGACTAGTTTCATTTGTTATGTGAGAATCTGTGGCTGGCTGGGTAGTACTTTAGTTTGTGCCTTGTTCTTCTAACCCATCTATACATTCTTGTCTGAACTTATGTTTTGGTTTTCCTGAAGTATTTTTTGATTTCTAAAAGTTTGTTTTTTATTTTAATTTTAATTGTTTCTCTTATTTTTTCATATTATAATTACATCATTTCCTCCCTTCAAACTGTCCCATATAACCTCTTTTGCTCTTTTTCAAATTCATGGCCTCTTTCCTCATGAATTGTTTTTTACGTGCATGTATATGTTTATGTGTATACATATACTCCTAAATACAGAAGTATACCTTGCTCAGTCTGCACCATGTTATTCATAAGCACATTTTCAGGACTGACCAGTCGGTATAGCTAACTAGTGAGCTCTTCTGTGGGGAAGACTATTTTTCCCCACTCTTAACATTCCTTAGCTGCTTGTAGTTCTTCTGTCTGTGTTAGCATGTCTGCTGGTGTTGTTCTTGTTTAGCTCCTGTTTAGGCAGTCATGCTATTGAGACTTTATATGCATAGCTTCTGACATTACTAGGAGACACAATCTCACAACAGACTCTGATGCTCTTTCTCTTCTACTCTTTCCACCCCTCTTCTGCAATGCTACCTGAGTCTGAGATTCAGAAGTTTTCTATAGATGTATCAGTTGGGGCAGGACTCTACAACTTTGTATTCTGATTGTAGTTTTCTGTAATGGTCTTTGTTTATTGTAAAGAGAAGTTTCCTTGATGAGGGATGAGGCGTACACTTACCTGTGGGTATAAGGACAAATAGTAAGAATATAGTTAGGCTTTATGAGGTTTAGTAAAGTAACAGTTGTAAGTTCTTCTCCTAGATCCGTAACTTTGCTATGCCTGGGTAGTTGGCTAGGTTTCCAATACCAAAATATTATTTCCCTCTTTTTGATCCAGTTTTAAGTTCAATTAGAGAGCTTTTGGTCACCATCTAGGTAAGCATGCCACTACTGCGCTCCTAGGGTTATTGTGTCATGTTGGTTGCTATTGTGGTTCATGGGTGTCACAGCTGGGGAGGACTGTTGGTTGCTTCCCTCCTTTGGAAACTTACGTGGCACCTTCTGGTACCAGGAAACCTACTCCTCGTGGAAGAGGTTTTTAAGTCAGTTCCACCTTAGGGACCTCTGGGTCCTGTGTCTGAAGTACGTGCTGTCTTCAGCAATAAGGACTTGTATCTGCCTCTAGTAGGCAACCAAAGGCAACAGTTATATTCTGTAATGTTTTGGGAGTCTCTTGGACAACCCTGACTAAACAACTCAAATAAGAGCTTCTCATGCCTGGTGTTGGTATTTTCATTAGATGATCTTTAGCTCTTAAAGGATGCATTATCAGCCTAGATGAGAAAATTGCATTTAAATTGTATATGCATATTCTTCCATATTGTGAGTTCCAGGCAATCCAAAGCCCCTTCAAGCCTATCTTGGGGGGGGGGGGTGAAGAAACTTCGGTCCTAAAGTATCTTTATATAAAGCCTTAAGCCCAGAGCAGCATACAGCAGTAGTTCATTGCAGAAATGTATTGAAAAGTGATAGAGAAGTTGGACTTGGAGTTAACTTGCTTTTGAGTCTGTATCTGCCAAATGAAAATGCATAGTATTAATTAGTAATAACACTGTAATGTTTCTATAAGCTAGCATATTTGTTACTTTGGAAACAATGAAAATCTATACAAGGTAAAGTATTCTTGGTATATAGTAGCACATATTGCCAAGCAAGGTGTTCATGAAATTGAATGGATAGATTATTTTGTTGTGTTCACCAGTGGATGTGATGTTTCCTAGACTTAATGAGACCATAGACCCTGATAAAGCAACCATCAAAGTTAAGATAGTGTTGGACATGGTATCACATGCCTTTAATCTCAGCACTGGGAAGGCAGAGGCAGGAAGATTTCTGAGTTTAAGCCCAACCTTTGTCTATATAGAAAGTTCCAGAACTACATAGAGAAGCCTTGTCTCAAAAAAAAAAAAAAGTTGAAATATTTCAGAGCAGAGAATCTTCCTTCAGGATTAGTTTGGCTCCTACTTCTGAGTTCCCTAATACTTATTTTAGCATGATGATCCATTCATCCCCGTGACGATGCTATGTGAGACTAGCAACAAAGGAGCAAACCTTTAAAGGCAGAAACAGAAAGGCATTTTGTTGTTGTTGTTGTTGTTGTTATTGTCTTCTAAAAACACAGTCCCAGTGTAGCCTTCCACAGCTTAGTCTTTCAATATCTACACAGCACATTTGGGATATAAGACCCTTATGTTATCCCTTCAAGGTCTTGTCCTTCTCTCTGCTTCTCCAACCTTATCTCCCATCTCTCTAGGAACTCCAGCCATTTCTGTTCTCTGAATGTTTTGTGAGCCTCTGGGCCTTTCTTTACAGATGCTATCCCCTCTTCCTGGGTGACTTTCCTTCTCACCTGCTCACTTCATATTTCATCTTCACTGGAATCTCTTATGGCTTGCTCAGGCCTGTGACGTGTCCCTTCTTCTCCATACTCCTATTATGAGTACACTTCAGTGAAGGGAGATTCCTCATGCGACCAACATACAAAAGGTTCATCCTCATGGACCTACTGCCTGGTCATTGTTTAGTTCAGATCTGCTAGGTAGCTATTCACAACACTCTTATGGGTGAATGGATAAATGTGAGGGGTTAGCCCTTAGCCAGAGAAGTAAAGATTCAACCAGGATTGAAAATGTAATATCAGGTCTGAGGAAGTCATGTGGCTTCAAATCAGAAAGGAGGCCAAACAAAATACAGAAAAGAAAGGAAGAAAAACAGCTGCCTAGATACATGGGAGGATTTGGGTCTGGGTTGTGGATGTTTGTGGGGAAATGAACATGTTTCTCAATTCCCATAGTGAGTCCAGGGATGTAGGTGATTTGAATGAAAATGGTCCCCATAGGCCCACAGGAGTGACACTATTAGAAGGTGTGGCCTTGCTGGAGTAGGTGTGCCTTTGTTAGAGGAAGACTGTTGTTGGGTTTCAGATGCTCAAGCCAGACCCAGTGTCTCACTCTCTTCCTGCTACCAGCTGATCCAGATTTAAAACTCTCAGCTACCTCTCCAGCACATGTCTACTTTCATGTCTTCCCAGCATGACAGTAATGAGCTAACCCTCTGAACTATAAGCCAACCCCAATTAAATGTTTTCTTATAAGAGTTGCCATGGTCATGGTGTCTCTTCTCGGAAATGGAAACCCTACTAAGACAAGGGGTTTGACAGACTCCTAGAATTGGTGGGTCACAAGGTCAAAAGTGTGTGGCTGTGCTCTGAATAACCAGGCAGTGTTGATGAGAGGGTATATCCAGTCTGTAACACTTCTCAACAATCTAGCATTCTAGATTCTGTATCTGACCCTTAGAGGTAACTTGTTCAGTTCCCACACAGTGTGGGACCCATGAATTATGCCAAATTCAATCTGAATTAAAGGAACCCATCACTCTTTACAGAACCCTTCACATATTTCAGTGTCCAACGGGCAAGAGACTTTTTCAGGAGATGTTCCTGGTGAATAGAAACCTAGAAAGGGGAGTTCTATCTGAGGCTTGGGCCTGGCCTTATGACTATGGTTTTGTCTCTCAAAACAACTTCAGGAAGAAGCCACATGCACCCTAATGAAAGGTTGGATTCTCTTTCAGATCTCATCGCCTTCCTTTGTTTTCAGGGCCTGAGGAAGGAGCTCCCTAAGACTGTTCAGTGGAAGTATCATATGGGCCTATTCTCATCTTGTCATTGTCCTCTGAACTTGTAGAAATTATGTGCTGTGTGGGATTAGGGGACTAACAGGGGTTGATGACTTTAAGGTTAGGTTGTAGACTCAGTGTCGTCTCAGCCATTTACCAGCTATGGAATATGGACATACATTCTAAGTTCCTTATGAGAAAGGAAAGAAAAAAGGGAGGTGAGGAGGTAGGGAGTGATGGAGATGAAGAGAAGAAAGAAGGGAGAGAGATGGAGGAGGGAGAAAGGGAAAAAGGCATCTCTTTGACTGACAGACAGGCAGACAGAAAATGTGCCTGTCAGATTATCAACTGCAGGCAGTGTAATTAACCTTGGCCTTGACTGCTACACTCTAAATCTCATCACCTTTCTCTCACTGAGGTTAAATGTCACACACATGGGCTCCACATGCCACTCAGCTGATGACTGACACCTGGAAGATATGGATGGCTAAGGTCTGAGATAAGAAACAGAGGAGAGGTTTCTTCTCTGATGGACAAGCTTAGCATTGGAACTATCTTCCTAATGGACCTTCCACCATCCTTTCTTCACCAGAGCTGTTCTCTCAGTCCCACCACCCCATCCCCACACTCTCTCTTCTCTTTCTGTTTCCTTTCCCCCATAGACATTTCCCCCATTCACTTGTTTCATATTTAATTCTACGTAGGTATCTTCTTGAAGGATTTGTACTACATCTAGAGTCAGCATTAACACGAAAATTAAAGAATTCCATGTGTATAAGGAAGCTTGCAGTTTTCAGGACAGAGTAAATGCTCTGGTTCCACTCACATGAAATTGGTCATTGCCTTCTTTCTGTGGTTTTCTTCAGAGCTCCTTGTCCCCCTTATAATGGTAGTCGTCCAGTTATCATCTCTGGCTCTTATATCTTGTGGAAACGGAAAACAGTGGGAGAGACTTCCATTCCTTCATTCTTGTTTTGGAGGTAGAAATCAGCCTGCTGAGCTGTCATTGGGAGTCTCCATTCACCAGCTTCCACTGCAATTAGTAATCAAATGGTTAAGTAAGTTTGGCAGGAGATTGTAAATAGAAGTGAAGTGCAGAGTTTTACCCATGAGTTTATTTGAGAACATTTGCTGTGTTCCACTTTCTCCCATAGACATTTTCCTTTTGGCTAACTAGAACATAGATATGCAGGTTCAGCCAAGTGAGTAAGGACACCATAATAGATGGATGTCAGAGCAACATGATAGAAGGAAAAGGGGTCCCTAGTTCATCTTAAGGAGCAGAGCTGTTTATACTGGGTGTCTTACTTGACACTGGTTTTGGTTGTTTTTTGTTTACTTTGATGGAAAATGTTCAACTGGATGGAAGATGAACTATTTTTGAGTCATATTCTTGGTATCTTTTGTTATAGCTGCTTAGCCAATACTGGAGCTAATGCATCTTTTAAAAACGTATTCCAATATTCTTCCTCTGCTTGGTTGACTCATAACTGGTTGACAAGCTGGCTCCTTAATCCATTAATGCCTACTCCTCAATATGGCATTTAATTACATTTGATGACTTTGAGGGACAGCAAAACTAGTTCCCTTTGGGCACAGGATTATCTCAAGTCAGAGTTAATAGCCTTAATGGTTTAAAATGGCACTAAATGGTTCTCTACATTTGGGGAAGGCCATCTGGTCATTTGCAGATAAGCATAATAATAAGCACCCGGGCAGATTTCCACATATGGGCTGAAACGCAGACATGTTCCAAATTATATACACTATAAAATTTACCAGCCCTCACTAAAACCCAAATCACAAACTATCCTTTACTTGATTTGCAATAATGAGTTGTCACTCAGTCAATGTGATTGAAATGAGTTTGTCACAAACAAAGACCCCACTGAACTACAGACTCTAATCAAGGTCAAAAGACAATCATAGTTTGGGAAAGAGCTCCTGAACATTCACATCAGTCATGGACCTCAGTCAGCTCTGCCCAAGCCTGCATGTGTGTGTGCTTGTGCGTGTGCCTGTGCACGCGTGCACATGCGTGCGAGCGCGCACGCGCGCACACACACACACACACACACACACACACACACACACACACACAGATTTATTTAAAGTTGAGCTATGACAGTTGGCTAAAATCATGTTCTAGAAGCATTTCCACCCTCTGAGTGTGACTGATGAGTTATAAAAGCAAACTGAAGGAGTGATAAACTAATTTCTATGCAGCAGTAACATTCGTTTCCATTTCCTGCCTCCCTTTTTGTCAAGGTTTTTAGATTGATAGGTTGGATATAAACCTTAAGAAACCTTAGCATCGTTCATGATAATCTTCAGTACTTTCACAGGAGTATTTGGACGGAAACACAAAGGGTAACCAACAAGACTCTGAACTTTCCCATCCACATTATTTGAGGATACTTATATATCAATTAATTTTTAAACATCGGTACCTTAAGCTGCATACTTCACCTGACTCGAGTTACCTGTGACTGCCCCCTTGATCCTCTAGCAGCATTAATGACAATCCTCCGATTCCCCTTAATGTCTCTCAAAACCCTAAATCATTTGGAAAGAACATGTCCTTGTAATGAACAAAGTGCACGCACGTCAGAGAAAGAGAGGGAGCTGACTGGCTTTCTTGAATGGCTTTGGTAAACCATGCCCCAGCTGCTTAACATGTAAAGCAGAGACTGGCTATATGACTAGCTAGCCACTTACCTGGAAAAGTACTGGAATGAAAAAATGAGGAGGAAATAACGGCCACGCATCGTAAGATACTAATGAATGAAGCTTCTGTATGTGAATCACTGTGGCTTAATTCTTTCTCTAAAAGGCACAGGCCATGAACTTGAGTCAATAGTCAAAGCTTACACTCTGGTAAATGATTTTTTTTTGTTTTATCCCTACTAACTAAAACCAAAGCAATAAACAGATTGAATTTCCTTTGTAAATAGTCTGCAAATAGGGAAGGTGGAGGCAGACTTGATCTTTTCCTATGGTTGGATAGTGTTTCTTTATCAGATGAGGCAGGCCAGGATTGAATGGCTTTGGGCTGCCCTCTTGTATTTTAAGCTTGCACCTAATTTACCATCCGGCTTCACACCTGGGTCTCCTTTGGCAACATTGTGGTCCAGATCTTTTTTGGCCCAATGGATATCTGCTTTTTAAATTATTTTTTTACCAGATGTACTTTTCATGTAGCCAAATTTAGGCTTGTTTTATCATTTCCTGCCCCTCATGTTTAACCTCTTTGGGGACATTGTGATCAGCTGAGTGTTGACAATTCAGCCCTATTTGAAAGCATCTGCGATTTGCATCAACGAGCAAATCTTTTATATTTATTAATAAAGACAATATGAAATAATATTTGTATCAGATTATGCTCTGTGTGTGGAAACACTGGCGTTTTCTCGGGGGCACTTCATTTATTCATCCTTAGTCATTTTCAAACCACAGTCTTCTTTATCCTAATTTGATTTTGATGCCAAACAAAATAACAAAACAGACACTGTAGACGAGTGCTTGCTCATGCCACACAGCCAGCATCGCCTCTGTAGGCTGATGGGTCACAGCGACTGAAGTATCTTCATTTGTGTCAGTTGGTGTTGTAAGTTCTTCCCCTGTGTCTCTCAGCTCCACTTTCCTCTTGGATTTTACATGACTTTTCCCTCTGTATTCTGGAACTGCTCTCTGTTTTCTTGTCTTATAGGGTTGCTGAACTCTCAACTCCTGCTAGAAAGAGCAAATGGTTAATTAACATTTTTTGCTGTTCTTGGAGCGAGTGAAATGTTAGGCTCTTCGTGAAACCCATTTAGAACAAGCTATTTCTTCTCTGGAGAATTTCTCGAGGCCATGGCTTATTCCTGTGACTCACTTCATGTCTTTCCTTGATTTCATTCCTTCTCATTGCCACCGGCTGGACTGGGACCAGCTTCTCCTGGTTGGTCTTCTTGCTTCTTTCTCTCCTCTTCCCATGGGTTAGACACATGAGATCTACTAGGTGGAACGTCTTGAAAAATAGCCTCAAAAAAATATCACTTTTACCCTCCCTATTATTACTGGGCATTAGATTACCTACGGATCAATATTTCCTGGGTTCTTTTATTTTTCCCCCTATCTGGATGCATTGAAAGCTTTATGGAAACAGAAGATGCTATGTGGTCCCAGGTACCTTTCTGCTCCCTCATGATAGGAGTTCCTGAGACAAGAGGGGCAATGTGCCTGGATGTAAGGTTCTTCCAAATATAAGGGGCAGCATGAAAGAAAACACGGCACCTGCTCAGCTAGGAACACACACACACACACACACACACACACACACACACACACACACACGGCTCTCTTTTGGGCTGGAGCAGAAAGAGAAAAGAAAGCCTTACCAATCCCAAGTAAATTTGGTCAAAACTTGCCAGCGTTGAGCTGAGCCCACAGACTTCTGGTTTACCTCATTCATTTACAGGCAGAAGTGCCATTTCTCTCTGGGGTCTTTGCCGACTCCCTCAGCTTATCTTAACCCTACCTTTCCCCTGCCACACTGCCTCTGAATATTAGGTAAATGCCTTCTTACTATTCTAATCCTTTTTGCTGGCAAGCTTTTGGTCATCCATTACATCTGCCCAGACTGCTTTAATCAAAGCAGCACACTCTTGTTTGGTTCCATTTCCAGGAGATTTCTATCCTGTTACTCTTTTTTTTTTTTTTTCATCTTCTTTCCTTTTATCCACAAACTTTTATTAGACCTTTGTGAAGCCAATTGAGATAGCAGGGAGTATACATTATAATTCATTTGAAAAAGAATCAGCTGCATTTTGATGAGCAGGATCCTTTTGCAAAGCATGTGGGGAACAAGGCTATTGTGCCCCCTCTCTGTGTGCAGGGTTGGAAGGCGCAGGCTCGTACTTGTCTCTTCTCACCTCATGGCTAAGCAATCCAGTCACATCGGCAGCCTGGCACCGATTGCTAGCCATATCTCACCCTCACTATGGCAGGAGGCAATCAATAGATGGATTAATCACACTTTGGGGAGCTCGCACCCCAGGAAGGGGGAGAAAATGAGGTTTGGAAGGGGAAGCTGCAGTCAATGTGTTTTGTCTGGAGTTCGCAGCCTAATGCACACAATACAGAACCACAAAGAAAATCCATTTTACCTAGGATGGTGACCTTGCCCAGTTGTACAATAAGATCTTCTAGAAATTTGTCATCAGTTTAATTTCACCTGATGGCCAAAGCTTTAAACACACGGACACACAGACACACACACCAAAGATATCCACGCCAAAAGTATAATGAGAGTTAGCTGATCAAATAAGATTATTTGAATAGAATTCTGTGTGTGTTTATGTTTGTATATGTGTGTATATGTTCATGTTTATACATATATGTGTGAGTATGTTCATGTTTGTATATGTATATGTGTGTGTATATGTATGTGTATATCTGTGTCCATGTGTATACACATATGTTTTCCAATGAGTATCTAAAGTCACTGAAATTTGAAAAGACCCAGGGAATTTTTGTTGTTGCTGTTTACCTGTTTCCCTTATTTATAACCAAAGAGTTTATAATGACAATTTAAAATCAGAATGGGCTGTCAGGAAGAAGGATAGCGAAGTCCTGATTATTGGCAGAGAGGTCAGAGTGGCTCTGGAGACCTAGGTTTACAGTAAAAGGAGCTATTATGTGTTCAAAGAGCATGGCATTTTAAGAAAAAAAAATCAAAATTGAGTTGTCTCTCGATACCAAGGAGCCAAGAGAAAGCAGCTGAACTCCCATCTCAGCTTGCTCATCTCAGCAATGGACAGAACCTGTCTTGCAAAATTAATACAAGAACAGACGAAATCACGCAGACCAAGACATTTCATCAGCAGACAAAGGCTCTACAAACTTAATTATTGTTATTCAGGCACACTTCTAGAAAAAAAAAAAAAAAAAAAAAACAAGGGAGTTAAATATCTTCAGATTTGGCTGCTTCCCTGAACTGGTCCCTTAACCTGATTATACAACATAAAAAGACATCGCAGAAAGTGATGTCGACTTGCACTTAAAACAAAAATAAACACTCCAACGACTAAATTTTCTGAGCGAAGCTGTTTGCTCTACCCATACTTTCAAAATGCACTCTGGGACCGTTGGCCTCCTGACTGCCCTTCCTCTCACTCTGAGGAGAACTAGCATCATTTACAAAACACTTTGATTAGCGTTTGATTAAGGAGTTCTGACCTTTTTGGAATTAGTCTCATAATTACAGGGCTGTGGATGGTCCCCAGCCTCTCTGTAGCTCCCCTGATTCAGACTACTTTGCAGTGGCCCTGAGTGACAGGCACTGAAGAGCAATGCCCCTGCTAATGCTATAATCACCAGGTACCACTTAAGCGCAGCTCATAGCATCTTCATTCCCGAGTGGAGTGCAAAGGGGAAGCTGCTGTGTGAGGCTCTCTCGTTCCTCTTCCTGTGCATTTCTGCTTTCAGCAGCTTTCTTAATTCAATCGCCACCTCTATCCACACAATAACCAGAAGAAGTTGGGGGAGGAGAGAAGATAGTTTGGAGAGGGGAACTAAATCAAAGTCTTTATTCCTCTTTCCTGAAACAGCTAGTGCTGAGAGGGAGCACCAGCTGGGCAAGTTGGCTGAGGGGCCTGGGCTACAGAATGGACAGCAGGTGTTCCCTGTAACGTGACTCTCTTGAGCCAGGCAGGCTCCCACCACCCCCCCCCAAAAAAAAAAACGTGAAGAAGGAACCATCCTCTGCATTGTAAGCACGCCTCCCTTTTGGCCTCCAGAGTTTTCAAAAGCATAAAGGAAATGAGTCAGAATGTGAGAATTCGCCTGTTTGGTGGTGATCCTCAGGTTTCACCGCACTGTTTTATCTCACTAGTGAGACATGATGGAGGGAGAGTGGGACCCCCAGAGCCTAGCGCCTCCACACTCAACTTCTGGACACCCATGAGCTGACTTTGGCTTCTGCTCTTAGGAGAGAACTGAGAATTGCTGCTCAAGCTAGCACAAACCTGGTCCAACATTTTCCCAAGTGTGTGAGATGTAAATAGGACCCATGTGAGAAAGACGTTCTGGGTCTAAATAAGTATGAAAAATTCTGGATCCGATACATCTAAACAGGTTGCTTCACTGCGGGACTCCTTGGGGTTTAAAATTACTTGACTTACTTAATGGTTTTCTAAAAGAAAGGCAAAAATGTACAGGCCATTGCAAACTTTTCTGAATTATAAAATTCTTTGTATGAGATACCACTTGGAAATGACAGTCAACTCGCTGTAAGTCTCTGTCCTTGGGGTTGCAGGTATGCCTTGCCTGTGTGTCTGTTCTTTAGAATTTGTTGTTTTTCCTAGATGAGAGTGTGTTTTAAAGACAAAACAAAACAACAACAACAACAACACACTGCATGTAATTGTAAGCCTCCAACTATTCTGGTGCTAAGAACTCATTTAATTTGCCTATGGAGAAGGATTCCCTTGGTGGAATTAGTGCTGACCTTTCTCCACATGTTAGACCTTCAATCCTCAGATCTTCCCTCTCTTCTGCCTTTGTAGAGCTAAGGTCCAAGGGAAGAGTAATCCCTGGGAATACCACACGTTCCCTGAGGAGAAGAGCATAGTAAACTCAGACTGGGTATAAATCTTGAACGAGCCTTGCTCACAGAGGTTAGAGGGTCTGGACAAGTCAGCTCATATCTGTGCCACACTTCCAGTTTTTATGAAGTGGACTTGAAATACCAAGGTTCGATGTATGAAACCACCTCCTCAGAGCTCGAGGAAGCTTGGCTCATGCTTAGGTCCCAGCTGCTCTGCCTTATCCCCGGACAAGCAGTGTGCTAGGTAGAACCTCCAGCTAACATTTGTCACAGTGAATTCAATACTCAGACTCCAGACTTCAAGCTTCATTTCATGCAATCCCTCCCCCAGAAATCAGCAGATGGTAGGCATCCAAGTGGGAGGGGACACAGAGAAAATTAAATAAACTGTCCCCCAGGGTCATTCAAGATGTTATTCTTTGTGGTTTTGTAATTTTTTTTTTTTAGGTTTCCAATGTGATTTTGTTATTGAGAACATGAAAAAAGGGAAAAAATGCAATAAAATGCTTTATGAAGAAAGACGTTCACCCACAGTGTCACTTATATTGGTGATAAAGCAGAAACAAAACAATCTTTCAATAATCAAGAAGTGCCTAAGTAAATTATGTTAGAGATGTGTGATAGACTATCATGTAGCATAATGGCTATGTTTTCTATTTTAATAAATAGTTTTATAAAAAGAAAAATGGTTATGATAGAATATTAGTGAAAACTGAGATATAAAATAACATAAAGAATATGATCACAATTATGTAAAAATAAGGCTAGCAAAAGATCAGATGAAAATGGCCTTCATTTACTTGGTAATGGATCTCCTTAACTATAAATTTCCCGAATTGCCACAACTATGAATTGTTTATATTTTTTAAAGATCATTTTATTTAGAAACAAAAATAAGAAACAACAAATGTTTCAATTTTTCCAAACTTTCTGCTTGCCCTGGATACCAGGGTGAGTGGGCACATGGCTCGCCTTAGTGACATGATAAAAATGCAGGCGAGGGTAGGGTGCTTTTGGCAGGCCAATGTCAAAGTGGAAAATTATGGTATGCAGCAGATCTGGTGTAAGAAGCATATTGGGGGAGGGGAGAGGAATGGGGACATGGGGAAGAGATAGAGACAGACAGAAAGAGGAGAGGGAGAGAGGGAGAGGGAGAGGGAGAGGGAAAGAGAGAAAGAGAGAGAGAGAGAGAGAGAGAGAGAGAGAGAGAGAGAGAGAGCGCTATCTGAGGTGGCTGGGGGGCCTTTTATCTGCAGCACACACCTGGCACACCTAGTAGCCAACGATAATGACTTAAGCATCTCCTAGGATTCCACACAGTGGAATCACCTGTGTACTAACACTTGAGTCAGAAAACAACTCAGACCCAATGATAACGCTGGCTGAAGAGAAGGACTGTGGTTCAAGCCATAGAAGTGCTTCAAGCCAGCCACACAGAGAAGTCTGCAGAGGACACCAGACATGCCCAATACATCTTCTACATACAGATTTCTAGCCTTCGACAGTTATCTATAACCTTTGTAGACAAACAGGCAAAAAGGCAGCTTGTCTGGACTATCCCTTTAACTAAAATGCACCACATACCCTACTCCCGCCAGGTTCATCCTCAAATGTCTAAATTGTCTTCTATTTGAATTCCTAGTTATACCCACTCACATCACCATAACAGTTATGTTCACACAAAAATTTGTCTGTGAATGTTTAGTCTCAATTGCCCAAAGCTGGAAACAACCCAACAGACTCTGAACTGGTGGACCAACAACAACATGTGGTAAGGCCATACAATCCTGAGCCAGGTGTGGAGCATGACTCATCCAGCAATCTGGAGGCTTCGATAAGAAGACTGAAAGCTCAAGGTCAGCCTGGGCTGCACATTGAGACCTTATCTTTAAAAAACAAAACAAAAACAAACAAACAAACACAAAACCAAACCAAAAAAAAAAACAATATAACAAAGAAAAAAAACTACCAAATGAAAGAAGGAATACTTTACAGTAGTAACAAGGGCAACCCATAAATCCTATGAAACCAGCGTTGAAAAGTTACCTACAATGTCGTTCCCTTTACATGATATTCTAGAAAAGAAAATAGGGAGGCTGGAGAGATGGCTAGGTGTTTAAGAGCGCTGAACGCTCTTTCAGAGATGGCTCAGTGGTTAAGAGCACTGACTGCTCTTTCAGAGATTCTGAGTTCAATTCCCAGCGCATTAAATAAATAAATAAATAAATAAATAAATAAATAAATAAATCTTTAAAAAAATAGGGACAGAAAATAGTAAATAGTTCCTAGGGGGTTGGATGAGGAGAAGGACCAGATGTAGAGGGTCCAAGATGAGGGAACATTTTAGAATGATGGAGCGGTTCTGTAACTGGGATGTAGTAATGGACGTGTGACTGCACCAATCCAAGACTCAGACGCACAGAATAGATGTGTTTTCTTATAGGTAAATGAATAGTTCCTAGTTAAATAAGACTGTAAACAAAGAAAGCAACACACGCACACACATACACTCACATACAGCAATAGTGTTCAATTTTTTTGGGTTTGAAACCTTGTTAAAAAGCCTAAAGACAGCTTACTTATGTGAACATTTATTGCTTTATATTTTAAAGAGAGAAAAATAATCACCTTAACATGAATTTAAGAAGTTTCATTGTACAATAACATAAACAATATACTTGTATGGAAATTTTTATGGTTTACAGAATGAAGAGGTACAAAAATTCACATTCATTTAACACATTTTGAATATTTGTGTATAACATATGTCTGTATATGTGTGTATATTTGTATAATGTGTGTGTGCATGTATGCATGTGCACACATATATGTGCAGAGCCCAAAAGTTAATGCTAGGTGTCTCCTGTACTCATTCTATATGTCATTTTTTTAGACAGGGCTTTTCACTGAACTTGGAGAGCACCAGTTGGCTGGCTGGCAAGTACCAGGGAGCCTCCTGACCCTGAGGCCCTGACCTTATAGCCACATACTGCTACTTCATTTCATAACTGTAATTTGGCTACTGTAAATGTAAATCTCTGTGTTTTCAGATTGTCTTGGGTGACCTCTGTGGAAGGATCAGTCAACCCCAAAGGGGTCATGCCCCACAAGTTGAGAACTGCTGATCTAAACTGTCATCTTTACATCCTTTCTTGAATCTCAGTATCTCCAGTCAGATGCTTAATTTCCACACTGCTGTTATCCCCACTTGCCTCTGAGTCTCCTTGGTACTTTTCTGTTCCACCTCTATTTTTTACATTGCCCACTGTCATCTGTCTTGTTTTTCTAGTTGCTTCTTTAACTTTTGAGGAGTGAGCAATCTTTTTCTGAATCCTTGCCCACCCCTACCCTAGTAATCCAGAGAGTCTTCACTATAAACAGGTTTTGATGATGTCCAAATATTAAAAAGTTAATTATAAACAGTAGATAGCTCTAGGTACAGGAACTAACTCAGACTCTAGACTCAGTGTTGATGCCATTTAAGAAATAAATACATTTATGATGTGTTCTTGTATCAGGCTCCTGAAACTTGAAACCAGACCATTTGAATTCAGATCTTCTTCTTGTGGCAATTAAAAATGCATAATTTTCTCCTTTAGTTGGTCTCACCCCAACACAGGATAAAGAGGCACTGATATCACAGGCATGGTATATAAGCTTTATAGTAAAAGATATGGGCTCATATCTTACCTCTACCATTGATCTGAATTTCACACGACACAAAGTCTCTGAGACTTAAGTTAGCCCGTGTGAAATAGAGACTGGAACTACTGCCTCATAAGGTTGGCACCTCATAAGGTTGTAAGTATTAAAGGAAATGACATCAGAAAAACTCTGAACTCATAGATTTGCTCAAAAGCCTCCAGTTGTGTTGGCCTGGCTTCCATCCGACCTTCTGGTGTAAGAAGCAACTGTAGCTGCCCCCACCCCATTCTCCCCGCTCCCCCCACCGACTCCGGCAGAGGCCACTGCCTGTGCCTGCTCTCTGAACTTTTCGAGTCTTTCCTTTTGGCTCTCCAGCCATCTTCTCCTTGGGTTAGATCTCTCTGTAAGCCTGACAGTTCCAATCTCTGAACCTAAGCCATCATCTGGCACGTCTCCAGCCATTAGGCAAGGGGACAGATGGACCTCCATAAAAGGATAAGCAAGAAACCTTTTACCAAATCCATTCTCTTTATCCAAGAGATAGTTTCCTCATTAGGCAACTTTGTCAAGTTTTCCACTTTATAATTACTGATTGTTTTATTGGTGGAACTTCTGTCAAAATATTACTTACTCACAAATTTTGTTTGAGGCTTTGTTTTCCATTCTTGTTCTTCATCCATTCATGTACAAGTAAGCATCACTTTAAAAAAAGAAATGCCTTACTATGTGCCTGAAGCTGTATTTAAGCCATGGGAAATAAAAAAAAGAAATGCCTTACTATGTGCCTGGCATTGTATTTAAGCCACTGGCAATAAGAAAGAAATTCTTGGTTGATATGATAGCAGTCTGAGCTGGATCCTGAAAACTAAATAGCTTTGGCATCTCCTCAGTGCTATTCAATACGATTCTATTACATTTAAATGCTAAGCCACAGCCTGTAGAATTCTGATTCACCGGAGGACTAATGTTGCTGATAGCCACACAGATAGCCTAGTCGGATATTACATTCTGAGCAATAGCAGAGCAAAACCCTCTCAACCTTCCATTCCTCCAAATGCCCGTAAATACAGCTTTCCGAGGTACGGAATACCCACAAAAGGAGAGGAGCGCTGTAAATGCAGACACATTGGGTGAGGGATGCAAACAGCAAGTGTGTGTTTTATGAAAACTGATAATTTCGGTGTTTTAAATTTTGGCTAAAAGTTTCTCACTTTTTTGTTTTGTTTTTAAAGCTTGGGGTCCACAGATTTCTTCACTCTTCTGCCAGAATATTATAGTTGGTCAAAATCCCTTTGCCAGCTTCTATTCTACTATTTTCCTGCCTCTCCCCCATCTGCATTTTCCTTCACCCTGACAGTTCATAAATGTATCTGATATATATCCTGTGGATGTAATTATTCTTATAAAAGTTCAATGTTGTCTTCTACCTATATGCATTATTTATAAAATGAAATTTAATTCTGTTTCAAGTAATCTCTTACTCAAGACTGTTCGAGTTTCAATACATATTAATATGAACACACACACACACACACACACACAGAGAGAGAGAGAGAGAGAGAGAGAGAGAGAGAGAGAGAGAGAGAGATTTTGGAGGACCCAGAGCATACATCAGCATTTGATTTATGTGTTCTACTATTGAGAACCCCTAAGTGGTCAGCAATGTCTCACAGAGCAGACAATGCATCTATGAACATTTCCTTTGTGAATTTTTGTGAAGTGTTTAAGAGGAGGTGAGACTCTCCTCTTCTTCCTAGGAAACCATCAAGTAAAGCTGACGTTTTTGTAGCAAGAGGAACCTGAGGCCCTAAAGTTCACAGGGACCCAGACTTGGGTCACAGGCACACAGGTATCCATAGAGACTTGGACAGTGGCTTCCAAGGAAGTCACGGTCTGGATGTGGTCTTCGGCCATTGTAGCTCATAAAGACAAGGCCAAGAGTGGATTAGTGTCTCTAAGACAGAGTGCCTGGGCAAGACATGAAGATCAACTCCCTGGAGGCAATTTTTCTTTTCTCCCTTTCCATCAGAACCCTGAAATAATGAACTCTTCTCAGTAAGTGGAGAGGTAATACTTTAAGGATACTGTATTTAAGCTCATGCCAGTGGAGAAGCAGCCTCATGCTGGCCTGTGAACCAGACTTAGAAAAGTTTTTTGTTGTTGTTTTGTTTTGTTTCCTTTCGTTTTGTTTTTGCTACCAGGAACTACGATGGCCATACAGGTCAAGCTGTTCAGAAATGTAACAAAGAGAGCACAGCCATTTATTTGAGCAGCCATCACCTTGATCTATCTATTGTTCCCGTGTGTGTGGAGAGGCAACTAAGGAACCAGATCAGAAAGCTCCACCACTTCCCTTCAGGGCTTCATGGCTCTGGGCTGATGTACCTCATCACCATGCCAAGAAACACTGGCATTGTCTCAGTGCCTGTGCCCAAGAAGCTGCTGTTTCTGTCCAGTACTGTTGATGATTACACTTCTGCCAGGGGGCTGCACTGCCACTCTGGACAACTTTTCCAAGGCTACTTTGGATGCCATCTCCAAGACCTGCCACTGCCTGACCCCTGATGTTTGCAAAGTGATGGTGTTCACCTAGTCACCTTATCAAGAATTCACCAACGATCTTGTTAAAACCCATCAGAGCCTATAGACAAAGAACAAAGGCTTCAGTCATGGCTACAGATAGGGCTTTATGAAAGAAAAACAGAATAAATTAAGCACACTTTTTAAAGTGTTAAGACTAGGTTTGTGTCACTGGACTGTGGGATAGACACAGCTTGATGCAGCAGACACCTTCAGGTTACTGTGCAGAGAGGGTGCCAGCTCCTGCCTGGAATATGTCTCTTCTCACTCTATCCTCTCTGGCACTTGTGGATTTTCTCATGTTCAACTCCTGTATTTCTGGTTGTCATGAAGAATTACTTCTTATTATTTTAAGGTTCTCTAACTATTAGAGTAATTTGATCATTTTTATGCTTATGTGAATTAGTATCTTCTGTTTGTTTTTAAATTGCATTGCTTACGACTGTATTCTGATAAAATTTACTTTCAAAATTTGAATGGTATTGTGAACACTACTTTAATGCTTAGTGGGATTTTTTAGTTTTTTACTACTGCTTAAAAATTATTACTATCGCATGGTAACTTTGTTTTCCAGCTTTATTGATCTCAGAAAGTTCCTGCTGATTCGATTAAGTTAGATTGAATTCAAAATTGATTGAATCTTCAATAGAGACAAGCATACATTCAGTAAAACATCAGAATTTTATCATTTTTCTAAAACTTTTTCTTTTCTTGTTTTATATAATTGACCAAGATACCCAGCAATGTGCTAACTGGTATTAATGATAATAAATATTTTTATTTTATATATGACACTATTTAGGAAAAACAACCACATTGTTTTGTCAACACAATATTTAAAAAAAAAAACTTTAGGCAGGTGGTTTTCTTTTGATCAAATTAAGGATGCTTTCTTTTGGTTCTTGTTTGCTGAGAAGTGAGATTGTCAACTTGAGTCATATATTTTATACCCATACATTTTCACATATATACGTTTTATACACAGGAATATGTAAAGAATACAGATTTATTTCTCTGCCCCGAATTGATGCCATGATCTGCTGTTTATCACTCTATTGAATTCTACACAGTTGGTTTTTCCAATGCTAGTCAGATAATGCTTTTTCTCCTTAGACCATCAATGAGGTGACCTTTTTAGTTATTAGTTTTTTATTTTTTTAAAGAAAGAAACTTTTCATGTAGCCATGGGTGTCCTGGAACTCACTGCATAGACCAGGTTGGCCTTGAACTCACAGAGCTCCCTCTTCTCTCCCTCTTGAGTGCTGGGATTAAATGTGTGCACCACTAATCCTGGCAGAACAAGGTAAACTTTAGTCTTTGATTCCTGCAATAAATGCTTGTTGATTATAATGTAGTTTAGTGATTGAATTAAGTGTTTTTGCTGTTCTGTATGTATTTTATCTGTGCAATGGTTCTGGTTATTTTATGTCCTTGTGCTGTTCTTACCCAATTTTCACATCCAGATACTTACCTTAGATCTATAAAATTTTTTGGATGCTTTATTTACTTCTAGAAACAACATGTATTTCTTGAAACTCCAGTAATTCTCACCTATAAAAACATCTGAGGCACAGTCTTAAGGCATCAGACACAACCATGGATTAGCGACTCAATTTCTTTACTATGTTCTACAGAGAGAGGGAGAGAGAGAGAGAGAGAGAGAGAGAGAGAGAGAGAGAGAGAGAGAG
>JANHMN010000001.1:142758028-142808254 GCA_030674055.1 Rhabdomys pumilio | reverse complement strand
AGAGAGAGAGAGAGAGAGAGAGAGAGAGAGAGAGAGAGAGAGAGAGACATACACAAATAGATACACACATATATAAACAGTCTCACACACACTGATACACACACGCACACTCTTCAGACATATATCCTCATCAGCTTGCAGTTGTGTGAGTAAAATATAGTTCGAATTTGTATGTTTTCCTAATAGGATTCCAGTAAAAATCCAGGACACCTTGTTCTTTGGTCCACATAAGGAGCTAATGGTTATTTAAATGGTTTTTACTGCATTTGCTGTATAATCAACCAGAGACTCAAAAACAAAAGAGAACATTCTGGATGGGTTCTATTTTGTTTCAGAGCAGCAAGTCTCAGACTGTAGCATATGGAGTCACCCAGATTCATTATTAAAATTCAGATTCTTTGGCCCTGACCCCAGTAAAATCTATTACGGTATTTCTGAGCTGGGATCAGGAATATTTTGATTGAGATGATTTATGAACCATGCTTTGAGTTACATAGTCCCAGATTCCTTAACAAGTAACAATATTTGCCAACAAATATTCTAGAAGGAAAAAGAATAAATCCTGGACTAGTTTGACTGTTTGAAAGATTATAAGATTAGGATCTCGACAAACAAGAATTGAAGTTTAAACAGCGTATTTTTTTAGAGGTGAAGCTTGTGTGCAGGAATGGTCCCCAGCCCTTCTCAGCTGTGAGAGCTTAGCACTTGCTTGTATAACCCCTATGACGTGTGCTATGACATAGCCATCAGTTATGTTACAGCTGATAGTGAAAATGAATAGGATACTTTTAAGCTTTGTTTCTATTATGTGCAACTTTCCATTCTACAATTCTTCCAAAGGAACCTAGGTTGTAATAGCATAAATATACCAAAGAATTAGACAAAGGACAGGTTTGAAACCATATTTTAAAAATATTGACAAGCTTGATTTTTTTCCCCAGGTTACATCGTCACTTTTCCTACAGCTTGTGTTCCTATTTTTAGAGAGAACATCCAGCAAGCAGTTCATTGTGATTGCTATTTCAGGCTTTAATGGCAAGAACAGCTGTGTGAGATGTATACATCTGTAACTCCAACACTCCAGAGGCTGCAATGACACCACCTGAGAAAGACAAGCCTGATTTATGGACCAAGACCCTGCCTTAGAGGGAAAAAGGAAGAGATAGCTTTCATATTTAACATTCAAGGCCCAATGTGTTTCTGCCCAGCTTGAGGCAAATATACTCTATAGTCTCTGGCAAAACAACAAAGTTTTCTTCGTCTTGTTTGCATGGCTACGATAAAATACTCTGATAAAAGCTGCTTGAGAGAGAGAGGGTTTGTTTGGTTCACAATTGCAGGTTATAGTCCATTGTTGCAGGGAAGTCGAATGGCAGAAACTCTAATGGAGCTAGAGCAGAGAGCAGTGCATTGGTGTACATAGACTTGTGCACACTAGAGCAGAGAGTGATGCATTGGTGTATATAGACTAGTGCCCACTAGAGCAGAGAGTGGTGCGCTGGTGCATGCAGACTTGTGCACACTAGAGCAGAGAGTTCTGTATTGGTGCATGCACACTAGTGTGCACCTCACTTTCTCCATTCTCATAAAATCCAGGATCATTCAAGGCCGGGAGATGGTGCCAAACACAGTAGGCAGGTCTCCTGGCTTCAGTTAAACTAATCAATAAAACCCCTCACAAGAGTGCCCAGTGCCTGCTAGTTGATTCCAGGTCCAGCCACAGTGACACACAATATTAATTACTTTACCTATGTTCAATTCTCCGAACATACTAGCCCTTCTGCAACATGACGTCTTCACTCACCCAAGGGCTTCTCAGGGACCTTCCCCCTCCCTTTGCTTCTCTGGAATGAATTCCATGTATCCTTGAAATCCATGTCTAGAACAGTGGATCCTGGCTTGAATTTTCTGGCCTGGACTGATGGGTATAAATATGGCTTCTTGTAACATGCAATTCTCATGATTAATTCCA
Organism: Rhabdomys pumilio; assembly: GCA_030674055.1. Classification (NCBI taxonomy): domain Eukaryota; kingdom Metazoa; phylum Chordata; class Mammalia; order Rodentia; family Muridae; genus Rhabdomys; species Rhabdomys pumilio. Next base: position 142,806,282 of record JANHMN010000001.1, on the reverse strand, counting down.
AGATTAAACCAACCACAAATTGTAATAGTTTGGGTTCCTCCAAGTCAGAGTTCAAATTATCCAAGGATCCTAAGAAGGTGCTAAGCATGAAATACACCCAATAGATTTTTGAGTTCAAGTTACTCACTCATTCAGCCCTTCTCTCAAGTAATTCCAGCAGACAGGCTGAAATGTGTTAAAAAGTGAACAAAGCCAGCTTTTAAGGCTCACATACTTTTCCATGGCTCTGAAACCCATTTCATCTCCAACTTAGAGCTACCCCAGCTTCTATTTCCTCCTGATTCTATTTTCAGGTTTTTATCTAATTCTTTGCTAATAACCAGATGAAAGCAGATTACGAGTGGATAATATTTTCCACATACTTCTCTTTAATCTAATGTTGAAATTTCCGTTAACATTTTGGAGTTCTCCAAATGTAACAGTCCAAATCCCATTGGTTTCCAAGGACTAATTTTCCTCTATTGCCCGAGTACCATCTGTTTCATATTTTGCAATCATGACTTTTATCTATAAGTACAGTTCACCCTCAAAATAATTACTGTGACCACTCTCTTAAGCGCACACTCTTGCTTCTGCACCATTCCTTCCATGGCTGATTTCTGATGTTTCCAGAGTCTTCAGCCTCCCAGGATCCCCTTAAGACTCATTTTGCAAGTGTTACTTCATCTGAGAAAAATGGCTTCTTGACTAGGGAAGGGGGCTTAAGTTAACATTCCCGGGTTCACATCTCCATTCAGCTCCAGCTAGCTATGTCAGAATCTCAGCATGCTGAAGCAGAAAGGGGAACTTGAGACAACCTATTGCAGCCCTGTATTTCACAGCGACTTTTTAAAAATTGCATGGAGTTTGCTTATATATTGCTAATTTGGAAATGCCAAGTTTCGTGTGGGAATAGGTTCAAATAAAGTTAAATTAATTAAGTTTCGTGAAGAACTCTATTTGGTTTATCTTTGATGGCAGATGAAAGAAGGTTAAAAAAAACTAAATCCAGAGTGTTAATATCAATTACATTCAGGGATCTCGAACAATAATGAGAAGAAAAGATGAAGAGAGTAATAGCTCCCTTGTGCAGTTTAAATTTCCTGATCACACACTTGTAGTCCAAACAGAATAAAGCCAGCATCGCCATGCTTCCTTAAAACCTTGGAGACCTCAGAGACTCCTGATTTACATGGTGTGAATTATACCCGAAACAGCTATCAATTTGGCATCTTGTGGAAACGGCTTTTAGTCCTCAGGAAAAACTTTCACTATTGTGTGGGATTTGTCTCAACAGGCTTGTATGTGAAAAAGACACACAAGTGACCAAAACCCACATCAACAGGTGGTCAGCATCATTGTCACTAAAGACAGGTGACTTAAAAGCACAACTGGGTATTTTTTTATACCTGCTAAGATGACTATTAAATCTTAAAAGAGTGGCAAGAAAGTGTACTCACTACTGGTGGGAAGGTAAACTGGTATGTCTGTTACAGAACACAGTCCTGAAATGGTTAAACGTGGAGTTACCAGATGGTCCAGCAATTTCCCTCCTACATATATACCCAAGGGAACTGGAAGCAGACATTCATTCAAAATCTTGTCTACAAATGTTCATAGCACTGTTATAATAGCTTAAAAAAATAGGAACAACTCAAATGCTATCAACTGATGGATAGAAAGTGAAATGTGGTAAAACCACACAATGAAATATTATTCATCCACACAAAGGCAATAAAGTATTGATACATGATACAACATAGATAAACCATTAACTCATCATTGTCAATAATGTGTGTCCAGCACAAGAAAAATCCATGCAAACAGGAAGTAAGCTTGTAGCTGGAAGGGGCTGCAGGTGCAAAAGGAAGGGGGGACTGAGGATGGGAAAGAGGCTTCAAAGGAAAATGATTTTAAAAAATGATCTGGCATTAGGAGTGAGGGTTATACAAGTAGCATATTGTATTCTTTAAAATGATGAAATGCATGGCATGTGGATGTATAACAAAAAGAAGTATTAAAAAGAAATAACTATTCTAGCCGATAAATTCAGTTCCTTGCAAATGAAGAGATACCACACCCTCTATGTCAGTTCTACAGTCATTGGGTCCACTTGATTCCTTGAAAGGGTTTCTTCTCTGGGCTGTACTTTCTACAACATTTAAAAATAATAAATATCCTGAAAGAGTAAAAAATGGTCTTTACTGGTATGGGACAATAAACAACCAAAGTTACTTTGGGGTGGTAAAGAGAAAGAAATTCACTGAGTCAGTATTAGAACTACATGGAAAGTTCTAGAGCCATGCTTAAAAACACAAAGACCTGGGGATAGTTATTAGGGTGAAGAGAACAAAGCCAGTGTCCCCAGGAATAGCCAGGTGACACTGTCACTGAGGACCTTGTCACCCAGCTCTCAGGACTTCTTCACTGTCCCCCAGGGACTTCCTCTCATTGTCCCCCCCCTTTTTTTACCAGCCCCTCCCTCTGTACTGTGCAGTTGATGGGGCCAGACAAAGGAAGGGTCTCACCTCTGTCACCTTTTGCAGAAGGAGAGTAGGCAGGTCAAAACAAACACCAAAACACCAAAACACCAAAACACCAAAACACCAAAACAGCAAAACACTCAGGAGTCTGGGATACTTTGAAGTTTGGTATCACAAATATTCCCTTTTCTTTCCTTTCTCCATGAGCTCTGTTGGACACATGACTTGGTTTGGCTAATGGCTTATCAGCAGGAATGACACAAATGACAGGATCAGCAGCTCCTGGGCTCATGACTGTGACATGCAAAACAATCAGTACTGTTCAAATAAGCAACTGTCTTCTTTGAGTGTCACAGAACCCATCAGATCAGAAGTGGGACCCTCACTGGAGAGAATTGACTGGAGGGTCTGTTCACAAACTTTGTCCAGTATGTGGTAGATGAGACTTGTGTGGTTCCCCATTTATCAGCTGCACCTGTCTGACCCAGTCAGGACAACTCATCCAAGTGCCCTGTGGCTGAGTTAAAAGTCAGGGGCCTAAGGAAGTTTGAAGTTATCATTTTGGTCTTTGTTTTTCAGAGTCCCCTTCTGTAGCTCATGCTGCCTGGGAACATACATCCCTCCTGCCCAGCCTCTCGTTTAAAAGATTAATGATTCCTAAACATGGCTTTAGAAAACAATCCTCTGGTCCTTTTCCCTGTTCCAGGCCAGATAATGGGAATTTATTTTTTATTTATTTGTCTTCCTGGAAGCACTCAGCACTAGGCCATCTTATCCTGTAACGCTTTTCAGGCCTGTAAAAAACTAAAGTGGAGAGCCTCACATCAGATGTCTAAAGACTTAAAAGTTATAAACCAAGCTAACAAAAATTACATAACAGCATGTGTGTCTTAGCCTCCTACCTTAACAAATACCTTTGTGAGAACAAACAGCGCCAACAAAATTAAATGATGGAGCCATGCATTTCAGATTGCTGAATTCTAAATAATGGATTTTAACATTTTGACCATTTTGCCCTGTGTATTGCACTGAGAGGTTGCTTCACCCTGAAACTAGAAAAATTTTTTTCATCTAAGATTGTGTGTGTCCTGAATCTCTGTCTTTGTCAACAAATGCTAAAGTTTTTTTTTAAGTGAAACTTTCATGTTTGTTTAAAATGTTGGTGACAGTTTGGGAATGACTGCACGAACCAACATTTTATAGGTGCTGCCAGCATCTCTCCAAGGCTTTGATTAAATCAGAGGCCACCTGTGTTCAGTGTCTGCCATATAAACTGGCTTAGCCCTAACTACCTCATTTCTTTTTAAGGCATCAGTAAAATGAAAGAAAATAAAACCAGAGATACTCTATCTGGAAAGTTCCAGTGAGCCAACACCCCTGTGTCTAGAACAACTCAAACCTCTGAGCCGCCACATTAAAATACAAGGGAAAAAAAACAGTAAAATTAATGTTAATGATATTTTATGGAGCACAACACAACAAAATAGTACTCTTAATATATTACCAATATGATATTTTTACATAAAACATGCTACAGTTTTTAATGTATGTAATGCTTCCATATGCATACTGGTTAATTGATATATGTAGATTTTTACACACACAGCACATCTCAGTTTGGACTGTCTGTGTTTCTTTTGCTCAGTGGCTACGTCTGGTGCCTCCACAGTATTAGTTAATACAGAATAGCAGGCACTTCATGAGAGGCATTAACAAACAGCTATCACCTAGTGTGGTGTCTCAAAGTGTGCTCTGCAGAGTGCCTATATCTAAATCAAATAAGGGGCTTGATAATACAGATTCCCAAGCCACATATCCAAAATCTGGTCTTGGAACCCCAGAGAGGAAATGTAAGAATCTGGTCAATTAGCAGAAGACCCTGTCAGCTCCAAAGTACAGCTCCTTACAGCCATGGAATAGGTAGTTGTGTTTTTTAAATATCTTTGTGACCTGGATAATTTGATCAACTCAGAATAAACCAGGAGTTGATTGTTGCTATGGTATTAAAAACACCACTGCTGCCAGCCAGTAATTAGCGAAAACTCTGTTCCACCTGAGCAGTGTGAAGCAAATTGTGGTAACTCTTCCTCCTGGCACCATTTCTCCATCAGAAAGGAGTGGTGGCACTAATCTATGTCACTCTGTTCCCCAAGGGGACAAACTCTTTCGTAAACAGGAGTTAAGAGCTTTGCTTTCCTCTCCTGGATCCTGGACTCCTGATTGTAGTTTCCAAATCCAGACTAAAGTTTCATTTGGATGTAACATGGACAGGGTGGCAGTTTTGTTGCTGTGTCTAGATTCTGGATCTAGTTCTCTGACTGGGTGGGTTTTGGCTTTGCAACAATATACCAGAAGGAAGGGAATTGGAGTGACTGTGAGCTTGTGTGCAGCACAAACTGCCCAGGCTGAGTTCCCAAATTCAGTTTGCCCTGAGTTTGCCACACACAACCCTGCCAGCAGCATGAGGCTGAATTTCCAAATGTTTTGGATAGAAGGTTCTGGAAGCTCTATGGTATTCTGAACTTTGCTAACTATAAGTGGTCTGAGATCCTCACAGTTTTCCAGAGAAAATGTCTTTCTCAATGTTTTAAAAACCTTCATGTAGGCATCTAATTCTCCTGGGAGATGGGGTGGGTGATTTTAAACACTTGATGTTCTGAGGCAAAAGAATCGTGGAGGTTGAGATGCAACAGAGCAGGAAGCATGAGGCACTCAGCCAGGGGTGTTGGCCTGATCTCTTCTTTCTTCCACTTTCTCCTCCTCCTGTTTCCCTGTGCTACTCCTACTTCCTGTTATTATGCTTCTTCACGTCAGTTTCCCTACGGCTCCCCACCCCCTACCCCAATAAGGTCACAGGAATGCTAGTCCCCCCCCACACACACAAACAATTCTATGATACTAATTACAGGTCTGGAAAATGACACCCTCGCCTGCAGGTGGTACCCTCTAACAGCTACCACTATTACTGTTATTATTACCATTGTTAAAGTATCACATGGTATGGAGCCTTAGTGCCTAAGGACTGAATTATCTCCCTTTGGTTTTAATGCCATGTGGCCTTTGTGTGTTTGTTTGTTTGCTTCTCCATCAGGCATTTTCGTATTCCTTTATGCATCTTTCCCCCCTCGTGTCCAGAGTTTTGTGAAACAAGAAAGAATTCTTAGATATGTTAAGGAAAATGTTAAGAAAACAAAATAATGCCTTCTGTCTAAGCAATGGGAAATGGCAGAAATATTAATGGAAGGTGTGACATTTTAATAACTTTTGTGCCAGTGTTTGAGGTCCTATTGTGTACCAGGCATTCCTTAGGGAATACACAGGATGGGAAAACATCTCTGCTCCTGCATAAGAGACAAACAATAAATGAATGTGAGCAAAAATATGTCTGCAGTGATGAATGCAACAGGGCAGTGAAGCAGAGGACAGACCAAGGACCAGAAGGGAACTGGAAGGTTAATTAAGGCAGCCACTGAGAATGTGACCTTCAAGCAAAGACACTCCCCACCCAAAAAAAAAAAAGACAAGCAAACTTAGGGAATATTCTTCCCAAAGAAAAAAGAAGCAAGTATCAATGCCTAGGGACATGACTTGTCTGGAACTCTGTGGACTCTAATCAAGAGTGGATTATCACAGAAGGGAAAGAATAACACTGGGAGGAGACCTCAGGCTAAGCGGACAGCTTTGGGGTTGCTACAAGCCCTACTGCTCTACCTTTGCACAGGAAAGTAGACCGAATGTGGTGTTGGGTAGACTGGGTCTTAATATTTCATTGACAACAGTATGAGGTCACCGAATAGAAGCCTTCTAGCAGGGCAGGGAAAGAAAGGAGGCTAAGAACTTAGTATTTTATCCTGCAGTGAGTGTTTAAAAGGTTACTTGAAGGCCCCTGAGCCTCAGCAACTTTTGAATACAAATCAGATCCCATTAACCTGAGCTCTCTGGGTTCTATGATGCTTTGCCCTCACCAGCTTAACAGAGAATTACCAACTCACTTCCACCCTCTCCTCATCTGCATCCTGGAGGCTGGGCCTCAGAAGGTGTTACCTATATACTCAGGGTTCAACTGTCAGAGCTTCTCTGCAGCAGCTAGCTGCTGTTGCCTGTGCAGTAGCTGGTTGCCTTTCTTGCTGAACTGCCCCCTGCCCTGCCAGCCATTGGTCAATGGGCTACTTCTACCCTCCGCTGCTGGAGACCTGAGGAGGATGGTAGTTGAATATTATCACCTTTCCAGCCTCAAATCCACATGGTCCAGTCTAGCACAAAGGGAGAGGGACCTCAGCGCTTTCCTCTCTGGTCAGTTCTTGACAGGGTGGCTGCTCCCAAAGATCTGGTGGGTGGTCCTACTCCTCTTTCACAGGTGTACCCTCTTCTGAGATGCTGTAGGAGTGAGTAGAACAGAAGGGATTCCGGAAATATCCACAATGCTGCTGTTCTGAAACTGGCTCCCTTTCTCCCATCCTCAGGTCCACTACACAGTCTAAATTATTTTTTCTTTTAAGTAAGTTTTATGTAAGGGCCCCAGGTATGCTCACTCCATGCCCCCATTCTTAGCTCATACTTGCTTCAGCTTCCCAAACCCATCTCTTCTCCCAGTCTGCTGTGAAACATCTCTAACTACTTTCCTTTAACATCCAGGTAAGAAGGGGTAAAGCGTCACATCTATTTAAATCAATATTTTTTAACATTCGTTTTCCTCACATTTGTCTCTTCGGTATTGGTTTTGTTGTTGTTGTTGTTGGTGGTGGTGGTGGTGGTGGTGGTGTTGTTGTTTTTCATTCCACTGATTTAGAAGGTAAAATTTTATATGGAAGGTTTTTGTTTTTTGCTTTTTGTTTTTCCATTTTGAGGGATACATCTCATCATCTCACATTTCATAGCCATTAGATGTGATAAGATTTTCCCTCTGAGATAGAGGTCACGTTGAGCAATTCTCTATATGTCAGTCCCGTTCACCTCCCTGACCTGTTTCTGGATCCATGTGGTTCATTCAATCCTTACTACAACTGCAAGGCAATTATTCATTATTCCTACTTTATATGTGAGAAGATTGGTTCACAGGGAAGGCCCAACTTCACTGAGTGGCCAAGAGGTAGAGTCGACAAGTAACCCTGTTTGATTTTATGTCCTCAAAGTCCAGTACGTCTTCTCCGTCATGAATGTCACACACATCTGTGAGGATCTCTCTCCTCTTGCTTGTGTTGCCTGTCCTTCAGGCATCATGGCCTAAGATCCATGGCTCAAAATGATGTCAAAAAGCTTTCGCATGTCATTTCTTTGGGTAACTCAAGATTCAGTTCTTTGGTGTTTGGTGCCTTGTCTAATCATCTTCATCCTCCCTGATTCACGTATATAATATATTTAAATCATACTCACCCTCTTCTGTTATCTTTCCCGATTCCTGCTAGCATGTCTCCTCCCCCTAAATATCTTCCTTCGACTTGTCTTTTGTTTTTGAAAATTTAGATTGCGCATGAGAGAAAAACCTACATTGATCTTGGACCATAGCTTTGCAATATTATGATGTTTCCTTATTCTTTTTCTTCAAGATTTCTTTAATGAAATGGCATCTCTTGTGGTTCTCGTTAGCATTTCCTCTAGACTCCGCCCAGCAGTTACCTAGCAACAGCCAGGTACAAGCCTGGCTCCCTAAAAAAAGTACTGTTTCTCTCTCTCTCTCTCTCTCTCTCTCTCTCTCTCTCTCTCTCTCTCTCTCTCTCTCTCTCTCTCTCTCCCTCTCTCTCTCTCCCTCTCTCTCTCCTTTCTGTCCCCACATGTCTTTGGCCAGCCTCTTCCCCTCTTTTCCTCTCTTCTCTGTTCTTCTCTGCCATCCCCTCTCTGCCTCTACCTGCTTCTCCAGGTCCCAAATAAACCTCCTTTTACATTAGGCCTGTTGCGTGGCTTGATTATTCAGGGGGACACCTTGGCAGGGCCTGTCAAGGCCCCCCTTTCATATTGCCATTTTGTAAAATGCAACAGCTCTATGAATTTTGGCTTTTTTTTTTTGTCCGTTTGTCTGTGAAAAAATGCCATTATAATTGTAATTGGGTAGCATTGAATCTATAGATTATTCTGGATGGTATGAGCATTTTGACAGTATTAATTGTATAATTCATGATCATGAAATAATTTCCATTCACTTATATATTCCTCGATTTCATTCAGCTTCAGTGTCTGAATATGTATTCAATAAGCACAGATTTTATCTCCTTCTTTAAAACTATCCCTAGAAGTTTCTGATGCCAATGTATTAGACGGGGTTGCTTCTTTTCTTTCTCAGATATTTTATTGTTACCATTTAGAAACACCCTTGGATTTTGGTGTTAATTTAAATTTGATGTAAATAAAAAGCTTCTGAATACCAAGGAAACCAATCCACAGAATGAGGAGCAGCCTGTGCAATAGGAGAAAGTATTTGGAAACCATCAATATGATGGAGTGTTGAAAGCCAAAATGTACAAAGAACACAGACCAGGCATCAGCAAGGGAGCAGACGACCTGCTCTAAAACAGGTCAAAACCTGACTAGGCCTCTCCTAGAAGAAGACCTGCAGATGGTCAACAGGTGTATGAAGCCATGTTCACATTGCAAAGCAACAGGGAGGTGCAAATCCAAACCACAGTGAGAGACCACCTACACCATCTCAAAAGCCTCTTGTCAAAACAAAAGGTAGCAAAGCATTAGAAGGAGAGAGAGACCAGGGAACCTTGTGCAGCGTTGGGAGAATTACAAGTTAGTATAGCTATCATGGAAAACAGTGGAGAAGTTTCTCAAAGCAAACAAACAAAGAGAAACTGTAATCATATACGATCCAAACATTCCATTTCCAGATCTAAAAATGGAAACGAAACCAGTGTATCAATGAGACCTCTACAGTCTCAAGTCTACCACAGAACTGCTCACAATAAGCAAGATCTAGAAGCACCCAACACATATAATGACAGAGGATAAAGAAAAAGTGACGAGTATACATACACGTGCACACAAACTGGGGGTCGGGGGAGGGGAGGGGGGGAATTCTGCCATTCTCAGCCACACAGGTGAAACCAGAAGGCACTATGTTAACTGAAGCAGCCTGAGCACAGAAAGATTACTAGTATATGATTCCATTTAATGTGGAACGTGAAAGAACAGTCTCACAGAAGCAAAGAGGAGGGTGGTGGTGACAGGATGAAGGTGAGGAACAGAAAGCTAGTGTCAGAGATCAGAGGAAAAGCTAAGCAGCAGAGATGAGTTCTGGAAGCACATTGTACAGTGCGATTGCTGTAATTAATAAAAAGTAGACCTTAAATGTTAATGGGGGTGGGGGGAATAATTGTATGAGCTAAGGGATGTGTGAACTAGCTTGCGTGTATGGTCTTACATTGTGTACATTATATCTAATGTACATCTTACATATTACAGCTTCTGTCAGTTATTCCTCGGTAAGGTTGAGAAATCATACAAATAGCATGCATGATAAAGGCAAAAACCACCAAGATATGCATGATATTTCCCTTATTGTGACTTTAATCCCCAGAGGTGCTGAAATTCTGAGTTCTTCAAACCACCCTTTAGGGACCATGCCTAATTTCCTTATCGGTTCCATATGTTTTAGTAATGTGGTCCCAGGGGTTGGGAATCAACATTCCTAGACCCCCCAGTTTCCCTGATTTCCAAAAGTTCAGAGTCAACCGGAGATGAATGTTAGCATCCTGGTTTGCGAGATTCTCTGGGTCCTCGGAGACTACTTGCTTGCCGACTTTTTCTCAATGGCTTCATCTTGTTAAATTCCTTGAATGATTTTGCAGGGGTCCAGAGAGCCTTGGGAGTACTTCATACTTATGAAAGCCATCTCTGTACAGGTGCCCCCCCGTCCCCGATTACTCACTCGCCGGTCGCAGTCAACACATGGTCATCAGAATGGCATAACAGAATAAATAGCTGTTTCTGAAGCGGGCCTCTAATCCCAGAGTCACCTGTGTAAGTTCTTTAGCTTCTATGCCCTTGCCTATAAACTGAACCAACTGCTTCTTAAGGCCAAGGTTTTGAACTGATTAAAAAAAAAATGGCATCTCTTAGCAAGGAGCACTAGTCAAAGTAGGTGCGCACGTGCGCGCACACACAGACACACACACTTTTTTCATTTCTGTGTGTGTGTGTGTGTATGAGAGAGAGAGAGAGAGAGAGAGAGAGAGAGAGAGCTCGACAAGCAAGACAAGCACTAGGAAGTGCTAAGTTGCTGTATGCCAGTGAATGTGTGCTCTAAGAGTCTTATGAACTGAGGACCAAAGTAAGCTGAAATCTCCTGGGAAGGGCTGACCAAATCGAGAAGAGACCCTCCATTGGAGAATGATTAGATGGGGCATCTGCTACTAGGTAACTAACTCCTTTTGCCTCTGGTTATGAAACACTACAAACGTTTTTGGGGAAAGACATGTTTTTCCCCGTTTGGCCTTCCTGGGCCTTTTAAAGAATGTACAGGATACCAGCCAAATAGCCGTAATAGACCTATTATGTGTATGCACCCTGCACCACAGCTGTAAGGAAATAGAGTGTGGTGTGTGCCCGGCTGGGTTTGCGGGACCTGTTTCACATTTTCCTCTTCTCGGATCTGTGGCTTCAAGAGGTGCAGTGGTTACGGTGAAATACAAAATTCTCAGCTGCTGATATCAGCGGAAATGATTAGAAGGGGGTGGGGCAAGGCAGAAATCATCTTTTAGTTCAAATTGTTGTAAATCAGACCAGAAAACTAGGCTATACATTATGCTTTTGTTACTCTGAGAGTTAAATTACAAGGAAATGAACTGTGCATAATAATTTCCTCACGTCACCGACTTTCCTGCTTCTCAGCTAATGTGTTTGCCTCCAGAGCTGGTTAATGCAAAGAGCCATCTCTGGGCCAACAGCGCACCCTAGTGCCTGATTTCTGCAAGGTGGCTGAAGGGGGCGGGCGAACTGGAGGCAACCTCTGGAACAAAGAGGCACCTGGCTTGTCCACCCTGGCCTTACAGACCAGCAGCAGTGGCTGAAGGATTGTGTATCTCCAGTTGGGTTTTCATTGTCAACAAAGAACAGTATTATTTCTCACAAATGTCTTTGTTAGTTTGTTAGTACTTACCCAGCCAAAGCTGAGGGATCATAGACCACAGTCAGAAATTCTCTCATCTAAAGAGTGAATAAATACAAGCCACATCATGACATATTTGGTAAAAAGCTACTGTGGGTATTTCTGCCCATTCCCACCAGTCCACTCACCAATTGAGCTCTCCATTCTTTTCCTCAGCTCCATTCGAAGGGGAAACAACCCTCTTATCGTTGCCCTGCCTCCATCCTCCCTCCCAAAGGCCTAGCTGAGTTCCTGCAGAGCAGAGGGAAAAACTCTGATTGTTCCATGGACCTGCAAAAGCCGTTGACTGGGATGTATTTTTTCCTCAGACCAAAGCATTTTTTTTTTCATACATCAGTTCCAACTAGAGAACTCATAAAGTGGCTTCCAACCGGCTGGCCTTAAACAGCATCAGAAAAGAGTCTCATTTAAGCACTTTCTCCCTAGGCTTCCTCAGTTTGAAAGGTGACTTAGGAAACAGGACAGAAGGAGTCTACCTTCTGTTGCCTGCCCTTTGATTATAACGATGGACATGGAGGGCTGTTCAAGCCTAGAATCTCCCTGGCACACACATCTTACCTCCTTCTGTCTATTAAGTGGACAAGGTTGGGAGGTCACATTACCATGTGACTTCAAATTACTCTAAGCTAACTCTTCTTTCCCCTTTCTGCTCCCAGCTCAGTTGGGACCCAGCACAAGTAGCTATGGCATAGACAGTCTTGTCGCATTCCAAAGCCTAATGCCCTGTTAGACACACACAGAGAGACCCTGGGAAAGCTTGCTTGCTAGGAGTACACAGGTTCCAGGCTCTGGGTTCTTGATAGGTCTGGAGTCAGTATGCAAATACTCCCGTGTATGGGGAGTCACCTGTGGGTTGAAATCCAGACACCAGCAAGCAGATGAAGGCACAGCATTTAAGTGTTACCTATGGGCTTAGCCACTGACAGCATCTCAGCAGAATTTATGGAGAGCCTCATTCAATGTAACAGCAATAGGCTCCATTTTAATGAATCCCCTTAGTAGCACAGTCATCACTCAGACAGGAACAACTGTTATATAGGTCTGTGCACCCTCTTGCTGACCTTTGTGCCTTCCAGCTGAAACCAAATCCCCATCCTTTCCCCCAATTGCACAAAGATTTCATTTTTAAAATGAATCAATGTGTGTACGGATTAGAGTGCCATGGGAATGGGGAGAGAGCAGAGCAACCATGTGCCCAAAGTCCAGTGAGGAAGGTAAGTGGGTTTAGTTGGAGGCACGATTCCCTTCGTAAATAGCATGAAATAGAATTTCATGTAACAAATTAATGTGTGTGTGATTTTTTTTTCAAAGCAAGTGCTTTGTTTCTGAGAGTGCACAAGGCACCGCATGCTGCGGTTGCTATGGTAATTACTAGCCTCTGTTGAATAGGGACTCGAGGGGTTACACAGAAAAGAGCCAACTGGCGAAAGTGCACGTTAGAGTGAATCAACCCACTTATTTGTAAAAGGTTGCAAGAGGTACTCGAACTAACAAATAAACGAGGTGGGGTAGGAACATGTTATTCACAAGACCCAACCAAACTGCAATTTTCATCACAGTTATAGAGCTAAACGTGTTGAAAAGCCCTTGAGACATTTCCCTGTGGATTTCTCTAATCGGAGGACAGGATCATATCTAAAACCAGTACCACGTGATATAGTGGTATGAACAGTAATAATAGCAGCTATAGTGACAATAACACGAACAAGAATTATCACTTATTGAGTAAGCATGAGGCTTCTATTGCTTTCTTATTTTATCTTCTTTAATCCACACAAAGTCCTTGAGAGAGAGATATGCATTAGTTTGTATTTTTACTTCATTTCATTACATTTTGGCGGTGGGGCATCACACCATGTTGCCCGTGATGACTTTGAACTCATTGCCTCCTGTTTCAACCTCCCAAGTATCTGGGATTAAATCTTTGGGTCCACCACTGCCTGACTTATTAATATTTTGCTTTTTTCCTGTATGTGTGTGTGTGTCAGTATATGTGTTCATATGTGTACAGGTATACATGTGTCTCTGTATGTATGTCTCTGTGTGTGTGTGTGTGTGTGTGTGTTCATATGTGTACAGGTATGCATGTGTCTGTTTATGGGTCTATGTGTGTTCATATGTCCATGTGTCTCTCTGTGTGTGTTCATATGTGTACAGGTATGCAGTATGAAGGCCTCATGTACTGTCCCTCAGATGTTATCATCTCCTGTTTTGAGACAGGGCCTCTCACTGGCCTGACACTGACTGAGTAGACTAGGCTGGCTGGCCAGTGAGCCCCATGAGTCCACCTGTTTTTGTCTCCTCAGTGCTAAGATTACACGAGTGTCACCAAGTCCAGAATGTATACATGGATTCTGGGTAAATCAAAGTCAGAGCTTCAAATTGGTAAGCCAAGCATCTACCAACTGAGTTATGACATCAGCCCTTGTTTCACAATTTTTTTTTAACCAACTTCTATGAGGCACCTTGAGGATATTTTTTTTAAAAAAAGTGATTTCTCTCTCTTGAAGTGAATCAGTGAAATATAAATAAACTCATGCTACTGCAGAGGATTAAAGAAGGTCAAGGGGAAAAAAATCTTTCTCGTGGCCTTTTGAGGCTTAGGGGAATCAAGGATTCTTCTCCAAAGGTGGTATTCAGGCAGGGCTCAAGAATAGTGAGTATTTAGCACAGGACCAGGAAGAAAAGATATTCTAAGCCAAAAGAACCACAGGAAAGTCTCTATTGAACCCTGTCTATCCACTTCTCTCAATAGGAGAGCTCACTGTGGTGAGGAGGCCACAGAGCTGATCTAGTAGTGCGTGAGCCAGGAGAAAAGCGGATGTCAGTTCCTGCCAATGCACGATCATGATACCTTGTCTTATCTGAACTTGAGGCAAGCTAAGCAAAATACAAATGTCAAAGGCAACCAATTCTGATTCTCAGTAAGTTAAAGAAGTAGCTTGCTAGACATGTGCTCACTCAGGCATGAACTCCTTAAATAACAAGGCTCTTCAGTTGTCTTCAGGTAAAGCCCCTAGTGTGGACTCAGAGAGTCTTTGGCATCTGCTTTCCTAGAATGAGTGTGTGCAGAAGCAATCTATTCTTGTGCAAAAGAACCTGCAACACCTCTCTCTTCTCACTATCCAACCCACCAGCCCCATGTTCTCAACCAAACAGTCAACTAACCACACAACCAAACCAAGCAGGGAGAGCTTTTCAGATCCCAACCCCCTTGCAGTATGTGCAATTATGCCTTTCCCTTTTGTGTGATCCTGGCATTGGTTTCTATGCATGTTGAACATGTTCTTGCTCCATCTCATAAGCATTTTCTCCCTTACAAAGGAAGGTAGGGATGGCCCTCACATAATTCTCCGAAGACTGGTATTGAAGGTAAATTTTTAGCCATATAACTCAATGAAACTATCATGTCTGACTATATACCTTGACTATACCAGGATATATTTGGCTTCTTAAATTCTTTTAGAGCCTTGGTTGTATGCACCGTGTAGTGACATTCTATGGCCAAAAGAAATAGCATATGAAACACCAGGTCTGTTACCTGTAACTCTTTCCCCCATCACATTGACTAGAACAGTATCCCATGACTGTACTTAATTCAATCACTGAAGAGAGGATGAACTTATATAGTAGATTCATAACAATAACACTCATCTTGGGAGATAAAAGCAGAGAAGACAGAAATACTACTTATTGGAACACAGTCTATCCACAAAGCTGTGTGAGGAGAACTCTGAGTCCTTGTGAGAAAACTCCAAGGAAACAAGAGTCTTTGCAATCTCCATTTTTTATATCATGGGTACTCCATAAATGGGAATGTGCTTTTCTGCCCCTCCCAGATGTAAAATAGGAGTGTATTTCACTTTAGATCACTTATCATCTTACCCATTGTTATTCAGAAGAATGTTTCTAAGCACAAGCTATCCTCATGACTGTATATAGTTTAAACTAATGTGACCTTGCCCTCATGACTCTGTAAGCCAAAACTCACATGATCCTGCCCTTGTGACTTGAAATCAAGTGAACTTTGCTCACATGTTCTTGCTTAAGCCTCAGATTATAAATTGTCTGATGCCCTGAATAAAGCTGGCTATTGCATGAAACTTTAGTTCACATCATTTTAGGCCCCATTCTCCCGGGTTCATGATGCCAAATAGTGAAGTAACACTGCTTTCTTGACAAACATTGCCAAACTTATTTAAATGCAAACAAGTTTCTAAATTTTATCTACCATAACAAGGATACCAAAGAGAAATCCCAACCTGTTCAACACGTTGCTTCTTCTACTAAATTGGAGCAATTCAACCCAGTAGACAATGCTACATTGGAGAGACTCTACTCTGTGTTGCTTTGTCAAATGGCCCACTTTGTCCTGTCCTTGGGCAGTTCTTAATGGATACGGATTCTAGTATGCGCTTCTATCAAAGGAGAGTAGTGTCATTTACCACCTCCTGTCTCACAGTTGGTCTGTAAGATGATTAAAGGAGCCTCATAAGGCCCATGAATTCCTTTGATTAAATTATAAAGGACCAACTCTCATTTTGATGACAAAAATGCCAAATTGCTGAGCACAAATTAGCTTCAGTTTGCCTCTCAAAGTGGCTTGGAATTTATGAGGACTAAGTATGGACTGCTTTCTTGAAAACTCTGATATGAGTCCCTCTGGCTCTTACTCTCCTTTGTCAGCTTTTCTGATGGCTTTGGGTTCTTATCTCTGTCCTCCAGCCTTTGTCTTTCTCAAAAGTTTGGAGGATCTAGGTTTTGAACAGTATGTCAGTGCTAAGAGTGAGAGGGTGACAAGGGAAAGGGAAGAATTGCTGTTGACTAATCCCTGCTCCCCTATAGCCATGCATTTTTCTTCCTCCCACCTCCCTTCCTGCATTTTCTGAATTCTCCATCTTCTCTTATCTTTCACTCAGCCTTCCTTAGGTCTCTCCTATCTGTTCTCTACTTCTTGAAATCCACTTTGTATTATACGGGGAAGGAAGCTTGCTAACACACAAACTAGTAAACTAAATATTCTTCAGTGATTTGCTATTGTCCTGGAACAAGGTTTAACCTGCTTTGTGGGTTTGTGAAGCCCTCTAAATGCAGCCTCTTCTTGGCTCTTGGGTCCTCCAGCACCAGTGCCATGTATTCTTCCTGAGTGGTTACTAATTATGCCAGCTTCCCCTTCATCTAGGCCAAAACAACTTCCTCCATCTCCACACCTGTGCTTTCCACTAATAGGGCAATGAGTTATCACTGCACCCCAAGCCCAAGCTGGTTTTCTGTAATAACTTTCAATTTCTGGGCTGGCCTCCCTGAAACATCCTTTGTGGAATAATCACAGCCTACGTGGCTTACAATTACAATTGTTTGTATCTCTGAGCACTGACGCATGGGAACAAACGCAGCTCATCACAAAACAGACCATATGCCCAAGTACTCATCTTGATCTTTAAAGAGCTGTTTGATAAATCATTAGAGCTAAAGAAAATTCCAATATTGTGACTCAGTAGAAAGAGTGTGAGGTGAGGGCGGAATTCCAGTAGAAGTATTTAAGCAAGGCCGTTCTAAGTCTGAGCAATGAACCACAGCTGGTGCTTGCCAAATGACTGGTAACTACCTAGTGTAAGGGTTCTAGACCCACTGAAATGCACAAACCAAGCATACCACAGGTATGCTTCCTCTCTGCGCATGCTTGGATGTACTTTCCATAAATCAAGCCCCCTTTTAAAAACACACGGAGTGATTCATACATATTTAATTTTTTTTTTAAGCCGGGGGATCCTCTTGATACAATCTAAGGGTTGTTTTTCTCTTCTGGTTAGAAAACTAAAAGGCAGCAAATGTCTGCAGCACAACAGGTAGCAGCAGAGAAACCTAAAGCACCATGCACAGGATCAGCACTTGAAGACAGCATTTATTAGGGGGAAGTGGGTGGGTGGAGGGGTTGAGGAAATGCATACATACAGCAGGCATGTAGAGAAAAAAAGGCTGTCTGCAAAGCATAGGGGGGACTCAGAAAGCCAAAAATCCATTGGAATCTTGGGTTTTTTTAAAATTCTGAAGACGTGCCCTCCTCTAACTTAAGGTTGGTCAGTTTAAAGAAACCTAGGATGGTTGATGGGCCAGAACTGTCATGTAACACGTCCTGATCTGGCCTTGAGTTTATTGAGCCAATTCATCAGGCAGAGACCTGCTGGTGGGACAAAAGACAAGAAAGCCTTTGTTTTAAGCTGCCAGACTTTGGTCTCAAGTGGGGAGGGTGAGGAAGAAGCTGGGCATCTGGGAATTTACTGCCTTTATAGATATAGCAAGGGTCATCTCCCTGTCTGTCTGCATAAGAGGGAGTCCTAGTCTCTCACTTGGTGTATAAAAATCCTACATTTTAAAAAAGTAATTTAGGTTTTGAATTCTATGGGTATTTGTTTCCCATTCTGGAGGAAGACAGAAGACATCTATCTGCATTGCTTAGATACGGCTCATTTATGGTTTCCACTTAAGTTGAGTCATTGGATGCTAGATCATGTCTCTTTGGTGGCCTTATTAGAGGATTTACCCAGAGTGCACCATCTTGGCTTGTCCACAGTGAATTTACAGTAAAAAGTGAACAAGGAGCATGTAAGATTTGCATGAGAATGAATACTTATGTGTGGGTGCATGAAGCAAGCTGCTGGAAAATATCTGGGAGGGAAGGGCCTTGGAGCCAGGGAATTTTCTGGGAGGATCCCACATCTTGAGCACAGATTGCTGCTGCCGTCATCACTGTGATGTGTGAGCTAACTCCAGTCCAGGGCAGGTCATGGCAGAATTCTAATCTCTTGTACCCTGGAACACAAATGCCTACATAGTATAGTCTGATTCTGGAAGATGCATAATAAGAAGGCTTTGTAAATGTCAAAGAACAAAATTTCCCAAAGTAAAATGATTCCTTCATTTTCTGTGTACGGCTGTATTGGTATAGGAAATTTCAGCAAGTTTGTAAGAATTTTGCAGCTAGGCATAAAAGTGCCAAAAATTGTTTTCTAGACACAAAGAACTCTTTAGAAAGAGGTTAACCTTTCAAGCAACTCCTAAAAAACAAAGATTTTGTATACTCAGTGAGACCCTCAAAATAACAATTGTTTGTGTCTTCAATGCCCAGAGCGTAAGGAAGCAAGCAAGCCAATTTGCATTTCCCTTAGCTATAGCCTGTTTGTTGTTATTTTCTTTAAGAGTATCAGGGTCGGTGCCTGCAAATGGAATTTAAATATGGAGAGTAAAGAACCAGTCAGACTAAAAGTAAATGAGGTTTTGAATAAGCTCTGTAATATTTATAATCTTGAGCACTCAGAATTCCCATCATTCCCTACTCATCCAAACAGACTCAAACGGATTTCTGACCCATGAGCCTTCTTTTCACTAGAGACACCTAACACACACACACACACACACACACACACACACACACACATGTGCTCGGGCACACATACGCACACACATGCACACGTACATGCACACGCACACAGCTTCAATATAAAAATGATCTGATCTATGACTTTTGGATAGGACAATGTGTTTGAAAACCTGAAAAGTCCCTCCTGGTGAACCTCGGGTGGCTTTCTACCCAATCTGTATCTAGTCCAAGTCTGCATCCACAAGTCATCCTGGAGTCTCTGGTCAAAAGAGGAGAGAAGAAAGGGACCAGATTAGTGAATAATCATGCTGAAGCAAAGCCAGAGTGGATAGCTCTGGAAACAAGAGGGGACTTGCACAGGCAGAAATGTGAATTCCCAGTAACGCTCTCCTTTCCCCCAAATTGGAGCTGGAAAGCATCAAGGTTCTCAGAGCACACACAATTAGCTCCTGGAAAGAGATCAACACACCTGGCTCCTTAGAGAGCACAAGTTCTTCCTGAGAAAACAGTACCTCCTAGCCTGCCTCCCCTGGACTCTGATAGTGGAGTTCTAAATATCCTGACACTGGAGCTTCATCAATGCCTTGTGCTTTTTGCCTGGATGCAGTACTAGCACCTGCATGATCTCCCAAGTCTCTCTCCATAGTCCTTGAATGTTACAAAGGGCAAAATGTCACCTCCATCACTTCAGTTGCAATCAGAATATAGAAAAGAACTAGATGACATTGTTCCAAACCAGATGGCTGCTGGGTGTCAGGGCTTGGAGCAAAAGCCAGGCTTTCTGATTGGATGAAATGCTTTCCCCCCAATGGCCTGTCAGGCTCGTGGTCATGGCCTTCAACTCCTTTAAAGGCTTAAGCATGTTGTTTGCAGTATTCTCTCTACAGCACGCAGATGTAGCACTGTTTGGAATGCTCAGTAATTCCCTACCCATCTATGCTTTGATGAGTCAGAGATATACACACTCAATGATGGAACAGTCTGTGTTGGATAATCCTAGAATCCTCCCGTTTGCCTGCTCATCTTTTTCATATGAAGCATTAACCTCCTCTGTCCACAGAAGGAATATGGTAATCTCTTTTCCTTCAAACTAATTGTTAAAAGTTTTGCAAAAAACCCCATTTTAACAGTTTGCAGGCTAAGCACTGTTGCAGACTTTCCTCTGCCAAAGAAGCATCCCTGGAAAGGGGGAAACAAAGGTCAGCATGAACTGTGACAAACCCAAGGGCGGAGCCTAAACGCAGAGCACTGGGGGAGGGGCAAGCCGTGGTCTCTTCTTCCTTTTCCACCTTCAAATGCCCTCTCAGAGGAGAGCACAAAGGTTGTTCCAGATTGAAGTCTATTTCCAAGGGTTATACTTTTATGAAAGCCCAGAGTGATAACATCTCTTTTCTTTTCCAGGCCTGGCCCGGGATCACGAAGATTCTTTCTCACACCATTCCTCAGCCTGGTGTGAATGCTCAGTGCATTTCTCAAAAACAACTTGAAGAGTGGAGACTGCTTCCACTGTCGTGGGATGTAGGGGAGGAGATCTGAAGGTGGAAAACCTCCGCAATACACACATAAAGGGGCAGTCCTGAGGACACATCTGTAATCTGAGCACTAAGTATGCCACCAAGGGGACAGAAAATATATCTACATGCAACAGTACAGTGCCCTGGGACATCAGCCAAGGCCCAGGTAGCCTCACAGGGAAAGCCCTTAAGAAAAGGCCATTGCAGGGAGGAAATGAGTTAAGGCCAGTGAAGCCCTGGAGGTGGGCAGCCATGGAGAGTTACTTCAAAACGATGCACGGAAGTAACCAGAGCCCACTGAGAGGAGCCTTGTAGGAGGGGACCGAGTAGTTACAGTCTGTGTTCTCTGAGAGATCTGGCCATGACAGAAATAAGGAGAAAGAAGGGTGGAACTGACCAGGGAAGACAATCTCAACCTTTCTCTTCCTGACCTCTCCAGCTCTGTCTGGGGTTCACCTATTGATGACATCTGACAGGAAGTCGGGCTGCAAGTTAACCCCTATACAGAACAAAAAGTGGACACAATGACAGGCAAATCCAGAGCTAAGAAAAGAAAGAACAGCAATCGTTATTGCAAACATTAACGAATGGGCAAGTGAAATTTAAAAAAAATAATTTTTTGTCTAAGACAGTGGTTCTCAATCTGTGGGTTGCGACACCTTTGGGGGTTAAATAACCCTTTCATAGAGGTCACTTATCAGATATCTTGCATATCAGATTTTTACATTACAATTCCTAACAATAGCAATTTTTTAAAATAAATAAGTAAATAAATAGCAAAATAAATTAACAGCAAACATTTTAAATAAGTTTTAAATAAACTTGATATTGAATGATATTGAATGATATTGGATGATATTGAAGAGTGGCAGCATCGAAAGGTTGAGAGCTACTGCTAGACTGTATTAATCATCACAATGAACCACCTGACAAGTCAACACACATTACAATAACAATTACAAATGTTAAGACTCTGTTTGGCTAAGTCACTAAATCATTTCAACATATATGACCAATACCTATAGTTATTGTATTTATTGTTTCTATTAAGCAACTATATTTAATATTCTTGTGGTATATAACACCTGAAGTTTCGAATATACTAAAGGTTTGTACAAATTATAAGATTAATTATAAATAATTGTAGTGCTGGGCGGTGGTGGCGCACGCCTTTAATCCCAGCACTTGGGAGGCAGAGGCAGGCGGATTTCTGAGTTCGAGGCCAGCCTGGTCTACAGAGTGAGTTCCAGGATAGCCAGGACTACACATAGAAACACTGTCTCGAAAAAAACCAATAAATAAATAAATAAATAAATAAATAAATAAATAAATAAATGTAGGAAAATTAAATTAGAAAATTAAATATATTATAAATAATATATAATTATAAATATAGTATATGAGAAAATCCCCCATAGACTCATATAATTGAAGACTTGGTCCCTATTGGTGGAACTATTTGGGAAGAATTGGAATATATAGCCTTCTTGGAGGAAGTGTGTTATTGGGGGTAGACTTTGAGGTTTCAAAAGACTCAGGCCATCACAAGTTTCTCTCTCTCTCTCTCTCTCTCTCTCTCTCTCTCTCTCTCTCTCTCTCCCTCTCTCTCTTTCCTTCCCCCACCCCTGCCTCCTATTTGTAGATCAAATATAAACTCTCAGCTTCTGTCCCAGTGACACGTCTGTGTGTCAGCTGCTATGCTCTCCGCGTTGATGATGGTCATAGACTCATCCTATGAAACTGTAAGTTCTAAATAAACTATTTCTTCTATAAGTTGCCTTGATCATGGTGTCTCTTCACAGCAATTGGAAGGTAATGGAGATCGTAGTTAAGAATACTTGTTACTCTTTCAGAGAAGCAGGGCTCAGTCACCCAGCATACACATGGTAGCTCACACCCATCTATAACTCCAGTCCCAGGAGATCTGATTCCTTCTTTTGCTTTCTCTGGGCACTAGGCATGATTATCATGTACACAATACAGGCAAAATAGTTAGACACATATAACAAGTAAAACCTTAAATATATATTTATATTATATGTTAATATGTTATATATTAATAATATTCTTATAATAATATAGCCTTAGGGGTTACATAAGATATAATATATAAAATATATTATATAGCATTGTATTGTATATGTAATTAATATTAGATAACATATAACTTTATATATGAATAACATATAGTATCATATATATTTGTGGTTTGAACGTGAAATATTCCTTACAGGCTCATATAGCACCCTTATAGAAATTTGTGGAATCTTTTAGTTGGAAGAGGTGAATCTCTGAAACTGACCACTTTCTGATAGTTTTTTGTATTCTGATTGCAGATAAAATATGACTACCTCATGTTTTTTCTTCCAGCCTGTTCTGCAGTAATGGACTGTATCAGGTCACTCTACAAACCAAAATAAGGCCTTTTTTCTTTAAGTGGTGTCTTGTCATGTATTTGGTTACAGCAATGAGAAACATAACTGACTATGCCAGATAACCTAAGAGGTCAAAACGTTTTCTCTTCTCCATTTGGAGAACTGGTGGACATCATGCAGAAAGAGCTGCAGTGGATAAGTGAGTGTCTTAGAGATGGTCCACCATCTTTCCTCAGTTGCATTGGGTATACCTTTTAGAGACATAGCCCTAGAGGCTTTGTCCCAGAATTTCTTCTTGCTACTGTCGTATCTTCTCATGTTTGTCGTTGCTACATTCCTCATATATCTGGCTGGGTGTGATTAGGCATGGGGAGACTCTCACTGCCTGTAGCCTGGTGTGATTACTTCTTCTGTTGGGCAAGTTTTCTACAGATCAATAAGAAGGTGAATTTTCATAAGATAATGTTATTTAGATGAATTATGGTTTTATGAAAGTCCTGATTTTATTTAAATAGTTTTAGGAAGTTAGGATAGTTGATAGAATGTTTAAGGAAATGGTTTAAGTTGTTTTGCCAGAAAGATATGATGAAGTTAGAATCAAGAACAAAGTGTTCCCCTGCCTTATAGAATAGTAACTAAGGGATGCATAGGTTAGAAAAGAAGTACAGTGAGCTTTTATGTGTCACAACCTTGTAAATTGTATGAGAGAGAAACATAGGCTTGGGATAAGTTAATGACCAAAGAAAACATTCAGTCTAGGTTGAGTCTGAGTTCCCGGATCTTGTGATCTGGCAATATGGCCATTGGTTTTAGTGTGCACCATGGAAAGGCAGAGTTATAAAGAAGTAACTAATTCTATTACAAGTATAAGAACAGAGAACTCATGATTAGCCAGTTTAGCTGAACAAGACTTCAAAAATAAGATGTAAGATACATAATAATCTGGTTTTTTTTTTTTTTTTTTTAGTAAATATAAATTGTTATCAGCTAAGCATAGGAAAAAACCTGGTCCTATAGACTGCCTTGCTTGAACTTTGTTAATCAATGACAAAAGAATTATTGCTTTGTGGTTATGTTTACCCTGTGGTGTCAACGCTGGCCTTCAATGGAGAACACTTGAATTAGTTACTTTTATACTGCTGTGATAAAACACTATGACCAAGGGAACATATAAAGAACATTATGTAAACATTCTGTTTACAGTTCCAGAGGATTAGAGGCCATGCAGAGGCATGGAGTCCAAGCAGCAGGAACAGCTACTTCATCAGCAAGCAGGAAACAGAGAGCATGCTGTTTAGTATAAGTATAATAAGTATAAGTCTTATTATAAGACTTATAATATAATAAGTCTTATTAGTATTGGAATAATATAAGTCTTTTGAAACCTAAAGGCCTCCTCCCAGTGACACATTCCCTCCAAGAAAACTGTATCTCCTAATCCTTCCTAAATGGTTCCATCAACTGGAGACAAAGCCTTCAAACATGAAGCTATGGGGCTCTTCTCTTTCTAACCAACACAGTTTATAAGCATCAGCGTCTCTGCTCACATCCTGGGGTCTCCCAGAGATTTGCTTTTACTGTGCCTGGTGTAAGTTCCCTTTGGAATTTGCCAGTTTCCTGGAGCTGCTGGCAGCACATCCAAGGTCTTCATGGTCTCTTGGTGCTGAAAGCACAGTTTCCAGGATTGATGGACACTCTAAGTCTTGTGGAGGTCAAAATTTATGAGCTCTTCAGAGAAGTTAAATAAATATATTTAACTACATTAAATATAGTTACATAGAGAAGCCCTTCAGCATGATTCCCTCCCCACTCCCTGAAGGTCCCCTCAGCCCATAAAGCTATAAAGCTGATAGCACTAAACTTTCTAACAAATAGTGAAGGCAATTTGAGAAAGAATGGACAACATATGGTCAATAAAGGGTGACAATAAAGGATACATGGATATTCCCTAAAATATCATCCAAGAGCCACCTTTTAAACCTCTCAACAGCTAGGCTCTACCCTGTGAACAACCTCTCAAGTCTGTGATCACAAATCCAAAGTGTGCCCTGAAATTAGCCCTACAGGAGTAACACTATTGCTATCCAGTTTTCTTGCTTTGGAAGTCCCCTAGATCCTGAGCCACAAGTCTACATCTATTATTGATTCCTTCTGTATTTCCACATGCTGCCAGTCTGCTGGCTACTTACTGATTCATCTAGTAAAGTACTTTCCAGTTTGCTTGTTTGTTTATTTGCTTGCTTGCTTGCTTGCTTGCTTGCTTGAGACAAGACCATACTTTGTAGCCCTAGCTGGGTTACAACTCACTATTCCCTATACAGCCAAGGCTGGCTTCAAACCCACATCAATCCTCCTTCCAAAGCCTCCTAGGTTCTAAGATTACAGTTGTGAACCATCATAGCTGTAGCTTAGATATTAAATGTCTCCAAAAGCCACATGGATCAAAAGGCTTTGTGCCCCAGTAGTCTGACAGGGTGGTGACGAAACCTTCAAGATGAAGGGATAGACAGAGTTCTTTTCCTTAATGGTGGGGTGCCCTTGAAGGAAGTCATGGGGCCCTTGCCTCTCCCTCATTCTCTTTAGCTTCCTTGTGGTAAAGACAGTGGTTTGGCCATCAACTCCACCATGCTGCTGTATGTCACTGCAGATCCCAAAGTAACTATACACCTCCATCTTGGACTGGAAGCTGGAGGAGCGAGAGTGAAAGAAATAAACTATCTTTCTAGATTAATCATCTGAGATCTTTGGTACAGTAGCAAAAGACTGATGAGCCTACTTCTAGAGGGCACACTTTGATTTTTCCGTAAGAATACCATCTAGATCCAAAGGGAAGGAAATAAGAACAATTAACCAATTCATTAGCAAGGCATCTGGCTTGACCTTCAAATCAATCGAGTCCAGTTATCACAGTGAGCAGCTTTATCTGTTCTGTCCCATTCTGTGGAAGGTACTTGGCCATGTTTCAAAATACCCCACACCAGCTTTCCATGGCTTCTCTGGATATTTGGAGGTAAGCTTCTGGCTTTATTTAAATCCAGAAGTTTTCCCCATCAGAAACAGGAAGAGTTATTAGTAACTCCCTGTGGGAACAAACTAAGTGTTTCCTCGATCTACAGTCTTGTATTCAGGTCTGGCTATAAGATTAGTAGGCTCAATGCAAAAATAAAAGTGCGAGTGCCCTTTGCAAAATGATTAAGAATTTCAAAATGTCACCAGCAGAGCATCAAACCTAGGGTTGAGACTTTCTGAACACTTGCCCTGTGTACAGGTCACATGTTTACAAAAAACAGCTCTGCTTAGAGTCTTCAAGTGGCTTGTACCTCAACACATACAGGGTCCATCTCCTTAGCCACACATGCTCTGCAAGTGACTGGGTTGCACTTACAACTCCGATGTAAGTTAGTAACTGAGAGTACTCCTGACCCAGTCAATGCACCCTAATTTGCTGACTCCATTCCTACTTCTCATGTAGGAATATCCTAATTAGCGTGTAGGGAGAGCATCTGAAATCCTCACCCCAAAAACCTTCCCTGGGTTTTTAAATCTCAAGTTTATTCTACACCCTAACATTGCCCACTGGGCTTTCAATTCTGCTCAGGGCTTGCATTGCCAGGGATGGCTGCACGCTCTCAGTCATCTATCTGCTGTGCCTTGCCCATCACAGACTCCCTGGTGCTTCTATGGAAGCCTGGTGACATAAGCAGGTGTCTCTAGTTCTTCCTGGCCTCATTCTTGACTAGGCTGTCTAGGTACAAAGGCACAGCACATGCCTCACCTGCTAATCCTTTGGCTCTTTCGTTCTGCAGTGATCTTGGTTACACAAGCTAAGCACATAAAAGACATGCAGCCATGAGTCTGGTAAAGTTCTGGATTGGTCTTAACCTGCAGATTAGGCAGCCTCTTGGTTCAATCAGATACTGGGGTCCTGAGTCAGGCTGGGCATCAGTGGTGGGGAGCATAAAGGTGGTCTGAGGCTCCAGGGAGCTTCCCACTTTAATTAACTGGATTAAAAACTAGCAAAGGCAATGGGGAGATGATTTAGCCTTCGCTTACATGTTGTAAATGGAATGCTCAAGTTATTTTGTCTATAACTCTTTATGCGCTGTGAGCATTATGTACCAGAATTGGTGGTTCTTTTTCGCCCCTGGAAATGAAAAGTAGGAACAGAGTAAATTTCTTTTTAATGACAGCTCCTTTTTCAAGAGTCAAATGGTACCATCAGACAGCTATTTTCAAAGCCTAATTTTGGCTGCTCTGCTCTTCCCATTATAAATAAGATTCTCTTTTCTATAAGCTTGATTTTCAGCCTGTAAGAAGTGGTAATTCTGCTACAAAATTCTTCATTGACCTGAAATTCCATTTTTTTCTCCTTTGTAGGACTCTCTCAGATGAGTTTCTGATCCCTTATTAGTCTAAGGAGTCTCTCCTCAAAGAAGCAGTACAAGCTCCACGTAGGGGACTCAGGAGGACATTGATTTAACTGTCACAAAGTTCTCACAGAATGCCTGACAACTTCAGAGAAGAAAGGGGGAAACCTCTAAGTCATCAACTGCAGCTTCATACTACTGAAAAATAATTTATAATTTTATTTAAGAGTCTATTGGTACTGATTGCTTCTTTTTGAAGGTCAAAAATCGTCTAGTGGGAGTCTCTTTTTTCACAGACCTTCTCAGTTAGCTTGAAACTTATTCTAGGTCAATGACTTACAAAGCAGTTGAGAGACAGCACAACAAAAGAGCAATGAAGGGCTCTTATGTGGGGTCTCACACTCGAGCCAGTCTAGTTATCTCTGGCACGTCTAACTAAGCTTCTTGTTCAACCCAGAAGAACTGGGGACTTCTAGTACCAACTCCTTCCCTCTCTTCTGTTTCTGAGTTAACTGAAAAGAAATGCATTAAAGTTGGCCATCCTCTCAAAACTCCTTACAGGCTTAAGGGAAATGTCTGCCAGCCTTCCTGAAGGGATGGTTTTCAATCTACTTCCACTTTTCTTCTTCGACTTTATCAGTAAAAGGGAGCTACACTTGAAAATGGTCCCAACTCAATGCTTAACAATTAGAAACAGAACAAACCTGCAGTCCAAGACAGTCTGTCCATCTGTCCTTCTTCAGGACGGAAAGATCACTGAGTACAAATATAGAGTATGAACAGTTTCAAGACTAGAAGTCACAACGTTTATGCTGGTGCTTCTCAATGGCCAATTACAGCTGTCTGTACAATTCGGTCATGACGAGCATTGTGCAATGTCCTGATGCATAAACACTTGTGACTCACTAGGAGAAGCGTTTCTAGAGTACCTTGCTGTGGACACACTGCTTCTTTATTGTTGATTCCTGGCATTCTACCCATCTAGCAGAGACCACTTTCTTTTGAACAAGGCTTAGATGAGATAGGCTCACTCTCTCCATTCCCACTTCCATTTGCCTCCTCAACACAGCTGACTCTTCAACCATTTTCTCTACTCTTTGCTGCACTCTGTTCTGGCTTTGTCCATTTCTACTCAAAAAATTCTGTCTCGAAGAAACTCTAAAATCACCCAGTCTCCTGAAAACATGCCTTCAAAGTTCACTTTGCATCCAGTTTGGAAAACTACTTCTTTTAGTGAAGTTAAGAAAAAGGGGGAAAGGGGGTGGTGATGTATTTCCAAGAAGTTTCCTTGTTGGTTTATATTAATGGGGAATTTTAATCAAATAAAAGCTAATGCTAAGTAGATGCAAGCATATACATCCGTGTACTCAGAACATAGAGGAATGTCACAGTTGATGAGTGAGTCTAGATACCATGGTTACAGGGCATTTCTGTGTTCCCTCATTTATATCTGAAGCACTTATCACTAAAATAAACAGAAAAAATATCCATAAATGCCATTAAGCAGTGTTTTCCTTATGGGATCACTTTTCTAGATAAAAAGAGATTATTGTAGAAATCAGATGTCTGAACGTTATTTTTTTTTTTCTTCTGTGTGGTGGGGTGACTGAGTTAGCTGGAAGAGAGGGCCATGAGAACAAATTCCCACTTATGTTCTTAGAAGTCACCTGCCAGTTGACTTCAGACTTCCTAGGGGTTCTCTTTTCCTCCTTCACATTCAGGAGCTTGGGCCACTGAGGCACGCTTTCTCAGTTAAAAACCAAGAAATTAATGTTCATATTTTTGTGTTTTCTTCCCCTCTCTTCCTTCCTCTCAACCCCCTAAAAAGGGTTTTTTTTTCTTCCCTGGGCAGCTCAGGGTCTTCTGTGCTGCACAGTGTGGAGAGAGATATATAAATCTACATGAATCCAAAAATACACAACTGAATCTATAGGAGAATAAGGAAGACTAGAGAGTCTATGTGGACTGGGACAGAGGAAGAGTTCAATGGAGTATCCATTCCAGTGGAAAAAAAACAGCCTATACTCAAGCAAGTCCCCAGCAAAGATTTAACTGTGCCTCAATGACCTCTAATGCTGGACCAATGTTTCTGGATTTTGGCCTGTCACTGAGCTAGGGTCATAAGTGATAGGAGTTGCCAAAGTTCTCATCAATTGGCAGTTAAATGATAGGATGAGACCTTGAGCCCTTTACAGTGAAAGAAAACTTTGTGTAGGGTGTCCATGGGAAGATACTTGGCTTGTGGCTGTGAAAGTGAGTGACCGGAAGTACCTCGAGAACCTTCTCTTTGGGATGACCCAATAGCCTGACAGTGAATGGAAGGAATGGGGTATGCACTTTTCCAGCAAGAAAGATGGGGCTAGAACTAAGGAAAGGCAATTTCAGGAATGAACAAAAATACTTCAGTTATGTGCAGTGACAGATGTCCCCATCATGTCAGGGTGTGAGTAGTGATGCCACTCCTCCACCATAATGGGCCTCACATGTTGAAGAACTCATTTAACCATATTAGGTTGGAAATCCATTTCGTTTTGAGTCTGAGAGGCCATACAGTTACAATTACAAATATCAGTTTTCATTATTGTATTTGCAGATGTAAGTGGCATATTTATACCCTGCCTGCACAAGCACCTGATTAACAGCCACTGCAAATTGGATTGGGATGCTAAGAAATGGAGGACCACTACGTGGACAGCTATCATCGGGTTGGGTGTCATAGCCCAGCAGCTCTCGTCAGTCCCTCATGCTCTTGCTGCTTTCTTTCAGCTTCTTTTCTTGACAGCGAAGGATGCTGACAGCCCCACTGAATTCCCTAAACTCCGATTTTCTATCACACCAAAAGATGACAAATGAGGTTTTCACTCCTGTTGATGAGCACATCACGAAAATGACATAATGGTGTAATTTTTCGCCTCAAGACAAGGGAAAAAAATGTATTGGAAATCACTGTGTTCATGTTTTTGTTCCCTTTCCACCTTCATCTGACCATAGTTGTCACTCAGAGACTCTAAATAGAAGCAGAAATGGATGCTGTTGTTGAGTGGCTGCCTTGGTGTACGTCTATGACAAGGTCATACTCGTTCCAGTGGCTGGGACATGCTTCTCTTATTAAGAGGGGTTATCCCAGGAATGTTTTACAGACTGCTAACTGACATCTCAGAAATTGAATGTGACACCCCAAATGACATTTCTTGGGGAGAGATCTTGACAGACACCTATCTAGAGAAATCACTTCTTCTGTGTATGCAGTACCCAACGTACACGCATTCTCTCCAGTCTGCAATATTGCCTTATACCCTTCTTGTGGACAGTGAGCCCAAACTGACTTGGTGAGTTGTTTAGGCGAAGCACTTAAATTAAAGAGAGCATCAAGGTAAACAATTTGTTTGTGGTTTTTTCCTTATTAAATCTTGTGAAAGAGGATGCAGTGTTATCCAATGGTACACTACTTAGACTGGGTCACATTTCGGGAGTGTGAAGTCACCACTGAACAGGAAGGCCCTAGCTTTTACCTCTGAGGTGAGGAAAGATTCACAGAGAGCTAAAATGTCTGCTGTGTTTCCTAACTCCAACTGACAGGTTTGCTGTTGAGATGGAGACATGATTCACTGGAGGAGTGCCTGCTTAAAATGGACATGATCCTACATGTGGTACCCAGTGCTTTATAAAAGAAAAGAAAGAAGGAAGGAGGGAGGAAGGGAATGAGGAAGGAAGAGAGAGAAGAGGGAGGAGAGAGGGAGAGGGGGAGGGATGGAGGGAAATACTTTAATTTAAGCTTCTATCGTCTTCTGAAGTGCAAAAGTACTCTCAACCAAAGCTACCACTCAAATAGGCAATGTCCTCCATTGTATCCATTTACCACCTCTTTGAATTCAGTAAAATATGGTTCAGTTCAGTGGGATTGGAATCTGCATGTTTCACTTTTATACACAGGGGTTAGGAATGTACCCTCCATCTTATACACTTTCACCTGGCGCCCACACTCAGAAGGGTTTCTACACTGTTCCACAACTGTAGGATTTCCGACTCTCTCTGGGCTCTGCACGGGTGCTTTCATTCTGCAACATTAACCGCATGAAAGCTACAGCCTCATATCCTAAGTATGAAAAACCTTGAAAGGCTTAGAAGAATAGTTTTTAGGTCATCCTTTATACTCACACAATTCTCCTGCTTAGAGACCTCCTGGCATAATTTTTAAATATTAATAAACCAAGCTGTGACTGAATTCCCGGCTTGCTTAGCGCTGACCAAACTAAGCCATAGCCCAATCTTCTGCGTCATTTTTATAGAAACAAGACTTAGGTTTCTTCATGGTAAGAATCCATGAAAGAATGGCCTCTCTGGAACGCACATCCTTGGGAAGTGTGCCTTCCCACGCTGACACTGAGCAAGATCTTACGACTTAATTTGTCCAGTGGAACAATAACAACCTTGACAAGTACAGAGATTTGGAAAGGCTTTTGTACTCTGTTGCTCCCTCCAGCCTCTGTCATCACTGTGATTACATAACCAGGCTAGCTGGCTGGAAGAATGTGAGAGTGTGAAAAACACAGAGGAAAGCTGATTGGCCCAGCCAACGGCCAGCACATCTTCAGCTGGGTTCATATGGCTGCATCCCATCCTCAGCTGGTAGCCACCTTGGACCCAAGTACCACCCCCACTCCCCTCAGCCCCAGCCTCAATTGCCACCTTCAGCAACATTAACAACAAATGTGGATTGGTGGGCGCCACCAAGGTGTTTGGTAGTTACACTTGTGGCAACAAGTGATTCATAATTCTTCACCACATACCAGAGTTTTGGTACAACGTTCAGTCAGGGATGTGTGTTTTGGCTTATAAGTGTAATCATAACCCTTGGGAGGCAGAGGCAGGAAGATCAAGAATTCAAGAACAGCTTAGAGCACACACTGAATTCAAAAACAGCCTGGCATGAGACTGTCTCCAAAAACAAGACAGCAACATAGTGGTATCAAGAGTTTTGGTTGTGGAAGGGATCATTCAGGAGCTGGAGACTGAAAGATCACTACATGAAGGCTACATAATAAGACCTTGTCTCAAAAAGAATCTCCATGTGCTAGAGCAGGTTGGTACCTGGGGGAGGCTCCCCTAAGAGAAGGGGAATGGGGAGAGGAGGGTGTGAGAGTAGAACTGGAAGGAGATGAGGGCTGCAATCAGGCAGTAAACTGAATGAATAAATAAATTAATGAATAAAAGAATCTCATGGCCTGGTGCTCATCTCTGTAATAGAGGTGTCTAGCACGTGCCTGGGCATCATGGCTAGCATGTACAGGTCCTGGGTTTACACCTTGGCACTGCAAAAATTAGTGTCTGTGACAGTATAAATTTACAGCGGGAAAATGTTTTAGTAGTAGGTTTTTTCTCAGTAGTACTTATAAAATATTACAGTGGAAGGATTTTATATTACAGCAAATATTCCAACAGGAAGTTGTATCTAGATCGTAAAATGGATCAAAGCTGGTTATCACGTATACATGAAAAAGTCAATGGGGACTCACTCTACCCATCATATCTACTCAGTGCAGGAGATCTCTGCGCTTATAGTTTAGAAACAATTTCCAGTTTTATTAAGGAGACCAAAGATCTAAAAGATGAAAGCAAGTTGGACAGCCATGTAGTGAATGAATGCCAATGCCGTGACAAGAAGTCAGCCTTCCTCCCTTCATGGTTTGAGAGGTGGGAGATAGCACCCAGTGTGGCCATTTCCCAGTGTGACCTGCAGCAGATTTCCAACTCCCTCCCAGGACCACATAACCAGAGCCACATCCTTTTCACCTTCTAGCCTCTGCTGGTCAGCTACATGACATCTGTTCTGGACACTATTAGGAGACAGGCTATGAGCCAGCATGAAAAAGCACCTTCCTATTGGGATATAGAACCACGCACAGCTGGACAGAACATGTGTAGCTCTGCAGATTCCAACATCGTGACTCCATTCTTTTTTACAGTCTTCTCCCAGCCTTCCTTTTCTGTACCCAAAGTGCCCCGGCTAGGTCTCAAAACATAATCTCTCCCATCTACTCTTCCCTAGTCTTTACATTTTCTCTCTGACTCTTCCAAAAAGTCCTGCTGTTGTTCAGGTTCCTGGCAGTGATCTTTTTATCATGCCGCCTACTTCACTGCCCCACCCCACCCCACCCCACCCCACCCCACACCCTCCTCTTAGCAAACAGCATATAAAATCCCATGTTGTAACCCTGTTATCACCCATTTTTCTTTAGAGGTCTATGAAGAATTCTAACCAGCCGTTAATCTACAAAACCTCTTTTTGATGTCGCCCTCATGCCTGCCATCATCACCCAGAGAACCTCATCACAGCCCTAGAAGGAAAAATTTAACCCAGGCATGTGCGATATACATACTGTTTCCTCTCATTTTCAAAGACCCAAAACAACAAATTCTAACATCTTAATGATAAGTTTTATGTAGGCTGAAATTTTCTGGAATCATTTTCGGGGTGTCCTGTTTACTAAGTACAAAATCAAAAAAGAAATAATTCCCCATCGTGTGCCAATTCTTTAAGGCCAAGAGTTAAGTAATCCTATAGAAGAGATTCTCAAGAAGGAAAAGAAAAAGGTTTAAAGTGTTTCCCTCACCTGTGTCTCTCCCAAAATACTTTAAATACACCAAGAATGAATGATTGACACAAGTCTACAATCCTAGCAACTGGGGAGATTGAGTTGGCTGGTCACAAGTTCAAGTCTTGCTATACTGCACCGTAGGACTAGACGTGAGTGCATGTCTCCTACATGTTCTCAAGAGACATTAGTTAACATGTGATTTGAGACTGAATGACAATTATCACTGTGAGGAACTCAGGTGGATAAGCCAGAGGGGTCAGGCTCTATCACTTCTTTGTCATTTAGAGAGATGTCGTTTGTTCTGTTCGTGAGTGTTTGCTTTCTCATTTCTACTAATCAGAAAACAGTCGTTTGGGACCATTTGTTCCACATTCTTGTTTCAATGTGGATCATTTTTGCTACTCAATGAATTTTTATTATGAGCAATTATTAATATAGAAACATATATTACTAAAATGATAGGAGTATTTTTTAGGAGCCCCAAGCCAATTCTGCACCATCTCTGAAAGCCCTAAATATGAGTGTACATCTGAGAATAGATGAGATGCGTAGGAAGGAGTTAGGTCTGAAAGAAAATCACTGTAGAAATCCACCTCTTCAACGGCACACAAAGAGGCTAAGAACCTACCGCCCGCACCGCAGACAGCCAAGCTGTCTGCCATTGTTACCTCCAGCATCGAAGTGTGTCATTACTTGCTTATCTTTGCTTTTACGCCTAAAGAGAGATATGAAGAGGCAGGAACACCTCCACTTCTCCCTAAATATAGAAAAATAAGCTATGTTTAATCATCTGCTTAACCCCCACATGTCACTTTCCAGACTCTCTAAATGCTAGCTGTTCTCAGACATGTACTAACTAGAAGTGTCCCTTTTTTGGAGAAAACATTGCAGGCAGTTGTAAACCAAATCTTTTAAATTATCAAAAATTGGTTAAGTAATATGAAAAATTATAAATCTAAGCACATTGTGCTAAGGCTTTAGGATCATATGACTGGCTATAGTACTGCCAGGGTTACAGATTA
Source organism: Rhabdomys pumilio (assembly GCA_030674055.1). Lineage (NCBI taxonomy): Eukaryota > Metazoa > Chordata > Mammalia > Rodentia > Muridae > Rhabdomys > Rhabdomys pumilio. Next base: position 142,771,456 of record JANHMN010000001.1, on the reverse strand, counting down.
GGAGGGGAACTTGACTGGGCTTGAGGAGCCAGATGTTGCTGTGTCCATTTTACTGATGGAAGGCACATTCACTAAAATACATATGTTGTTTTCATTTTCCCCTCTACTATGCTGGGGTATTTGCTCTCCTTGATGCTACAGAATAGAAGCTGGAATCTGCAGAGACCATAATTATAAAGATTCCTCCAGACAACTCCCAGTTGCTATGAGAAAATAGGCTTCCAGCAAACTCAACATGGTCCCACCCTTTTCCCTCTAGAATACAGAAGCCACGGAATCACAAGAGATGACGCTTTGACCCTCTTTCTACTCTCTACTCTCTGCCAAACCACTAATCATTTAGGAGAAGAGTAATTTCTCATACCTTCTCATTGGCTAAAATAAAATACGGCGTGTACTCAATAATTCTCAGCATTCCTATATCAGTAGAGAAATATTTTAACTCCAACAGTAATTCAAAGTGCTGGCTAAAGCAATACATTGACTGCAACTTTCTCTAAATATTTTTGAATAAATGAATAAATAAATGTGTTCCTAGGAATATAATCAGGTCATGAATCAGAGAGGGCAAACTACTCATGGTTTTAAAGAGTGGAAAGGTTATTAGGGCTTAAATGAGGTAGGCTGAAGAGAGGCTGGAAGGAGAAGATTGCCTTTGAGTCAAGGGTGAGGGAGTGAGAAAGGTATAGAGTTTGGTGTAGGGCCAGGGCTTTGCTCTGAGCCGGGCAAGGACAAACAAGCATCTGAGAAAGCATCTCTGACCAGTTAGTGCATGCAAGCCATTCAGCTGTCTATGATTTATAAGGAGTTAATCTCACTTTTAATATGAGTACTTTATTATAAAAGAGCTTTGCTCCCAGGGATTTGTTAATTGAGATGTCACCGCATTCCCGGTAGTTGTGAATCTTCCTCCTTGGGGAACAGAGATGACCTTTGGAGTCAGCCAAAAGTCATTTAGCACCATGCAGGGTGGGCCAAGCAGGAGATTCGGCTGAGTAATAGAGTCTAAGGACCAAACAAAGGGAGATCATAAGGCAGGAGTGATTTCTTCACAGGCTCCAGAATGGGTGCTGAAAGTGACTCCTGAGGACTCTGGTGTGCTTGGAGCAGCAGCTTCAGAATATCTACATCACCGTCCAAGGTGATGCTTTCAAAAAATTAATTTGCATGCCAGTGTGTGGATGCATTTACATTAGACAAAATTTACAATCTCAAGAAATTTAACAGGCACCTAATATCTTCCACATGTATGTCGGGGGTGTCCACTCTGATACACTCACCTGATCCTAGCCCCCTTTCACCACATCCAATCCCTGGTCTTAGCCAAAGTTCCACACCCAGTGCTCCAGTCCAATCTGGTGAGTTCCCTGGACCCTTCCCAGGCTGTTACACTGTTATATACTGAAATATATATTTCAGGCAGCTGAGGCAGGAGGATTGAAAATTCAAGGCTGTCCTGAGTTATACAGTAAGACCCTGTCTCAAATAAAAAAGTACATCTATGTACAATAATATGAGATATATTTATGCTGAAAGATTATTCATTATTTACGTGAAAGTCAAATTTTAGTAGATGCCCTATATTTTATCTGGAAATGTCACAAAAGAACTCAAAAGTGGCGGAGTCAATGAACGAGTCACTAGTGGGGTCTCTGAGCTTCCTCCAGTGGGGAGCTGTTGGGTCTCCACATCCTCAGAATGTCACACACAGATGTGTCTAGGTGGCCTCAGGGAAGGAAGACAGAGCCTGTGCAGGTGTTGTTCCTGAGAGTTGAGGGGCTGGGTAGGGGTTTGGGGGGTGGGGAGAAGCTCCTGAGTCCTGGGTGTGGGATACTGTGTGTATAAAAGAATTGAAATGGTGAAGAAGGGGGATTTTTTCCATGTATGGCTGTAGATTATGAATTGGATCTGCTTTAATGTTCCTTGCGAGAGCAAGTCAAGACTAAAATTGCTTTTTAAATTACTTTCAGTTAACTGGATTGTGTGTCTTTCAGTGATACTGCACAAAGATTAAGTCATAAATCCTCAGGGATTTATTTGAGTTGCAAACAGTGTAATTTTTCCTGTTTTCCTTTTCTCCAGTTCCCTATGGTGGAATCTGCGGCTGAGTTGCCACCCATGAGGCCATTGCCAGGAAGCTACCAGGCAGCTGCTGAGACCAGATGTGTGACCTTTCCACCTCCCCCAAGTCCTATTGAACAGCTCCAGCTCTGTTCCGATATAGACCAGACGTCAGGCCAGGGAGCACATACTTTCAAAGTACAGAGTATTACCTAAATAGTCTCCTCGTGTATGTGTGTATTAAATGTGTGCACTTATGGAGTTATAACTTTTATCAAGAATTAGAATTGGTTAGCAACATTTTGTAAGTGTGAAGCCATTGAAATAAGGCTCAAAAGGGGTTGGGGACATGTCTCTTGAGTTTTGAGCTCTTTAAATAACAGAACCCAACAAACCTGTTCCCTCCCAGTTCAGGAAACATGATCAATGGCTTCCTTAGGGGGTCGATTCACCTGTTAGTGACAGTCTGGCTTTTTCACAAAGATAGCCTGTGATTTGCTCCTGTATCAAAGTCTATTCTGGCTTGTTTCTCTCTCTGTGAATTGCACCAAAGTAGCTACTAAATTAGCCAGGTGATTGACTCCGTGGCTTTTATTCTTGGTTTATTTTCAGTTTTCTGTTTTGTCCTGTTTCACCTCTCCCTGTGGCAGTTTCGAAGATTGCTTGGAAGTGGTATTTGTCTTGTACCACAATGACTGCTTGCTTGTAAACTGCTCCAAGAGGAACTCTGGTGCACTTCTGAGAACACGCTGGTGTTATTGTTTCTCTGAGATTTTGCTTTCTTTTAGGTTCCTTTTCCCATTGATTTTTTTTCTCTTTTTCCTTCTAAGAAATGTGTGTTTGACATTTACTGAAATTCCATATACTAAACCAGAAATGCCAGATGCTCTTCTTGCCATCAATAAACCTCTCGCTCTTGCCTTAAAAGTTAACAGGAAACAATTATTGTGACAGAGTAATTTGCAACCGCGATAGGACTTTGTGAATTGGCAAGGAATTTTCATCGACACCAGTAGGTGCTTAAAAGGGAGGCTATTTTTGTTTCTAAATTCACACCTTCTTTATAAACTCAATTTTCAGGGGGAGAAAGTGATTCTTCCATAGTTTGTCTAGTTTCTTGGGGCATCTTAAGTTGTATCTCTTCTCTCTGGGCAGAGCCAGCACTTCGTGGGAGAGAAGCAAACAGCTCCGCACTTTGTAATCTGATGGCTTCTCTCCAAGCAGGTTTCTTCTGCAATATCTTTACACAGGTCTACATTCCCTTAAAGAGGAGAATGCCTAGCCAGTGAAAATTCTGCACTATCTCATATGTTGGAAGAAGGGACATTTGGCATGTAGCACTGCCATTTGCCCGCTAAGTACTTACTGATGGTTCACACTTACCACAGAATGGAGTTTTCCGATCGAAGACAATGAACACTGGAATTAGGAAGAGAATAAACAAATATGACTAATTGGCCAAAGTTGGAGCTGGGAAAGAGCCCACAAATTGCCTCTGGTTTCTTTGTTCACCATGGCCTGTATAAACATCTGTGGATAAAGGAAAAATTAAAAGGCTCATCAAATTTGTAGATGGTTCAGAGATAAGAGGAATATGGAAAATGACTCCATCAGAATTCTAAATGGTTTTGACAGGCAAGAGCAACAATGAGCTGACTAAAATGATCAGGTCTAACCAGGATAAATAAAATTGCAATTGGGCTCAAAAATCTAATTTTATGTAAGCAAGAGAAGAGAAATATAGCTTAGTGGCCTTTGACATTTAGTCAATAGAAGATTCAATATTTCCTAGATCTCTCTTCTAACAAATAAAGCTAAGGATGAGCCATAGATGAAACCCAATGGGAAAGTGAAGGTAAAAGGTAGTAGTTGGGGCAGAGTTTAAAGTGCTATCAAGAAGAGCCATTAAATGCAAAACCCACAAATGGTAACTTGGTGGTTGGCTGTCTCTTAACTGGGTTCTAGCAGGAAAATCAGGAGACAAGAATTCAAGTTCTATAAGTGAATAGCAGGTAATGAAAGATACAAATCAACACAATGCAGTGCCTCCCTACACCTGCCCTGTATCTGGATTACTAAGTAAGATAGACCCAACACAGTTAATTTGCAGACTTCTCTGGGAGAGATACAGAATGGAGGAAGGATAGCAATTCATCTGGTTGCTTTCCCATTGGGCAGGATGCAAACAGCATTGCCAACACTATCTGGGTGCACTTTTCAGTCTACCATGACCTCTCAAGAGACTAGCTGACCACTCATGAGACCAACACTGATGAGACTTCACCCTATTTTGCCCAGCAAAAACAACAGAAGCAGGCAGTCCAGAGATGCTGAAAGGACACATGGCTTTTTACCTGTTTTCCCACCTGCAGAAAATGGGTAGTGGTGCAACCAGAGCCACAGAAGGTTAGAAATAAAAAACCAACAATATACCTTTTTTTTTTTTTAAAGCTACTGTCATTTTACACTATATATATCCATCATGGCTTTTCTGTCACAGGCAGAGAATATGAAAAACCCAGAGTTATTTAGTCATTAACAATGCAGTATTTATGGCCTGTGTTCTTTCCAAAAGTCAATAAAAATGTTTTAAGGCTTCAAAAGATTTACTATTTACGAAATATAAAACTGATAAACTGAAATTAATAAATGTTTAATTAAACATCTACAAAATGTAACAAGATGTCAGCTACATTATTTGTTGTGTTCAGCGTTCATAAAATTTCATTACATCTGAAAATAATTTGTATGTTAGATATTCACATTTTATAGGAATTCCTGACTATGCACGATGCATGTGCCAAGGCAGTCATTGCCAATCATAAATTAAATGAGTAACTCATAATTTTTTTTAAAAGTAAATGACTTTTAAAATCCTTTCAAAAACTTTATGACAGAAAACAACCCATATGAGTTAACAACAGCTTCACTATGTGATACATAACATAGTGGAATTTTGAAAGGAATGGTGGCCGTTAAGACCTACTGCTGTCCTGTGGGGGCTAGTCCTCTCCACTATGAACAAAGCAGATGCTGGACACTGTCTTCATATCCAGGAACCGCCTCTCAAAAGGATCACACTGACACTTTGAATTTTACTTCCTGTCTACTATTCAGACCAGATTAGGTGACGTCATCTTTCTGAGCCACAGTTCTTTACAGCTAACACAGGACTGACGATGTCTATCTTATTGGTTATGGATAATTTAGAATACTGTCGGTTCTAACCCAGGGTCTAACACATATCAGAACCTCCATAGTTACCATTAGTAGTAGTGATACATTACAGAGTCTGGAGAAAGAGAACCAAGCTGTGAAGCCTTCTATATTTTATGTCAAGTGGGAAGAGGTGAGGGATTTTAGATTGGAAAAGAGACATTGACACTAATGACCTGAAGACCCTGTCTATGAAGATATGTATATGCCTTCAACATTAAATATAACTCAGCATAAAATGTGAATTGAATGTATGAATGAGTAAGTCCATCAGCTAACAATGGCTAGATGTTAATATATAATAGGTTATAAGGTCTGAATTTGTGCTTTCGGCTCTAGAGGAGAAAACTAGAACCAGTGGTTCAGAGCTGTAACAGAAGCAGATGTCTCCTATTTTAAGGAGTAACTCTATTGAATTAGAACAAGCAAAAATTGGAATACCTTTCTCACTGAGGGGTGTGTTGCATGCAAATGGAGATGAGGAAGAGAGACTGGAAGGCCGAGCATGGAGAATACGCAGAGCCATACCTGAGACTCCAACAGCTTCTACCTTCCTGTTATCACTTCAGCTTGGATCACCCACACACCTGAGTGTCAGAACATTCTTAGTTGTACTTGCAACCCCAGCGCCTACCACATGTCCCCAGTGGGAGAAAACTGCTAGTCTACTATGGACACTTCCATTCAGATAGATGTGGATGCTAGCACAATTGTCTTGTTGGGTGTGCTAGAGCCTATTCCCAGTTATCTTGTTGCTGTCTGTTCTATCATGAATAAATCAAAGAACAAGGAGAAGGAGAAAGAGGAGGGAAAGGAGGAGGAGGAAACATTTAATAAAATGTTAACTAAAAGTTTAAAAAAAGAAGAAAGAGTAGAAAGGGAAAGGAGAGCGCTGTCTTAGCTGCATTATAGCCATGGATTCTTTAAGGAGAATTCAATATGAGTGCTCGTTGAACGAAGCAGTAAGGTATTAAAATATTTTGAACAGTGGTTACTTAGTTACACTCACTAAAAAGGCAACACAGTGGAAAACGTGGCATACACCTTTAATCCCAGCACCTCTGTGAGGTCAAGACCAGCCTGGTTTACACAGCAAGTTACGGACAAGCTAGGGCTATATAGACAGGCCCAGGTTTTGGGTTGTTGTCATCATTGACATTATTGTTGTTATTGTTGTTGCTGTTGTTTTGTTTATTTGTTTTATATGGCACAATCTTTTCTGATGTTTCTCTGCTGTTGGGGGATGCAGAGCTGCTGAGAAGCGTGTTGGCTGCCCATCATTTAGAAGGCTAAAGTTACTACCTGGGTTCTGGCTTCTCTTCATGGTTGTGACTGCTCGGTGCCTCTTTTTGGCTGCTTTACGCCTGATGTTGTCAACTTCTCAGCTAGTTCTGTGAAAGTTTATCCCCACAAGCAGGTCACTGATGCCCAGTGACACACAATTGCTGATAAAAAAGGGTGATCAGGTAAGGGTGTACGATGCTTCAGCTCTTGTATCCTCAAGGATCTTCTCCCTTCTGTGGCCACATTTCCTTTTCCCCCATCAATGTGTCTCAGTTTTGAACTACCAATATGGCCTCTGAGGGCAGGACTGCTGTGACCTCTCATTCCTGTCTTTTTTATGTGCTGCTAAAGAGAACTACAGTAGCTTAGTTACTACACCTGGTTTTCACAGGACAAGAGTCTGGTTTTCTAGCTGAGCAACGCACAGCATACAGAGGCATCTCTGGGTACTTTTATTTCCTCTTGCTTTTAGGAAACTGTGTTTTCTGGTTATTTGGAAAGTTCCAAAGCCTAGATAGAAGTTTTTTAACATTTCTATCTTAATGTCTGACCTTGGACAAAGAGATAAGTCTACCTCTCTAGGTCTTCAGTTCTAATCTGGAAGGCTGGAGTAAAATAACCTCTGTTGAAGTAAGCAGACAGGTATCTAAGTGGGCTACAACAAAGCCGTCCCTGTCCTCCAGACCCACTCAGACTTTTCACAGAACACCTGAACACCCAGAGGTTATTCCACTGAGAAATGCCCCTGAAGCTGTTTTTCCAGCAAAGAAAGGGTTTGTGCTATGTCATCCCTCTGTTACCTGGTGTCCTCAGGGACAGGGCTGCCTGAGTTCAGGATACGGTCCAAGTCTAGGAAACAGCCTCTTTTCCCATTGTGCAAAGCTAATTGGCCCTTGTGGAAATTGGACCTATGCCCTTAGACTAATTAACACTACTGCGGATTAGCTCCAGCTGAACTAACTTCTGAAAACACACACTCATTTTATTTAGTAGATAGCAATTTGCATTTTTTAAAAGATAGCCTGCCCATAGCTTCTGGCCACTAAATGTGCCTCAAATTCCATACACGTCCAAGTCAGCATGGACTTGGCACGCATTCTGGCTCCTGAGGTATTAGGAGGGGCAGTTGGAATAAGAAACTATCAGTTACACCCTCTCTGACACTAACTAAATGAACTTCCTGGAATAAGTGATTAGCCTCACAGGACTTGGTTCCTCTTCCGTAAAGTCACAGAGTCACCTAAAGGATCTCTAACCCTCATTCTTGGTGTAAAAAGCTGTGATCCTTATAACCACATGCTCTGAGAACATGGGACTTCGTTGACAAATGGCAGTACTGGATGCCAGTAGAAGAGACTCAGTTAATAAGTGCCTCTTCATCATAAGCTGCACATATATCTCTTACTGAAAGTTAACAAGAATTAGAAACATCACCAGCAAAACAATCGATGCCCACCCCTTTAACCCATGACCTCCCCGCTCTGTCATTTAGTTGCCTGTGTCCAGATGTCCTTTCATAACTCAGAAGACCTTAATGAACCCTGAGCAAAACTAGCTGAAGAGAGGCTGACGTCAGGACTCAACTCAATGGTCTTTGTGGGGTGGGGGTGGGTAAATTCCTATTTCAGGCCAAGTCCTGGCAGAGCAAAAGCAGCCAAGACAGATGGGGAAGAAATAGATGCCTCATACCCCATCCTCAGCAGGGTCAAGCTTGGTGGCCCACTCTCCAGTGAGATGCACTGAAAGGAATCTGCCAAGGAGATTTCCTAAGGTGCCCTTCTCAGGAAGCATCATCACCATATGCCATCTCTACAACACACAGGCACATTTGCCCTCTAGGTTGTTAGATCAAATGGGACTGGTAATGAATTATGCATGAAAGAGTTATTTAACCAATACGAATCAGTTTAGTTACATTTCTTGGTCTATTTGTAGACAGGAGATAGGGAACTTTGTAGCTGAGCATTATGCGTCCCCTGAAGTTTTTCTCTAGCAGTTTGGATGGCTGTGTGCACACCATGAACACAGCAAAAATCTGCTGTGGCTTTCTTTCCTGCAGGAGCCTAAAACAGAGAACAGGAGAAGCATGTGCTGAGAAGCCTTTCCTGCCTCCTTCCTCCGGCTGGACACTATCTGGGCTTTTTCACTGTCCCCTGCATTCTTACCCTTGACCCCCCTGGTGCTATCCAGCTCCCTTGTGTCAGGTCCCTCTGAAGGCTGCGATTTCCTCTCCTGACAGGCAACAGGAAGGGGAGAAAGCTGCAGGCCAACCTTTGCTCTGAGAGCACCGGAGAATTATTAACAAAGGGGGCACATGGCAGGGTGTGCTCAGGAAATATTGATAAAGTGAGAGAGAATGAGGAGAGAGAGGGAGATGCCTTGTGAGGCCCACCTTCCCCTCACCACACACACACCCCCTCCTCTGTCTCCACCATATATCCTTTGAGGTGTCAAGGGGTCTCCTGCAACGGCCCAAATACACATCTGCACACTTCAGTTTTCTTCCAAGTTGAAAACTGAGACAACATCATGAGTTCTTTACTGGTAAAATGGTAAACTATTAAAACTTTCCTTGTGAAGCTAAATGGTAAATTAATCAATATAAAGGGCTTAGAAAACAGGTTGGCATAAGGTAAATGCTCATGCAAGGCCTTGTTAGTATATTAGTATTAAATTATATTTTACATATCATGTATTTGTAAATATATAATTATATATTAACACACACACACACACACACACACACACATTGTAAGATGGTCTACAGTACAGTAACAGATTACTTCTCTCCTGAATTTTTCTAAAACTAACAGTCAAGAAGACACCCCAAAGGCTGGCAATGGAAGTGTGTTCTTCTGGCCCCTTTCTCCTTGAATTTGTTCTTCTCTTACTAACATCATCTCTCTGCTGCCAATCAGAGCTGCAGCTCCAGATGGACATTAGGCTGTTCAAGTTTTGCTGCTTGCACTGGCTTTTATTTTGAAATCTACTGTGATCACAGCTACAAAAAAAGAAAAACTGGACCTAGTCTCCAATCAGACATTTACCAACTTGTTAACCTCGAGTGAGTCCCTCTGTATTTCTGAATGGTGGCTTCCTCTCATTTATAAAGTAGTGTGATCATATTTATCCTGACTGCCTCCTGCTTTGCCAAGAAAAAAAATCCACTGAGACCCTATATTATGAAAAGACTCTGAGAAGAGAAAATTGCTATAGAAACAAAAGCAGAGCCTAGATCTTTGAATTAATTTTATACACTGGCTAGCCTATCATTTGTGCCATGGCAAGCCACTCTCCTTCCTGATAGTGAAGATTTGCGAGCTGACGTGGGATCAGCCCACTGGATCCCACCATAACCTTTACTGTCTTTCCATCTCAAAAATCCCAAGCTGGTCGTGAGAAGGCTTAGCGTTCAATACCCTTCGATAGTACCGTTTGCTAACTCTGATGTCAGCCTTTTCAGCTTCGCCCAGTTTTATCACGAGCATCATGCTGCAAGCTCTTTGTGTTTCAGCGCCGGTTTTTATTCCTTGCCTTTAATGTAAAATGATAGGCAAGTCTTCAGAAGGTTCAGTGTTAAGATTATGTCTTTTCCATTCCTACAGTCTCTGTTGTTTAGCTCACCTTGTCAGACTGTCAGATAAAGGCCCGTGGAGCGTTCTACGGGAATTATTAATGAAGATTCGACTGGTTTTTCTTCTAGAAATGGATCACTTCACCTTTCATCTCACTGGCATTTTACATTAACAAACTAAAAATAGCCATGAGTATTCGAGGGAAGGAAATATCAATATTTGGCAGGGTGTTCTTTGCTTTCCAGTTGTTATATTTGGTTCTTTGCCTAGTTGGGACAAAGATAAATGAAGCTGTTTTAATAGCACAATTTCCAAATCAGTCCTCATGAAGATTTTGTTTTGTACAAGCACTGAATCTAGCTTTCTCATGCCTTCCTTTCTGCACAGGTCTATCTCTGCCTGTCCTGGAAAAACAGCCATTTTCATGTGAAATCTGACAGAGGAATAGTCTACCCTGAACGGCACCAGTCCGGTTGCTGCTTTTCTGCAAACATTGACAGCTGAATCTCTGCAGGCTGCCGGCTCATGATTCACGTTGTTCCTGTTTATGGGCATGGACTGTCTGTGGCGTGATGCAGTTCCCTGCTCTGCAGAGCCCATTGTGGCCCACCTTCATCAGAGCTTTCTTTCACAGGGAGAGAGCCATGTGTGTCAGAACGTCATGTGGATGAAGTTTGACATCTTTATTCATCTTCTATTTATGGGATGAGCGTACAGTTAAAAGGTGGCTTGAGACCATCAAACCCACGTCTGGCTGTGACCTAAGCGGAATTTAACTTAGGTCTCCTGAGGTGAAGAGAGAAAGGAAGGAAAGAAATGAAATGCCTGTTTCAATTTAATACTTTAGGTCTCCCTCCCTCTCGCTCTCCCTCTCCCTTTCTCTCCCTCAATCAAAAGGCTGAGACCTTCTTTGGCCCCCTGAAGTTTTAGGGTTTCAGATGCTTAGAGACACAATCTGTGCAATTTTGTGGCATCTGTTTTTTCCAGAGAGTGTATTACCACTATAAAGTAGACTAAACTGTGGGGTCCTCCCTGCCGGGGGCCACTTCAAAAGCAATGTTTGAAGTCCCCCCACCCCACCATGCTGGCTGTGCATGAGAGCGCCCAACCGTAGTGTTAGTTTATTAATTACTTTAAAGAACAAAAAGAAATGCTAATTTTCATCTAAATCTCTCAGCCTGTCTTCCTCTGAGCTAATAGCCTTCAAATCTGCTTTGTTTTTGCTTCTGTCATACATGAGTAACTTTAGTTCCAAATATTGCTACAATGTAGCTATTTGACACCTCTTAACTTGGGGTTATTAGCGGTCTTTCCAAAGAGAATATCTCTGTTTTGTCCTAAATGAAACAAATGATTCAGGCAAACCAACCTTCCCAAATTTCTACTCCGAAACAGGTGGAGATAGCCAGAATGCTCTTACCTATTAATTTCTTCCAGAAAGAAAAAAAAAAAAAAAAAAAAAAACATCTTCCCAGAAAGTGCTGGCAGTTTCTGGAATCCCCTGAATTCTGAAAAAGAAAATTGTCCCTCTGCTTCCTAGAGGAGCAAATGGTCGACCAACTTTCAATCACTGTTGCTTGTCTCACCCAACCACAGCTCGCTTATTGCTAAATATTTTTTCAAACCTCAAACCAGTCAACAAGATTCTCTGTGGTGTAAAGCCAAACAAAAACACCCCAAAGTTCAGAGGCAGTCACCAGACAAAAATTTGCTATGAACAAGCAGAAATGAGTAGTTAATGGATCCCATATGTGGCTGCTAATGCAAGTTTACGAGAACTTCCAAGAGATTTCTGAAGAGGGTCTTGTAGCCCAGAGGAAGATCAAACACCCATTTCCCTGTCACACAGAACAGCTAATACTCAGTCTACAGTTCCCCCGAATTTGCACTGGGAAAATGCTGACTGCAGTGTTTGCATTATCAGGAGTTCACCACAACATGTGATCCCCCAGGGAAAGTATTTAAAGATGCGACTTCCTTCCTCAAAGCATAGACCATCAGTCCTTGGAATCTATTGCTTGGAATTCAATTTATCCCAAAGAAGAGGTTTAACTGGCAAAAGGTAGGAACTGGGCAGTTTTCTTCACCCAGGAAAAATAGTGTGCATTCCAAAATACCTCTTTTCTTCAAATACCCATTCCCTCCTTCTCTGGGAAGTGAGTGAGTTTCCTCACCCATATTTCAGAACCTCACTGAACAGTTTAGCAACACACATGCTCTCCTGAGCAACACACATGGCTGAGGGAGGACATGTGGGAGACTTGTTATTGTTTGTTCCATGGGTGGCTGTTGGAGCAGACGCAGGGCAGCTAGGGTTGGGGGGGCTTAGGGGGTGGGAGTGTTTGGGAGGGCTGGTGGGGTGGCTGGGAGGTTAAATGCCTGCTTCTCTTTGTTATTGTTTTTTTTTTTTTTCTCCACGTGTGTGTCGTGAACTCTGACCTATAAAGACGGGGGAAAATATCTCTTTCCTATTTTTTTGTGGGATGTGGAATGGCTTCTGTGAGGAAACCACTAAAATGTTCTTCTGGGTTCTGGAGATGACCAAAGAGATCTTGGAAATATGTCTGTGTGATCTCTGGAAGGTTGCTCCAACCACTTCCTCTCCTTCTAGCAGGAGAATGGAAAACACCAGAGCCAATAGGGACAATTTATAAGAGGCCCCTGCTTGGTACATGGCTGCTTTTGGACAAAATGTCACAATTAACCAAGAGCACACAAAACACACAGGCTGACAACAGAAACTGGAAGGGCCCCGTGAAGTTTCCAGAGCCTTTGAGCTACCCCTCCACCAACAGCGAGATGTGTCTTCCCCAGGCAGGCTCACTAGTCTCACAGCTGCCTGAGGCCAGTTGGAGGGGAGTTGAAATGTTCAACCTGTGAGGAGTCAGCGGGATCCGTGGAGATAATGGAACCTTCAGTTTGACATCCCAAACTGGTGTATCCAGGAAGAGCAGGGCTCTTGCTGGGATGGGAGACAGTAATTGTTTTTTAGCATGACAGATAAGACACTCTGGCTTCTGCAGATCCCTTACAACTGGGAAACAACTGTTCTCAATGTCAATACTAAGTATTTAAATTTGGGCTTGCAAAGGCTTCTATTTCTTCCTGTCTGCCCTTCCTGCAGGATTACTTTCAAGTAAGAATGTCCTTCTCTCTCAATTTGACACCCAAGCGGTAAAAACATAGTTAATCTTAGGAGGATTTGAATATACTTAAAATCAGCCCATTAAACTGATAACCGTGTGTGTGTGTGTGTGTGTGTGTGTGTGTGTGTGTGTGTGTGTGTGTGTGT
>JANHMN010000001.1:142635523-142755731 GCA_030674055.1 Rhabdomys pumilio | reverse complement strand
GGGGGTAGGGGTTAAGAGGGCTGGGGGAGCGAATGTATATTGGTCTCTGAATGTTCCAGGACAGCCAGAGCTACTTAGCCCTCTCTCAAAACAGTCCTGACTGTAACAGAAAGAGGTCAGCAGCAGCATGAAGCAACAATGTAAAAGGAATCTAGTACTCAAGTGGGACGCCCTGCAGAAAGCTCCAATTATTTATATTAACTAATTAATGTTGGTTTTTATGCACCTGGTATGTAGCGCCAAGCGTGGGCACGTCAAACTCTGGGTAGCACCTTAGTGGAAATTCCATTTGCTCACTGGCCCCGCCCTGGAAGCCTGAACTAACAACCCGTCGCCCCACCCTTATCCCCCCACCCCCACCCCCAGGTGGATCACCTCCCGGTGGATCCAGCTAATGAATACATCACCCGGTGGATCCAGCTAACAAGTATTGACTTTCCCAAGGAGAACTGCTACCCTACTATTCTTACTGCTCTCTCGCGCTCTCTCTTTTATTAGATCTTTTTCGATATTGATATTTATTATTTTTAATTATTTGTCTGTGCCTGGAGGGCAGAGGCATCAGGTTCTCTTACAAGTTACAGGCAGCAGTGAGCTGCCTCCTGCCTAACGTGGATGCTGGAACCTACCTAAGCTCAGGTCCTCTGGAAGATCAGCGTGTGCTCTTAGCCTCCAAGACATGAGGCTTCCAAATGTTGGTCTTTGTTTTATTCACAAATAGTTAAACAAAACAAATGGTCTCTTATGACTAAGTCCCAGCAGCATCCACCCGAGTCTTTGGGTCTAGTATCTCTGCCTCCCACAGTTTCTCGGGTTTTATTTTTTCTTACTCTTTCTTCCCACTTCCTTTTTCCTGCTTTACTTTTGATCTCTGAGCTGTAGCAAAGGTGATGAGGGACAATCAGAGGGAAATATTCAACTCCTTTAACAAGGCTGGTTACTCAACACTGTAAACCTTCTTAAGAAATTGAACAATAAGAATATTTTATTTCATAGTGAGAGCATAAAATAAACACATATAAATTTTTCCTCAATAAACTTTTCCCCATCAGTTTTTGCTGTGAGCCATCACACACACACACACACACACACCTCTACTGAATGATTTGGATATACATAATATGGCCCCCCTTAGTTAATGACTGTAAAAAAAAAAAACCCATTAACATAATTTTTTAGTGATCTTTCCTGAGATAGAACTATAAAACACCTACTATGTACTTCAAGGCCTTGCTCTCACCCAGAAAATCTTACTCTGATTTTTGGGTTTGTTTTACTTTTATTATTTTTTTGAGGGGAGGGTGTAGGCTGTTGAACAAATAAACAAACCACCACATTTATCAAAGGTTTCTTTTAACCACTACATTAAATAAACATGCCAATAAATCCTCACCAGCTAAACTCCCACTATGTTAGAAAATATTTACATAAAGTGTGAAGAATGGGATCGGGTCTGTTGGCGATGGAGATGATGGAGATGATGGAGATGATGGAGATGATGGAGATGATGGAGATGATGGAGATGATGGAGATGATGGAGATGATGGAGATGCAGAAGGTGTTGCGGAAGGTGTTTCGGAAGGTGTTTAAAACAGACAAGGGCTGGGTGGGAAGATGGCTCTTTCAGCAGGTGCTTGCTTGGAAGGTTGGAGACTTGAATCGAATCCCCAGAACCCATGTAGAAAAGCCCAGGGTAGTGAACAGGGTCTGGATGGGGCAGACAGGCACATTCTTCAACCGTTCTCCAAGTTGTAAGATAGTCCTTGAGTGTTTGGCGGAAGCACTATAGTCTTTGAGTTTCTGTTTCTTTATCAAATGAAGAAGATATCATGTTAAAACCCATGATTTTTAATTGATTAATTTCAAATATTAAAATAATGCTCAATTTCATTTAAGTAACTAATTTTCATTTTCTATAGATTTGCCTGCTTAAACAACAAATCCCTGTGTTTGCTGTTTGGCGCTGTTGTGTTCCCCCCAGCAGGGCCTTGTCCGAATAACGCACCAAGAGGCACCAGGATTCAGCCAGAAAAGAAACTTCACATGTGTTCAATGACAATTGAGCTTCATGGGATGTTTAAAGGAGAGAGTAAATTTTAATTTAATGTATGTGTTAATATTATTCTAGTCAACATTCCTGGAGCACTTTTCTAGAGACTCACAGTTACAGTCATGCGTTATTTAAGAATGAGGCTATAGTCTAAGAAACTGGTTGCTAGGAAATTTTGTCATTGTGTAAACAGCATTTAGTGTATTTACACAAACCTAGGAGGTGTAAGTCAGTCACTCAACTTGACATATTGATTTGAAGGAGAGCTGCAGTAAAGCTAACCCTCACCCCTAGTCCTTTTGTGGACTAAAGGGAACTTGGATTCTCAGATAGCAGGAATGTAAACTCATCCAGTCACTATGGAAATCAGAATAGGGGGTCCTCAAAAAACTAAAGCCAAATCAAACACATGGCTCAGCCACACCACTTCTGTTTACCCAAAGTCTCTGCATCAGCACATCACAGAGATACTAGCATATCTCTTCGTACTTCTGCGCTAGCCCTGGGTGTACTAGGGAAGTCACAGAACCAACCATGGGGGCCAGCAGCAGAGAAGTGGGAAAGAAAATGTGGTCCACAGACACAATGGATTTTTTTTTCCAGCCATAAACAAGAATGAAGTTATCTCATTTGCAACAAGAGGTAACAAAAGTAAGCAAATTAAAATGGTCCCAGAAAGACAAAGACCATGTTTTCTCTCACTTGTGGCTTGTAGATTTTAATGTAGATACATTAAATCATGTACACATGTATCTGCATTGAAAGCAAAAAATAAAACTGTCTCAAAGAACAAAAGAGACCAACAGGAGGGGGAAGAGGCAAGAAGAAGGGGAGGAGGAGAGGGGAATTTGCATAACAAGCAATATATACTTGTATGGAAATGTCCTTATGTAACACAGTACCATATGCAGTTAATATACACAGTGAAACATTCTTTTTTTAATTTGAGATGCAGTAAACATGAGATGTGAGCATGCAGCTGCTCACAGCATAACGCGACCATGACGTGCTATTTTGCAGGAACCCTAAAAACAAGGGTCTAAAATAACAAGTAACAGCATCGTATAGTAGATGCAGAAGCTGACAGAGTGGTTAGTGCATCACACTGCATTTCTGCATTTTATGGCTGGCACTGTAGTGGGCTGTAGCTTTGTTTCCACCAGCATCTCCTTCGTCACATGAGCTGACATCAATAGGACATGGGAATCTCTTCAGTTTCACTGTCTTTGTGTGGGAGTCTCTCCACATATGCGGTCCACCGTTAGCCAAAATGTCATTCTCAACAATGACCTACATCAGTTTTCCCCAGACGTTCTACAATTTATCACTTCATCTTCATCATGGTAACAAGTTTTCCAGATTTACCCTCCCCTAACTAGCCAGTGGTGCAACTAGTGTTTATTCTCATATGGCTCCACAGTGTCCACACAGAGCACACACTCTGGGTACTCAGTGTCTAAAGATTGAAGAAACCCATGCAGGACCTAACTGCTCATGTCGTCTGCTCACCAGTGTGATATCCCACTGAAAGCTCAGGAAAGAACTAAAAAGATAATTCTTAGACCAGGGAGTGTTCTTTTGTTTTATATGATTTTTTGTATGCGCACTGGTGTTTTGCCTCACTGTGTATCTGTATGAGGGTGTTGAATCCCCTCCCCTGGAACTAGAACTACAGTTGTGAGCTGCCATGTGGGTGCTGGGAATTGCTCTGTAACATCTAAGCCATTTCTTCAGCCCCGGAATTGCTCTTTTAAGTATCTGAATCACTTGCGCAATCCCTACCTCTGGTGTTGCCAAGGACCTTCCCATGGCCAGGTGTTCTGGGTCAATTCTGAGAACTCAGTGGATACCCTGCTCTATAATTTTGAGGGTAGGTGACCCCACATGACTATCAAAAGAAGAGAAGTTTCCAAACATGTGTATCAGCTGAGAAAGAGAATATATCAGTGTTCTTAACCTCTGAGGGTTGTAACTTAAATGGATTTTGTTGTTTTCTGTTTTTACTCCACATTTTTTTTACTAGTAAAGAAGCCCTCTTCTCAAATGAAACCATTGTCAGAGACCACAAATGGCTTCTCAGAGCAGTTTCTAAACCTAAAACACCAAAGCAATATATCTTCATACCATTTCTGAATTACAGGGGAAAAAAACTCAATTCCTTCCTCCTATTGTGAAGACTTTAAGTAATGAAAATTTTATGTTTATTAGTGCTCTGAATGCAGGACTTGTAGAGATCACAAGGACTATAGATAATTCAAACACCCAGGTCCGTACATAGGTAAAAACTATCTTATTGAATCTTAAAAATGTAAAGCCATGTACGCTCATGCCATCTGAGCTGCCGTCAGTCCGACATGATCCTCCTGGTGCAGGATTTATTAGCAGTGCTTCTCAAAGTTTGCTGTGGGCCTGACCAGCATTAGAATCACCTGCATGACAGTCACTGAGCACTTGTTAAACATGCAGGTTCCAGAGGCCCAGGAAAACAATTAAATTGGAGCCTCCAGGGGAAGGACCTTGGAATTCTCTGTTTAAAAAATATTCCCCAATGACTTCCAACTCATGCCAAAGTCTAAAAGCCATTAACATATACCATGGTGTAGTTTTTAGAGCATAGCCTTGAGTCAGGCTCTGAGCTCAACCTCAGTTGCCCAGTCTGTGAAGTGATGGTGATCCTGCCTCCTCCCTTAACCTGTTTTTGAGATTGAAAAGGATGCTGCAAGAGAGACAGGGTGGGAATAGTAAAGTGTAAGAAAAAGTCTCTTCCCTTTGCCTCCCACAGGATGCTTTATGCTTCTCCTCAGCTCCTGGCTCCACCCAGGGGACTAAGCACAGAAAGTTACATGAGGATGAAAAGATTGTGTAGTGAGTAGAAGGTGACAAGAAAGACTGCAGCAGTGGACCAGTAGATACTGGGAGTTAGAGAGAAGAGGTGGAGTGGGTTCATGGTGGTAGAACGGCCTGAGACCAAACATGGAACTTTAAGGAGAGGGATAAATAAAGCCTTTAGGAACCTATTCAGTATATTGTGCTAAAACTCCCTCTTCACAACTTCCTCAGAGGACTTTTCTGATTAAAAGACATTTCTCAAATCACGTTGGAGTCAGAGTTGATTTTCTTTGAGAAGCAATTGCCATTTAGAATTCAACTCTAATTCTAGAAAGTCTGTATTAGAAGTTAGAAATAGATTGGTAGATGATAAATGGCATAGACATGAAAGATAGGTAGGTAGGTAGGTAGGTAGGTAGGTAGGTAGGTAGGTAGGTAGATAGATAGATAATAGATAGATGACAGACAGATAGATGATTGGTAGATAGATAATAGGTAGAAGATAGATGATAGGCAGACATATAGGTAGATAGTAAATAGATGACAGAAGATAGATGACAGATAGGTAATAGATAGATTATAGATGCATAGATGTTAGATAGATGTTAGATATACAGATTATTGGCAGATAAATAGATAGATGATGGATAGATACATACATAGATGATAGATTGATGTGGATAGATAGATAGATAGATAGATACATAGATAGATAGATACATAGATAGATAGATACATAGATAGATACATAGATACATAGATAGATAGATAGATAGATACATAGATACATAGATAGATACATAGATACATAGATAGATACAATAGATAGATAGATAGATACATAGATAGATAGATACAATAGATAGATAGATAGATAGATAGATAGATAGATAGATAGATAGATAGATGTTTAGATATTATACTTAATACAATACTTAACAACTAAGTACTCACTTATCAAAGAACACACTTATTCCCAAGTGATCCAATTACCCCACCACTAATTAGCCCACTAATTCCTACTCCTCTCTCAACTTACCTTCAGTTCTACGCCTGGGTATGTGTGTGCACTTGTGCACACGTTTCCCTTTTATCTCCTCCTGCTCTAATATTTCTTATCCTTGCTTCTTTCTCCTCTTTTTTTCTATGCCTCTTTATGTTTTCATTGTTTTATTTGCCCTTCCACAAGCTTTGCCCTCAGTGCAATCATTTCTAGAGTTGTCTGAAAGCAAACCACCTACAGCCTGGCCCTCTAACTCCAGTGACTCCAGCCCTAGTACTGAGATCAAGTCTATGTCTGATGTTTTGTTTTTCTCCTTGGAAACCTAGACTCTTATCTCTGGAGACTCACAGGCATGAGCTGGGACTCCTGGATTCTGGGGTAAGATCTAATTGCGACTTTGATCTCCAAAGGCTTTTTTTGGGTTTTAACATGGCCACTCTGAGTCCTTGTAGGTTATTTTCATTCATCCAAAAATAACCAATCTTTTTTTCTACCAGGTACCTCTTTTCAAACTGGGCAAGTAACAGTTCTTTCCCCATCCCATGTGACTAAAGTGGAACTATCAATCATGTCTTTAATAAAACATGCTGGGGCCTAGATCATCTTAGAGTTTTACCCACACTGATTGGTTGAAGGGTAGTCACGTGACTCAAATAATATGAGTGTCTAATGAATTTTAATATTTGTATATTGTCATTTGGGATGAAATACAGAGAAAACCAAGAAATTAAACCTACCTGAAGCTCGGTTTTCAAAGGTGTGCATGATGAAGGAGTTAGTACCCCTGGAGCAGCCCTGAAGTAGTAAGCACTGATTGCCCACCCTGTATGGTGTTCCATGAGCTCTCAGTGCCCCCTGTAGATTGATCCCCATGTGTCCATGACAATAATCAGACCATGAGCACATCCTTCATTTGCTTCCTCACTTGCTCATCTCACTTCCACATTGCTTCTTGCAGTTGTTCTTTAAATAAAATACACTTAAAATTCTGTGAATTGTGAAAATAATGAGTTCCCCCTTGAGGACTGGAGGGAGAGCTGTATCCAAATCTTTGTAACTTGGCAAAGGTGAGTCAACATTGTTAGTCAGATGACATCAGAGTAAAGACAAATTCCAAACTATTGGGCAGGACCAATGAATCACAAGGGTCCACAAAGATGGAAGGTGAAACGGGAAGAGACAACCTGATAGATGGTAAGATGCAAAGGCCTTGGTCATATCTTGATAGCTCTGAAACTGAAGTAAGAGGCTCATGAACCTTGGAGTATGAGAATCTTTTAGAAGCAGAAGAACAAACAACAAAAAAACAAGGAGATGATTTCTTCCTTAAAGCTTTCAGAAACCAATGCATCCCAGCAAAGCTTTGGTGTTAGCCCAGAGAGATCTACGTAGTACTTCGGATCTGTGCAACTGTTATGTAATACACTTCTGTTGTTTCAAGTCCCTTGGTTTGCAATAATATGTCATAGTAACAGAAGGAGCTAAGATGAACTATGAGAAAAAACCTAAGCAAGAGAATTGATTTTCTTTTCTTATTGTTCTTGGGCTGTTCAGTCACACTTCCCCAAATATACGATGGACAAATGCTTCCTCGCTATGGTTTGCCAAAACAACGCAGAAAAGTGAACTAATTTGCAATGATGTCTGACTAATTAAATCAAACCTCTGTCTCTTTGGCAAAGGAGGCTGTACCTTGGAGTGCCAGAGGAGTCTCACTAGGGCACCCATTTTAATTAGCCGAGCTCTGTCTCATATTCAATGCCTGGTTCTGCATCTGTGGATTGTTGTTTTTGTTGTTGTTTAAAATGTGAAATAATCTAAAAATTCTAGTATTGAGAAATAATTATTGTGAGACACTGGCAAACTTAGCAATTACCTTAATGCAAGTGGTGTCATAATTTATCGTAAAGGAAATTATTTTTAGCTTTGGAAATAGCATAATATCTCTTCAGATCTCTTGATGCTATTGTCCCTTAAAGTGAAAGCTCTGCAAGGGGGCCATGTACTTCGTATTTATTTATTTTGAAAATGCTCAAAGTATTGGCCCATCTCATTTTCTTAGTCAAAGCTTGCTTTTTTTTTTTCCCCTGCTAATGACCTCAATTCTCTCTTGATGCTCTAGGACCAGGCTGTCTTTGATTAATCATTCTCTGTATTAATATCAAATGGCCCTGGCATTCTTCAAACAGCACTGTTTCTGTTCAATAATGCCCTAAATATACAAAGCAGATAAATGACGATGCCATTGAGCCAATGGGAACAGAACTTAGCTCCAAGATGGCAGAGAATTATGAGAGGACACGTAACTGATGAACACCACATCCGAACGTAAAATGATCTGTGAAGCATAAGATCCGAGGAGCACAGTCTGAGGCTCAAGTCAGAGCTGCTGTGCTGGAGCATAAACTAGAGTAGAAGACATTTCTAAATCGCTGTGTGTGTGTGTGTGTGTGTGTGTGTGTGTGTGTGTGTGTGTGTGCACGTGTGCACTTGCGTACGTGTACGTGCACATGTATACATTTTTCTTTGAAGTAGTTAAATGCTTCTTCTGGGGGCAGAGGCCCAGAATGATATTCATCAGGGTTTTATTTCATTTCAGTCTCTAGCTTATTTTAATTTATGAGGTGTGGAGAATATTAGTTTTTAGGATGATTTAATATTTTATGTTGTAAGTGATCTTCTGCAGTCAGCTTGTTAATTAGATACTGCAGACAGGCTGGTTAATATTATGTGTTGACTCTGCAGGAAGAAAAGAAGAGTGACTATCTCTGGTAGTCAGAAAGAATCGAAGGCACATGATCAAGGTTCTCTTAGAGTCCATGTTTCAGAGGTGCTGTCCTGGAAAACAAATTGTATTTGGACCTTCTGAAGGCTCCCCAAGTGGGCTGGGGATAATTGGAGCCCTCTTTTGCTTTGCTCTGTTAGACGCTTTTTAGAATTGGGGAGTGGGAGGGTGGGAGTGGATAGAAACCAGAGCTTTTCATTTAAATAAAGAAGCCATGTCTGAGAATACTTTTGGAAGACTAGAGTCCATTAAAATGGATCTTCCCATCTTGATTTCCTTAGAGGACCCAGTTTGAAATGGAAGTTCCCTGTTATTTCCTGCTGACCTTGTCCTCCAGACCATCATCTCCCAAGTAAAGAAATTAAACATGACTTCTCTGAGTATTATTTATATATTTAGCTTTTTAGTTGGAGAACCTCAGAAGAAGCGGAAAACTCACATGGAGACTACAAATGTAGTCTATGCCACAAAGGAAGGCTGTGCACATCTTCTTTCATTCATGTGTGCTGTGTGGGTTGATTTTTGCTGACCAAAACGTCACAAGAGCTAGGGAACTCACCAAAGATTTATTCTGTCACACAGTTTCCTTATAGGTGCCTTATTCTGTATTCATGAATATTCAAATTGCATCCTAAGGTAAAGAGAGATTAAATCAAAAGGTTTGTTTTAAGATGAAGTTCAAGTACATGAAATAAAATAAATGAAAATAGAGTTTCCCTCCCCATGGTTCAGCTTTCAAAAGCAACCTGACAAGAACAGATTATTCTGTGACATGAGATGAGGCTTTGAGAAGGCTTTCAAGCTAAGATCAAAATGGTGGCAAGTAATCCAAGTGAAAGAGTTGAAATCGTCTGCCCAGTTTAGCCAAAATTGTCTTCAGCCTTATAGCTACTGGTGTTTATTCATTCCGTAGCATTTTGTCTGCTTTATTCCATTCACAATATCAGAATGTTTAACTTATTGCCTCCCTTGAAATTAACGTTACCAATTTTAGAATAATAAGAAGTTGTTTGCCCATCAAAATAGTGATTCTTCAAAGAGAAATGAATAGATATTTGTTTTTTTTATGTGAACTTTATAGTCCTCATATGCCTTTGATTAAGAAACAATAGAAACAAGATGTCAGACTGGGGTGAGGGTGGGGGGATCCCTAGCTCTAGTCTGTCTCATAGAAATGTCAATTGGCAACTATTAACAGACAAAAATGCCTTCGTGAACATCCCAGAACCTGGGGTGAGGTTGAAACACCCACATTTTTTGAAAACAAAGCAGACTTGGGAAGCACAATAGAAGTGCCTGCTTTTTGTTGTGATAAACACCATGACCAAAAGTAACTTGAGAGGAAAGGGTTTATTTTTATCTTATGGGTCACAGTTCATCATTAAAGGAAGTCAAGGTAGGAACTTGAGGTAGGAACTTGAAGCAGAACCATGGAAGGATGCTGTTTACTGGCTTACCCTAGGCTCACTCCAGCCACTTGTCTCAGAAAGCCTAGACCTACTTGCCTAGGGGTAATATTGTCCACCATGTTCTTGCCCCTCCTCCATCAATTAACAAGCAAGAAAAGGCCCCACAGACCAATTTGATGGAGGCAATTCTTAGGTTGTTCCCTCTTCTCAGGTCTGTCAAGTTGACAACCAAAATCACCATCACAAGATCTAAAATAAATAACCTCCCTCTGACCATATTTCTCCCTCCTGGGGAAAGCATGACACTATGGGATCGGTCCCTTTGTCCTGTAGTTTGGCCAGTGTGGAAAGAGAGTCCAAGGCAGGCATCAAACTCTGACATTCTTAGACAATACTTTCTGTCAGTCTTCCATTTTTCCTTATAGGAAACACTGGGAGAATTGCTATCTGAGACCATCTGGCAACAGACCAAGGAACATTAGACTCCCAGTGACCAGCTCATGGGTCTCAGTGGTGGCACTACCTTCAGGTTGGCAGCCTTATTTGACAAGTAAGACAAGTCAGCAGCACATGCCAAACCCCATATAAGGAATATGCTTTGCAGTTCTGCCTAGGTTGGCTCTACGATTAGGAGTTTAATTTGGTCACAGAGTTCACAGCTGAAGGCCCAGCCCAAGGCAAAAATCCTGCTGATATGTAATAATTTCATTGAAGATAGAGAATTAAATTTTCCATCTTGGAGTGAGGTTCATTAAGACATAGGATGCTAAAGGGGGTGTGAAATAATCGAATTTTCTAAGGGAAGGTAAAACATTCAATCCTAAAAGTAGGCTGGTTCAGTAGGAAGGAAACAATTCAGCAGCTTCAGGAAGCCACTGAAACTGATCAAATTCACTAAGCCTCTCCTTCCCTAAGCCTATATAAAGCAGTAAGGACTCTAGGACTCTTAGACAGGTTGTGATACCTAGCAGAGGCTCAGATTAGCTGATATGCCTATAAACAGCAGAGATCAAAAGAGAAAACTCTCAGACAAGACAAGCAGCTTGGGAGAAAAAGGGAATAGCTGAAAAGCCTAAAGGAGGTTCTGCCCAACTGGATTGCCTGGAAAGGACAAATCTCCAACCTGTTGAGTTGCCTGCAGGTTGTACAGTACACTCCAGGTTTTGAGCTTTTACAAACTGTCAGTCATGTTAGAGTGGGCTTTTGGTGATGCAGCTGTCTTTAAATCGTTTCTGTTCCTGTAACTCCTCACCCATATTCCTGTAAGCAGCCCCAATAAAAATAACTGGTTCACTAGTTGGACTTTGCTAGTATTATTTTTGTCAGTTTTCTATCTGGGGTAAGTAGCCATTTGTTCATTGTTCCTGGAAATAGTGTCACATGATACCTGCCTATATATGGACCCTGCAATCCTGAGCAAGAAGTCCATGCACCAGTATTCCTTAACCACTGGCATGTGGTACTAACCAATTTTCAGAAACCCTAGCTTAATAAGAACTCCAGATATTGTTGCTACCTGTCCAGGAAATATAGTCTGAGACTTCATCTAAACCATTCTATTTACAATAACCTAACACCCAGATGACAGGCTCACCTGGCTGTACCCCAACTTTATTGCATGAATAGCAGTTTTGTCTAACCAGAAACCCTAGGAAGATATTTTACCTGTCTATAAACACACCAGATGGCCAATTTATAACCCCTGCTGTCTTGAGGAGGAACTACTTCCCAACCAAAGTATCTGTAAAAGCAGAAAGACATGTCTGCCTCTTCAAATGTCCACATGCTAATATCAGAATAGAAAGATGACAAAGAATCACAGAAAGATGACATCACCAAAGAATACCCACAAAGCTTAGATAACTGATTCCAAAGAAATAGACATATGAGCTGGCAGACAAAGATGTCTTCTTTAAATATTTCCTATTTACAAGAAAATACAGCTACAAGAAAAGACAACTAGAAACCACAAAACATCGATAAAAAATTCTAACATTAAAGATACAACTGAAAATCATATAGAAAGCTTGAACAACTGACTTCATCAGGGGAATAGTGGAATTTAAGAAAGGTCATTTGCAATTATCCAGTCAGAAAAGAAAAAGGAAAGAAATACAAAGTACAAAGAAATCTTACAGAACTCATGGGACATCATCATTTAGACATTCCCAGAAGGGGGAGAGAAAGAAAAAAATGACAGATATTTTGTTTAAAGCAATAATGGCTGAAAACTTCAAATGACCATCTATATTCATTAGGCCCAAAAGTTTTCAAGTAGATTGAACCACAAAGGTCTATACCAAGACACAGTATAATTAAATTATCAATAGTCAAAGACAAATGACTTTGAAAGAAACAAGAGAAAAGTAAGTTTCAAAGACATGGGGACCTGGTAAAACTATCAGTGGATTTCCTAGCAGACACATTGCAGCTCAAGAGAGAAGGAGATGACATTTCAAATATTGAAAGAAAAATACTCCAACCAAAACGGAATATCCAGCAAAGCTATCCCCAGAAATGAGGAAAGGCTTTGCCCAACAATGAAAAGCTATAACTCTTTAATAATAGACATGCCACACAAGAAATACTAAAGGAAATTCTCCAAGCTAAAATGAAAACATGATATTAACGTACAACAGACTAACATAATATACAACAAAATAAAAACATGCTATTAACATACAATAAATTATATTTTAGATTTATTTATTTTGTGTTTGTATGTATGTATGTATGCATTATAAATGTATGTGCACCACATGTATTCATATCCTCAAAGATCAAAAGAGAGCATCACATCTCTTGGAACCAGAGTTATGTGGGTGTTGGGAATCAAACACAGGTCTTCTGCAAGAGCAACGAGTGCTCTTAACCACTGAGCCATCTCCCAGCCCAAAATTCACTTCAAAAAATGGATACATAGTGGAACTAAAAATTCTCCCATAGGATGCTACACAAGTCACTTTCAACCTTGGCCTACATGTTTAAAAAAGTGAACTTTAAACAACTATAACTGCAATGATATGTTAGTAGACACAAAAATGTCAAAATATAATTAACAATCTCAAAAACCTAGATTGTGAGCCTTAGTTGTTCTTTTGTGTGCATTGTTTTGTAGGTTTATTTACTTGGTTTTATCTTTTGAGGTAGGGTTTCATATACTCTGAGGTGGCCTCAAATTCCCTGTGTAGTCAAGGTTGACTTTGAACTTTTGGTCCCTATGTATATATGTCCTGAGTTCTGGGGCTACAACTGCCATACTAGTTATAGATTGCTAAGGATTGAATCCAGTGCTTTATGCATGTGAGACAAGCATTCTACCAACTGATCCAGATTCTCAGCCCTTGTTTTTGTACCAAGTAAAATTAAGTAAATAGTTTTAATAATGCATAAGTGATAAAGAATGCCATTATATAACTATAAAAGGGTCAATTAATCAAGACACATAAATATTCATACACCCAGCATTGCATACCTAAAAACTTACAGCAAATATTAACAGAGCTAACAGGAAAAATGCAAACTATAGGGTAATCGGAGGAGATTTCAATGCCCACTGCCCTCCTTCTTCGTTTTTTGAGACAGGGTTTCTCTGCGCCACTCTGGCTGACCTGGAACTCACTCTATAGACCACGCTGGTCTCAAACTCAGAGGTCTGTCTGCTTCTGCCTCTCAAATGCTGTGTGCAGCACCACTGCGTGGCTTTTAGTGCCCACTATTATGAAGATAATTTAGACAGAAAATAAGGAAATAGCCAAGTTGAACTGTACAGGCCACACGGATCTATCAGACATGCGTGGAGTCCTCTACCTTACAGAGAATACCTACTCATTCCAAAAGTACCTGGAACTTTCTCCAGAGTGTATCAGGTGTTAGAGCACAAAACAGGTCTGAGTAAATTCAAGAAGATTGAAATCATGGCAAGTCCCACTTCCAATCACAGTGTAACGAACCTAGAAGTCAATAGTACAAAGATAACTAGAAAAATTGTCAGAGTCAAGGAAACTAAATAACATGTCTCTGAACACCCCCGTAGGTCAAATAAGACATAAATAAACAAATGTTGTTTTTCAGGAGCTAGAAATAGGAGAAGTAGAAAGAGGCTGGTCAAAGGTGCCAAGTTTGGGTTATAAAAAAAAACATTAAGTTCTGAATCCCCCACCATGGTGACTACACTTAGTAACATATTTTAATTTAACTTTAATATTATTTTTCTTTTCTTTCTTTATTTCCTTTTCTTCTTTCTTCTTCTTCTTTTGTTTTTTCTTTTTTGGTGCTAGGGCTAGAACCCAGGGCCTCATACGCGTGAGGCAAACACTCTAACACAAAGCTGCACCCCATGTTTTAGCCTTTACAATTAATAGTATATTTTATACTTGAAATTTAAGAAAACAAACATGAAATATTCTCCCTCAACACCAGAAAATAACAACTACATGAGTTAATTAAGGTGCTCACTAAATTATGGCAATCACTCTACCATATAAATGTGTTTCAAATCTTTACATTGTACACCTTAAAGTATATGTCATTTGACAATTATACATCAACAAAGCTGGAGTCATGGCAGCACAGTGGAGCTGGTATGCTCCCAGGCATATCCCATGTCATTCTGTTTCACTTTGTCACAGATACTGCAGAGTTTCCACACACTGAGGGCTTGCGCCAACCATCTGTCCTATGTTATCAGCACTACTTTCATAACATTGTGTGTATTTTCCCATCCTGTGTTTCCTTTTGGGACTTCCAATGCCTTTCATTGTTACCATATCTTTATGGTGATGTGTGATCATTATTTCCATATTTCACCAATGCGTTGTTTGGTGGCATCACAGACAACAGCCATAAAGGAGAGAGAATGTGTTTGGAAGAACATTGTCTATATCTTGAATGGCCCTTCTCTGTTTCTTCTCCTTTCTTCAGGCCCCTCTGAGACACAGTGATATTGGAAGTAGGCCACTTAATTACTCTCTAATGGCCTCTAAGTGTTCAAATGAAAGGAGAATTCAAACACCTCTTTAAATCAAAACCCTAGAAAGGATTCAGCTTAGTAAAGAGGCAAGTCAAAAGCCAGAGTAGGCTGAAGTAAGCCACTTCTTCCAAACAGTTGTCTACAATTTTTTTAAAGGTAAGTTCTGAAAGAAAATTAAAATGCTAATCCAGTGAGCAAACAAAGAAAGGGTAAGGAAGATAAACAAATTTGTAGTTGATACAGGAAAGGCTCAGTGAATGGGTCAGATCAGCTACACTCTTTTAAGCCAAGGCCCTCAGTTTCCTCCATTCCAAAAAACAGCACAGAAAGGAAGCCACAGAAGAGGAGCTGGTGAAGGTTGGTTCCTGAACTTTAAGGAACGGCCTTGTCTCCATAACATAGGGGGTAAGGTGAAGTAGCCAGTGTCCCAGAAGATCCAGCTGAGAGGATTGAGGAAGGTGGCTGATGAATCAGCCTGCCTCTGTCCTAGACTTAAAAGTCATTGTATGGTAAAGATAAATTAGATCACTCCTGTTTAGGTTAAAGAGCCTGTTTAAATCAGTTTCTTAAGGATTGAGTTTTGCCCCACCTGTAACCTTAACTACAAACAGTTCTGTGCTGCCTGTTCCAAAAAATGGCAACTGTATCTTTGTTTCAAAAAGTTATAAGCATCTTGCATCTTGTACCTACGTTTCAAAAGGTTGCTATGACTACCTTGTTATGGCTACCTTATGCCCACCTTGCAGTCATGTCTTTGTTTCAGGAGGTCATTATGACTACCTTGTTTTGCTTATGTTCTACTCCTATAACCCAGCTTATTTTGGCTACCAACCCCCCCCCCCCCAATTTGGAAACCCTCATCCCTGAGCTATAAAAACCACATCTTCCCCATGTCCAGTGCTGACCACTTGGACCCACCTTAGGTGAAGGCAGTCCATATACATGAATTTAAAAGCTTGCTTTAATTAATTTAGCCATGATGTTTTGGATCAGTGGTCTTTCTCCTTACATGTTTGGGATTAACAGTGGCCACACAGTAAACAAGAGATTTTCAATAGATTTGAAAGAGCCTTCTATTAGAAGAAGATGCCATTTAGGACTTTCACAGCTAGAGAGACATTAACTCCTGACTTTGAAGCTCGGGCTAACTCTTTTCTGAGGGCCAATGTAGCTGATAGCTTTAACTTCGAGGGCCTTTAAGAATCGTGGTAAGTTCGATATGCCCATGTCAATGGAACAAGTCTGGATAATAGTACCTCTGTTTGCAGTGTGGTTTACTGAATTTTCTTTATATTTTGTTTTATATTAGCTTACAAGCATCATTTTTACAGCATTTAATACATGTTTAGTCTTGGTTGACCAACCTCACTGCTTTCCACCCCTGTCTCTCTGTTCCCACCCCTACTTATCCAATCCCTTTCTTCTATTTTCATATCACATGTATTCTACAATCTGCCCCACCCTTCTCCCTTTAACCCTCTATTTCCCCTTCTCAGATCCCTTTCTAGTTTCTACACACACTAACTTCCACACAAATGCACAAGTACAAAAATTAGAAGCCAAGAGCAAAGTCAACCACTGAGACTTCTCTGAAAAGTTCACTTCATATATCTGCAACTTCTATAGCGACTTCTCGGGTGGATCTGGTTAGAATAAATTGAAATATACTTCCCCAAAGAATTTATTATTTTAGCCACAAGTAAGAAGAGTCGTGATTTTAAAAAGGAGGACAAGATATCAACGCTAACAGGAGTCGGGGAGAAGTTGATCCTGACCCTTGCAGATGACTTTAATTGCATTGCAGAGTGCTGGAGGAGAGAACGCCAGCTGTAGCAGAAATCGGAAAGAACTAGAATCTAGACGTGGAGCTTGGAGATGAGGCTGGGCACTGCTATCTCATGATAAAACTAAAAGAGGACAAGATCAGGATTTTGTTTCTTAAGGGCGAACAACAAAAGAGTGGAGTTTTGGGTTTTTGGTTTGTTTCGTTACTTTGTTTTTTTAGAGGTAATCTAGTCCTATCGACGATGCTGTAAACACTGTTGACATGGCAACAGACAATTTAGACTACTGCGGTGCACTTAGCAGCAGGACTTGAGAGGATTGACTCCAGGTTTGAAAGAACTTCTACAGAGGGTAAAATGCTGTCAATCAATATGCGAACTACAGAGAGATCTTCCGTGAAAGGAAAAGTCAGTCAGAGCAGTAAACCTCATTGTTATCTTATTTTAAGAAATTTTCATGGCCACCCTAACTTGCAGCAGCTGCCACTGACCAACCGGCAGTTATATTGACATCCATGTCCACAGGAGACTCTCCACTGGCACGAGGATTGATTAGAACTGCCTAAAGGCTTCAGTGATCATTAATGTTTTTCATGAAGTTGTGTACATTCTTCAGACATAATGTTACCACACATTTAACAGACAACGGTGTGGTACAGACATTTTATAGGCACCCGGAAGTCCCAGCGTTCACCCGACTCATTTTATTATAATACTCATTTTACTTTTTGTTAACTGAAACCAAACTTGCAATTTCTCTGAGGTATCCTGGTATTCCACGCGTGTGGGTCCATGGATATAAATGTATATGTAGGGATACGTGTGTATGAGTGTGTCCATTTTAAATCCTCTTTAAAGGAGCAAAACTCCTTTACTGGCAATAAGGGGTGAGATATAAGGAGTTCACTGGCAGAGTTAACTGCTTGAACATTTGGCAGCAAGAGCTATTCAGCAAAGGTTGGTGACCGATGATGGTTCTAACCCCTCACGGTGTACTGTGAACAGCATCAGTAGCTGCTCACCTACACAGCATCATTTACACACTTACTAGACAGTAATAGCACGCGAATAAAAGGTTGTCTTGAGCCTTTGGAGAAAGCATTTTGTTTTCTTGTATTTTTGGTTGTGAGCCTAGCCTTTAAGGCTGAGCCATCTCTCCCGCCCAGCATTTTGTTTTCTTAACGTGGTGACTCCTTCTTAAAACCTGAAGGCTTTGTTCCAATTAGTTACAATATACAGATGTAGCATGACTCCACAGAAATATGTTTAATGTGGCAACACCACCAACCAGCATAGCTCAAAAGAAGGCAGCTTTTTCTCCTTCCCTTTTCTATCCGCCGTTTAATTTCATTACAATTTCTAAAAATTCTGTTAGTGTACAGCTGTTCCACTGTTAATAACCCTGAAATAGAAATGTGTTACTTTGCTTAGAAAGAGACATCTGCATACTGTAGAAAAACAAAATCATGTGATGTGATTAATACAGGAAGATGGTTGTTGGTATTTTTAATGCATATTGTTTAAACTCAAATATGTTTACCTTCCAGACATTTTTAGATATGCTCTTCTGATCTATGCTTTAAATCTGTGATGCTTTAATAATCTACATAAAAAAAGATGGTTTGCCAGTAGATCCAACACCTCCTGCCACTAGTTGGCTAGAATTTTTTTTTTAAATGTCACAAGCAGAGCCTTTGATATGCTAACCCCAGGGGGTTCTTTATCCCTGGGATAACTGTAAATAACCATTCCCAACATTTGGTCCTTCCGCCATCTTTGATCCTGTCATCTTGAAATTTGCCCTTGCAATGAGCAAGGTTACTTTCATACTGCATTTGAAAATGGCAGACTATTTAAGCTCTAGGAGGGCAGTAGGACAGGTTCAAAAGTTTGCAGATAGATGGATTATTACAGGCTTAGAAAGAGAGAGAACATGCATGCCTTCTCTCTTGAAAATCTCCTGCTACATCATAAATCTTCTCCTGTCTGGGCCCTATCTTCTAATAACTGCGTAAGTGGTCAGTCTTGAGATTCAGATTTACACACAGAGCCCCAGCACTGACCTCACCAAAGGACACGATTTATGTAGTGGAGACGGACCAAGTATGGAATGCAATCCAGTCCTGGTGACGAGAATCTAAACTGCTCTCATCAGACAGCTCCTGCTTAGCATTCACGGGATATCAAGGCTTCCTTGGAGGGAACCTACTTCAGTTCCTTCCTTTCAAAGATAAAATGAGAACCTAGGAAACCAGTTTACCTGGGGGTTATGCATAAAAAACAAAACAAAACAACAAAACCACCTTTTATCCCTGCTTTTCTCAATTCCTGTTGTGCTGCTAATAACACAATGCCTCAGACTGGGCAATGAATATGGAGCAGAAATCTATTTGCCTTATGGTTCTGGGCAGGTAGGAAGTCAAGATAGAAGGAACTGGCTGCATCTGTCAAGAATCCTCTTACTCTGTCATCCCGTGGCAGAAGGTAGCAGATGGAGTGAGGCAGGCTAAACTTATGTTTTTGCAAGGACTCGACTCCAGTGTTACTTCATTCCTGAGGGCAATGCCCTCTTAAAGGTTCCACCTTTCAAAAGTGTTGCAGTGAGGATTAGGTTTTCAAGACATGAATTTGGGGACATGGGCACATGTTTGAAGCATTTTCATTCTCATCCGCAATCTGTGCTTTTATGGAGGCACATAACCTCTGCTCCTACCACCATGTGGAGTCCAAGTCCCATTGACTCCAGAGACCGTAAACCTTCTTGCTCATACATGGAAGGATACTGCCTTTCTTTCTCTCACCTTTTAGAGCCTTGGAAAGATCGTTTGTCTGAGATCTTTGGCCAAGCTATAAGACCCAGATCTTCTCTGGCCCAGAATCAGCCCCAATACATTCAAAAAAAGAAAAAAAAAAACCAACTAAAATAAAATGCTCATCAAACTCTATTCAATAGTATGAATCCCTGAAAGCCACACATGCTAAAATGAGCCCTTCAAGCCAGAGAAGGAAAGTGGAGCTATTTGACAAATGGTGTTGGGACAAAAGGGTAGACATCTGGGGAAAAAAATAAATTGGCTCTATATCTTCCATCCCACGTGATGATTGATTTTAAGTGGATCGAAAATCTAGATAACAGAAATATAAATATTAAAGTGTGAAAAGAACATAAGACAGTTTTAATCCTTGAGAACACTTTTTAAACCCTCATTCAAAATTTAGGAATCATCAGAGGAAATGTTAAGGAGCATGAGTTCATAATAATAAAGCTTTTATATGACAAATACGCAGCTCACACACAAATGCGCACACACAGGTGTGCACACACCCATGCGTGCAGCCATACAAGCGAAGTCAAATATACGCTGTGCACAAATTAAAAAGCATTGCGACTTATATGAAAAATGAGGTGAAAAGCTCCCACACATAGAGAAATAAGATCTCAACAAGCTAACAGAAATGTTTTTTTTTTTTTAAAGTGGACAAAAGTAGACAAAAGATTTAAACACACAATTCATACAAAATGAAGCACAAAAGACTCTTGAGCATTTGGAGAGATGCTCAGCTTCACTCGTAATAAAAGAAATGCAAATTAGAACTATATTGAGATACCATTTTTCGCCTATCAGGTTGGCAAGAATCCAAAGGCTCTGATAATACACACTGCACTAGGAAGGCTGTAGGATAGGAGCCCTCTTATACATCGCTTGTGGGAGTTTATGTTAGCATAACCCCATATGGAGAGCAATTTAACAAAATCTATCAAAATTACAAATGCATTTATCTTTTGCCCCAGCAGTTTTACTAGCAAATAAATGGATGGGTATAGGACGCTGAAGGTATTCATCACAGTGCTGTAGAAAAAACAACAACAACAAATTTTTTTGAAGTAGCCTAAATTATTAAATTCAGTAAGTTGCTAAAAGACACAGATTAAAAAGATGATACATTCAAACAACACAATACTCTACAAGGTGAAAAATAAAAACTGTAACCAGACTGTAGTAATATGGCAGAGTGTCCAAGAGATTTTTAAAAATGAAGGAAAAAAGAAAAATGAAGGAAAATGCAGAACAGCATGAAAGTAAGCTGACTGCTCGGCAACAGAGGAAAACGGGCCCAGCTTCTTAAGATCAAGTGACTGGTGCACTCTTGAACTCACAGCAGCTGGAGGCCCTTCACAGTTCACCACGGGTGGGAGGGGTCGATGAGGCTCCACCCCTCGTTGTTCGAACTATTGGGAATTAGTGTTTGCTGGGGAAGGGTATCATTTTCTTCTTCAGTAGCGTTGCCACTAGCCTTGAAAGGATTGCAATCCCAATTCTACTCAGTGAGTCTGGGGGGTGGGGTGGGGGAGAGCTGTGGGGGTTGTGGGGAAGGACATGAGTAGGAGGGAGACTAGTTGGGAAAAAGGGTTTCAACAGGAAAAAAAAAAGCGATGGGGGCGGGGCTAAGAGAAGATAACGTAACCAGAGAAGTGTTACATTCAGGGATGGGAAAAACTGTAAGATGATGATGATGATGATGACGACGATGACGATGATGACGATGACGATGACGACGACGACGACGACGGTGGTGGTGGTGGTGGTGGTGGTGGTGATTATGATAATGATAATAATAATAATAATAATAATAATAATAATACAGATTTATATTCTTCTAATAGACACTGAAAAACTGGAAGAAATTAAATGACTGTTAGCGAGAGCTGAGTAAGGGTGGAGATCGGTCAGTGGGTGAAGAGCTCTTGCTTTACAAGCAGAAAGACCTGAGTTCCAATCACCAATCCCCTAATAAAAAGCCCCCAAACCAGGCATAGCTGTGTCTGTTTGTGACCCCAGTCCTGAGGGCTTCCTGAGAGCAGGATGGCCAGACAATCAGGCTGAATAGGTGCTTCTAGGTCAGTGGCAATGAGACTGTCTCAAGGTAGTAAAGGATAACACTCAGCATCCTGCTCCGTCTTCCACCTGCACCTACATGCACACACCACACATACACACCACACACACATCACATACACCAAGGAACAGAGTAAGGGAATGCATGATGTGTGGTACCCAATTAGCAAGATTTTATTTATCTTTTTACTGTTTATTCTGATGTTACATACACACATACATAATGTGATATATATATATACATATATATATATATATATATATATATATATGAACCTAAAATTACATTTTAAATTAAAAAATAATGAATTTTCTATTTAACTCTAAAAGGTCAACTAGCACTTATTAGCATGAAGGTTAAACATCTAGATTAGCATGCTACTTCCCAGAGTCTTGACACATTTTGTTTTTCTTTCCCTCCTTCATTCAATAAATTTATTTAAAATTTTCTGTATAATATGTGCCGTGTTAAGTTCTTGAGCTGTGTGAAGACAGGGGCCAGGTAGCACCCCACTTCCAGAATCTACATTCTAGACCAAGGCCATTTCTGTGTGAGATGTGGGGTATCCCATAGTATGAAGGTCTTTAGCATTCACATTAACATTTTAATTTTATTTCATCAGCATTTTATATTTGAGAACATTCGATCTACATTGGCAAAGAGTTCAAGAATTCAACAGCCTTGATTTTTGTGAGCCAAGATGTAGACAGACTGGAGGCATCTTTGGTCTTTCTCAATGACACCGCTCTGTGGAATTGCACAGAATCTCTTACTGTGAGTAATCCAGTGCAATGTGAAGCTCTTCCAGCTGTGGTCCTTGCTTATGCTTATCCAGGGACGCAGTACTTTCTTGTGGTTTGTTCTGATGCCCTTCATCAATGCTCTGGGACTGTGCAGCTCACTACTTTTTATTCCTTTGTTTTCCCCTTAGTTTTATTAGCTTGTATTCCATGATGATGAATTATTCAAATCAAATATCTATTCTATGGTCATCCTGGCACCTTGGATAGCATTCTCTCCCTCCTTTCCTCTCCTTCCTGGTCCCAGGCAGGTGGGACTCTATGGAGAAGCCACTCAGCTCAATGTGCATCTGTGATTTTGAGATAGATATATGGCTATCTATAACCAAAACAGTATATTTCTTTTTCTTTTCTTGCTCTTTCTTTTTTTTATAAGTTTTTGAGGCAAGATTTCTCTGAGTAGCCTTGGCTGTCCTGGAACTCACTATGTAGACCAGGCTGGCCTTGAACTCAGAGATCTGCCTACCTCTGCCTCCTTATTGCTAGGATCAAAGGCATGTGCCAGCAAAGGCAGAATATTTCAAAGCTTAACCCACTCAAAAACAAACAAACTAATAAACAAAAAAAAAATCAATGCTTTCATGATTGTCCTATAGAACTTTCCACAATGAGTGAAATGTCTGTAGCTGTGTTGTCCAATATGGCTCCTGATGGCACCTGTTAACCACTTGTAGCTACTAAGTACTTCAAATACACCCTGTGGAACTACAGAATTATATTTTCATATTATTTCAATGAATTTAAATCTTAACAACTAGCACAAAGATTGAACTAAGTGTATAACTTCAAAGAGAATCGCTTGCCACTGATATGGCAGGCTGTAAGAGTGACAGGATCGCAGTCTTAAAATCTCAGCCTCGGGTATCCTAGGTGGTGAAGGCTACCTCCCCTGGGCATGAGGAGGCCACAGAGGCTGGACAGTTGTCAACTAGTTTCTTCGATTTTTTTGTTGTTGTTGTTTTTTGTTTTTGTTTTTCAAGACAAGGTTTCTCTGTGTAGCCCTGGCTGTCCTGGAGTCAACTAACTTCTGAAATCGGTTGGAGCACAATGCTTCTGCCCCACACTTTATCCTGAAAGTCAATAAGCACAGAGAAACTTTGTTTAGAGCTCTAAGCAGTCACTTTGGGGTTCAAGGCTAAATTCCTTCCCATTGCTGAGTATGCATCAAGAACACAGGAGAATGTAACCTCATGGGCGGAGCACAAGTCCAGGGCATCATGAATGCAAAGCTTAGAAAGACAATCTTAATTCTAGACCTCACTCAAGGATAGAAATGAAATCCTGCCTACAAAACTCCACTCACGTTAGCTCAACCTGCCTACAGTCGCACTCATGAACAACATCTTCATTGTCAACAGGTAGAAAGGCTCACATAGAACATAGTTGGTCACTCCATGTCTGACTAGTTTATCCTCCTTACTGTCCTCATTTCTTTTTTTATTTTATTTATTTTTATTTTTTTTTTTTACTGCTGTCCTCACTTCTTAAACTACCCGGTGCACAGGCCCCACTGTACCATTCAGAGCTCACTGCTCTGCTCTGCCTTAACACCACAGCCAAACTTACCTGAGTATGCATACATGTCCTAGCTTCTCTTACACTCTAGCTTCCTTCTCAATCAACACACCCTGAGACACACATACACATACACACACACACACACACACACACACACACACACACACACACGCACATACACCTTGTGGCTAATTTGGTGTGTGTGCCCTCTGAAACCATCTTCCTTGAATACCATAACCATGCATGTTCCCCCTTCCTTGGTGCCCTATGAAACTTGGTTTATGTGTGTTTCAGCGCTTACATCCTTCTTTCTGATTTTGTAGCGTTAATGAATTTCTCTGATCTTGCCTCCTAGCTTGTGACAAGCTCAAGGATGGGGCCTGTGCTGTTCAGATTCTGTATCCCTGACTGTGTGGGCACATGGTCTCCAATACATACTGAAACAAAGGAAAGATTGTTGTATCCAACAGAAGAATTTCAGTGATGATTCAGGAGAAGATGCTCTCAGCAACGACATGCGATATGCATATCTGTTTTGTCTCATATCATATTACAATATCAGTTTTCAGCTGACACTAATACTTAGGTTTATGGAAGTTCATATAAAGATTTCTGCCCCAGATTTTCTTGAAAACACAAAATCAGATACAACCTACTGGCCAGTTATTTCTCTCAGGCAATTTGCCAGTTCTCCACAGTTTCTGCTTTGTTCTCTGTGAGCACTGAGCTGACGTTAGTTTTCTATAGGCACATCAGATATGCACAAAGTCTGTGCACTTTGAACAATGATGATTTACCCATGCACTTATGGAACTTGCGTCATTCGTCTTCAAATCATACTGATTCTGATTACTTTAGTGGTTATGATTTTGGCCTGCTTTTTTTCTGTACCATTCACTCAAATCCTGAGAGTACAGCCCATGTCCAGATATAAATAAGATTTAAATCCTGTTAAAGGAGTGTGATAGCAGATTCAGGTCCACCGTCACTTAGTCTGCAAGTGTGATTTTTTAGATATTAGGTTAATCAAGGAGCTCAGGGTGGCAGGTCAAAAGGCTTACTTGTTGAAGGCAGAAGAGACAGACACTTGAAACAGAAGAGAGGGTGACACCTGCATGATATTAAATGTTAGCACTTCACGGCACATCCATTGCACCTTTTGTGTGAAGATTGTCAAGTGGATACCAAGCAGCAATTGAGTTTCACAGCCTTTGATGAGAATGGTGGCTGTTGTCCTCATCGTCTGTCTGAGGAGGAAACTGAGGCACTGTCTGCTCATGCTGGTGACGACCCCTCTACAAGAGACTTGGTAGTTAAATTTAATTATCCTCTTTTCGACCTCTCCCTCCCTCTCTCCCTCTTCCTCTGTGGTTTCAAGGGTGATTTATGTTAGATCAATTTAACTCACTCCCAGAATTGAATCAATACCACCTGTAACTCCCAACTTGCCTTAGCGAAATCTTAAGCTTCAGAAAAATGCATGGACTTAAAGTCCACAAAGAGGTAAAATGTAAAATCAGACAGGCCTCTCTGACTTGTAGACAAATACCTGAATTTATTTATTTACCTTTTATTATTTATTTATTTATTTATTTATTGTTTCTTGAGATACAGTCTTTCTATGTAGCCCTGTGTGTTCTGAATATCATGAAGACCAGGCTGGCTCCTAAGTATTGTGATTAAAGGTGTGCACCACCATGCCCAGACCAACACCTGAATTTCAAAATGCTCACACTTTGTTGTCAGTAACTCCTTGCTGTCCTCTCTCTCCTCTGTGCACTTCCCCCATCAATTAATAATATCATTAGGGGAGCATCTGTGTTCAAAACTTACTTCAGTGTAGCATACTTGCACAGTTTGGAGAGAGAGTTCTTAACTTCTTTGACCCACGGAAAGTTCACCGTTTTTAAAAGTAGATCTTTTAGCTAAGTCAACACTTCAAGTATCCAGCATGTGCTTTCAGTTCAGAAAAGAACAATATTCTGTCTTCGACTGTTTAACCCATTAACCTAATCACATTACAAGCGAACCATTGCAGGGCACCCATTAAGCATGCTATCCTCATGAACATAGGATTTCTTGATTTTTGGCATTTCGAATGTGATCTGGCTGTCACTTCTTCTTTGTAATGATCCATCTCACCTCTTATGACATCTCCCTGACCAGGTAATTGAAAACAAGTAGAAAAGGCAAGAAATACTCAATCACAAGTGGGTTCAGTGACCTTTTACCCCTGGAAGGGTAAGATTAAATGCCATCAGACAAAAGTAATTTATAGACCTCTATCCTATGTGATTAAGGAACCAAGAGAAAAAAAAAGTGATTATACAGACCTACCTAAGCCATCATGGTGGTAGGGAAGAAAATACACAAACATTTAGCTTTTGTTTCTTGTCTCTTGTAGAAACTTGATATCCTCAAACGATAACGTTTGTCTAGTTCCACGTGGAATTTGGATACTCAACATTTGCCCCCAGGGGACAAATAGAAGCTGTATCAACATGAGCCTGGGAAAATCATTAGCTGCCATTTCCCCCTGGGTGTGTATCCTGTATACCCCCAGCCAAAGCTTTCTGACTTGCCCCCAGGACGCTCGCCCTCATGGTCTCTGCTCACAGCTCCTCCCCCCGCCGCCCCACCATCATTAGATCATTAGATCATGCTACTGGATCATCAGCTCGTTCTGCCTGTCATCTCTTCTTGTACAGGTGACCTCCCCTAGATCATTTTATGTTCTGTATTTTTCTAAATTACATTGTTCTCTGGAGTCTGCTGCCCAGCTGAAAGAGTTACATTTTCTTTCTCTGTTAGTTACTCCAGGTATCAATCATTTCCGTAACCACCTGCACTAGTGTTAACCTTCTTTCTGTCTTCCAAATCAAAACCCATTTCTCACTTCCATATGTCAACACGAGCCACATGTGTTGATTAAATGTCTTTCATTCGAAAGCACACAGTCCTGCCATCCTTGCCTGTGTCTGAATGCCTCCCATATGCTCTGCATGCAAGCCTTATTCTCATGTTCCCTTCCTCTGGAAAGTCATTCTTCATTGTAATAAGTCCCCCAAAGTAAATGTATTCATCATCTTTTTCTCTGACAACCATGTTTCTCCACTACGGGAAATTAAACACTGCAACATATGGCCGGAGCAGCAAACTTTAGTGCTTGCTCGCTCGATTGTTTTAACACATGGCCGCCTTCACATAATATTCTGTTTGCCACTAGCATGTCAGGCTTCCACTTGACATATGCATTAGACATGTTAATGGCAAGAGAGAAACCAACTGAAGCTGACAAGATGACGAAAGAAGGGTAAGTGCCTATTAATTACAAAAATCCACTTTCCCCACTCTTTAGCGGATGAAGGACAAAAAAAAAAAATGAATTCCTTCAGAGCATGCCACCAAGTTAGCTCACTGTAGTGCCATCTGACAACGTAAACCCTAAGTACAACAGAAGGACTTTGTAGATGGGGGAAAGTCAGTATAAATGACACCAGGGCTCTTCCTACTGTCATGGAGCCTATTGGCTGGCTCAGCCAGCTTCCTGGCATGTTGGCTACAAAATCAGTATGCTCCCAGTGGCAGAATTCTTTATATAGCTTTCAAACACCTCCCTACTTATCCCAGATCTCTCTTTTATGTTAGGAACACCACTGTTGTGAAAGTCCACTCCAAGTGCTCCATATCCCTGAGAAGAATAGGACACTGATTCCTTCCAGGTCACTGCTTCTGAGATTAGATCATGTAATTGATTATGAGTCTTTGGGTTTCTATTGTGAATCTACCAACTCTGAACTCATCTTTCAGTGAAGTCATTCTGATCTCAGCATTTGTTTATAGATTTTAGTCATTGACTTGCAAGCATTTTTTTTAGTTTTTTTTTTTTTTAAATTTAAAAATAATATTTTTATTGATTCTTTGGGAATTTCACATCATATACCCCGATCACATTGACTTCCCAGTCCTTTGATGGCAGCCCCAGCCTCCCAGCCTTCGTGACACCTTTTCAACAAAATAGTAGCAGTAGTAGTAATACAATCTGTGTTGTATTATGGAAGCGCAGTCAAGCTCCCATTGGTCCACTCCTAAGGAAAACTGAGTCCTTCACCTGCATCCGTACCAGAAGCCATCAATTGTGGTGAGCTACACTTCAGCATCCCTATCATAATTTTAAGAGTGCTCTTTGATAGTTTCCTTTTTAGGCTGTTACTTTTTTTTTTTCAGGGTAGAAGGTGGGCATAGGAGTTGCCACAGAAGCCTTTCATGTCTCTTTTTCTCAGTTGTGTGTTTGCCACCATAGGCATCATGTCAAAGTAGGTTCTTTGCTCTTTACAATCACCTGGAGCTCAGATCCTCGTCTTCCTCATGGTTTCTGGCAACAACACAGACATCAAACACAGTCCTTGGCTGTGGTAGGACCATAGACCCAGCATAGATTATAGACATCTACTTGGCCTTTGGTGGTAACACAGGCCACAGATAGCAACACAGATGCTGGCACAGAAGGACCTTAGATCTAGATATGGCCCTTGGCAGAAGCACTGCCCCAAACTTCATGGCTGCTGGTAGCCACACAGACCACTCAGATCAAATGGATATGGCTCCTCAGGACAGCATGGCTCATGGTCATCAACCTAGTCCCCCAGCCACATTATAGCCACTGATCCACACACAATTGACCTTTGAGGAGGTCCAGCCTAGGAAGTGATCCTCATCTCATTGCCCAGGGCCAAAGGGATTCCACAACGTGTTGGGGGGTGGGGGTTGAGTCTGCATCTATGAGGCACAGACTCCGTGGACCCCACTGGGTAACGACCTATTCCACTGTCGACCTCAGCCCTCTCTCACACCTGTCTCTGTCTCCAATTCCGCCTCTCTCCACCATACACGCACTACTCTGCTCTTCTGCCTTTCCCCTTCTCCTTCACACATCCATTCATTGGCTTCTGACAGCCGCACAATCTATATCTTAGGAAATAATCTGCTGTACTTATAATTTTCAGTACACATGCATATCTTCAAACAATAAAATGTTTTAAAGGTTTCCAGTGGATGATCTATTAAATTTTTTTTTGTGTATTAAAGTTTCTTTATGAAGCCAGAAATTATCTTGAGTCATGTGATATATTTGATACCAGAGAACATCCAACAGCCAGCAAGTGTCTTAGAACCTTCCAATCTGAGACTTCTGTATTTTTTACATTTTCAGAGATTCTGAATTTGACGGCTCCCGAGGGCATGCTCCATATCAATGATAGCATGGTCTTGAACTTGGTGTCAGGAATAGTTTTCCAAAGCTTAGTTGAGAAGGATATAGAGGTATCCTAAAGTCCATCCATGCCTCTCTAAAAAAAATTCTCTCTTAAGATTAAGATACATGACACAGTTATGTCCCTCTAACTTTATTGCACTGGTCCTGTTGAGTTGCTTTTACACTGAGTTCAATGTCATCTGCATACACTGGGGGACATTGTCAGAAGCACTCCTGAAAAGCTTATGTTGCTTTCTGTAGAGATGTTGTTCGAGGTTTTATCCACTACATTACGAAGTATATGGCTATAAGGACTTATATGATAAATTTCCCTTGGGCTTCTATTACAGAAGGGGCTGGACCAGTCCTGAACATCAGTTTTATCCTATAAGGAGTAAGAACATTGAGTTCTGCTTTACGGATTGCCTATTAAAGAACTTGAAGCACATACATAGGCCCCCCAGGACTTCAATCTCTGTGATCCAGCCTGTATAATGTTATTATCTCCACCCCAGTCCAAATGGGCTTCACCTATTCCTACTCTCATTTTCTCAACTATTCATTTTTAGTTGAATTATGTATCATAAAACAAATGAACTTGTACAAAAGGCCTTATGTTTTTCTAGAAATGAATTAGCTATTAGGAAGTGAATGTGTGCCCAGAAACTAGATGTTAACGTGTACTCGCATTCATTTTTGCAGATTATACTTGTTTCATTTCAACAACAACAACAACAACAACAACAACTACTCCTACAAAAATCATACACTGGGAACCGATGCTTGTTGTTTGAAACTATCCAACACCAATATGATTCCTTTTAAAATCTGTTTTACAAAGAAATACAGCTAGTCTCTTCAGAACAGAGCTATAAA
Organism: Rhabdomys pumilio; assembly: GCA_030674055.1. NCBI lineage: Eukaryota > Metazoa > Chordata > Mammalia > Rodentia > Muridae > Rhabdomys > Rhabdomys pumilio. The sequence goes on along the minus strand of JANHMN010000001.1, from coordinate 142,725,552 downwards.
AGAGACGTAGGAATGAATGTATGCACACTGTGATTTACAGAGCCACACAAACAGTTGCATGTAAAAATACTTAAGCATTAAGAGGCTACTGAGAACTGAGCCACTGAGAACAAGGAAAGTAATTCAGGTGATCTACCAGCCTGAATGTGACAGTAATAGTTCTGTTGATGATCCCCAAATAAATAGACATGTCATATTGAAAAGTCCAATATTATCAAAATCAGAATTCACTCATCCATTGGGTCCATAACCTTGAATTAAACAATGTGCTAGAGGAGAGATCATAAGAGCAATGGGTCATGGCTCACTGTGCTAGAAGATAGGAACTTATAGGCTCTATGCCAGAAGGGCATCCTGTAGGGTTTGATGTATCTGTGGAAGACCTAGGAAAGAGACAGAGGCATCCCAGAATAGTCAAAACATCACAGCTCAACCTAACTATTCAAAGGTTCAAAATAAATGTTGAGTGGCCCAGGAGAGCACATCTTGCTGGATGGGAGATGTGTTCCTGGGGTGGATGTTGGACACTTGAAACTGTTCCTCTTCCTGGCAGCACTGAGCAAACAAGCAGCCATTATATTATTTTCTTCTCTTTTTTACTCATGAAGATCTAGGATCCTTCCCCCTCAACCCCCTTGGAGAAGCCTGAAAGAATCCATTTGGTTTATCTTTAAAGTATCTCTAAAGTGTTTCCTCTCTGATATTTTCATTGTGTGAGTTTAGCAACACAGAGAAACTTCTCACATAGACATTCAGAATGTCAGAAAACATAATTTCTTTTCAAGAGTCGTTACTCTAAGCCATCTACTTAGATTAAAGAACAACCCAAGACTTTCAAGGTTAACATTTGCAGCCAAGAAATATTTTTTTTGTTTATTTCAATATTTAACTATAAACAGAGGCAGAAAGCAACCTGTGTAATTGCTTGAATGAGGTGAAAGATCAAAGTTATTAAGCAGAATTGTACCTGGGACAAGATGACAGTAAGTCTGGTCTTCAAACAAAGATCTAACAACCGTATGTGACAAACCATTTAGATGACTGCTAAGCTGTACCTGGTGTTACCAACCGATGGCTCCAGGGAGACCTTGATTAAGAACACTATGCTGACTCCTTCAAAACCACTAAGGTCTGGAACTATTTATAAGAAGACAGACAAGAGTCTACTTGGATTTTGTTGTTTGTTTGTTGTTTTTGATATATAAACATACCTTATTTGGAAAAGGTTTTAGCATTAAACTTACTCATACAAAATGGATCTCTAGATCTGAAGAGTTCTAATGTCCTCCCTCAGGAAGGCCGACTTGAAGACCATCTCAGAAGGATTGAACATTTATGGTCTTGGTGCCTTAATAGCTCTTGATACAAGACTATGAAAACTAATCAGGAAGTGTACAGGATGACTACTGTCAAATCTGACTTCTCCAGGAGATTCTTGTTTCTGTTATGTATATCTGGTTCTACAAATATAGTTTCAGAAGCACATCTCAAATATTGACCAGAAGTGGGGACTACAGCATTTCATCACGTTCATAAACTAAAAATGTTCTGAGTTCTTTTCTCCTTGCCCCATTTTGACTAGAACCTTCTTTAGCAAACACTCATAGTTGATCAAGAAAATTTATAATTCCTTTCTCTCCTTTGTGAATCATGTGACTTGTTTTGGCCAATTATGTACAAAAACATGTAAGAATTGCTGATCTAATTATCTACCTTCTTCTTTGTGGACACATTGACAGAAGAAATGTCTAATTCAGGATGCTGAACTCTTATATAAAGAAAGACAACTTTGTAGTTTTCCAGACCCCCAGCCTTCATTGTATGAATAAGAAGCAAGTTCTTGCTTGTTGTAAGGCACTGTTGGTTCTGGTGACATTTGCTATTCCAGTAGGAACTAAGGTACTCTGATTAATGCACCCTACATTTTGGTTATTGTGCTGCCTACTAAATCTAACTCATGATCCTATATTTTCCTAAATACAAAGAAAACATAGCAACCGGATGTGAATTTTAGTTTTTTGCCTTAGCCTTCTCCTGCATACAGGAGAATACAACCTATTACCAGTGTGTGAATTACAAATATTGAGTATTCCAAAGACTCCTGAACAAAGCTATCGTTCTGAATAATATATTTGATCATTCAAATGGTCAGATAGTCAACATAGATTTAACAAGAAACCACTTTGGGCAGGAATCATTCTATAAACTGACAGTTCAGAAATAAGCAAAAGAAGCAAGAGTCCTTCTATCAATATTTTGATCTAGCAAGAGAAATTATATACCAAACAAACGAATACATAAACTCAGTAAGACAGTGAAAACAAATTGTAAAATCTGACAGCAAGTGAAGGAGAGGCATACACTATTTTATCTAAGATTGCCTTGAAGAAATGGCATTCAAACTGATACCTAAAGAATCAGGAGATGGCAGTAGGAAGAGGCTTCCTGCAAAAGGGACAACAGATACCAAAGCTCTGAGATGGGAATCATCTTGACATGTCAGAGAACCCACATAGGAGGCTGATGTGGCTGCAGCACAGCAGGAATGAAAGAGGATTGAAGAGAAATGTGAAAAGGAAACAACAAAGTTACATATATAGAATCACCAAAGCCTGGAGTGTTCTACATAGGAGGGGCTCCTGCTTGCCGTGACCTACATCTGGAGTAGATCACTTTATCAACTGTATAGAAAACGGATGGTGGAGGAAAAGAAAAACATGACAGCAATCATTGGAGAGGAACTGCAGTCATCCCAGTAGGGTTGATGGAGAGGGATGGCAATGTGACTCAAGCTATATGTCAACTGTCCTCAAACTTGCCTGCAGCTACAAGCACCCGAGATGAGACATCTTAAAATTCAGATCAACTAGATCATAATCACAGAGGATAGGACACAGCATAGCCTTGAAAAAATTTTTTCCCTGGGTGATTGATTTCAATGTGAAATAAGGCTGGAAAGGACTGATGTGAAGTATTTAGAAGACACCTCACAGAGCTTGCTGACAGACTGGAGCATGGGTGGGGGGGTAAAGAAAAGGAAGTAATGATTCTGACTGAGCTTATGATATGAGCAATTGCATGGACATTATTCCTATTTACTGAAACTGGGAGGCTCTAGACAGGGGAAGGGCTTGAGGTGAGAGGTGTTAGAATTGAGAGTCCAGTTTTGCATGTGGAAATTTTGAGATGTTTGCTAGGCGTTTTATATTATATACTTTATGTAGCTTGACATCATACAGGCAAAAGAGCAATCAAGACATCTCTAAAGAGATAACTCTTTGAGACATCATCATAGAGATAGCATAAAAGCTTTGGGGAAAGAGGAAGCCAGCAGACAAGTGAGGGTAGCCTGAGTGAAAGAGCACCAGCCTCTTTCACACAGATGTGCCAAACAAATGATTCTAAGAGATTCAGATATTGCTGCCTTTCTGTTAATATTTATGGTCCTTTGTAGAATTTATTTCTTAGTAAAATATATTTCTTTCTTATGCCCAAGTTAGTACTGTTCTTTCACCATTTTGACTCAATTTTTTTATTCTTTTGTACAAGGAGTCCTAAAATCAACTAATGTATACTTGAGTCAGCTATGCCATGGCAATTCTTCACTTTGTGACTTTGGACCAGTGTTATGTATCTTCCTCCAAGCCTCAGCTTTTCCACCTAGAACAAAGGGATTCTAGCTAACAGTATCTACCTGAGAGTTATTTAATAGGCTGGTGTAAAACACCTGGGCAAAATACCTTATGTAAACTAAACCTTCCACAAATGGTTGCTATACAACGAGTGTGTATGCCCACTAGTACATGTCATCTGTCTTCTCTGGGTCCTGGAGCACTGATTTCAAGCTGCTCTTAAGCATCGGCTGCTTCTGCTAGTGGCTCCAGGTCCATTTCTAGATACATGACACTGATGCTCTCTGGTTTTTCTACTGAAGCAGCTCCATAGCACCCTGTCCCCAGGCTTGGTTACAAATGAGGAGCTTGCCTCAGAAATGACAGCTGCCCAAGTGACTAGTGTTCTCATTTTCTCCTCCTTGACTTCATCTTCGCAGCTGCATGCACTTCCCATGTTCAAGCTAATGAATCCATCATTTACGATTTCCCCCAGGGTAACTTTCCAATGTTTCCTTATTGTAATATGGTATCTTTAATCATATTTAATCATACATTGAGATGGAAATACAAACAACTCCCATCTGAGTATAATGGGATTTCTCTCCATATTATGTGTAGCCCTTTAAGGGTCTTCTCAAAAAGCAGCATGCAAAGTATCTTTAGCAACTTGAATAGCAGTGGATTTATGGGATGTGAGTGTTTAGAGCTATTGACTTTCCTGAACTAGTTAAATTATCTAATAATCTATGTCCTTGAAATCATGTTGAGAATATTTTTTTTCTTTTGCTACAAAAGGCCATTCTTATTTACTTGAGCTTTTCTGGAGGAATGGAGTAGGGGTGAGAAAAAAAAAATGTTTTAACAACATCACCAGAGGGGAAGGTTAATGAATGTGTTTAACAATTTCCTCTTGGAAACTGTTCCTCTCACAATTATGTTAGCAAAAGAGGCTTTTTGAGGACATCTAGAGTCTTCTAGCCAAATGTCTCTTATGGTCTTCATCATTTATAGAGTAAATCTTAGTGTGGGCCAAATAGTCTAAAACTGATTTGTGCAATTCCACATCCACCATGGGTGTGGAAAGCTTAGAAGTTTTGCCGGCGTAACGGCTTCCCAAGGCCAGCTGATGGAATACAGCGTGGGAGATTAGCTACACATGTTCTCCATCAACATGATCATGCTGGTGAGATGCCTGCATGTCATCATATACGAGCTGCTTAATAAAAACTGGTGTGATGAAAATAAACAGTAAAGTGATAGTTTGGTTCTCGATCCAGCCCTTCAATCTGTGCTTGGGAGACAGCATTCACAGCGTTCTTTCTCCCCATAACATGCATGCATGATTTCCATTAGCCTCAGAGAGAGGAACATGTGTGCATGGAGGGAAACTCCAGGGAAAAGGTGAGGCGTACGTGAACAAAACTTTTGGCAGCTTCTGAGATGAGAGCATGGGGGAACTTTGGTGACTCTGCTTATAGGAAATAATAGGAAGATCACTTTGTTGGAGATGCACACACACACACACACACACACACACACATCTACATAGGTGTACGTGTAGGTGTAGGTATGTGCATTACTTCTATGACAAATGCCAAGGGAGAGCTGAATGAAAACAGAAAATAAAAAATGCATGTAAAATGAGGAAAGGAGGACTGTGTATGTGTGTGTGTGTGTGTGTGTGTGTGTGTGTGTGTGTGTGTGTGTGTACGCACATGTGTGAGTTGAATGTAATCCAGAATTATGTGTTGCTTTCTAAAAAGCAAAGACAGAAATTAGTGTATTCTAACCTCAAATATTCTGGACTTGACCAAAACTAAGACAGTACTTGGAAATCCCTCTTGTCTATTTCAGAAAGATTGTACTGGGATCCAGGATGCTCTTAAGATTCCATTGAAGCTGAGCCCATGGGTCCTCTGGGCATAATTTGATCCAGTGGGTACCAGCCATTGCAGTGTCTTTAGCGCCCCTCCCTTCTTGCATTTGACCATGGCAAGCATTTTGAAGTGACATTCTCACTTGTCTTCTCTACATGATGCTAACAGATAAGGCTACTGATCCTTAGGAGGTCTTGCTGTTAGTTTCTAATTAGAAAACAGATCATGAGCAGTCTTGACACTCATGCTCTGTAAAGAATGGGGAAATACAGCTCCTGCTTTGACAAGTGCAGCCTGCTATTACCAGAGGCTCTGGCACGTGACAGCGATAGGCTATTTAACTAATGACAGACTCTTTACCGTCTGTAGCTCTGAGTTCTACAATTAGTGCACAGGAGAATAGACGTGTTGTGACGCACTGAAGGATGTTGGTAACCTTTCAGAAATGTCTTTGAACCTGAGATCAATGATCACTTTTTGACATGACTCAAGGAAAAAAAAAAACTGCACTCATCGATGACTTCCTGCTTCCATCTAGGGTGTTGATGTGTTTCTGATATACACTCTAAGTTCGCCTCTTAATGACGGAGTTCTCTAATCTGATGGTGTGAGAGATTACTTGAAGCAAGCATCTTATCTGCTTTCCTTTGTGGTACTTTGGGGAGAAAGAAATCGGAGTCTTATAACTGATAACAGTTTCTTTGATTGGCACTCTACTGGGTACCACTACCTCAAAGCCTTATCTCATCAACCCCCTTACAGTAAACCTTGATGGGGGTGGCACCCATTATTAACGTAAGAGGGTAAGAATTGCACCAACTTGCCCAAGACCACACAGAAAGGGAGTGTGGCAGATTACAGTATGCCATAAAACTCATGGATTCTCAGCCTTCCCAGCTTCTCAAATAGAGAGAGTCGTCTTTCCCCTTACTTAAGAGGACTCTGTGAGACCCCAGTGATGTACTGAGAGGATGTTGGACGACCATGCCAAGGAAAAATTCTTTCACTCTACCAGCATAAGTCATCATGCCAGGTGCTGACCACGCTCCCCAGCAAAGCCCCTTGGGTCTGTCTCCATTTGTAAGCATACCAGCTCACAAATTGCCAACACCTGCATCTCTCTGTCAGAGGACTGTTCTTAGGCTGCAAGGAGCCTGTTCTGTGCACACGGACAGCTCAGAGTGCTTGGGAATTTATGGCCCCCTGGGGACAATAACTGACAGCTCTGGAGGCATAAATATGTGCTTGCTTTTCCCTGTCAAAGACTCAGTCGGTATCACCCTCTTAGACTCTACAGCCCCACCTGCTGGACAAAGTAAAGATTATTCTGTAAGATACTTGGATATTGTACCCTTGTTATTATTGGCCTCCATTTAAAAGTTACTATGCTCTCTAAATATAAAAGTGAATTATTAGGCATAATGTTACTGGTTAGAAAGACAGACAGGTGGGCTAAAGTTCGTGTCTTTGAAAATCTTTGTATGAACATAAACACTAAGTTTTCTCATTTTGATCTCTATGGATTGCCAATTAAAACAGAGGAGACACACGGGGTAAAAGCCACAACTAACAGTAAGAAAGATTTCCAAATTATAAAGATGGTTAAATACTGAAAGTGCCTTGTGAATTCTTAGAGATGTTCGGAAAAAAAATTAGACAGCTACCCCAGTTGCTTCAAGATGGTCTAATTATCAGTGCCAATTGAAATGATGAGTTTAATTTGATCATAGAGATGAGTTCGTTCAGGTTTTTCCCAGTAACCTCTCTATCTCAGTTTTCTATTCTATAAAATCAGGGTAAAATGAAAGCAACTTCAGTTGCTATGACACTAGCGTGATCTACAAGACAGCTAACTTCCCTGATGCAGAGCGAGGGCTCCATAAATGGTAGGTCTTCACGTCAACTTCCATAGCTTAGAAGTCAAATGGACCCTTGAGCTACTTTTCAGGTTAGAAACTGTATGTCCCTTCCTACCAAAGGTTTGATACTAGAAGTAGGACTCTGAATGCCTTGTTACCAAGCATATAAACACCAAGGAGAGGGAGCCAGAAGTATCACCATCAAACCCTAGGAGGATGAAAAGTTTGTGAATGTGTGTAATCACTAAGAGCAATCACCATGTACAAATATTCTGGATAATATTAGTTTTTCAGTGACCTGTCACATAATCATGTTACTTAACTGAGCTTGTCTTATGTATCAAACACTGTGCTAAGTAGTCTATATTCCCAGGCATATTTAATCCTCACAATAATTACTTGAAGTAGCCATTATGCTAATCTGTAGGGAACACCGAGTCTCAGTGATGTTAGCAGCTTTAAGATCAAATAACTGAGGCAAGATCTAGATCCAAGTCTCCATGACTGTACTGTTACCACCATTACTACCATTCCACCATCACCACGACCACCACCACCACCACCACCACCACCACCACCACCACCACCACCACCACCACCATACTCCATTCCCTGAAGAGAATATGTCTTTTGAGAATTTTGATTCCTCTACTGACAGTAACTTTATCCTAGGATGAGGAAGTACATGCATTCATGTACAACTAGGCGCCCTACTTAAGTAGCTTCAGTTATTCAGAAGAGAAATGAGAAATCCAAATAAAGAGACCACTTCACCCCAGGATTAAGCTTCTAAAATCATGACAATGCCTTAGTTTAGCATCCTGCCTCCCTTTGGGAAGTAACTCAGCCTTATAAAGAAAAGCTGTCTAATATTTCCAAACATTCATTTAGAACCTATATATTGTCTGAGGTGCCCACTAACAATGAGCTGACTTACAGTCTCCCTGTACTTTAATTTCTGCAGACTGCTGGAGGCAGGGGCATGCCATGAAATACCAATGTGGGAAAGGATCAGAGGCCTTTCCAATTTTCCCAGCAAGCCCCAAAGCTAAGGAGCCCTACAGGAATCCTGAAAGACACACAAGATGTCTTCATTCCATCCCCCACTCTCAAAAGACTGTGCGCATGCCAGGGCTTGCTAGCAGGATGAGATGACAGCCAGATGCCTCTGGCGGAGAGACTGGTACCTCCATTGATTCAGCTCCTGCCTCCTGCTGAAATCCTTGAGAATGTGTATAAAGGCTGCAGCTCTTATTTAGTTCAGAGGCCAGGTGTTTCACTGGTGACTTCTTTAGAACAGTGGTTCCCACAGGACTCCCTGTGAACCCAATGCAATTCTCCATAAAGAAGAAATGATTCTTGTGAAAGAAGCTGTATTCTATGCAAACATTCAAACATTTGAGTAATAATGGTATGGTTTGGGAAGAAGCCTGCGTTTGTAGTAAGAGTGAGTAGAGGAGCAGAGAGATTCTCTCTCTCTCTCTCTCTCTCTCTCTCTCTCTCTTTCTTTCTTTCTTTCCTTCTTTTTTCTACATTCTTTTTAAGTATTTCAGTTAAGACAAAGAACTAGTATTAAGATAAGTACAGTCCAATTCCCTGCCCCGTGTTCCCCTGTCAGAAATCCATTCTTTTTTATGATGCCATCTGCATAGCTGGAGGTGATATTGGAACGCATAAATCTCTTGTGAGCCACAAAACGTTAAGCTGCCGCTGTCCTCATAATTTCATTATCTTAGTTTCTGCCCTAAAACGTTTAACACTAATTGAACACCCGAGGTTTTCCTGTGAGTTTATTTTCTGAACATTATTGAAGTGCTGTTGATAAAAGTCAGAATTTATGGAGTCAGCACTCCTTAAAGTGCCGTGATAGATTTGAGCAGGGATATATATATATATATATATTTAAAGCAGGAATATTTTTTTATGACTTTGCCTGGAATTTCAAAGTCTTTCAATCATTCTACACTATAAAACTGTCAATTTCAAAGTGCATTTTGCTGGCACCAAATTACTTCACCAAACTCAACCTTTGCATCTGCAGGTCCAGGCTGGACACTTGGGGCTATCAGATTCAGCTACATTTCAGACTGGCTCTCTGTGTTTATTCGTTCCTGATTAACCATACGTGACTTCTCCCACCCACCCTCTCATCCAGGCTACCCAGAATAATGTTAATATTAGCGGTGGTTTCACTAATGACAACCTATTCTTCTTCTCTGAAAGAAACAGGTTTGCAGGAGTCAGAGTCATCAAACATTCTTCAGTCCTTTAAAAGAAGGAAAAGGCTCCCTGTAAGTTTTTTTTTTCCTTTTTCTTAAAAACCATAGTAAAAAGTAGCCATGTGCTAAATCTATCTTTCGGATATTGATTGCAATTCAATTAATTTCACACGTCTCTGTCAGAAAGCAATTTAGTTCAAAAATGAGCTATGGCTGGTGTCTCTTGTGGATTTGCATTTATATTTATGTGTCCATATACATGCAAAAGTTATCCACACTCACAAAAAGACACACAGTTTATGGTATGCAATTCGCAGGCAGTCTTCACAAAGCATAGGACTACATCCGGGCTTCCAAAAATAAAGCAAAAACTTAGGAGTTAAGTCCATCTCCCAGTTGAAAGAAGTTGTTTCTGGTTACTATGGTAACTTCCAACAGACTGGCATTTTTCTGTTATTATTGTAATTGGGAAAGCAAAGAATCTATTTTTAAACTATAAAGCATGGAGGAAACTGTGAATCACATGTGGGTCCCTAACTTGGCTAAGGAAATACAACAGATATTTGTCCCACCTGGGGTTCTGACCGTATCTTCTTAGACCTAAACATGATGGCTTCTGAAGAGCTAAGCAAAGGTAAATTGTTTGTCCTGATCCTGAAGCTGCAGCGAAAGGAAAGAAAAACAATACAGAGGTTCCAAGTGGGCCTGAAAATAAGTTTTAAAATAAAACCCAACACTGCTGTCCTAGCGTGAAACGTGATTACGAACTGCGGGGTGCCGGTTTGTTCATCTGTGTTACCTGTGTGCCTCGAGGTACCTGTGTGCCTCAAGACACATACCCACTTGTACCCTCTACTCCCATTTCTACAAGAAATCGTCCAGTCAGAAGAGAGACAACTTTCCTCCATTCCCTCACCGTTCTCTGCACCCACTAGTTTCTCCTTCAATTTTTTTTTCTTTCTGTGCAGGAAGAAAGCTGAAAAAACAAAAAGTCCAAATTGCTAACAATGGGCAACACCAAATAAACTTCACTTTTATACCTCAATGTGAAATATAAATTTTCTGCCATAAATGTGCAGTTCTCTCACAATATGAAAAGCAGATATGATTTTTTTAAACATACATTTTTAAAACATACTTTTAAAAATATACTCCCCATGGATTTAAATGACTTTCTCCCAGAGAGAAAAATCTCTACATAACCCAAATAGAATCAGAACACCACATATCAAAATTTACATGACAAAGCTGAAATGACTCTTAAAGGAATATTTCTCACCTTAATCATCATATCAGAATATAAAAAATAAATGAATGACTTAGGAATCTTTTCTTTTAAAGATGAGTTATTGATGAAATATATTTAAAGGGTATTTTTTTAAAAAGATACTTCTCCTGGTATTTCCTGTGCACAACAGGTAAAATGCTGTCCACAAAGGTTTTCTCTATGGTGGAGTTCCCATGTGTGTCTTAGTGTAACTTGTGGTTTGCACAGCTCCAGTGGCCCTGGCTTGGCCAGCCATGCCAATACACAACTCAAGAGACAGTCAATGGCAGAAAGCAGAGAAAGGGGATGTAGCAAGTCTATGTCGGAAGGACAAACAGATAAAGGGATCCTGTGATCGTAAGTCCATCTTTACAGCACTGACAGCTTAGTGTTTAAGGATAGGGGGAAATGGAGCAGGCTGGGCTCGGAGAACAAGAGGTAGCCATAACTAAGCAGCCCCGGTCAAGGTGTGGTCTGGCCCACCATTGCCTTCTTTGGGTTCTGCACTATGGTCTGAAGAAGTCCTTACTGTTTGAGGGAATCACTTGCTTTTCTAGAGCTTATTATTACTGAGTGTCTTCATTTGTTCTGTTTTCTCTTGATTATGGAGGTTTAAGAGAACTACTAGAGACCTTTTAACACATTTGGGGAGTCTGGAACAGATTGCTGTAAAAACACTGACAGGAAGATGCCCATGTTATTCTTTCATTTGTACCTTTAGTCTTTAAGAGCAATGAGCCAGGTCAGGTACCACTGGTTTCTAGATAGATGACCCTCGAGTGAGAGGGAAGCAGGGCCCCAGAGTAAAGGATGGAAAGTGAAAGAAGAGAAGCTAGATTTTTATCCTGAGTTGAGTTGCTTTGTAATCTTTAGCGAGGAGTCAATACTTCTTGGCTAACACGGTTTCTAAGGCATTTTTATGCTAGAGACTGATAATAATAAATACAATTTTTACACTTGGCCTAAGAGTCTTTCCATAGCCTGGGTTCTTACACATCACCTAATGTTTTAAAAGGACACATAGATACATAGACTCGATTTCTCTTCCTTCTTGTGGTTCATGTACATTGAGGTATCACACATGAGCATAGGGAAGGCTTCCTCACCAGTATTGTCTCTAGTTTGAGTTTTTCCTGTCTTAAGGAATATAGAACAAGTGACATCTGCTTATATTTCTTAGAGTTTGATGGGTAACTTCTAATGTATGTGAATCTTAAAAACTAATTAAATTTTCCCTTCTGTTTTCCATTCCCTACTGTGAGACTTTACATGACTATTGAAACACTATGTGTTATTTATCAGTTACCAACAAGTGACTGCAGCTTTTTGGTTTAAAACCACACACTACTTTTCTGTCCTTGTGCGTCTGCCATTTTGTGTGGCTTACTGGGTCCCCTGCTTCAACTCTTTTTCATGGACTTCTACCTGGACTTTACAAGGCTGGAGTTTCGTCTACAAATACAAGAGCAGGACCTCCTTACAAATTCACATAGTGACAGCACCTTGCAGCAGTCCTTTCTTCTTTAATAGCTTAGTAGATAAGAAAGCCCCATTCTTTGCCCAGTAGGGATCTTTTCACATGTAACTTTTAGTTAAAGCCAGTAGAGAGTCTACTGGCAAAATAAAATCTCAATATCACAAGGCCAATCATGGAAATGGTTACTCTGTCATATTTGCCCCCATCTATTTCTTGGAAGCCAGTCATTAGGTTAGCCCAAACTTAAGGGACCAAATTACCCAAAGGTGTCTACTCCAGTAAGTGAGGATTTTTGCTGTGTCCTTGAAAAGGTGTTTCCCTTCCCATTGTAAGAACAGTCATAGGATGCGATAGTCAGCTAGAACACACAGAAGTTTCTTGTGGCCCACATAAAAGTCTCCTGAAGCACACACAGTTTTCCTGAACGGTAGACAGGAGCAAAGGCCCCAGAAGAAGAAGGTGTTGCTGCGGCAGCAATCATGGTTACAATGTTCCTTAAAGCTAGAGAGGAGCTTCTTTGAAGTGATGAGGGAGTATTCCAGGCAGCTGGGCTGCCATGATGACAGAGCAGCTGGTTGCCAAAGCAGGGGCTACTCGGCTGACAGCTGTCACTCAAGGCAGCCAGGAGTTAAAAAAAAATAAATAAAAAGTCTGTCAGTTGTCATTCAAAGGCCCCAACACCCACTCTAGACAGTTAGACAGTTTTACTCAGTCACAGAAGAAGGAAAAAAAAATCAAAGGGTACAATAAAGACTCGGGAAATTAACATTCTTAACAAAGGTTAACAGTGTTTAGCCCCTAGGCAAATACAATGTAGAGAGTGCTGGGTTTCTCTGATCTGTCACAAAAGAATTACTAAAGACCTCCCCACTTTCTTTATTCATATACATGTAAAGTTTTTCCCATGTGACCTCTGACTTGTGCCCTGAGGATGTGGAATGAAAAGGGACTTTCCCACATTCCTTGCATTTAGAGCATTTCTCTCTATTGTGCCTACTTCCAGAACTCTTTAAATGCATGCCCATCACATTCCTTACAGTCCAGAAGAGTACCCATAGGTAGGATCTGCCAGGATTCCAAAGAGGTGAATGACCCACAAAGGCTTTTTTCTTCACACTGCTGCAATGGAATCCTACAGCAGAGGGGTCTTAGCTCAGTAAAGTCTGGGAAACAGCTGGTTACATTCATTACTCTTACAGAGACACTCCAATTCAAGACTTTCTAATTGTCTCTTTGTTTTGTGCTAAACTTTAATGATACGTTATTCCCAATTCTCTCCTAAAAGGGAGGACCAACCAAGAGTCATTACTTAATGCTCTATTTTCTGTTCATTGAATTTTTTTTTCTCTATGAATATTCTGCTGAGCCACCGACTCAGTGGGTTGTAAAGTGAGCTCTAAGATCTACTGTGACCAGACTCCTACAGCATTTTCCCCCCTCATTACATTGCTTGCTATGAGCGCTCCTTTGAGAAGAAGCCAGCAAATCCTATTCCTTCCAAGTTAATTTCAAAACCACATCCTCAAAGACCACCGAGTCCATTTGAAGGCTTCTTTGAGTATCAGCCTGAAAGTCCAAGATGAGTGTGGGAAGACGGTCGAGTTAGGGCCGCCTGGAGCAACTTGAAGTTGGGTTTAAAGAGTGTGTGATGCTCGGGTTGGATGCTCGGGTTGGCAGAGGAGCTGTGCTTTTGCTGTACAGTAATATTCTTGGACTCACTTTTAAAATCTTCTATGACAACTCAGACAACGTTTTTACGTATGCGTCTATGCCCCTATGTATTTTGTTCTATCAATATCTTCCTTAACGCTTATCATCACAGACAGCTAAGGGATGCCATGCTTTATAGTAAGAATCTTCATCCTTGTGATCTATTAAGAGACACCGGGTATGTAAACAGATAGTCACTTGCACACACATGTCAGAACTCTCACCCATAACTTCTGCAGACATAGAGCAAGATGCTAAACTGTAATATCCACCAGCAACTGGCCCATGTAAGCAGGGCTGGCCAGTAGTTGCTAGCTACTCTATTTTCCCCTTTCCTTCAAGTCAAAAAAGCCAAGAGTTCTGCTTAAACCAAATAATATACACTGTGAATTAAGATTCCCCATGTCTATGACCTCCAAATAGACCAGACTGTAGGAGCAGAGAATTTTTTTTTTCCCTACTAGTTAAGTATGTGGTCAAGACACACAATGGAAATAAAGGAACAAGATAAAAGTGTATCATTTTTTTTGACATGAAAACCATCATAATGACATGAAGACTCAAAGTCAAAAGCATAGGGAAATATATATTTTTATGTTTGGGTCTCATGGAAAAGCTAGAGTCTAGGAAATTAAGACTGAACCAAGTAGCTAGGACCCAATGGCAGTAAAATGGACAGGGAGGGCTTGACAAGGCGTGTCTATTCAGATTCTTCTTGATATCCCTCTGTCTTCAGACAAATGATGGACCTTTCCTCTTGCCACAGGAAGTCTAGCTATAGAATGAGTCTGCTGTTACCTGCTTCAGGGGTGAAGGACAGAGAAGTGAGTGGCCTCTCCTACACTTTCCTCAAACACTTAGATGCCAAATATAGAGGTAGCTTAAAGTGAAAGCTCATCAGTATCTAAAGCCTTCCATGAGGTCCTGGTCCCCAGACATTTTTAGAGACTCTGCCAACATGAAACTGATGGTGTCTAACTTGCTTGTTATGAGCTCTGGATAAATGCTTGCTCTGAGTAAGTGTCCCCCTCTTCCTCTTATCTCCCTTATTTCTGCACTTTACTTGTTTATGTACTTATTTTATATTTAATTTATTCTGTGTGTATATGCATATGCACATATATGCATGTGTGATATACATGCCGTAGCAGATATATAGAGGTCAGAGGACAACTTGTGGGAATCAGTTCCCGCCTTCCATGACATCAACTTTGGTGGAAAGTATCTTTAATCACAGAGCCATTTCACTCTTTTGGTTATTTATTTATTTGTTCATTTGTTTATCTTTACAAATGAAAACAGAGGTGGTTCAAAATACTTGAATCTTGGTCAGCTCTCACAGCTGAAGGAAAGAATGAACACCAGATTTAGAAAAACTACAGTTATTTTACAAAGTAATAGAACTGCAATATTGTACTTTGTTCATAATAAACAATGAGGAAAACGTAACAGAAACAGGTAAAGCTCTTTGTCACCCTGCTTCCTTTTCTTCCCATAATATCACGCACACGCACACACACATGCACACGCACACGCACGCACACATGCACATATTTCAGGACGCACAGGGGTTTATCCATCCCTGACTGAAGTAATAACAAAACCAAGCTACAAAACAACAAAACCCATTTATGGAGTGAGTAGCATACGCTGCTGCTTCTCTAGAATCATGGCAACCCTGCAGATGGACGGATGTGCTGTATGCTCACCTGTCATCCCCAGGTACGGAAACAGAGCGACAAAGCATAAACTAGTAGCTGATACCCGAGGAACCAGACCTGGGCTCTAGCCATTTTGCTTTGAACGTTTGCCCTCCTCATTGCATTTCTCAGGCCACTTGAATTCTGCCACATTTTGTTTTTATTAGTCAACTGTACTTTGCTGTGACACCAAGGACACTTCCAGTAAAGAGTAGCATTTCTGGTCTTTTTTTTTAATAATAATAATTATAATTATTATTATTATTATTACTATTTTACTATTCACTTTATATCATACTCACTGCCCACCTCCCAATCACCTGCTCCCATAATCCTTCCCCCTCGTCCCCCTCTGCATACATGGGCTGAACCTAGGCCTCTCCACACATGTGTAGCAGATGTGCAGATTGGTCTTCGTGTGGGTTCCAAACAACTAGAGCAGGGGCTATCCCAAAAGCTGTTGCCTGTACCTGAGATATGTTCTTCTCACTGGGCTGCCTTGTCTGGCTTCAGTGGCTGAGGATGTGCCTAGCTTCAGAGACCTGATGCACATTCCTAGGTTTTTAACCTCTTCACTTGTAGATGTATTGATAAATGAGTCTGCTTCCATTTTGGGCTTGAAAAACCATCTTATAGTAAAGACAAATTAGGTTCGTTCCTGTTTATGATTAAATCTGTTTCTCAAGAACTGGGCTATCCCCTCCCCCGACCCCTGCCCACACACACACCTTCAATCTAAACTGCAAATGGATCTGTATTGCCTTTTCCAGGAAACAATAACCAAGTCTTTGTTTCAAAAGTTGTTGTAACCATCTTGCAACTGTACCTGTGTTTCAGGAGGTTGCTATGACTACCTTATTATGGCTACCTTACACCCACCTTGCATATCTTTGTTTCAGGAGGTTGTTATGACTACCTTGTTGTGCTTATGTCCTGCTCCTAGAACCCAGCTTAGTTTGCCAGCCAAACCTCCCACTTGGAAACCCCCTCCCCATGAGCTATTAAAACCTTGTCTTCTCCGTGTCCAATGCTAACCTCTTGAACCCTGCCTAAGGGGAAGGCTGCCTGTGTACATGAATTAAAAAAAAAACTTGCTTTAATTAATTACCTGTTTTAATTAATTTGAACATGATTGGGGTTGATGGTCTTCTCTTTTCATCTTTGGAATTAACAGTATCCCCTCAACCCTCCGTACTCTCTCACACTCTGTGTGGTATGTGATATTTTTGCAGATGACTTCCTGTATCAATTGCTACTTTAATGAGCTGTATCTACTCTCCTCA
Source organism: Rhabdomys pumilio (assembly GCA_030674055.1). Lineage (NCBI taxonomy): Eukaryota > Metazoa > Chordata > Mammalia > Rodentia > Muridae > Rhabdomys > Rhabdomys pumilio. The sequence goes on along the minus strand of JANHMN010000001.1, from coordinate 142,708,546 downwards.
TTTCGAGGTAGATTTCTTCAGTATTTAATTCTCGTGCTTTTCTCCCCAACCCCCAACACCTTTTTCCTCCTTCCTCCCCTTCCCCCTCTTACTCAGGAGGTAAGACTCACTTATTTTTTAAAAAAATCTCTGTCCTTCACGCTCATCACTCATCTGCATATGGCCATCTAGTGCTTCTTTAGAGCTGCTGAGTCTCCTCTTGTGCTGAAGCAAGGTAAGTAATGGTAGAGAAAAATGGCGACCCTAAAACACTATGGTGTAGCCATCATTTACTTCTCCAACTAGAGCCCGGTTTCCATAACAAACATTTGGATGAATAAAATTTAAATTTTGCCAGCAAATTAAGATCTTATTCTATGCTGAGCTTGGAAGGCAATACCCTAGCAGTAGTGGCTGACCAGTCATGGAAGGAGTCCTGCTGACTGCTGGTTGGCCTCTGTGCCATACTTGTTAGGATGCCCCAGCTTACTAATTTGCCAGGAGTTTCAGGTTAGTTGTCAGCAACCGAATAGTACTAGTAGCTGAGATTTCATACATGCAGTATGAAATTTGTTCAAATAAGAGGTAATATACTCCCAGAGTTCCTGCATGCTCTGGACAAATCATGGGAGGACAGCCGTGTTCAACAGACACAGGAGGCAGTGAGTGACTAGAAATGTCACCTTCTTGATCCCCTCCATCATTCTGCAGGAGAGGAAACCTTGTCATCAAGCCCTCATGTGAGCCAGAGGCACTAATCTTGCTGACAGAGCGTTGGTCCTAGGCAGGGCTGTGCAGGCAGTTAATTATACCCAGAGTTAATTGAGTGGTCAGATTAACAGTCTGGTCTCAGGAGGTCTCAGAGAAGATTCCAGAAATTCAGGTATAGAACGCCCTCACAACAATGTCAAATGAGACATCATGTTCTTTGTGATCCTCCCTTTCAATTTGGGAATGATGATTTCATTAATCAGGAGCCCTTCTCTCCTGTCATTCTAATTGACAGATGCTAATTAAAATAGCAAATGGAATCCTCTCAGGCAGTTTCCTCTGTGTTTCTTAGATGACCATTCAGTTCTTGACTGATTTAGCACGGCTCTTTCCCCTCCATTAACAGACAAGTTAAACTTTATATTCCCTTAAATTTTTTATCACTCATAATTAGAAAGCGAAAAAAAAATAATTCTACATTTTACAACTTTAAAATGTAAAAGTAAATTGGATACTTAGATAATGTGGGCCAGATTGCTAATAGGTGGTACGTTAGAGTGGGGTGATGTACCAACATCATCCCTAGACCCAGGATCTCTCCTGATTCCTCATCCCAGCAACCCCACCCGAGCCTTCCAAACAATGGAGTGTCTTTGTAAAAGATTTTATTTTTATTCACTTTTAATTCAAACATGACTTAAAATTTGAAAGTCCCCAGTAGAAAAATAAAAGAATACAAACATTAAAAAAAATGCATAAGAACTTGCCTTTCTGGGCTTTGGACATGTGGCTTTATCAGGAGATAAAGTACTTGCCATATGAACATGAAGACCTGAGTTCCTAGTCCCTGCATTCATGCCAGAAGCTGGGAGTGGTGGTACACACCTGTAATCCTATCACAGGAAGAGCCTAGAGCAGAGGTTCTCAACCTGTAGCTCGCAACTCCTTTGGGGCAGGGGTGTCACATACCGGACATCTTGCATATCAGATATTTGCATTGTGATTTATGACAGAAACGAAATTACAGTTGTGTAGTAGCAATGAAACAGTCGTATGACTGACAATCACCACCACATGAGGAACTGTATTAAGGGTTGCAGCACTGGGGAAGTTGAGAACCACTATCCTAGTAGAAGCTTACTAGTCAGCCAGTATAGTGGACTGGTGGGCTCCAAGTCCAGCAAAAAACTCTATTTCAAAAACTTAAGTGAACAGAAGTTTTAAAAAAAGACATCTGACATCCACCACTGACCTCCACATGTGCAAGCAAGCAAGCTCACACACACACACACACACACACACACACACACACACACACGCCTCGCCTCACCTCACCAGACAAGTTGCCTTTTGTTTCATAGCCAAGGTGGTGTATTATTTCTATGCCCACAATATATGATCATGGAGGAACACACGTTGGTCTATACTCTGCTCTCCTGAACAGTATACCAAATCGTGTAAATTCTTGGCAAACTATTAAAATAAATGACTTTATTGGATCAGCCCTCTGCATTGCACAGTTAGCGCCATTACATCTGTTTTTAACATTCAGATACACTCATAATGAGAAATTTGAGCACCGAGGATCAGGGGGTAGACACTTGAGTGGTCTTTCTTGAAAGTGTTGCCTTGGTCTAGTCCCACAGCAGAAAGAGTAAGTATTAAATACTGATTATACCTTATGCCCAAAACACGTAAAAGGAAATTAGCTATGAATGAAATAATTTACATTAAATTAAAATATGCTCAGTAATTACCTTTAATGCTATTGATTTTCTTTGACACACATTTTCATTAAAATGCAATTTTAAGTTCTAGGCCAACCCATAGTTTTTTCTCTGAGGAGAAAATATTGGATTTCAATGGTTTAGGTTTTGACTCTGAGATGAAATCATACTCTTTGTCTCAGAAGACACACACACACACACACACACACACACACACACACATGCACACACACGCACACATGCACGTGCGCACACACACACAACTTTGTAGATGACATATTTTGAAAGGAAAGGAGAAGCAGGATAGAAGAAAGGAAAGCTGAATTTCTGATTCTCCATTCTTTCCTGGTAAATGTCTTACAATTAAACCTCAATAGAAACTTCCGTATTCCATCAGGAAGAGATGCAGTACAGACCCTGTGCAGCTAAGGATTCCCACTACTGCCCAGGAAAGTTTCTGCTCCCTAGGAAGTGGAAGTGAGCATGGGCCTCACTCACACAAATGTACCCATAAGATGGCCACCTATGTCTCAGGAGATGAGAGGGCAGATGTTCTTGAAAAGAAGCCCAACTTTAGCTAAGAAGCCCACTCCTCCCTTAAATCACAGCTAGTCCCAGAGGGGGCTGACCCTTGCAGTCCCTCTGGGAATAGAGAAAGCTCCAATGAGCATTTATGTAATGACTTGGAAAGGACATTTCAGGATATGTAACTGCTAGTTTCCCCTTATGTTGTAGCATTCCATGATACAACACAGGAGGTGGTGAGCATCAGGCCGACTGCAGCCTCCCTTAGTCTGCCTGAGACTGAGGTAGATCTGGAAGCAGAAAACATCAGGAAGACTGACAGTCTCTAGGGAACCAGGACACCTGCCCACTAGACATTTGAAAAGAATTATCTATTTCCAATCGTAAGTATTTGGGGCTTTCACTAAGTTATTGTTACCTAAACACAAACTCATTCTTTTGTAGAAAATAAGGATAGTCCAAGATCTTTGATTTTGTGTTTGTGGCAAAAAAATTAGTCAAAATTTTCGTCTGGTAAGGGCAAGAAACTGGCCAGAAGAAATGTTTTAGAAGGATTAAAAAGGTACCACTTAAGTATGTAAATAATCATAATTAAATACACTCATCTTTAACCTATCTACCCTCCTGTCTCTCCTTATCCCAAGACAAGTAGCAGTCCTTTTACCTTTTCTTTTGGTATCAGGTTACACTTTCCCTCCATAAACCCAACGTTGTTACCCATTTCAACTTCCACATATAGATAGTGGCAGTGATACCCTATAGTGGCCCTGGGGCTTTGTCCTCCATGGCTCCTGGCATACAGTCATCGATGATGACCAGGGAACAGGTATGTAGAGACACGGGGTCAAAGCTCTTAGGTTAAGAATCCTTTCCATTTGGTGTGCTTTAGTGGGCGATGGCTCAGCCCACTGCCACCTCACAATTCCATCTCTAGAGAGTAGGACAGTAAAGGTGTCTTTGGTCACAGAGTAGAGGTCAGGGTTCATCTGAAAACTCTTCAAGGCGCCAGGTAGATGCTACAGCCACCAGAACAAATGCACTCAGAAACCTAATATAACTCGAATTTATTAATGATTAATATATTAATTTTATATAAATTTATTAATTAATAATAAATTAGAGATTGAATTTGTACCCACAAATGCTCTTATATCGAATAATGTGGAAGGGATTTGGAACTGGGAGAGCATTGTGCGCACTACCGTGCAAAGGACTGTCCCATGTACGCTTTGATCCATCTGCCCCTTTTGGAAAATGCTTGACAAATCTGTAGCTTCGCTTCTATGATGGTGTTTATTTTTTTAATCCTTCAGTATCTAAATGGCATATTAGTATCTTCTTGTTGTTCTTGCTTAGACTTACAGTACACCCTACCACCAAAGCAAGCATATTCAAAGCACACATTTGAATTTATAGATACAGAATTTGTGTGGCAACTGATAGTTTGTAGTGCAGAGGTCAATGTATAGCAGCTTTAAAGCCAGTTCAGTTTTGGGGGTTTAACCTTCAAGAGCTTGCTCAACCCTGTATTGTCATCTGTAAGACAGTAATGATTGGAATAACTACCGGGTCTCTTGTGTGATTCAGGAAAAGAATTTGCATGGAGTAAACTGCATAGAACCACCCCCAAGGTGTTTTGTATTTTATTATTTCCCGTTCCCAGAGCTTGAGGGCTATTAAAGAAGGTGAAGGCGCAGACGCATGTTCAGGACTCAGGCCAGCATCCCTTAAACCTAGGTGGGTGTTTAAAAAATGTGCTAGGTGCTGTACTCGGCTCCAAACCAGTTAAATTGAATTACCAGAGAGAGGGACCTAAATTTTGATACACATTTTTAAAGCTCTGCAGGTGACTGTCAAAGGCAATCAAGACTGGGGACAGGTGATTCATGAACTTTGCTGTTTGTGGCTTAAGAACTAATAATAGCCAGCTGCTGTCTGACTGTCAACTATTGGGCTGGTTCACGGGCACTCTGCTAAGACTGTATGGTTGTACAGCACTGGATGGAGTACTGTACAGTTATTTTACCGTGATCCTCACTCTAGGCTGGGAAGTGCTCACTGATATTTCACAAAGCAAGGCAGCAAGGCTCCTAAGAGTTGAGGGATGAAGATGGAAGCAAATTGAAGGGAACACTTGGCTCCTTAAGTGCTTCCTAAAGGTGCCCTTGTGTCTGAAGGAGAGATGGGAGATCACAGAGCTAAGACTTGAGAATCTGAGTGAGAACACTGGAGTGAATCACAGACGAACAAGAGAGAAGCTGAACACAAATTCGAAGACATCGACTCCAGCTGTGAAAGACAATAGCACACGCGTGTTATTCATGGTCTAAAACAAGGAAGAGTTGTGACTCTCCTATAATTTAGAAATCAACTTCTTTGCCATCAGATGGCTTCATGAGGCCTGGTTTAGCTTTTTCAGACTGATGGTAGATATTTAAACTTGTATGTAGTTACATGTTAAAGTATTAGAGTCCATTGGTAGTAGTATTTCCCCAAGTTTCTGTTCCCTCCCCCCCAATGTTACTACAGAAATCATTATATTAATCTCCTTATTTTCCTTTGGAATTTCATGATGATAAAAAGAAATAGCAGCCCACAGAAAATCTAACTGGAGCTCCCAGAAAGAAAAAGGAGTAACTTAAGTCAAGGTAATAGTATTGTCAGGGAGGAAGATGCTGGAACAAGGTAATACTCTTGTTCTTATAAAAGTCCCATCTTTCTGGGAGAATCAAAACGTTTTCCTAGAAGAGATTTCGACCCAAGAATTATTCAATAGATCCAGACATTCTGTTTCTCCTAATGAGCCACATGTGAAACTGTCTGCCATAAAGCACCCTCGAGTACAAGGTGATCAAAGAAAAAAGTTTATGGTAACCCCAAAATGAGTCAAACTCTAGATGCTGACATGTTTCCTAATGTTCTCAGTGTTCTCCAGCACCATGGCTGCCCCACTGACATGGACACTGGGTGCACAGCTGCCATGACTGCCCTACTGAGGTGGGCCCTGGGTTTACAGCTGCCATGATGGCCCCACTGAGGTGAGCCCTGGGTTCAACAGCTGCTATGACTGCCCCACTGAGGTGGGCAGTGAATGCATGACTCATATTTCTGCTTGATTTTATATTTCAAGCCATTGCCATCTTTCTATGAGGTTAGTTTAACAGCCCTGTGAGGGTTTTGATTGCCGTAATAATGTTGACTCTAGCTTCTCCTACTGAATCTTAAATACTTCTCTTTCCACCATGGACCCATGGACAAACTAGCCCAGTATTATTAAACAGTAACTTTTTATTTAAAGACACTTTTCACAGATCTTCAAAGCTTAGGGACTTTTTTCTCCACTTCAGCTCATGATACCTTTTTAACTAACTATTTATTCCATAATCTCTTATTAGCATTTCAAACCCAATAATATATTACAGCTTTCAGGCATATCAGATCTTTTGTGCAGCCTGTCTCCGAAAAATGTTCTCAAGAATTAAAACACAAGAGCAAACAATGCTCTCTAATTTGTTGACAATTCTCCTTTGTAAAACTTAAGAAGGCAGCATGAGGCGAGAGGGAAAGGAAGAGAAAGCAGAAGATGAGGATACTTTTTTAAAACAAGTCGGGGGGTGGCAGATAGCAGGTAAAAAGATTATATATGTAGGATCTACACAATGCTTGGTGACTGAAGAGGGCAATGCTGATTTTCATGGAATGATGAAGAAATCACTTGTGACCTTGTTGTATGTCCACTTTGAAGACTATCCAGTCAGAAAGAGGCAATCCACTGACTACTCTAAATGTCATTAAGTCCCCATTGACTCCTTCAGTTTCCTATGAAGAGAGCAGTTAGCCAATGTCTCTGGGCACATATGCTCCCCAGGGAGAAGAGAATGCCTATAGTCACTATACATTCACCACCCAATGATTACACCAATTTTCTTTTTAAAGAGCTACCCTCTTCTGTACAGCCCATGTTGGTTGGATGGGATGGGAAAGAAGCTAACCAAATCATTGCAGAATCCACAGTAAGCATGTGGCCCAATGGTAACTACCATGGTTTGATCGTAAACTGTGTCACACAGGCTCAGATGCTTGAGCATTTAGTCTCCACTGGTGGCAATGTTTTGTCCAGTTGTGATACCTTTTAAGTAGGGAGTGGAATACTAGGGGTTGCAGTGAGGTTTGTCACTCAGCCTACTTCCTGGTCTTTGCTTCCTATCTCACCAGGATGTAAGGTGAGACATCTCAGCTGCACAATCCCACCACCCTGGAGTCTCTTGTCACACTGCCTTTTTCATGATGAGCTGGTACCCCTAACTATGAGCTGAAATATGAAACCCTTCCTCCTTTACATTGTTCTTCTCAGACATTTGGTCATAACAACAAGAAAAGTAGATAATACACTAGCCAATGAGATTGCATGAAATTCTGGACCTTGTCAGTGGGCTATCCTGCATCTTTGGTAAGCAGCTTATACCACATATGCATTCATTCATATTTTTCCTTTCTTTCTCTATTTTTTCCAGTGCTGGGAATAGAACTTGTGACCCTATGTTTGTCAGTCAAGCACTCCAGCCCAGAGCTAAATACCTACATTTTGGCTCAGGGAAATCCTTGTGGCAGATGTTTGAAGCAACTGATCGTATTTCATCTTCAGATGGCAAGTCAGATAACAAAGAGATGAATGCTGGTGCTCAACTGAGCTAACTTTCTTCTTTTTACCCAGTCCAGGAGCCCAAGCCTATGGAATGATGCTATCCACAGTTTGGGTGAGTCTTCCCACCTTAATTACCCAAACCTAAAGAATCCCTCCTAGTCCAGAGAGTTGTTTTCTAGATGATTCTAGATTTTGTCAAGTGGACAGTTAATATTAACCACCACAGTCATCAGCCCCACTCCTTTTAACATAGTGAACATAACAGAAGGCAGAACTAAGATGCAGAACCAGTGACATCATCTGAACTCTAGTAAAGCAATGCCCTAAACTTTACATCATATGAACTACTAAGTTACATTTTTGCTTAAGCCAGTTTGTAGTGGATTCTAGACTACTTGTGACTGAGTCTGTCTAATGGGGACAATGTCTGTGTGCTATTTACTTATTTTTATTCTTTGACATTTTCATACATGTGTATAATGAATTTAGTCACTTCTCCTTACTCTTTCTCATACCCTCTCTCTCCCAATTTGAATTTGATCACATGCTTTCATCACCAGTAGACATAATCCCTTCCTCAGCAGGCTTCCTATCAACAAATCCCAAAGTGAAGTTCCAAGCATTCTTGAATGTGTTTCTCTAACATTAAACACTAAGATTTTTTTATACTTGGACTTTTAAATTTTGGATTTCTCTAACTGCAAATTGCTAGAGACAATATATATATATATATATATATATATATATATATATATATATATATATGTGTGTGTGTGTGTGTATGTGTTTATGTGTATGCATATATATTGAATATATATGTTTGTGTGTATGTATATATATTGAATATATGTATATATATGTATATATATACACATACACATATACATATGTACATATATCTTATATATGTAGTGTATGTGTGTGTGTATATGTGTGTGTGTATGTGTGTGTGCTATGCATAGCAGAACATGGTAACTTGGAATTGGAAATTAACAGATCCTGGAAGCTTGGACTTTCTTCTCAGCCTTCAGAGACTTCCAGTCAAACTTGGGAAAGCTTTCATTGCATTGGTTTTGATTTTTTTTCTTGCTTCTTTGTAAGGAACAGCTCCAAATAGCTCGGAATAGAGCCGCCACAGTGATTCAGCAATGAGAAGGTGGTGGTTCAAGATATTAAATATTAGGATCATAACTCTGTAAATATAATGTAGATTCATGATCCCCAATTTGTTCACTAAATGCCAGGGCACTATGAGACAGAACTTTCCAAGGGGCACATTTAGGAATAACAAGAGTGTTGCACTGTGTATAGCAAGAGTAGACTCTTTTTAAAACCACCACATGAATAAGAGATCCATAAATGGATTAAGAGAAACCATCAGTGATTTATAGTATATTACACAGGGGGAGAGAGAGGGGGAGAGAGAGAGGGAGGGAGGGAGAGAAGGAGAGAGAGAGAGAGAGAGAGAGAGAGAGAGAGAGAGAGAATGTTGGACTTTATTAATCTGTGCTTGACCCATAAAAATCTTGTATTTATGTTCTTTATCTGGCTGTAAAATAAATCCAAAAACTCTCATAAGGATTTTGTTGCTGAGGGCCTGAAAATGCTCAGCAGAAGGAAGACATAAATAGAAATGCTTTTATTTCAACGCATACTTGTCCATAAATACAGGGTCCTGGAAGGTGTGCCCTCATCTCTCACCCATTTTCCTGTCCAACTTTGTTCTTAGTGGCACTAAAGTACAGAGCCAGGTACCCTGGAAATTAACCCCCAGTCTTCTGATAAATAATATGGAATCTGGGTGTGTTTGTTTGTGGTGTCATATGCATGTGGACGCATGTGTGTTTGCAGGTGTGCTCACTCGTGCGTGCGTGCGTGCGTGCGTGCGTGCGTGTGTGTGTGTGTGTGTGTGTGTGTAAGACAGAGGTCAATATTAGTTGTTGACACAGGATCTTTGACTGAACATGAATCTTGCTATCTGCACTAGACTGGCTAGTCAGTGGATTCAGTCTGGGGCTAGAGATGTGCAGGACTGCATCTGACTTTTTCATGAGAATGGGGATTTAAACTTGGGTCCACAAGCGTATGTAGTGAGCATTTTACCCACTGGCCATCTCCCCAGACCCCTGGTCCCAGGTCAGCAGTCTTTTTAATGCATCATTTTACCAACTTGGCTTTAGACTCTTCATCTATAAAAATAAGGTTTAGATTTCACTGTGAGGACTCTGCTATCCCTACATTCATTTGAACCTAGCAAGCAAACCCTGCAGGACAGGCAGCAAATTTCCTCTGTGTTAGGAGTTGGCCAATGGGAGAGTCCTCAGACATATTTAACCTTAATTTGCATATGGTAAAGAACTAAAAAAAAAAGCGAAGGATAAAGGACCATCGCGTGGAGAAAATGGAATGATACACCAACTAAATGGTTAATAAACGAGCAGACGCACAACACCATCCAGGCTCCTCAGGTTCTCTTCCCTCTTCTCTCCCTCTCTCATCCCTCCTCTCAGCTCTCCAAGATGTTACATGCTGCAAAAGATTGGGAAAAATAAGAGTTAACTTCGCTCCTTTGTGATTGACAGTGCTGCAGGCTATGACAAGCAATCTTTCATTGCTCAACTAGATAACAATGGAAACAAGACATCGTCTACTTTTTATCAAATACAATGTTTGCCATCTCTTGTTAGGGAACAGGATACAATTAAACCACCAATCTTACCCCATCTTCCTCTCCCCAACTCACAACTTATTCAAACAGTGTTGGCTGATACTTTAGAATCTCTTAGGCAGCATTCAACACTGAAATTGTTTGCCTTATTCTGTCCTGTGTCCAACTTCCAAATTAAAAAAAAAAAAAGTGAAGGAGAAAGAGGGTTTTTCTTGATTGCAAATTCATCAGGGAGGTTTTGAATTTTTTTGCAGACAAATTGCTTTAGGTATATAGACTTTGTAATTTGTGTGTGGCTAATTGGATTGCCTGATTAAAGGACATAGCTGGCATTTCAAGGTAGCAGTTGCTGGACTGGGGTGCTCTGGTGGCTGAAGGGCCTCTGGTGTGAAACCCTACACCTCTGACTTGATGAGATTAGTGGTGTGCAAACTAGAGGAAAATCACAAGATTTTTCAAAACAGGGTACTGGTAAAGAATCCACAGGCTTCTACAGGCTTCAGGGTCCTCTATAATTCTTCAGAGGCTATCTCCTGAGTCTTACCCTTGATTTAGGATCTTCATTCCAGGTGCATGGATCCCATACTGTACCAACAGCAGTACCCTGATAGCCCTGAACACTAACAAGCTTCTACATTCAGTCACTCAATCAGGTACCAGTAATGTACATGTGCCTATCTTTATTAAACCATCTGCGATGGTTAATAATGATTATCAACACCACTGAATGTAGAGTCATCCAGGGGACAGATCTCTGGGCATACCTGTAAGAGACTATCTAAATTGAGTTAATTAAGGTAGGAAGACCTACCCTAAATATGGGTTAGTGTTCGGTGGGCTGGGGGCCCTGGATGGAACAATAAGGAGAAAGTGAGCTGTGCATCAGCATCCCTCTTTCTGCTTCCTGACCAGACCAACAAACTGTAGATTCAATGAGAGCAGCTGGAGTCCTTCTATTGTTATCACGCCTTCCTCACCTGCTGCTGTATCTTCTCAACCCTGGTGGAATCAAACAGACAAACTCCAAAACTCAGACACTTCTTCTTTTCCATGTTACTTGATCCCAACAATGAGAAAAGAAACTACGATACTATCTTTTCTTAACTTGAGCAGTGTTGACATGCTAAACAAACAGAGCTAAGAGATCTGTTGCACTGGAACTTTTACCCCTAAGACTTTGATGATGTAAGATGTCACGTGATCTACTCTAAGTCTGCAGGCTAACACTCAGATGAGGGGTTAGCACACACCCACCTGAGAATGTGGCGCATCCGGTTGTGAACTTCTTCCTTTTTCTTTTACCCTAATTTCTAGGGTCTCCAAATAAGTGTCAAGGGAACACAAAATATTACCTAAAGCAAAGCTAAAATTGAATGTTTTAAATTTTTATGTCAGGAAATGCAAAATTAATACTCTCCTTGAGATATTGTTCATTAATACTGTACTTAGAGCAAGCTATCGTTTTAATGGCCTAATTCAAAAGAGTGGAAAATTTTATTTTACTTAATTTAAATCATTTAGACATATGAGCTATTTTATTTCCACTGGCACTTTTTTTTTTTTTTTTTTTTTTTTTTTTTTACAGTAAGTGTAGCAGGGAAGAAGTGATCAGACATTCTCTCTCGGAACATAAACTCTTGCTGGACTGAAATAGAGTTGAGCCTCTAAATGCTTATGACATAATGAATCACTGTTCTAGGAGAGAGGGCCATCTGAACATTCTCAGGAGTGGGGAAACTCAAATTCACATGATCAGGTCAGAGAGAAAGCAGAACTTAATGGAGCTTTTCCATCTCTATATTAATTACCAATTTGGAATAGAGTAAAATGGCCAGTATCTTGTGAGAGCTCCACAATTTCAGCAGCATGAAGGTAGTGATAACGCTCAGAAGAGCCATGAAGGAAGCACTTGGGGCAGGGATTGACAGAGAAATAATTAGAACATGACACTTTTCCAAGGCCCAACTTTTAATCAAGAGACAGTCTTCATATGTCCTCAGCATTTCCATGTTGTGGTTTAGGGGATCTGAGTAGATTGCTGACCAGTCCTGTCACATCTGGCCTCAGTTTTTCTCATCTGTGACATGAATGTGCTCTGGGCTGAAAGGACTCTGTGGTTTCTGCCAGATTTATTTTCTATTCTATGGTAACAGAGTTCCAGGGAAATAGAATATCAGTCACAGTTAAAGGAAAGCATAAGAAACAATCACTCATGTATTAACTATCTTCTAGATAAATAGCTGTATACTAAAAACTACTCATGGAATTTATCTGTATCTCAGAATGTACATAATTCAAAGGCAAACAGTCAGCATATATATACTCAAACTACCCAAGTCACTGTTTTCAGTATTTCTTATGAATACTGCTGTCCTCTGCCCTACTCATTTTTGCTCCAGATGAAACATCCATAAAGGAATAAAAGCACATGAGTTTCTAAGATAAACAGATAACCAGAAGGGAGTGTTGGTGTCAGCCATTGCTTTTCTAAGAGCATCCATTGTTTCTTTTCCCTAGCCAGAGCAAATATACTAGCTGGATCCAGAGGCCAAGAGTAAGAGTAGAGACACATTCATTTCTCTATAGCAATTTTTTTCTCCAACATTTAGCCACTATTAGACATCACACTCATTTTTAGAAGATAAACTGACTTCAGTAGCAACATGCAGAAAGAAGAGAGAAAACTCAAGCCAATGCAGCTATGGGTGAAAAGGTTAAATACAGGATTAAGAATAAATGTACCCACAAACACAGAAACACTGTGTAATGGGAAATATAAGATTCTGAATCAAGATGTGATTTATAGTTAAGAGCAAGACTGTGGGACTCAGACCCTCTAAGATATGAACCTCACCCTCCTATTTCCAGCTGTGTGGCTTGAGTAAATTATTTAAGCTTTCTATGTCTCAATTCCAAGCTTATAAATTCAGTTGCCTACTCAACCATCTTACCTACATGTCAAATTTAGCATGCCCCAAATCCAGTTACTTATATCCACCTGCCCACCCAAGTTTGAGCTTCACAGTTTTCCACTTCTCAATAGAAGGAAATTGCTTTGACACCATCCTGACTCATCCATTTTTTTTTCTCATAACCCACACTTAAAACATTAACAAAATTATGCCGGATCTTCTAAGTAAGGTAGAACACACCTAAAATCCCAGTACTCAGGAATTTAAGCCTAGAAATTCAAGGCCAGGCTTGGCCACAGAGTAAAAGCCTGTCTCAAAAAACAAACAAAACAACGACAAAAGCAACTCTAATAACAGCACATTAGCTTAGTGTGGGTGTAGCAATACAAAAGGAGAAGGAGGAATAAATGACTTAAAGAGACAAAAAATAATGATGCTTGATGAACCTCAAGGAATTGTACTATTTTGTATCTAGCTAAGATCATACACAATACATGTACTATTATGTATATATTCTTAATATATATTCTTAAAAGAAGTTATGCTATTAAAGCTGAAAATGCTACCCACAATAACCATGAATTAATAAAAAACTCCAGTACCATGATGAGAAATCTCCTTTAGGATAGTTGGTTGATGTAGTTCAAGTGATTCCTAAAACAGTATAGACATTTACTGTTCTTTGGTTGCCTCTCAGAAGTTGAAGGTGGGGTAAGTCTCAATCCTGAAAACACCACACACTTAGGACATGGGACTCACATCATTCAAGCTGATCTGACATGAAAACGCTCCTTCTTGTGATCTAGCTTCCATGGTACCATAAAATACTGTGGAAATTTCTAAGCAATTAATAGTTCTACCCAGCCATGACATCTGTGAGCTAGAACAATGACCAGCATGGCCAAATAGCTGTAAAGGTGCAACAAATGGTGCTTGGATGTTGGTGGCAACCAACGGCTTTCTAATTGGACATAAGTTTCTCTCAACAGAAAGGAGACACCTAGCCAGCTTCCTAAGTGAGTGAAGTCATGGACCTTAGAAAAGAATCTACTACCATCACTTTGCTAGAGTAGAATAATTCCTTACTACATTCTAAATCTTAACCTATCCACAAATAGGTGCAACTACCAGTCTCATCGAAGAAGCTTTCTTTATAGAGAATGGAAACCATCACAGATAACCATAACTGGACTCAATACTAAGATCAATGGATTGTGGGAAATCCAGCCCTGGTAGATACATTACAACTCCTACATCTATGGCTAAAGAAACATCATGGAAGAGGAGATGGAAAGATCATAAGGGCTAGAACACCAGGAAGTCTTCTGTGGAACAATCTCTCATACAAAGGCTGTGTAAACAAGATCTCAACAATGGCAGTATTAATAGACATGCTAACACAGAAGAGGGGAAATCTCACGGGCTCATACTCCTGGACAAGGACCTGTAGGCAACTGGTGAGTACTGAGAGATGCAGAGTTCATCTCTCTCAGGGATGAGCCCATTAATTGGTTATCCAACACAAAGTGGTCAGCTCTGAAGCCAAATACACACAAACAACAAGAACTGACTCTGCAAGTTGTGTTTACACATGAGTGCCTCTATATACATATATGTTCAACAATAATAATAGGGAAAGAAGAGGCTATCAATTTTAGAGTGATAGGGGGGACCATGGAAGGATTGAGAGGATTGAGAGGATTTGGAGGGAGGAAAGGGAAGGGGGAACATGATATAACTATAATTTAATTTAAAATGTATAAAAAATTAAAAATAAAGATAAAAGGAAAAAGATAATATTACATTTTAAATGGTTTAAGGCACAGTAGTAGATTGGAAAGTATTAAAATGGAATCCAGATCAAGATAAATGAGATTTATTAAGACAGGCAGTAGTCAGAACTCAAGCAAAGTTAACCAGGGGGCAGATGAAGTTCTAAAGTCACCAATTGGAAGAGTATGATGGGACAAAATAACTGCTGTTTACTCCTGGGAGCTCTTAGCATTGTGTTCACAGTGTCATCCTCTCTGCTGGCCTCTGGGACAGAAAGGCAAGAGACACACGAACAGATCCTTTTCTGGGTACCAAGGTTTTGGTGCATTGCATCTGGATGACCACAGAGGAGAATAAATGATGAGCAGGGAGTATAGCAACCAGAGAGAGCTGTGCAGAAAAGAATCAGAGGCTCGTGAATGTCAAGGAACTTCTAAACCACAGCACATGTGTCAAGGCAATGGTAAGCAGGCAGAGCTGTAAGTCACAACTCCTTCATGGTCAGTCTGTATGGATCTTCATCCATGTGTGAAGCCCCCTGCCCACACTCTTTCTCAGATCACATTAACAGAGCCACATGTAACCTTCCACAAAGCAACGACTGAAAGCAGAGTACTTTGTGCTATTACAGTTTTCACAAGGGACAGTGTTTTTAAAAATAGGACCAGTGTGTGAGAGAAGAAGAAGAGGAGGAGATGAAACATGGTTGTTAGTGGTCGTTGTGTTTCTGAATATATAGCAGACATATTCGGAGTAAGTAGCCCAGGAGTAAGAAGGCAGAGCTTGGACTCAGTGAGGACTCTGGAATGTGACAAAAGACCACTGGCTTTAGACTTACCAAACCTGGTTCCATTCTTGATTCTACCTTCCACCAATACTTTGGTTTAGTGGAAGTAATGCAAACTCTTTAGAAATCAGCCTGCCGATGCCCATCTGATTTGGTCCTTGGGATAATGCAACTGAAGGGAACAAGTGAAGGGACTGTTAACTGTTCTTAGGACATCATGAGTACTCAAGCTGATTGTGCTAGAATTTATGTTTCCCGAGGAATGGATATCTAATGTAGTACTTTCCCCAGAGGTAAATAGAGAAAGTAGTCTCCAGGGTATTCGCAAGAAGATGCATCTCAAAGAAATAGGCCACCCAGAGGCACAGCATTCAGAAGCCAGTCGGGCTTCTACAGTAGCCTGTCTTCTACAAAGTCATTTCCAGAAGGCTTCCTACTCTTAATGTTCAGCTGGATATTAAACAAAGATTACCTTCATAGTCTTGCTCATTAAACATGTATTCTCTTTATCTTTGAGAACTTCTTCATACCTTCTCCATTTTTGATGATGGAAAGCAACCCTACTTTTTATGGGGCTAAAGTATATTCCTTAATTCTGAATTAGAAACAAACAGAAGTGTATTGTATTTTATAATAATAGAAGCAGTCTTGTGGTTTGCTTTTTTTCTCCCCTTTGAAAATATGCAAAAACCTCTTCTTTTACCCTTTGAATTTTTAATTTGCTTTCTTTCCATGTTAGGCAAGGATTCCCCTGAGTTCCTGTTCTCCTGATGTGTGTGTAAAATTTAGGAAGTGATTAGAATTTTTTTTTTGTACTATGAAAAGCAATCAGAGCTAATACACATAAGGACTAATTACCGTGGAGATGGATGATGTGTTTTGGTATCTAATCATATTTTATTTGTTAAGGGTGATGCATTCTAAGTGGCTCCATCTTGCCTTCATTTAAATAGAAAATGAAAGAAATAATCACTGGGCAGAAACACCCAGTGAAGATCATACCAGAAATCTTGTAAACCTTCAAACCCAGGTTTCTAGGTAGACTGGAACTGCTTGCATTTTTGGTTAAACTTTAAGCTGCTAGGAACCTGTGGTGTGGGAGAAGATGCATGTGAGTTTCAAGTTCATGTGGGGTTTTTCCCCCTTTACACACCAGTTCCTATGCAGAACTGGCTCATGGAGTTTATTAAATCAGTAATCTAAAGGATGCTGTGTAGGTAAAAGTGTAGCCCTTTCCACATTTTAGTCTTTGCATTGATGACCACCTCTGTAGCATTTCACCCTAATTTTATCCTCTTTCCTTCAAAGCATGATCTCTCGTTGGTTTTAAAGCAATAGCTTTTTTTCTGGCTTTTGTGGCTTTCCCTCAGAATTGCTTGTCAGCCTTAGCTCTTCCTTTTCTTTAGACAACTTTTGTAAAAGTTGTGTGATGTGACTTTTAACAAATAGTTATCAAAAGCTTATGATGAAAAATACCCCCTCTGACTCTACTCCCAATTTCCTAGCCCCACTCTTAAAGGTGTTTGCTGCGAGGCTCACCTCCCATGGTTCTAGATAGTCTACTAATTCTGCATTTTTGCAGCTAGTGATGTTCATCTTAGTAGGAGAAGCAATGAAATCTCCCACATTTTCTCCTCCTGCAAAAATGCATTGCTTCTTGGTCTATTTTCCTCATCATATTTATTTTTTAACAATTACATAAATTTTATTCAGGAGCTGAAAGTGGTAGTTCAGGCCTATAATCATAGCCCTTAGGAGGCTGAGGCAGGAGAATTATGGTGAGTTTGAGGCCATCCTGGACTACATAGTAAGTTCCAGACAAGTCTGGCTACCTAGTAAGATCCTCTCTCAAAACAAACAAACACCAAAAGTACTATTCATGACTAAATTGTATAACATACATCACAATTCCTTTCTTTGTAGTAATAATAGCCACTATATCAAAGACATTCCAAATCTAAGTGGCTTAAGAGTACAAGTTCATTTCATATACACAGAAAGTTGAATGCAGATGTCGCTAGTCCTTGTAAGGATCTCTATAGGACGATTCAGAGTCACAAGCGCCTCCCATGTTAAATCTTACTTTCTGGTATCTTGGAATCCCCTGTTGAATCATTCATATCTTCAAGGAAACCAGAGGTATGTGTCTCTGAGACAGACTGGGAGTGGTATGTATGATCTCCACTTATTTCTCATTGGTCAGATTCAAAGAATGAAGCACAACCAAACAGCAAGGAAGGTTAGAAACAAAATCTCATTTTGCAGGAAAATAACAACCGGGGATTTGGTGCTGTCCCTGACACTCAGCCAACATATATGTGCTTTGTTCTCCCTCCCACCGATAAACAATCAGTCCTTTCACTAGGGCAATAACCCAAAGGCACACTGCTTCCCCATCAAAGATCAAGACTCTTAGATAATGTTCAGAATTCCATCTCTGACTTTTCAAGCTCAATAGCCCGAGAGCCAAACACACAAACAATACTCTGCCCACCCCCAACCCCGCTCTAATACATCCAAGCAGACTAAATAGCCACAGGGAAAAGCAGGGAACATAAAATGAAAAGAGAAAACTCTCAGCAGTTGTTGGCATTTGCAATTGTGGAATCCCTGCCCACAGGCAGGATTTTAGTCCCCCAGCACTTGCTAATTCCTAGCCTGGACCCTGACTCTCTTTTCTGGGACCACATCCTCATTCACTGTTTTTCATGTTCCTGAATCCGCTTTATGGGAATATTTTTCCTTGTTCATTGTTTTCCATTGACACATCAGAAGTAGGTGTTGGTGCGCCTGCCATTTCTGAGAATTATGTGGGTTTAAGGGAACATTTTCAACTTGGGCATCACTTAATATTAACCGAAACTTTTCAGGATGCTTTCTAACTTTATGGAGCATTTGGTACAACTCACTCAAACATTCATTAGCCTTCTGCTTTCCTGGCTGCCAATCGTTTTCACATCTACTCAAAGTTTATTCCCAGATATATTTCTCAATCCTGATTTCATTTCCTCACCTTTATTTCCCAACATGGGGTAACTATCTGGGGTAACTATCTGGAGGCCAAGGAAACCTGCCTCTCGGGTAGGAAAGTCAAATCTTTTATGGAGTCTTCACTGTAGCAGAAGGAAGGTCATGCCCTTAATTCCTACACCAGAATTATTCTGGGTAAATGGAAATTCTTTCTCTCTCTCTCTCTCTCTCTCTCTCTCTCTCTCTCTCTCTCTTTCTCTCTCTCTCTCTCTCTCTTGTTTTGGTTTTCGTGACAAAGTTTCTTTGTATAGCCCAGGCTGGCCTCTAACTCAGAAATCCACCTGCCTCTGTCTCCCAAGTGCTGGGATTAAAGGCATGCACCACCACTGCTGGCAAGGGAATTCTTTAAGTCTCTTCATCTTTCATCTTCTAATTCTCCATCAGAAATCTAACTACCTTTATGTTTAAACATACCACTCTCCTTTTTGTGTTTTTCTTAAAGAAATTGGTTTTGATTCCATATTCTTCTGTCTCATTTAGATCTGGTTGCTCTCTAGGACTCTTGCACAGTTAAAGCACCGAAGTCTGTCTTTATATTCATCTTAGAAAACATATCTACTTTTCTAGCTGGTGTTTAAAGTCCCTGTTTCCTGGATCCCTTTCTCAGGATCTGGGATTTGATTTTATTCAACATACAAAGTAATAAATTTGTCTGATTTTGTGATATGGATGTTAGAAGACAGAAAGAGACCTCCAGCTCATAAAGGGTTTTCATAATTACCACAGAGCAAGCACCCTTATCAGTTCCCATTGTACTCAAGTCCCAAGAGGATGACGTGGAGGGGCCCAGGTAGATGCTGTGAGATGTATGGCTATGAGCTGCTTTGCAGTAAGAGAATGCCAAACTTGTATTTTATTGCTGGGATTTTATTAGGAAGTGCTGAGCAAGCTCACTCCTCTTCCCAGAGGGAGATATCACTTAATCCCTGAAGATGGTCTGCTGCAGTCAGAGCCCTTTGAAATGGACCTTGTAAAGAAGGATCAGGGCCCTGCATTCTTGGCATACTTTAGATGTGCAGAGATGCTCATGGTCCATGAAGGCTACCTTTCTCAAAACCTATTTAAGCCACACCCAGCTCCTGAACTCCTCAGATTTACCCCACCATAATTTTCTGCCAGAAATAATTCTAAGAAAAACCAAGGACCAAATCTGCTGTTTAACACTGGGTGCCAGTGTTAAATGGTACATGATGGTCAGTCAGTCTATAGCCCAATTAAATGAAGACTTAAGTGATTTATTCTGTGAGTTGTATGTACTAGAAGCGTAGGTAAAAGATCAAACATCTATCCTTTGGAAATACTTTTTTAAAACATACAACTATTTCCTATATATTGAACATCTAAAATTTTTTCTCTTTTCATTCTCATCTGTCTTACATTCTAAAACCATTAGGTTTTTGACACGCCCTGTGACTTAGATAAAGTAATCTTAGCTTACAATTCACATGTGTCTGACCTTCAAATCTTTGTCTTCCCAAACACTCATTGCATTTTTCTTGAGATATTATTCCATAAAGGTCTAATTGCTGAACATCCAGACTTCATCAGTGGTAGCTCAGGTGTGGTGGTTCTTAACCAAAGAGATTTTTGTGATGTCTAGTGGCATTTTGGTTATTGTAGCTGTTATGGGAGGTTATAATGGTAATTTGTGGACAGAAGTTAGGGATTTGTCAAATTATAACACATGAGCAAAGAAGTATCTGGTCCTAAGTGGCCACCATGGTAAGGCTAAAACGCTTGGTCTTGGTGTAAATGGGCAACACTTCCTCTCATGCGTCCCTCTGATCACTTTCTTGTGTCAAGTGAACGTGAATTCTTTTCCCACTTTTCACACCAGTAGCACTTCAGAAGCCTAACTTCTCTGTCATTTAATGCTATAGTCTTAGTTTACCATGTTTCTCTCTTACCCTTTCTTATGGCACCTTTGTAAAGTAAATGATCTCCAAAAAAAAAAAAAAAACCCACAAAAGCTTCAGTTAAACAACATGAACATAGGGTTCCCTTCTCCCTGCCTCCCAGCCATAAATACTCCTGTGTGGTCTAATTTATGGCATGCTACTGTTTGGTTAACAAAGGCAAAATAGACATTTTACATCATTTTATCTTGCCCTCAGCAATAAAACCCAGTTTAAGATTATTTCAAAAGAGGCCTATCTATACAACCAATCTGACCTTTTTTTTTTTTTTTTTTTTTCAAATATTGGCCACATTTAAACCCAACGTCCCTGAAAGTTTAGAAGAGCGAATCCCAGCAACTTAACTATTTCTGAACTTGTATTTAGGCTGGGTCAGGAAACCATGTAAACATTAATAATCCAGCACTAGATAATTCCTGTTTGCATGGCCCCCTAACCTGACCTAAGTCAGAATAAACCGGTAAATCAATACATGAAAGTTTGGCATGTGGGCTTAATTTCCAGACCTAAGAGATTAGATGTGAGTTTGGAAAGCCATATAAGTGCAGACCTACAAATGTATACAAGTCGCTATTAACCCATCCCACAGGTAGCACTCTTTCATTTCATCTGTACATTCTCCTGCCTGACAACTCAGTTTGCATTCCCTCTTGACAGGTGTTACAAACGCAGCATTTTCCACTCATCAATAATATTGGAAATTAAATGGTTGCACAGAAGCCTGAAGCCTCACCCAGCATGCTCTAAATCTCTCCTGGTCTCTTGGATTTCTCCATGCAGCACCATTGTTACATTTGTCTGTATTCTGTATTCTGCTTTCCTAAACACTGCCCTGACCACTCCTTCCCAGCAAACCCCCTTCTTCCCTTCTGGCTGCCAGCTCCTTTCTCCTGCTACATCTCCAGTTTCTGGCTCCAAAGAAATCTACTCAGCAATAATCCAGACTCGCAATTCAAGGGTGTAACTTCACAAACAACAGGAGTGAGAGCTTTTTTCCATGAGAGAATAGTCACTACTAAAGCCCGTGTCTTCTACTACAGGGAATTATATCAAGTAGTAATTTAACATAACAAACTTTCCAATGTTTCTAAGGTGGAAAGGAAAGGGGAGGGGATGTTAGGGGAGAAAAAAATCCATGAATAGATTTTTTTTTGTCTTGAAACGTACCAGAAATGGGAGTTTACGTGCCAGCAGAATGTTCCAAACATTATTTTTTTAATGCTTTTCCATGAATGTAAAGTGTAATCCCAGCACATAGTTTATTACTGGAACTGGCGATCATCTGATACGACAGTTAAATGGCAGTAATAACTTCCTACTACTCAAGTGCATGAAGTCTAGATGGACGGAACAGGAAAATGGTGGTTGATTGAGAGAATGGGTTTCACAAGGCAGCAAAACATTTCTCAAATCTCTGAGACAGACAGGAAGTGGAGACAGATGAAAGATTGAACCAGAACATAAAACATGCACATCCTCTAAGGAAAGAAGAGCTATTTTTAATGCATCCATCTTCCAAGGAAGGAGGTGAGGAATAACAAACATTGAACATTTGACTTAAAAGCTCACTAACAGCTTGTTCTCATTTGGTTTAATTTAATCCAATTCTCTGTATCCAAATTCTCATCCAAAGCGAGACTTGACAGCATGGAATCCACACTTTCTTTTTCCTTTCTTTCAAAACGTGCATAGAACTCTCTTGAATACCATCTTCCCAGCACCAGGGGTTGGATTGCTACAAAGTCTAAAATGAAAAATTTAAGCCATTCTAGTAGAAGATGGTGAAATAAGTCCTTGTGAAATTTTCCCTAGGGTCCTACAATATAAGACCTGTCTCTTCCTCACCTCCTCCACTCCCTGTTTATCCTCAAGACACTAACAATTAAGTAAGCACTAAAGTCTAATTGATGACAACATTTGACAAATGAACTCGTGGAGCTAAGGGGAAAGGATCAGGTTTGACTAAGCTGAGGGGCAATAGAATGGATGTGGGTTGGCCTATGGAGACTTCCACACTGTTTGGCACATTCCTTATTGTAGAGAGAAATTGGCAGTGGGGCAGCCATAACTCTTTCCTTTGGAAAATTTCCCATGGACCTCAACATCTCAAGATGGGGATAGTCTTCCTTGTGTTTTGATTGGTGAGAGGAAAAACGTCAGAAAAGGGAAGATGAAAATCCCTTGGCATCTGAAAGTGTAACAATAGAGAATCACTTTTAAAAAGTCAAAAGCATTTGAACAATACTTGCTATCACGTGCATGTGAGTTTCCTTGAAATATTTTGGAGAGAAAGAACATATAGACTATATATATGAATATGTGTATTTGATACATATATATGCATGTGTATCAGAAAGAATAAACCCTGTTTTGTCCTCCTGACATCCAGTTTCAGACCTGGGGAGTAACTGCAAGGAACCCTTGGCTGCTTATTCTTCTCTGCTGCCTTTACACTTTTTGCTTAAACCCCCTATAGCACTTTTCACATATGAAGGTCATTAACTGTTAATATATCTGTCTTTGTCTGTGGCCCTAGGCTTTTAAAGGGAGAGGTCTGCCTTTTCCAGCCCGGTGGCTGCTTGACACAGTCAGGATCTTTAAATGTTGAATGACTGAAGGTCTAACTGAATGGGAGAACATTCTGCATGATGGTTCCCTCTTTTGAAAATTCCCCATTGAAGAGCCATTATGTGCATAAAATGAATGGAAGTAAGTAAAAGTGTCATTAAAATGCAATGCATCATCAGTAATCACTTAAGGAACAATGACACCAAGATAAATATGGAATATGAGCAGACGAAGGTAAGAGAGACTTAAAAGAACATCTAGCTGACAGCCCACTGGCCACAGCCAACTTACAAAGATCTAATAATATCTGAGGACGTCCCAGCCTAGAGCTACCTAAGGAGAAGTCCATCCGTAGTTATTATTCATTGCATTGCTAATCCCAGCTGTCCAATTTATGATTCCAAGCTTATGTTGATTTTGGAAGAGTCTCTCCACCCTGATGGGCCCAGTAAAGGCACAGGAGCCAGTATCTCTCTTCCTGACTCCATTTGAGTGATCTAATCCAGATGGAAAATTTTTCATAGACATTGTAAAGTACTCCATCTGTGAGACAAACAAAAGAAAGAAAAAGATAATGAACTATATGAAAGCTGAATTACCCATTAGAAGGTCACGCCAAGGTCTGATACTGAATTAACTCGGTGCCGCGTGAAGGCTGCCGATAATGCTGAGGAAAACGCTTTCTTCCTCTGCTTGCCCTTTTGAGGGTCACTGAAATTATGAATGTCTTTCCCAGTTGGTGGAAAATATAACTTCCTAATTACTCTTTTAACTCAAGTTAAATAAGATTTTTCAGCTGGCCTTTCATCTTTGTGATTTTTTTTTCTCTTTGTGACTTAGGTACACCTTTTGGTAGCAGTGTAACCTTGGACGATTAAAAAAAAAAACATTCTAAGCTTCAGTATTTTTATTTGTAAGAGAAGGGATTATACTTATTTCACAAGATTGTTGCTGGGAATAAAGGACAATGTCTCTGATAAACAACTCAGCTGAGTAAGCTGTCAGGGGTGCACTCCCTATGTGATAATAGTGAGGGTTGTTAACATGCCATGCTTTGCTCTGTGTTATTTTATTAATTTCCGTTATTTTAGTAATAAAAAGCAAGAATGAGGACATTGCCTAAAAACCAGGAGCCACTGTTCCTCCAAGCTAATAGAGGATAGCTAGAAACTCTGAGCCCCAGTTGCACTGAACTTAGACTTAGAAAGGTATGCATTAAAATATGCTCATGTCTAAATCCAGCAGAACACCCAAAATTACAAACAAGAGCAAATACCAGAGAGGCTGGTCTAGACCTTTCTCAGTTGGTGGAATTGTAGAATGATAAGATCATTTTGGAAAATAATCTGACACTTTCTTGTAAGATAAAAATGATAAAAATACACACCTTTCCTGTGACCCAGCAAGGACACTCAGTTATTCATCCAAAAGAAATAAAAAAAACTTACATGTGCAAAATGCAGTGTGTGAAAACATTTCCAGCAATTTTACCGAAGCTGAGCCCTGAGAACTGAGCCCAGATATCCATCCATTGGAAAATGAATTGATTGTGGTATGAAGTAAGCACTGTGTAACAATGATAATAATGTTTTAAAAAAATCAATGTTGGTGTTGGGTGAATCTCAAAAATGTGTTCAGTGAAAGAAGTTTTGCTTAAAAGATAATGTATACAGCATGTGAGTCTTTCATATGACATTCTACAGAAGAAAAAGAGAATGAGGGGCAGAGAGAGAAAGAGAGAGAGAGAGAGAGAGAGAGAGAGAGAGAGAGAGAGAGAGAAAGAAAGAGAAGGAAGTCTGAAAAGGAGCCTGGGGGAACTTTGGAGTCATAATGATAATGTACTTTAAATTTTTTACTGTATTTGTATGAAAGTTTTGCCTGCATGTCTGTCTGTGTACCATGTACCTGGCGCCCACAAAGGCCAAAAAGGTTATTAAATTCCCCTGGAACTGAAGTTGTAGACTGTTGTAAGCCACAAAATTCCAGGAATCTAGCCTAGGACCTCTGGAAGAGCAGCCAGTGCTCTGAACTATCAAGCTATCTCTCCAGTTCCAGATGGTAATAACCTTCTATGTCTTGGTAAGAATGAAGGTAGACAGGCACATGCATCTAAAGTACTTTGTGTATAATTAAGATCTGCTTATTTCATTGGATGTAAACTTCTGTTTGAACTTAAAACTGTAAGTCACTTTCACACTCTACTTAATTAGACTTAAGAAAAAATATTTATGAGGAAATATACTGATATCAGCAATTTATTTTGAAATGTGCTAAAAAAATATGATGGGTTAGCAATGACTAGAACTTTAAATATATATGTGATAAAGTAAATGCTAGCAGTGAGATGGCAGTGGGTGTAGGGATGTTTCTTGTAAAGTTCTTTGAGCACTATGGTATGTTGGATACTTTTATAATAAAATGTTGGGGGAAATATAATGGTGGCAGAAGTGCTTCCTGGTCTACAGGAGTAGTTCTGAAACATTTCCTGGTCATGGGAGTCTTGCTCTATTAAAGAAAGTTATTCAATAAAGTTTGATCAAAGGCAAAGCAAATGTACAAGAGTCTAGGATGAGAGGAGCTGATCAAAGACTCCCCAAAGACAGGAGTGGTTAGAATCACACTCCCCTTGCAATCTCTCTTCTTTCATGCTTCCTTCTGGGTTTCCTACTGGCTGTCTGTGTCCTTTGACCAGGTCTCATGTTAAAGAAGAGCCTTGCCTATTTGTGGTCTAAGTTGAAGGCAAGACTTCTATTTAAATATCACACTGTTTAAGAGAAAGGTAAAATGTGACAGGAGATTGAAGATGGAGCTAACGTTCTTCTGCAAAGACCAAGCTGTGTATGAAATGAGCTTGGTGACAGATGTGTGCCTTTGCTGTAAAGATTGAAACACCTGCGTTGCCAGCACATTAATATAATAAATATGGAGAAAAGGAAAGAGTTTGTTTCTCATTGAGCCAAGAGCAAGAACAGTAGTGTGAATAAAAAATGGAATTTTCCTTTCTGTTAACAGGGTCCGGTTTTCCATTTTTTCCACATTAGAATGAGCTGGTGTAGTTATTTATAGGATCTGGCCCAAACACACTAGCTATATCTTGATTTTGATGTGTTTTCTTGATTAAAATTTACAGTAAAATAGAAAAAGAATACATTATCTCAACAATAAAATGAATTTTCAATAAGGGCCACATAAAGGCAATGTAGCCTGTTCTTTTTAGAATATCGCAGGATTTTGCATTTTTATAAATGAGCATGAGATGGGCTTATTTTGGCACAAAGGAAAGGAAAATTCAGGAAGAATCCAGGCAAGTGGCCCTTCACATGTAGGCCTCTGTAATAATGAGCTGACAACACTTGATTTGAAAGAACACATAAGTGAACATAATTAGCACAATTATTACTTTTGCCTTGTATAATTTTAGAATGACCACTTTCAAGAGATGGAACTTCTACTGGTAACTTCACAGATGTAGCCAATGAACATTCTAAAATGTCAACTGTCATCCCCCCAGAGTGACAGGAAGCAACATTCCAAACACAAGCCAAAGATGGCTGTCAGCCATGAACAGTACAGGAACCTACATTACCTAAAAGTGACTCAAAACTTGTGTCCACTTGGTGCAAAATTTATCTTTTGCTTTGATTGCTTGTTCAATTTTCTGCATTAGTACCAATTACTATATTAATAAATCTCAAAGTCAGTGGTTCAAAGGCAAAACTCACATTATTTTTTGTGGACATCTAAAAAAAGTAGAAAACATTAAAAAAAAAACGGTCAACTGTGAAAGCATACATGCAAATAACATTATACGGACTGAACAGGTGTATGTGTAGGAATACATATGTACACACACACACACACACACACACACACACACACACACACACACATATATATATATATATATATATATATATAATAACAGTTAGTGAAAAAAGAGACCATGAATATTTATGAATTTAAAGGAGAGTGGGGTAGGAGTCAATGGAAGGGTTTGGAGAGAGAAAAACATAGGGAGAAATGTAATTAAATTATATCTTAAAAATTAAAAATGTAAATAAAATAAGGTGAGTTTCTGGATTTTCTGGAAATGGAAACCCAAAAAGCATTCCTGTCATGTGCTGCTCTTTGTTTTTCCCAATTTTAAAAAGAAGCATTTAGATATAATGATCACCAAAAAATGCACATGGCCAGTAAAAATGAAAAATGTTCTTTCTCATTAGTAATTTAAGAAATATAAATAAAGCAATGAAATATCATTTTTCTTAACTATCACACTAAGCAAGGATTAAAAATAATTCTTGGGTAAATGAATATAAGCTGACTGTATTGTTGGTGGGAAGTTTTGGTAATATCCATTGAGATTTTTAAAATATCTTTATTTTAATTTTTTCTACTGATGTAATAGAAGTGTGTAATAAAATGTATAATCTAAAAGATCTAGTGCAGATTTTTTTTTTACACCAGGCAAAAACTGGAAATAACCCAAATGCCCACCCGTGGGGAAAATTGGTGAAATAAAGAATAAGGCATTTCTTCAAAGCAATATTGTGCAAAATAAAATTGTGATTTTTAAGGGAATTTTAGGACTATGCTCACAATATGCCATTAAGCAGAAAAGAAAACCAGATGTAATTCACATTTGCAGTATTGTTCTGCTTACAGCACAAGTTCACGTTGGTGAAAACCTGCAAGAGTGTATGTCAATATTTGTGTGTGGCAGGACTTTGGGTGGATTTGTTTTCTTACATTCTCTGTAGTATCTGCAGTTTCTGCAATGAGTGGATTCTGCCAGGCAACAATGAATCAATACTTTGAATTAGACAAAACAGATTTTATGTTTTGTTTGGATCTCGTGGGCTATTGTCAGTCAATTCAGCTGAATGATGGGACAAATCAGTGACTTAAAAAAAAAAAAAAAGACAACCTGGTTGGTTGGCAGTTTGCAGACAAAAGGTTTGGCTAATTTCCCATTCTTGTAATTTTTCAACTAGATGGTTTGGCGTCACATAAATACAGCCAGAGTTGGAACATTTGAAACTGAAAAAGGGGTTGTGCCAAAAATCCCTTAGACTCAAATTGAAAAAAGATGAATACTGAGGTTTTTTTTTTTTTTACTGCAGTTTTTCTCATACATAAAAATGAACTAATAAAGCGAGACTCCCATCACTACCAGCTATATCTGGGGCACTTTAAACTGTAAATGTAGTCATTAACCCCAGCTGGCTGCAGAGGAGCTATTTGTTAGACTGCAAAGACTGTAGGGGGCTTCTGTTTAGAGCATGCTTAGGAGTTCCAGTGGTCTCACTTCTTTGTCACATTCTACCATGTTGCTATATTTCTATTGATCACTTAGGATAGAGTCAAAGCAGTCATTACAATTGTTACCTCATCAAGGTTGGGTGAAAGGCTGCCCAGAATTTAAGTCTGTTTTTTTTTCCATTGCAATGCCTCCAACAGGTAGAATAACCTCTGACACACAGTAGGTCCTCACATAATGAGGATTTTATTATGGATGGATTTCTAACCCAACAAATTCCTAGGGCTCTATAGCTATTCAGTCCTGACTTCATAACCCAGTTTTAGGAGAAGCATTTAAGAAAATAAAAATCTATTTGTAGGTTAAAAGTTTAGGTTATCTGTAACTTGTGATTTAACATATGGATCCTTGAGAATTAGTGTGAAGGGGAAAAGTTGATGATCTAAAAGGGAAAAACAGGGGTGGTAATACATACCTGTAACCCATCTATGGCATTCAGGGTCCTGAGATAGGAGTTTGGAAGTTTGAGACTAGCCTGAGCTAAATCATAAGACTCTTTCAAGAAGAAAGTTAGGACGAGAGAGAGAGAGAGAGAGAGAGAGAGAGAGAGAGAGAGAGAGAGAGAGAGAGAGAGAGAGGAAAAGAAGAAAGACAGAGGAATGGAGGAAGGGGAGAGAGGAGAGGGGAAGTGAGAAGAAAAAGGATAAAAGGAAGAAGAGGAACGAGACCTTTCCAACTCCAAATGATTATAGCTTCAAAGAAGTTGACATATTTCTTAAACATATTCCTAAAACATAATAAAATAAATAAAAAGAAAAAAGGAAGCGAACTTTGGATAGCAGAAAGTTTTAACATTGTATTGGATGCTTCTAACTCAACTTCTACAATCAGCTCTCAAGTAAGATATTTCTTATGCCCATTTTGCAGATAGAAAACTGAGTATCAGATTGTTAAGTAACTTGTCAAAGGACTAACAGGCAAAAAGTGGAAGAGATTTTACTTATTCTAAAGTCTCAACCACACTGGGGGTCATGTTCCAATGGTACACTGAGTGCTCAAACAGGATTTGGTCATCTTATCAGTTTTGCTAAATTTGATGTCACTGACGGTAATCTCTTGACAGAGCTGGGCCACTTGGGTGGGTCTATGAAAGAGCAAGACCAGAGAGTCACTTCTATAAGCACGCAAAGAAAACTTCTGTAAACTATTCCTACTTTAGTATTGCCGCAGCAGCCTCCTGGGCAGTCAGAACCCTGGTCCCCTATCCCAAGCTCTTCTAATACCTTTAAATAAATACTGAGAAGTTCTAACTGAATGTCCAGAAAGCAAAGGTCAAACTGAGAGCTAAACAACATTAAATTATTTAAATTCCTGAATATCAAATAAACGTCCCAGACACTAGGTAAACTAGTGAGATGTTTACATTTGAACTGGATAATTTCTAATCTAATTTGCAGCGGCATTTGGAACATTGCTGACCACTTGAAATAAATAGTATGTTATCTTAGATTTGGATGATTAAGACACTCTGCAAGGATCTGTTTCATAATACAATACAGGCTAGCAAAGGAATATTGCTTTCGGAACGACCACTGCCAAACTGGGATTGTTTTCAGGATATACACGGCTGACGAGAACTGTGCGAAACATCAATCTTATCACCATACAGAAAACTCAAACAAGCTTTCATGGATAATAGGCGAAGCTGAAATAAACATGATTTAGAGAGCTTTTATTCCAGGGGGTAATTGTGCACTCTGGCCAGCAGTTGAGAACTATAAACAATGTCCGGGAAGTCAGAAACAAATGTTTTAATTTTAGTGAGTTAAAAAGTTCGTGAAAGAACATATGAGAAGAACAAGGCCACTTTTGAAAGCACGAGTGAAAACGGACTACTCCCTCAGAAGGGCAACTTTCCAGGAAAGCGTTTGGAGAACTGGAAAGTTGGACTCCCTTCAGCCCAGCTTCCTAATTTCTGCATCTCTGGCTTCCTCTTTTGCCAAGAGAAAAGCAGGGCATGTGTGAGAATAGAAAACGGATACTTTCTGTGGGGCTTGCCGGTGTCACATCCCTCATGTCTCAAGGCAAAGTATCTAAGAGGTAACAACGATTCATCCGAACAGAATCATTCCAGACCAGTATTGATGTGTCAGTGAGTGGGGTGACAAGAGCATTCCACCAATACATTGCTAGGTTCCAGGATTTTAAAATATTGATTTCAGAAATTAATAATATGAACCAGGAGTTCATAAATATCCATGCTTGATGTCTGATTTGGGTGTATGGGTATGTGGGTGAACCATGTTCAAGTCAATAAGTATTGATTAAGAATTACTGTACGGTTGCATGTAATACCTGCAACAGAAGAGACAACATTATCCAATAACTTTCTACTAAAAGAGAAAGGGAAGAAGTTAGAAACCTGTCAAAGGTCAAGACCATGCCAGATGTGGTTCAAAGCAATTTGTCTTTAATGAGGCAATGCTTCAATGGAAGCATTAGAATATTATGAATGAAATGTGAATGGAAAACTGTGAGATGACATAATAGTATATAATAAAGTCTCATGGCTAACATACTCAAGCTCAATCATTTATGAATCTTAGTGAATAGCATAGATAGGTGAGGAAGGATAAAATCATTTATATGAGTGACCACTACAAATGTTTTCATGAAGAAGGTGGTCCTTGGAGTGGATTTTCAACACACATGTAGGATCATAAGACACAAAACAATGTGTGGATGAGAAGTTGAGTGCTATAGCAAAAAGTCATATAAGCAAATTAAAAATCCATTCATAAAATATACATAAGACAGTGGCTACTGGATAAGATTTTCAGAAGAGAAAATGCACTTGGCAAAGTATAGGACAAGGAAATTCAATGAGAAGAAAAGACTTGGGTGTTAAGATTCTGGTTGATAGGAGGGAAGGCAATTCAAGAAAGGTTGATGAAGTTCTTAGCCATTGAGGCACGTAGTCCAGTCTTGACATCATTTTGGGCACATCAGCAGAGAATGCATTATGAAAACATGGCTGCTTTAGGAAGACACTACTTTGTCTGATATGGTGAAAACTAGAACAGGAGTAAAACCCAACACAGAGAGATGACCATATTCCTTTCTCATGACCACCACAGTCTAAACCAGAGTCACAGAAGTAAACAGAGAAAAAGGAAGTGGTGGGCTAATTTAAAGGAAGAGTCTATGGAACTTTGTGAAAAAGATAGGGAGTTACGATGACCTGCATGTAGGTGAGCCCTAGATCTTCTGCGAGGCAGTGGGAGAGCCCTTGAAAATGTAAACAAAAGTCTAAAAAGAGTACATGAAATTCAGCTCTGGCAGGCTCTGGAAGCATCCATGATTTAACTAGCTAGCTTGTCTCCACCTAACAAATGCTAACAATTAAAAGTGGGAACTAGGAAGAAGGACTAAAGAGTGCAGGGAATGGTTTATAATGTTTACCTTTCAGTCCAAATATTATCTTTCTGTAAGAGCTTTTGATAATGAGAGCAAGGGACTTCAGTGTAACTCCACATGCCCACAATACAGAGTGATCGAAAATTAATGTGATCACATTAGTCCCATTGGCCTCCAGGAACTCTCACATCAACTACAGCTTCATAACCCAATGTCAAGGATCTGGGCAACACCTACCACGCTGCCCTGGCCACTTCCACTTATATAATATATGAGACGTTCTAGGATGAGAACATTAGGACCTGAAAATATCTACTTGATGAAAGTAACAGTCCTGAACCAAAATTGGAGTTGTGACCCTCTAGGCCTTCATTTTTCAATGGGAAAAGAAGAGGTGGATAAAAGGAATCTCAGATACCTGGACACCACCTCTGCGCTGGTGCAAACTAGCTGATGGTAGCTTTACCATTGCCTGGAGCCTGCCCAGAGTATCTGGTTTCATAAGATTTTGACTCTAGTCTTAAAATATAACTTTAGATTTCCTTTTCACACTGGATGTGCATCCTTCCAAGGGTCTTCTGCAGCGACTGTAATGAATGTGGCCCTCAAGTGCTTCCTGGGTCTTTACATTGATATGACAATTAATCCATCACATCCATGACTCATCCATCAATTTTAACATAGTGGTCATAGCAGTTGGTGATAATTGGTATGACTCCTTTCACAGGAAACACCTGCCAAGATGAGGCTCAGCTCTGCTGTTCTAAATATGAAGCACTTTCATATATGCCCCTGTACAGAGATAAGCAACCCAACCTCCAACAACCCTGAAGTCTGTAGCTTCCTCTTCTGTCTCTTTTATCAGTCATCCTCCATTTTCCTCAGAAAACCCACTTCATATCTTTTTTTTTTTCAGAAGAGAAAGAACCAAGGATGTACCATTAGCATGTGCCCCTTTACCACCTTTACCAAATCTATTCCATTTGATTTTTCTGTTCAGATTTAGGCTTTAGATTTTCTTTTAATTTTCAACTAAAAGCAGCAATACATTCATGTAGGTTTTCTTGTCTAAAAAATAGAAGGTGGGTCAGAATGTACTGAATGACTTTAGTGCTCTTATTCAGACCCAGCACTAGAGAACTGCATGCCAGGAATCCTAACTCCTTGAGGCCAGTTGCTTCAGTATTCTAGTCTAATATTAGACTAGACTAGACTAGACTAGACTAGACTAGACTAGACTAGACTAGACTAGACTAGACTAGACTAGACAAATACTATACAAAGATTAGACTAGTAACCCAGGAGACCCCGCACCATGGACTGCCAGTCCATGTTCTCCTCATTCTTCTATGGAATCACCACTAGCTAAGACTCCCTCATTCTGCAACACTTCATCTTATACAGTATACATAGTCGCATGTCTTGGAGTTATGCAGCATAAAACTCCCTACAATGTATGCTTCTTAAACAATAATCTTTCCCTAGAGCTATTAGAGAAAGCAAAGCCCTGATGACACCTTCTGCCCTCTGGAGCTGCAAGAATAAACTGTTGTTTTAAGCTACCACATCTGTGGTAATTTATCGTAGCCACCCTATGAAATTAACTCAGTTTATCAAGGAGATTAAGTACAGGCAGACAAGCCAAAGACCCTGAGCACCTTCTCCTGGAATAGGAAGATAGAAGAGCTGACATCAAGGTTCCTTCAATGAGAGAAGCCATTGCAAAGCCGTGTTCTTCTAATGTACATGAATGTCGGTGTCGGTGTCGGTGTACAGAGGAGATGACGGCAGCAACATTACCATGGTAACTATGTTTGTTATTAAGATAATCAGGAAAGAAACAGAGGGGGATAAAAACAGAAGAAGGAAGGAGATGTAAAAAACAGAATGTTTTTTTTTTAAAAAGAGAAGCATTCCTATGACTTTATATCTCTAATCTAAATCAAAGTCCACAGAGAACAGAACACTCACCCCTGCCTCTGCTAGATAAAACGATTAGCTATACGACTTGGTTACTATTTATGGCCAACTACCTTTTTGGCACATAATAACAATTAAGAGTATCTGTCAATGTTAGATGTAAGTTAATGTAAAATTTATTTGATCAAAGCCTTAAACTCTATATTAACAGCCTATAAGGAAGACATTAGCTCACAGTCTCAAAGAGACACAAAAGCTATCTGCAACATTGCTCTCCACCACTCAAATAAGGACTGAAAAATGACATGATGTGTATGTTATTCATGAACCTTAAAATGCAGACAGGATTTAAAAAATAAGAGGAGAAAATTAAACACATTTCACACAAAAGTAAACATTTAAAGAAGGCAGCAAGTCTACAGTAATGCTGTGTGACCTTCGGTATGTGATATTTCTGGCCCCAAATAAAAGTGCCATGTGTTCAACAGAGGAATGTTAAGCTTTCTTTAGCATACTCCTGGCATGACTGCTGCCTGGGTTTTAAAAAGACTGTAGGTAATGCATAATCTCTGGTTTATACACCATTTCTACCTGCAAAATAAGGTCCCTTTTCATGCTCAAACCAAGACATGAGAAAAATATCCTGCTAGTGTGAGTCCTGTGTAATTATTGGGACTCAACTGAATGTGGCCACTCCCATTTTGAAAACATTAATACAACCTCCCAGTTTTCTTTTCTCCAGAATCACCGGAATTTTGTTGTTGTTGTTGTTGTTGTTGTTTAACTACCAGACTTGGTTTAAACAAAATGCAATTTGTTTTCAGAGATATTTGAAACTAAAATAGGAAGTCTCGTTATTGGTTTATTGGTTGATAACCAGATTCTTTCCTGTCGAGAATTGTTTTCAGCATGTAGCAGGGAAACACGGGTCCAAGATGGGGTGTTGGTGCCCTCTGGAGGAAGAAAGGGCAAGGTGAAGGAAAGAGAAAGTTGAATGAAACAGAAACCAGGAGAATTCTCACATTAGTTCTTTGAGTCACACAAATTCCACCCATCTCTAAGGACAATTCAGTTCTCCCTGGGATGTAGCCAAGAAGCGTTCTGCATTTTTTTCAGCACAAATGCACACATTGTAATATTTATAAGTACAGGCTGCCTTGCTCCTGCTCTTTATTTATGTGTGTTTCCCAAGATAATGCCATCTCCGGCAGCTATGTCTCACTGTGTTATCATAGCTCTCAATTAAGAGCGGTGTTAGACAATTAAATCCACACTATCGCTCTGCCATTGTGTTTTGCATCCAATCACATTGGCCGTGTCTGAGCATCACAAGTCTCAAAGAGCTCTGCCCAGCTCACTCTGGTCCTCCACTTCTCACTACCATGCTTTCTTCTAACTAAGCATATTTGATCATTTCACTTTTTGTTTCCTCGTTACTCACTTCTGCCAAATATCTAATCACTTGTCTTACACTTCTTTGAACTCAGTCCAGGTTTCTGCCTAATTCTGATTCCAGGAATATGAGCTTAGAGTTTTTTCTTTTTAATGTAAAAGAACGAAAATTGCTCTAAAACACCCTTATCGATGGTTGTGATTCAGTGAGGTTGTGGTCTCCATGCTCAGACCAGTGCCTACTGTCAGACATTCGTCACTTTGTTAGCAATCATTTCCTCTCTGGCTCTTGAAAGCATCTTAATAAGTGAAACAGAAGACTAAGCTTGTGTCTGCACAGGATGCACTAAGAGCTACATAAGCCCTACAGAGGCAGGATGCCAGGCAAGGTCAAACTTGATAACTGCGTATTTCCCCCAGCTACTACTATTCAAACTTACCATCCTGGCAAGACCTGACTCAGTGTGGGCCCAAGGGTTCTGCTACTAAGAAAACTCTGCAAAGTCTCTACCCTCTTCCTCATGGGGCCAGGAGAGACATCCCTTACAGGAATGCAACTGCCCTTCCCACTGCTTCTGTTAACAAACCCTGTTAACAGAAACTCTGTTAGCATGATAGCCACTGTTGGCTATTTTGTTGGTGAGCAATTCTGGATTCTCAAAGAAAAAAAGAACAGGGCAATCTGCCTCCACCCCAAAGCTGCCTTCATTCTTTTAAAAGTTGATTCGCTGGCTTTGAATGCAGCACAAAATGAATTTCCCCCATATTGTTACTTATGACTATCATTACCCGCAGAGTTTACTGTTTGAACAATTAGAAAAGATCTAACAAATAAGATCCATATTTTTAGTGTGACCACTCCCCTCCCAGTATATTTTAGACTACTGCCTATATGACTTATCTCGAGGGTTTTATAAATGCATATCAGATCAGAATTCTGTGAAAGGATACTCAGTGCTGCTTTTGCTTTGTATCAGAGGTATTTGGGGCAGCTAGCCAAGAAGAGCAGGACAACCACCTTCCAGAATATTCCCAGTGTCCAACTGCCCATCTGTTTCTCATAAAATCCATAAAAGCAAGAAGGCTCTTCTTTTGCCTCAGGTGGCAAATTAGATTACACAGGCATCCTTGGGGTTGAGAATACAGCCAAGTGTAAATGAAATTTTAACCTACACAGGACGTGCATGGATAAGAATGTGGCAGGGGGTTAGGGCCTGTTTTCATTTTTTTTAAGGATCTATTGTTATTGTTTAATCATTTCTCTGGTTCTAGCACATAAATTCAAAGGATCCAAGATCTGACTCTCACCCTGCAGAGTTTTCCCTATCACCATGGACTTTCCGTAATATAGCCTACCCATCACTAAAAAACAGTGATTCCATGTGCTCAGTCCATGGAAGTGTTTTCTGAGATAAGCCTTGTCTGCCTTAACTCTGGATAGCTACAAAATAAAGTGGGATACATTGAATCATTTAGATACCATAAATCACAAAGATTAACCAAGGCTATCTAGTCTCGTTCTAATATTTTTAAAGCTGTGTTCCAAGTAGACTGTTCAGTCCACAGCCACAGACTGCAAAATATGAACTGAATATGAAAACATTTTAACTTTCATGTTTTAATGATAAGAATGTTGTTGGCATTAATATTTGAACATTTCCGTGTACCTAGTTCTGAAAGCTATGTCATCGCAGGCTCAAAATCCACTGGCAGACTATAAATAAAATCTTTCTATAAATACACTTTATGCCAAACTACCAGCAGAATACATTTTTCATCTTTTAAACAGATGGTATGAGGAAAATCATGCATGTATATGATTAATCAAATGTGCTTTTGCTGTTCGAATTTTCATTACCACTACCAGCATGAGTTTTGAGAAATTTCTGCATTTTATATTTTCTTTTGAGAATCAGTTTATTTAAGGAAACTGTTAATATAGATGAAGACAGAAAGATGAACCCATTATTAGGTCTGTACCTTCTTGTTACCCCAACCTCACTCTAAGTTCTTACTGGTTGTTTTTTTCAGAATTTCTATTTATTGAAAGACTGTTGTCTTTGTCAGGCTCTCTTGATGTGGCTTTAGCACTCTTGATAATGTTGATCTATGTGTAAGACACTGAAATCAGAAATAAGGACACCCTTGGGGAAGAGGCACAATGAAGAATGCTAGGATACTAAAATATGATACTATGACCCAATGTCCTAGCCACTATTCTGAACTTTGTAGTGGCCACAAGGACAAAAGTGCTACACTAGGATGCTGTGTAGAATGTAGAACTGAAGTCCCCCAAGCCACCAAGGAGCTACCATCCCAGTTCCTTCCTGTCTCCTACCAAGCTTTTCACGGGTAAGAAAGAAATAAGAATCTATAATATGTGGCATATTGCTTAGGATCTATAATATATAGCATATTGGTTAAAATCTATAATATATAGCATATTGGTTAGGATCTATAATATCTAGTATATTGGTTAGGATCTATAAAAATAGCATATTGATTAGGATCTATAATATCTAGCATGTTGGTTACAGTCTCCTTACCTCAGTTTATTTCAACAAAACAAAGATAAACTTGTGTATAAATAGTTTCTATTATTTACTTGCACAGAATTAGAGACATGTGAGGTTTCTGTAGGCTGAAGTCATAAGACAGAGCTAATGCAAGATGTGCAGGCATTTCCTTTACCACCAAGCCAACCTCCTTCCCCATCAACAATGTGCTCAGTGCCAGACCTGGGAGCAATATAAATGCTGGCCAGAAGGTGGGTGGAAAGAAGTCCTTATATATTGGTAATAGGAATGACAGTATTTATAGACACTGTGGAAGTCAGCACCACTTTCCTCTAAATAGAAGTACTACATGCTGCAGCCATACTACTGCTGGACACACACACACACACACACACACACACACACACACACACACATTCATTCAAAGGATTCAGACAACATACCACAAACATAACTGTACACACGTATTTATTGCAGGGCTAGTCACAATAACTAAGTAATGGATTCAGTATAGGTATCAAAAACTGTGATCCGTAGGTGTACATTATGTGTACAGGTACACACAATGGAACTTTATTCATTCACTGGCAGGAAAAATGAATGGAGTTAGAAATCAAAATGCTAAGTCAAATAAGCCAGATTCATAATGGCATTATACATGTCTTCTGTTATATGTGGTGCTGGTGGTTTTGTGTGTGGAGTGTGTGTGTGTGTGTGTGTGTGTG
The DNA here is from genome assembly GCA_030674055.1 of Rhabdomys pumilio. NCBI lineage: Eukaryota > Metazoa > Chordata > Mammalia > Rodentia > Muridae > Rhabdomys > Rhabdomys pumilio. The sequence continues at coordinate 142,670,075 of JANHMN010000001.1, read as the reverse complement.
TGTGTGTGTGTGTGTGTGTGAGGGAGATTGTTAAATGAGGACAAGGGAACTAAGGAGAGATAAAGGGAATAATAAAACGATAATAAGATAAAGAAAACACCTCATGTTTTCTTCTGTATTTAGAATCTAGATAGATAGATAGATAGATAGATAAATAGATAGATAGATGATAGATAGATAGATAGATAGATAGATAGATAGATAGATAGATAGAGAATGTATACTTGTATATGCATATACACACACAATTACATATGACAATGACATGAAAACAGAAGGGATAAGCCTTTTGGGAGAGAATGAGACAGGCAGGAAGAAAGAGGGTAGACGAAGGAGAACAGTGTGAAGGTGAAGGAAAGAGGTAGAGTAATATATGTCTATGAACATGTCTTCATGAAACTACCATATTATACACTCACTCAAAAATGCTGGTAAATAAATAACTTAAAGATAATAATATCATGTCTAAAGGGTTATAGGCACTAGATGATGTATGCAGAGAACAGAGTAGAAACTTGTGCTGGTAACTTTTGATTGTGGACTTGGTAGTATCTAAAGTCATCTGGGAAGGAAAAGGCCAATACTTGATTATCTGGATCAGGGTGACCTGTGAGCATGCATGTGGGAGACTCCCTTAGTTGGGTTGAAGTAGGAGACTCTGCTGAATGTGGGTCAGCAACATTTCCTGAGTTGGACTCTGGGCTGAAAGAAAAGGAGAGAGCCATCTAAGCATTAGCATGCATGCACCAATTCTTACTCTCTGCTTTTTGCTATGAATATACTTCAGTTCCTGCAGCCTTGACTTTCCCCACAAATCTGGTCTGTAACATGGAACTGTGAGTGAAATAAATCCCTTCCTTCTTAAATTGCATTTATTTGGGGTATTTTATTACAGCAACAGTAAAAGAAACTAAGACAAAACCTGAACATAATAATCACACAGAAAATACCAGCTCGTGCCCTTATTCTAGATGCCTGACATTTGAGTAGAGAACAGTTGCAATAACTGAGAGGTAGCTTGGGCTGTTTCTCAGCAGAATCTTGGTTTTGAGTGCTCTGAAGCATGAAACCGACTCACACGCTCTTAAAGGGAATGAGTCATTTAGCTAGCGAAGAAGACTGGCATCTTTCTCCCAGCCCTACGCAGTTGGCCTCTGCTTAGGCACTGGCTCACTCATGGTTTGACTAACACCTTGTTTCTTCATGTAAATAGCACTAGAACAGAAAAGCCAATGTAGCACCAGTGACAGCAACCAAGAAAACATTTGAAATCCTAATAAGGGTATGAAATAAAGTTTCCTAGTGGAAAAAAAAATTGACACTGTAGCTCTGGTTCTGAGCCATGGTGTGAGTATGCGTGCACAGGCTCCAGGGTCCATGACAAGGACACAATGGCTTCTAGAGCACATCAAACATGACCCTTCCAAATAGCCTCACTCTCTCATTGATAAATGTTAGAGGCTTGCTGTGGTGTGTGATCCACAGGCAAAAGCTAAAGGTAACAAAGTGAAGGAATTGAGATGGACTAGGACAAGCAGTATTCTGAAGACTTGGAAATGCTGTGTGTTTATTTGCCTCAGAAGAGAAGCAGCTTACATTTACCTCATTTATACACTTTTCCTCTGTTCCCCCTGATGCCATGGGGCATTTTACAGTCAAAGGCACAGAATTAACACAAGCATACAGCCTTTGAAATCATAGAAAATGAATGGAGAAATGAGGTAGTGTCACAGCAATGCCTATGAACTTCAGTGGTAACAACCATGACATGATAGCCCTAAGAGTGCAATAGTGACACTTATGTCTTGGTGGTAACCAACAGCTTCCTAATTGGATTGGAGGCAGAGTCAACAGAAAGGAAATTATATCTAGTACTAGAAACCTAGCAAACTTTCTGGAGCTAGTGATGTCATGGATCTTAGAGAACAGCGTATCACCACTTTAATAAACCGACATAGTTTCTAACTACATTCCAGGTATCTACCTTATATCTGCAGACAAATTTAGCTCTCACCTCTCATAAAAGAAACTTCTTTGCAACTGGAGACAGAGACGGTTATAAAAAAAATCATAACCAGTCAGAATGTAGACAACAAGTAATCATAGGGTGCCCAGACCTAATGGATACATCCACAATGAAATCCTTACACCAAAGTCTCAGGGAACATGACAGAGAAGAGGGAGCAATAAGATTGTGGGAGCCAACTGATCAGGAAGGCTGCTGTGAGATTGTGTCTCCTAGAAATGACAGAGAAACTTCGTCCGTGGTACCTTATCAATATGTCTGCCTAAACAAGACCCGAATAAGTACAACACCAATAGACATGCTAACATGGAAGGAGAAATGCTAATCTTGAAGATCTTCACCCTTAAACAAAGAACAACAGTTAACTAAGGCATTACTGATGTGTAGAGAAATGACCTTCCCCAGAGATAAGCCTCCCGATTGTTATACAAAAGCAAATAGCAAATTGGATACATAAAAATAAAACTAAGCGAGTAACGTCAAGTGAACTGAACAGGTTATATTTTAGACGTGTGTGTGTGTGTGTGTGTGTGTGTGTGTGTGTGTGTGTGTGTAAAAATGCCAACTTTAAAGAACAAAGGCCATGATTGCAAAAGGAAGCATGAGGGGAAGACAAATGGGAGGGAAAGAATGGAGAACAGGGAAAGGGAAATGATATAGTTGTATTTCATTTTTTTTAAAGGGGCATGAAGTTGGGGATATACACACAGAAAGAGTTAAGTGGAGAAAAGAAGATATACTTTAAAAATTAAAAGAGAAAAAAAGGGGTTAGGTTAAAAGGAAGTAATAATCACTGTTGGACATTTTGACTTCCAGGCTAGAGATGCCACCTTGTACCATAGATGATGCTCAGAACATACTCTATGAAGCAGAAGAGGATGCTACTGAGCCTGGCCCTGCCATGAGGCCCTATAGATGCCTTCCTATTCTGTCTGTTCACCATTGCCTTCACATGCTCACCTGATAATGGCCAACATCTGAAGGCTACACTTCCTCCAATTTTCCATTAGTCACCCTTGGTGGTATCCACAGAGAAGCATTGATAAAAGGGGACTGAATCCATAGCATTGACATATATTTATGATTATTCACTACTTACCTGAATTTCAAGTGTAACAGAGCATCCTAGAAACCCTTGCCTAAGCTGTCAACTACCAACCCTGAGTTCTTGCTGCACTCATAGTTTCTCTTTTCCTGCCTACTTTGATATGAATCCCTTTGTCTCTGAGCCATTCTCAAACTGTCCCAATTTGAGAGTGCCATCTGTTTTCCCTCAGGATACTGATACAGTCATCACACCCCTTAGTGAGTCATTGTCAAGGTTATTTCCTCTCATCTGCCTCTAGTATGTCTTTTTTTTTTCTTCTTCATTGCTAAGACTTGAGTTCAGGGCTTTGCACATTCTGGGCAAGTAAGTGTACCACAGTTGAGCTATACCTCTGGATCACGGCCTTATGAAACAGAGTCTTGCTATGTATTTTAAGCTTCTTCCTCGGCTTCCATATGCTATTACACAATGCTCCTGCCTCAGTTTCCATGTGCTAGGATTACAGATCCGATTTCATACCACCACACCCAGATTTTATATAAGATTTTTTTCATATTTTTCTAAAGGTTCTATGGAAGAAAAATTTAATGACATCATTATTCTGCAGAAAACAGATGGTACAGATGTGGCAAAGCCTGTTGCTAGGAGACTCAAAAGTCTGAAAGCAGAGTCTGAGTCAAAGGCCTGCTTACAGATGGCTTATTTCTTAATACAACAATAGAAAGCCAGAGTCCAGGAGAGGGAAGATGGAAAGGGGATGGTTACAAAGTGAACACATGCAAGAGCTATTGAGGTGGCTGAGACAATAGGATGTGATCCCATAAACACCTTCTGAAGTCCTTACAAACATGACTCAGATCCTCTGTCTGTCTAGGACATCAAGAAGAAAAGCATTTACCAATGACTTCTGTTCTGCAGTGGTTAAGAATGGCTTCAAGCAGCCATTGCATTTCTAGTTAAACATTCAAGAATGCTAGACCTGTACATGGGCTTTTATGCTACATTAGAGAAACTTTAAGAAAAAAGTGTTATAAACATGCTGTCTGAAGGTTACCAAAGCACCCATAGCACTAGACTGACTTAAATGGAATCTGATTAAGCAATCATGTCTCCCTGCCCAATGGAGAACTGGTCTACCTGTGTACAGAGTTAAGCTCATTAGAGAATTTTCTTTCTTAGTGTAACATCTGTAGAGGAGTTTCCCCTGGCAGCAGTTATGAGAAGATGCACATATTCTCAAGTACTGGACATGAAGTTGAATGCTTTAGTGAAAATGAGGCATTTGTGAGATACTAAACTTGGCTCTCCTTTAAAATATGGGCTTATATGTTGTGTATGTTTATAATGGTCTACACCTGGGTCAGCCCAGAGACAACTCACAAGGAGAATTTCTAGCTGTTCCAGTCCAGATTCTGCTAAGAGTCATTTACCCCAGTCCCAAACAAACAAAATCAGCAAAAACACACAAAAAAGAGACAGAGGGTCTCAAGTGCAGTTAAAAGCACTTGTTGCTCTTGCAAGGACCCAGATTTAGTTTTCAGAACCCCTGTGATGGCTCATAACTGTCTATAACTTCAGGTACAGGGAATTGGGCACCTTTTCTGGTCTCTACGAACTGGACACATATGTAGTGAAACAGTCATACACACAAAATAAAAATAAGTAAATCTAAAACAATAAGGATGTTCTTGAAGTCAATCCAAACCTTCATCCCCCATCCTTGAACCCAACTTATAGTCTCAGATCTCATCCAAAGGTGGATCATCAGCAAGGTAGCTAGAAAACACAATAACTAGTACTGGTAACATTATAGAGCTTTACCAAGAAAACACAATTTCTTCGTAAGTCACATTTGTAACTCATATACTTCTTTAGCAGATTGCAGTGGAGAACAAAATCTAGTCTGAGTCACTCTCTGGCTTGAGACTGAAGCAGAGATAGCAGATAGCCTTTATATCTTAACTTATAACTGCTCACAACACCAAAGCATTCATATACTTTATAAGCTAATTGTAAATCAAAATAATATCACCACAAAGATAATTCAACTCTTCCATTTGTGTATGTAGGATAGAGACCAGTGGAAGACATATCCTATTTTCCCTTTACATGCAAAATACATTCATATGAGATATAGTCACAGTAACTTGAATGATAACCAGTTTCAACTTTGTTTTAGATTCTTCCGTTGTTTAGAGAAGTCATAAAATACGCAAGCCGCCAAACCACATGACCTAAAAAGATTTAGAGACATGTCTAGAACCCACAATTCTTTGATCTACTGGTAGGAATAAACTCAAATCACAACCATTGTTAAGAATTTAACTTCAGCTGCTGTAGATAAACGACAAGGCTACAATGATCGAACATTCATCTGCAGAAACTGTCACTTGATGGTCACAGAAACTTCACACATACACATCCTCCTGTTTTTATACAGGGTTTCATTATGTAGCCCTGCTGGTCTGGAATTTACTATGTAGAGCAACCTATGCTGGAACTCACAGAGATCCATCAGCCTCTGCCTCCAAGTGGCAGATTAAAAATATATGCTGCCAATGGATTTATTGCCTCTTATCCCAAAACTTCACAGCATCTAAGGTTTCTGAATGCATCATGCTTAGAGTTACTTGCATAATCTAAAGTGTAAATTCAATACCTTGAGTGGGACAGGCCATAGGTATTATTTTAAGACTTCATCCATGAGGCTTCCTCAAAATAAGCTCAGGTCACAACATATCCTAGACAGTAATCATAAAGATGAAACATTCCAATTATTTTCTCCCTCTCTGAGACAAACTGGTTCATTAATTCCCGAAACATACAATAACACAAATGACAGAGAAATTTATCAATTGGAGACTGTGATGAAAGGGGACTGAGAGAAGTGATTTGTGGGTAAATTATGATCAGACCAAAATTGAAGCTACAATAAAAGATGTTTTGACTCATTAATAAGTGATTGGACTTGACAAGTACTGAAAGGAATCTGAGAGATGGATAGTGCCCTGGGCTATGGTCACTGAGGCAGGATGTTGAGCTGGGAAGAAATACTTGGTTTCTTTGGCCAAGTGTCTAGCTCCTAGGGCTTCAGGGAGTCCTTGGCATAAGTGTAAAGGCTGTGGCCAGAGCCTGTCTTGCCTGCTGCATGGTGTTTAAGGTAGATCACAAGGGATGGAGAAACTGGCAACCAAAATTCACTTGTGACTTCCAGCCTCAGCTGTGTATAAGGGGTGGTGCTGTTTTTCTGACTAGAAAACATCAGACAAATGAAAAAAAAATCAAACTTTCCCTGGATCCATCATTAGGTACAGTTGTAGAACAGACTACTACCCTGAAACCTGGACAAACTGAATGTTTAGGAGATACAGTTAAGATCTACTCTCCTAGAATAGAAGCTGTGGGAACCATAAACAGGGGAGAACACTTAAAATGGTTATTGGGAGCTGGGTATGGCCTCCTTGGATAAATGCTTGTTGAACAAGCATGAGGACCTGAGTTCAGGACCCTAAAACCCGTGTTAAAAGCTGAAAGTGGTGACATATGCTTGTAAACCCAGTGTGGAACAAGAGGGGGCAGACACAGGCCAATCCCTAAGGCAGTAAGTGGTAAGCTTCCTTAGTGTTCTTGGCATGATGAAAGAAACATAGAAACCACACACACATACAAAAACCTTAAGTAGCTTCCAGGCTTCATTGTGAACCTTGGCTGAATCCACCGGCCAGGCTCCTCTGTTTCAATAAACAGAAACAAAATAGCTTCATAGACATAGGAAAATATCAGCTTCTGTTAGTGGCAACCAGGGGTAGAGTTGTTGTTGTTGCTGCTGCTGTTGTTGTTGTTGTTTTTGTTGTCATTGTTGTTTAATAATTAAAATCTAAGTATAATTTTAAAATATAGATCTGTCCATTTCCTTGTCTTTACCTTTTCTCCATCTCTCTCTTACGCCTGCTTCTCCTTCTAAGTCAATTCCATTCCCAACTTAAGTGAACATTACCCTTAGTTTGGTGGAGGAATGATCAACATAATCCTACTCATAGAGTATTCCAGTACTAAAACCCCAACAGAAGGGCAAGTTTATTTCTCTAAGAGCCCATGTGATCCCCCCGGAGAAGGACTTTAATTGGCCTGTCAATCACTGTTCCTGGAATGATTGCCTAGAGTGTGCTGTGGCCAGTAGTTGCACTGTCACCCCCACGGAATGGGAAAGGGCCATTCTGTCAAGAGAAGGATGGGACTGTTGCTAGTAGAAAAAGAGATGAAGACATCTGTGAATGACAAAAACAAGAGATGTTCACTATATTCTCATCTTGATTTCCCAGCATGCATGTTTATCCAATACATGTCATTTCAAAATTATCCTTTGCCTAACTGGGAACCTGTGCAGTTTCTCCCTAAAGATGTTGCTGTTTATAATCACTATGACAGAAAAATAACTTGGGAAATTAAGGGTTCATTTGCTTGACATGCTCCAATCACAGTCCATCATTGAGGGAAGCCAGGGCAGGTAGGAGCTCAGGGCAGGAATCTAGAATCAAGAACTGAACCAGAGACAATGGAGGAATGAATACTGCTTACTGTTTCACTTTGCATGACTTACTTGCCTCACATTTTTATACAGCTCAGGCCTGGGAATTTCCTCAGGGGTTGAACCATCACAGGGCCCTTCCTAACAGTTCTTAGACAGTGTGTTCTCCTGGACAGCCATGATGTCCCCATCTGACCCAGAAAGAGGGCATGAGAAATGCTATAGGAGATTCTTATCTGTGTTGCTCATGGTCCTCACTAAACACTAAGTTGGTCTCTGGCCAGGAAACAGTGAGACAAAGAATCAAAGGTAACATACAAACCAAGAAAGAAGAGCTGAGCAGCCCTGCTACACAACAGACAAGGGAACTCCAACAATGCTTCAGAGTATCCCCAGAGGAGTCACCAAGGAAGACCGAGTGGCAATGTGGGAAGCATTGTACTGCAGCCTGTCGCATCCCAAGGGGCTCTTTCCATGGGCGTCCACCTAGGTGAAATGGGATTCCTGACTTATACCACAGAAAAGAACTTCTGAACAAGTCAACATGAACCAAAGTTGGAGTTTAATTGTTTAATGTCTAGTGTAGATTTAAGTGCAGACTTTAAGAAGGACATAAAGAAATGTGTAAAAGAAGGACAGTCATGCACACCCCAAAGTAGCCGTGGGCTTCTCAAGAGAGTTGTCATAGGTCTCTTTTTAGATGTGGGATTTCTAAGCTAACACAACTCCTTAAAACTCTAGTAAAATTTTAATAGAATCAATTCTTGGAAAGCTCCATTAACTTGGAACCAATGCCAGAAATCTTGGCCAGTCATGATTTGTAAATCTGAATTCTGACTTTCAACTTTCTGTCTCTTAGCTACAAGCCTTAGTTCCCTGCCAGATGTTCCCACTCTCTGTTTTATGCCTAAGTCTTAGGCACTGTTTTGAGACTATATGAGGCAATAGATGGGAATGCTAGGACAGAGCTAATCTACCCCTGGCTCCTGGGTTGCCTACTGGTTAAAGTCCTATAGGGCTAATTATTAGCTATATTTAGCACAATGACATAGAGAAGGAAGTATTTGGCAGGTGTTCTCATATGCTCTGGGCTTTCTCGGGTTGCAGTCTTTTGTGCACTAAAGTGAGGATTGGACCAATATTTTAACACTCACAACTCCACAATATATAATGATCTTACCCTTAGTGGTCTAAATTTTATATACAATTTTTTCTTTGCTTTTAACTCTCCAACTTATCTTTTTCTTTGAAGGAAATAGTGAAGATTTCAAAAATGGGTATCACTTTGATATTTAATATTTCTTTAACAAATGTCCCATTGCTCAAGAATTTGTAAGCTCATAGAATAAACCATAAAGGTGCTAAAGACCTGCTTTATGTACTAGGGCCTTCCAAAGACTTTTAGTTACTATGATAGCCAAATCTCCTTTGCTCTTAAATGACAGTCACACACAAACAACATGCAGAAGTAGCTCATGTGCTACAAGGTGACATGTCCACAAGGCGACTCAGAATTATACAGGCTTGGTTTTTAGGTTGTTCTCTCACTCATACTTCTCTCAAGTTATTGTTCTTATGCTCTTTCAGAAGATGATCTTATCCTGAATGATGAGGAGATGACCCCCAGCAGCCCCCAGACCCAAGGAGTCTAGGCACATCTAGCAGAATGAGAAGGATAATTACACATAAGTCGTGAAATGCTGTTAGCATTTTCTCCAGCCCTCAGTTACTGTCCAACAATTAGTTTTGGTGGGAATTAAATCACAGCAAAGTGGTAAACTTTGATAAAATAACAAAGTTACAAATGCCACCCTTTTGGAACATACTCATACCACATAGAAGAGTCTCCCAATAATGAGTGGTTCTTATTGCTAAATTAAACAGAGAAGATACACAGAAGAAGAATGTTTCTATATCTTAACTTCATTCAGGCTGATATTCCTAATGTGGCATGCATACTGTCTTGTCTAAAATCAAGAGGTTTAAAGTCCATACAGTATCTCAGTGAGAGAAGAGAGCTCTGTCACTCACAAAAGTGCAGATATTTACCCACGCATCCCACAGAGAAAGATATGATGAACCATGAACATATATAGAATGTTCCTTCATCACAGCCTCCTTCCCATCTTGTGGGTGGCCTCCTCTGAGTACCAGTTTGACTAAACATAGGTGATGCATGCCAATCTCTGTTTCCCTCCAATCATTTTCAGAATGAGCCAGCAGCTGGTGATATCCAAAGACTGGTGTTCTGGACCTGGATTAATGAGGTAAACCATCTCTTTTAATAGTCTGTACCACATTAATGCTTCTGTGAACATGAGTGAGCTAAGCAGAATATTACATGGAAGAAAAAAAGAATCAAAAAGGCAAGTTTTATTGTAACAAGAATACATAAGTGGCATGGTAGGTAGGATGCTTGCCATTGACTGCCTGGTCCAAAAACACAGCTAAGCTATTTGAAGCAAGTTAGGAATGTGGTTTAGGACGAACAACTAGGACAGTACTGGTCCCTGAGAGCTTGTGGGGAGAGCCAAAGAAGGAGGGAACAGGAGGCAAAAGGACAGTGGTCCATGTACTGAAAGCATGCTCAGTTTTAAATGTGTATTTTGTTGAGTATAATCCTAAAGTGAAGAATATGTATCTTGCACAATAACGTGGAGTATTTTTTAACCTCAGTCTATTATGTCACATCATAAGCTGTTTTTAAAAGACTGGAGAAATCTATTTCCCCAAACAAAATCTTTTAAGAAAACCTTACCTGTAGGAATGCTGTTCATTTAGCTAATAACTGTGCTCCAGACTCAGAGCTAAGCAATAGCACAGGGCAGGATCAAGTAAGATCTATCAGTACAACTCCTGTTGAAGACAAGTGGAGGCTGGAACCTCCTGCAGCATAAAGTTCCAAAGTACCTAGGGACCTAGGCTCATTCTGTCATTCATCATGACCCAGCAGTCAGAGGTAGAACTCCCTACAGTATTTCACAGACCAGACATCAAGATGTTCAGCTGCATCTGCTGTTTTTATGCTACTTTAAAATAAAAGAACAGCAAATTGCCCACCTCCATGTTTCTAAAAAGCTTATTCCTCCTACAGCTGCCTTAAACTCTTCTGCTTTGATTAGAGAACCAACACCCCCTCCTTTACTGGGGTCAGGGACTGTACCCATTTCTACTGTCTTTTTATTTCTGGAAAGAAATCCAGGTGGGAGGATGAGAGCAGAGTTAGGTCGGCAGAGTAAGAAAGCAAACAATGGTCTGTAGGCAGCTGAAGCCTAAGGGTGGAAGAGTAGGAGGCTCAGAAGAGTGACTGTTATCATAGCAACAGGAGAGAAAGCCTGGAAGTTAAGACCAGGAGATAATGAAAATGTCACTCACTGATGATGCCCACAGATGAGCAGTGTCAGAGAGAAGCATGCTGTGAAGGAGATCCCTATAGAGGCCATCAGATGACCAGAAAAATATTGCACAATCAGGAAATATCCATAGAAACACACTTTCCTCACGAAGGCATTATTACATTGCTGCCTTTTAGCTAAAGAAGCTCTTAGGATAAAATTCCTGGTCAAACTAGAGATCATTCTGTCACCAAATGGAATGCAATGCCATCAAAACACACTGAACAGCTACTGAGTGGAAAGAGTTAAAGCCCTGCCTCCCAGGAGCTCCCTGGATGGAAAGAGAGAAGAAGCAAACCCGAAAATAATATTGACTCATTTCTTTGACTGCTGTGTGCTCAGTACCTATCCTGAGCCCAGTATTGGGCTGAACAGCTGGAAATATGAGCCAGCAACAGGAGCATTTTCTCAGCTCCTACAAAACATGTGATTTAGAGAAGACAGCCAAACAAATATCCACACAGACAATTGTAGAATAGCCTGGTATGGGCTCTCAAGCTGGGTCTCAGAGAGCTATGAGAACTTAACCTGTGGGATCTGATCTCAGCATGGAACCTGGGAAAAGCTTCTCCAGCTGAGATATGGAGGGAGGGGGAGCCTAGGACTTAACTCAGCATATAGACAGTAATAAGTATTCTAGGAAGATCTATAGAGGTCAGGGAGGAGGCTGGATGCAGGACTGACAAGATGGGACAAGACCTAAATAAGAACTTATAAACATGTGGAGGGTGTTCTTTTTTAAAGTAATCTGGGAGTAATGGAAAGTCATAAAACCTTTATGATAAGTCTATATAAGAAATACTATGAGCATGAGGAAGATGCAGCTGATTCTTACTAAAAGTTGAGGAGTCTGACACTAAAAGGTGAGGAGTCTGACAGTACTACCGAGATCTGAAATTGGCACTGGGTTCTGTCAGACAGTTATGACAGTGTGATATGTGGTGAAACCGAGTAGGTGAGCAAGAATGGGGAAGTAGTGTGACACAGCAGGATACATGATGCTGTGGCTGTGATGGCAAGCGGGTGGGGAGCATTTGGTTGCTGAAGGAGTTGACAATGATATCAATAAACCACACTTAAGCAATAGAGGCATGTGTTGGAAACACGAAGTATGGGAAGAAAAGTAAAAGAAACAGCTAGACAGATTAAAACAAAGTTGTTTTCCACTGAGAAATTGGAATCTGGAGATTCAGTTTTCTTACCAAAGCCAAGAACTGTCTTCCCTTTCTCTTTTGGGTAATTCCGTAGACAAACGTGCTTCTGTGGCCATAATTAGTTACTTCTGTTCTAAGATGCTGTTCTAGCCTGGAGGAACCCTACCAAATACCAAGGTCCCACCAAGTTGTGTTCTCATTTCTGAACCCCATAGTGTTGTTTCTGGTTCTTTGGCTTGATCTCAACCTTTGTTGTTTAGATTCTTTGTCAAGGTTCTTGAGCCTGTGTCGTATGGACTCATCCACCTGATATTCATGTTCTAAGCTCCCCACTCTAAGTTCTTGATCTTCTCAAATTGACTTCCCAAATCCCTTGCCTTCCATTCCCCCTTAGCAACATCTGACTGTTTTTAGTTTCTTCAAACACTTGAAGCTCACAAGCACCATATGAACACTCTCTCTACTACTTGTCTAGCCACTTTCCTCATTTGATTCTTTCTGATCCATTTTACCAGTTTTTTTTTTTCGCAAAGACCCTGGTATATGTTATCATATTTAAACCCAGCCAAATAAATGAGACAGTGGGTTTTTCCTAGTTCTTGGTGCTCCCACGAGTGCCCCTCTTGCCCTATATTATCATGTTTAGCCCATTCTCTTCAGCTTTCTGGACACTCTAAAAGAATGTAGCATCTGTAGACCTCCAAGTATAAGTCACTCCTATGCACCAGTCTTCCCAGCATCTTGGTTGCAACTGGATGGAAAGCTGATACTAACTTACATTTTTCCACATCAATATCATAGTTCTGGGAAAGCACATAAACACTTTCCTTCCCAAGTATGATGAGCACCTACTGTTGAATAGCTGACACACAGCCAGTGTTCACTGAGGGTTCCTACAATAAACACTTCAGCAATGGAAATACACAGATTCAATGTTATTGCATTGTATTTTTTTTCTGGGATTAGGTTGTATGGCAACTGGTTAATGAGCTAAGCAGAAAGTAGACAATTTACATTAGCTGTGGCAAGTATTTTCTATGAAGGGCCAAGGAGTGAGCATTTTAGACTTTCCAGGCAACATAGTCTTTGTCTCAAGAATGCCATGGTGCTTTTAAAGAGGATAATTAACCACTAGGAATAGTAAGCAAAGAGATGTGGCCATATCTCAATGGACTTTACACAAGCTGGTATAAAGATTCAGGAGGTTCTACTTAGCTGACCTTTGATATGCTAGATACCTTGCAATGGGCTCACATCCTGGTAATCTAGTGTCTTGTCAGACAAAACAGCATACTAGAAAAGGTCAGCTGTTTGCCCCCACGGTAGCGTGGCTGTCTAGAGGCCACAGCTCACTGCCAGTGCTCAGCACTTCATTAACCCAGAAAAAGATCAAAATCTAAAATTTGAGCATGATTTCTGCATATGTGTCGCTTTTGTATCATTATAAAGTCTAAAGAGCATAAGTCAAAATCACCATATGTAAGGGACTATCTACTCAGGTTTCCAGTAACTATGATGACTAACTGAGTCTCTAACTTTCATGGTTTTAGTATGAACAGTCCTGCACAGATTTATATGCTGAGCACTTGGTCGACATCGAAGTGATTCTTTTATGGGAGATCATAAAAACTTGAAGAAGTTGTGCCTAGCTAGGGGAAGTAGGTCTCATGGAGTATGCCTTTGAAGAACAAATACATGGTCCCTAGTTTTCCCCTACCCCCTGCCACACCGTCTCTCCTCCTAGCCATGAGGTGGACAGCCTCCTATTTCATACAGACCATGAATATTCTGCCTCACAACGGGCTCCAGATATGGAACCAAATAATCATAGATTGAACCCTTTAAGTCAATGGTTCTCAGTCTTCCTAATGCTGCAACCCTTTAACACAGTTCCTCTTGATGGAGTGACCCCCAAACATTAAATGATTTTGTTGCTACTTCATAGCTGTAATTTTGCTGCTATTATGAATTATAATACAAATATCTGTGTTTTCTGATGGTCTTTGGTGACCCTGTGAAGGCTTACTCCACATCCAAAGGGGTAGTAACCCACAAGTTTAGAACCACTGCTCTAAAACCATGAAACAACTGGATGGAACGTTGTTGAACAACTAAAACCATGAAACGTCCTTTCTTCTTTGAGTTGCTTTTCTCAAGTATTTGACAATGACAAGTACAAGTATATGAATCCCTAGAGAGCTGTGTCTTCAAAGGCTGATCACCGATTAGAACTTCAGTGCCGTGGAGAGGCTGGAGTAGTGCAGTTCAGGAGCCTAATTTAGCCCCCTAGACAATTATTCTGCACTTACCTTTGATTTAGGCTTAACATCTTGTAACTAACAATAAAAACCCTTTGGAATGTAATAACAGATCCCTATTTTCCACCAATCAATGAACCAAGAATGCTGTCAGATAGCACTTAATGCCTATAGCAGAGTTTTCCCTGCCTTTCTATAACCTACTACCCAATGTACTCACCAATGTATTTGAAAAGTGTCTTCATTTACAGCTCTCTTTGTTCTGTTACCATAACATTTTCACAAAATTGCATCCATATTGGAATATGGAGTTTGAGTTGGCCTAAATCTGTGTTCCTGGGGAATAGTCACTCATATTTGGCTTTAAAGTAAACTATACCTTATTCCCTTTGAAGCAAAAGTTGTGTTTTGTATCAGTAAAATTTGTTTGGTTATTTTAATGAATATTCATAGAGCCTATTGTGCTGAGTGCTGGAAATACAGCAGTAAGATTAATAAACACAGTTTCTGCTCAATAAAAATGGGAGACACGTAGAGAAGGTAGATATGAATCCAATAAGCACCCATATAAAGTTATAAACATCGTTACGGTGATGAAGAAAAAATCAGGATGTTTTGAGACCATTTGATAATGAAATCTTTGCTTATTTGTTTATTTGGTAAAACTGTGTAGAGAAGTTTCTGAGGAACTCTTACGTGAGCCAAGGTCTGAAATCTGAGGATGAACTAACCGAACTGAAGAACCTGTAAAAAGGTTTCTCAAGCAAAGGATGGATCATGTGCAAAGATCTGGGTGTGAATACTCGAAGAACTGAAGGACGATCAGTATGGCCAAAGCACATGTTTCAGAGATTCATGGTTTAAGATATGATGAAGAAAGTTTCCCTAGCAATCTAGTCATTTGGATGTGCGATGATGAACGAGGCTCACCAAGCTAGTTAAAGAATATGATCCTTAACCTAAGAGCAATGTGAGATGATAATAAGCCTTAAAATATAATGCCATTTGCATGTTCAACATTATGCCTTCAACTAAGCATTAAAATGAAATGAAGATAGGTAGTGTGATGATTCGTGTAAATCATCAGTTTGACAGAATCTAGAATCACCCGAGGGAAGGTCCTCTGGGTGTACCTATGGAGACTGTCTTAATTCCATTAGTTGAGGTGGGCTGACCTGCCCACTCCAGTGGTGACCATTCACAGAGCTGAGGTCCTGGGCTGTGCAAGACAGAGAAAGCAAGCTATGCACTAACAAGCATCCATTCACTATTTTTTTACTTCCTGATTGTAGATATGATATGATCAGCTGCTTCGAGATCCTGTGACCTCTTCCATGAGGTACTGTACCTTGGAGAGTGAGTTGAAACAAGTTCTTTCTCTGTTAAGTTGCTTTTATCAGAGTATTTTTTATCACAGTTACAGAAAAGAAACTAAGAAAGACAAACAACATGACAATGAGAGAACCTCCCAGGTACAGCAAAATCGTTTTTTCAAAAGGGGGCATTCGGTAATTTGGTGATTTACAAGTAAGACACACGCTTTCTTGCATCATGGAAAAATGTATTTAAACTCTTTTTGACCTATGGAAAATAAAGACAAAATTGAATGTGTTTTAGCAATGGCAGCCTTTTGATCTTCTCAGCGTTTCTTTCGGTAGCAAAATGCCAATGTATTTGCATAAAAGTTTATTCACACACAGTTTTGGTGACCTACTGACTCAACTTGTTTTTCAACTTGACTTAATTTCCACATGAAACATTTGTGTTCAGAGGCAGACAGGTTGTAGCAAAATGTATCTCCTATTTGATTTAAATACAAACTTCTTGGAAATAAGTTATTGTCAAAGGTTATTGGTAAATTGGCTACCTGTTAAAAGGAGTTAAATAAAGTAAACCCTCATTTTAGGCTCCTTTATTTGTTTATGTTCCTCATTATAATACTAAAATTACCAAAAGTGTAGAATAATTCTTCTCAACAAAGGGAGTTTTGTATCCCTAAGGGCCACTTTTGATTGACATATTATTTGGGGTGGGAGGAGACTGTTAGGAATGATATTCATATTGACTATTCTACAATATACGTAACAGTCCTTCCCAGCTTAAAGTAACAATGGCTCTCTATGAAACTCTCTCATCTAGAACTATTTCAACCATGTTCCAGATCATATCTCCTTCTACCCCACCTCTCCCTTTCCTCCGTCTCCTTCTCCTTCTTCTCCTTCTCCCCCTCCTCCTTCTCTTTCTCTTCTTTTCCTGTTTTTAATTTGCATAGTATATAATCTGATCCACATGACTAGTCCTCTTTGCTTTCCCCGGTTACCATTTGCTTTTAACCCTTGCCTTCTCGTGACTGAAGCTAGCCTTTAAGAAAGTATACAAAGTCTGCTAAGACACTGTGCTCTAAGATTTCCTGCTTTACTAATGAAGCTTTATTCCAGAAACATTTTTGGGAAAGAACTCAAAATGTAAACATTGAAAAGTATCTTCCATTACATCTAGCCAACCAGCTATCCTCTGCTGGGAATAGACACAAATACCTTTATTCTTATTTTTGAGTCCACCTATCTTACTTGATATGGTTCCAACAATTAAAGGCCTCTACCTTTTAAACTAAGATATAAAAGCTTAATATGTGCCCTGGTGCTCTTGGCTGAGTCACCGATGGTTCATGAGCTGAAGTGATGTTTCTTCGCTTTCTCATAAACCATTAAATTTCTTGTGAACACAGGTCATTTCCCCTCTGGTATTTATTAGCATCTACAGTTGGATAGCTAAGTTCTAATCACAGTGAACCGTGTCCTCAGTCTGTCAATCATTTTCTCACTCACTCACTTTGAGTGTCTTATTCCCCTACATTCATTCTTGCCCCCTCTCTACCAAGCAAGCCACCTTTTAAATAAACATGGCAGTTTTATCTTCCCAATGTTAGTTATTAGGAATGCACACCAGTGTATTACTAATATACTGTAAATATGTGAGATATGTGTGTGTGTGTGTAGCTATAAATCAATAATATAGTGTGAAGCTATAGTTTGCAATGTTGACTGGACCTCTCAGAATCTCTTTCTGTTGTACCAATTTCGTTTTCGATTTCACTTTATGTCTTTCTTCTTCCTTCCACTTTAGTGACTCTGGATTCTCCAAGTCCTTTAAGCACACCATGCTGTGTTCCAGTTCAGGCTTTACCTATAGTTTCTTCTCTGATTGGCAAGCTGTTCCATCTACTTTTATAGTTTCTACTTACTTTTCAAGTCTTAGCTCAGTCATCATTTCTCAAAGGAAATTCCTTGACTTCAATCTAGGTATAGAACATTCGAGAGTACTTAATTAGGTCTGTATCTTTCATTTATTGTTAATGTTGGCCTCCTCTGCTAGACTTTAAATCAAACCATGAGTGGGTGTTCAAAAAGAATCTTGCATTTTAAGCTATTAAAACACTTTCAAATCTCTCTCTTTTTTTCTTTTTTATGTAACCACATATTATGGATGCAATGCTTCTTCTAACAAAGAGAAAGACTTGGGCAAATATATTAACAATTCTGGCTTCTCATATAGAATTGTTCAATGAACCATATTTGTGAGTCCCAATATAAAATCATTCTTCTTGTGATAGTCTCCTCCAAGAAGGTATTATATATCTCTTGTGCTATATCTCGTGTTCTTCTGGATCACTCTTCATTCTAGTGTTGTAGGGATATTCGCTGGGTGTGCTGTAACAGCTGCTCACACATCTCTAGCTTTTCCGGCCCAAGACTTTTCTAATGTAAGACACCAGAGGGAATGAGAAACTTATGATTTCAAGAGACTTAACACTTTTGGGGGCAGCATTTAGTCAATGGTCGGTAGCAATAATAATTTTCCACCTGCTCTATTGTCTTGGTCAGGCTCTTCTGAAGTGTTCCCTGTGTCTTATTCAAAGGGTCTTGCATAGATATAGTCACAGATGTTTACAATAACAGTCAACCCAATAATGTATTTTTGAATTGACTTTCCATCCTCTCCTCTTTTTTAATTCTACTACTAATGCTCTCAGGAGCTGAATAAATGATCTATATATAAATCCTTGTACTATATATAAGTTCTTGTACTGGGCTCTTATTCTGAGACCCAATCTAAGACAATGACATAGTTTTATAACTAAGAGGCTACAGTTGCAGCCTCTTAACTACATAGTAAGTGAACTCCACTTGATGCCTCCCTATGGTGGTCTAAAAATGATAGCGCCACCGTGTGCGTATACTGTACCCTGTTACTTAAAATCGTAAAAAGATTTGGTAGATCTGATTAAGATAAGGATCTTGTTGTAGGTAGATTATCTTGTCTTATCCAAGTGGTCCCTAAATGTGATCACAAGTTATTGTAAAACAGTCATTAAAAAAAAGCCATGTAACAATGGAAGCAAAGATTGGAGTGATATACTTTGATGATTCTGTAAATGACCATAGTCAAGAAATTCTGAACACCACCAAGGTGGGAAAGTAAAGAAATAGTTTCTCTGCCAAGCCCCTAGGGGAAAAAATTTTCATCATAGCTCAATTAAATTAAGTATGAACTTCTGGTCTCCAGAACTCTACATAGTATTTTAAATGAGATATGTTCTTTACAATCTCAAATGGCCACCAATTTGTGGAACTGTTTGGAAAGGTGTGGTCCTGCTGGAAAACATCATAGGGTACAGATTTTGAGAGATAAGGGTTTCCCCTTTTCCCCTTTGTGTTTGGTGTTCAAGATATAAGTTGGTAGCTTGCTACTCCAGCTTAAATGACAATTGCTTCTCAATCTTGATAGACTGTTATTTTTTTAGAAATTAGCCCAAATCAACTTTCTTCTATAAAAAAACTTCTCTTACTATGATAAAACATAGCCTTCGGTGTTTTATCATAGTAACAGAAGTAATACATACACTCTTGGAGGATAAATGTGTCTTGCTTATTCAGTGGCTTTTTTTAAATATACCAGTAATAAGAAATCAACATACCATCTCATTCTTGGGTTATCTTTAGCTCCCAGGCCACAGCACAGATTTGCCTCTGTCCACCTTGGTGACACTAGTTCCAGCTCTGGTGACACTGGCTCCTGCAAAAGAAGATCAAACACATGACAAATACAATTGGAAGCCTTGCATAACAGAAATGATAGTAGCTGCTAATGCATAGTCAGACAAGAGCTCACTCTGTCGACCCCGTCTCCCTTCCTCTGCACTTCGCAGTGGTCTGTAGTGTTTGCCATTTTACTGGAAGCTGTCCTGCCAACCCAGTGTCTTTCTGATATCCTCCCTACACACCACTAAATAGCCTCTGATTATTCTTTTGGGGACTGAAGAAATGACTCGACATTTAAACCTGTGTATGCTTTTAAAGAGGACTTGAGTTCAATTCCCAGTACAGAAGGAGGATTACAATGGCATATAACTCCAGCTTCTGGAGGAATTGGATACATCTGACCTTCACATGCACCTGCACTCAGGTTCACATTTACAAAGGCAGACAGACAGACAGACAGACAGACAGACAGACAGACAGGCAGACAGACAATTAAAAATAAATCTTAAAAAAAAAATCATTCCTTTAAAAATTCAGTTTGCATTGTGTTATTTGATTTGTTTGCTTTCTTTGTCTTACTTGATTTTTTTTTTTTTTTGGTCAAGATTCTTCCTTATATTCTCTACTAAAGCTAACTGAAGTTCAGGATGGTTACCTCACACATTTCGTCCAAATGTCAGGTCATGATTTAAGGCGACTACCAGAGGCTTCATCTGTTTTCACTGAGGTAGTGAGATTACTGATGTTCTCCTCTACTGAAAAAGGGTCAGCCTCATTATCGCTAACATCAGGTCTGGATGTCACACACGCACTTTATCAGCTTGTGTTTTCTTCAGCGTCTCTCTTTTGAAGACTGTGTTCCCATTCTGTATGTGCATTTGCTATTATTTTTAATATTGTATGCAAATTCTGTGAAAATATATTGTCTCCTATCTTGTTTTGATCATCTTGACACCACACTTTCCTGTTACATAAACATTTCAGAGTGTGGTTTGTCCTCAAAGACCATGCCCATTGAGAGGAAGCATCTCTGAGAGGTGTCTGAGTTATGCGTGGCCATTTTTGATGAAGTTTGCAATTCTGACAGCTGTGCCCCAAATTAGGAAGAAGATGGGCATTTCTCCAGAGATAAACCAATTCATCAAGAACTCATCTTGCACATAATAGAAAACTTTAATAATTTAGCTCCACTTTGGGATCAGCCAGGCTGAAACATGTTGTTGAAAGATTTGCAGTTTGGGCTTTGAAATACAAACAAGAATTTGAAGTAGGTAAACAGAACGTGGCCAAGGATAGGTCTCAGGAAGTCTGCCTGAGTGAACAGCTAAGGAAGATTTATCATTGGCATATCAATTATTTCTGTGGGAGTGAATGTCTTACGATGCTTAAGGGTACTTAAAAAGTTTGTTCTCATAAGTCATTTAAACATTCCTCTTGAAATACTGTTTGCCCTATTAATTTATTTAAAAAAAATTAATCACAGAATCATAACATTTCAAAGCTGAAAAAGGCCTCAGAGAAAATCCAGTGCAACTTTACATATGCAAAGAGATTCTTGGGTCACTCTTAGCTGCTTAGTCACAGTGTCAGGCCTGTGCTGTGCACACACCCTCAGTGCAGCTTCTTTTCCAGGGACTGTGGCTCCAGCTCTGCTAGATCCTTCTTGACTCCAGGGAAAATCCAACCAAGCAAAGCTCTTTGTGCTGCACACACTGTGCTTTCTCAGGGTCACTGCCCCAAGACAACATCCTACTAGTCTACTCTGACTTTCTCTTCCATCAAAGCCAATTGGGTGCATACATTCAGATCCCATATTTTACCAGTCTCTTCTGCCATAAGATTCAGAGGGGGATCCAGTCCTCCATCTGGACACTCTCTCCAGTTCTCTGAAATCCCCATCCCATTAGCTTTTGTCATTAATATGAAGCTCAAGATCCCTGTGTCTAGAACATTCCTTGATAGCATTCTGTTCTTTTAATAATTATTTTTAACTGGGCTTGGTGGCACCTGCCCTTAATCCTATCACTCTGGAGGCAGCGGCAAACAGACGTCTAGGAGTTCAAAGGGCAGCCTGGCATATACATTTGTGAGTGCCCAGTCATGCTACACTGTGAGACTGTCTCAAACAATCAAGCAAGCAAACAAAAAAAGCCCACCACAAACAACAAAACCCAAAGATTATTTTTAATGTATTCTTTGACAATTTCATGCATGTATACATTATGTCTTGTTCCTATCCACACCCAATTCACTCCCACCACTCCCCTTTGATCCTCCTCAAATGATTCTCTTTTATTCTCTCTCTCTCTCTCTCTCTCTCTCTCTCTCTCTCTCTCTCTCTCTTTCATATTCTTAAATTCTCTCCAGCTATGGCTTTTGTTCCCCTTCCAGTTTTCCCTCTGATGTCATATTCTCTTCCTGTTCTATAACTTTTTTATGTCGAAGTGAAATCAGTCCTACCATTTCCTTATGCCTTACACACTGTTTACTCTAAGATTTTACTCCCTGGCCTACATCTTTCTCCCCACCTTAAACATCTACTGACACTTTCCAAAGCTCCATGAGCTTTTGAAAATTAATGACTCTCTCTCTCTCTCTCTCTCTCTCTCTCTCTCTCTCTCTCTGTCTCTCTCCTCTTCCACACAAACGTGCTTCCCACTCAATTCATTCTTTCTGTGAATAACGCTATCTTGCCCACACACACACAGTTATTAGATCTGTTTATCAGTGGCTCCTCTTTGCTTCTGAGGTAAAGTCCAAACTCCTTAGCATAATGTAGGTGGGAAAACTCCTGAGATCTGATGGTTACCTATCTCAACAACTTCATCTCTTATTGCTCAACTCACCCCACCTACTAAGATTCCATGACCCTCCCAGAGTATGTATGTATATATATATATATATATATATATATATATATATATATATATATATAGAGAGAGAGAGAGAGAGAGAGAGAGAGAGAGAGAGAGGGAGAGAGAGAGATTGACATTAAATGAATGAAGAGATGTGAGTCTGGAAACAATAAGAGAAGAGGTGCAGTAGTTGAATCAAATTTGCTGGAGAAAAGACTATTTAAAATTTAAGGAAGAGGAAAACCATCTAGAGAGCTAGTTGGAACCTGATTTGATGACCTCTGAAGGTCAGTGTGGAGCGTAGGGATGCTGTAAATGCATTCAAGGCTTTGGGACTGAAGAATAGCTTTGGGGCTGTCAATGGTTCATGAACAGGAGAACATTGACAATGAAAATCCTTATTCCTGAAATTTTCAGATCATCTCACTCTGCAGAAAGAATTCAAAACTGAAGTCAGGAATAGTAGATGGGGGTTAATGGACCAATTTAAGCCCTATATTGAGATTTTAAATGGGGTTATTATCATTGGGAATAAAAAGAAAGAATCGAATTTAATGAAGAATCAATGGTACTAAGGAAATTAAAGTCTCAAGTAAAGTGAACTGTGCTGACTAACCAGCTATGATCCTGGGAAGTGTTCAAAGCTCTCCCGTGTCATGGCTGTTCAGAAGACATTGCTGAAAGTGAAATGGCTCTAAGATGCTGTTGACATAACTTCTATGTGGTTTCTTTTCATTGGCTACTGAGTTCTGGAGACAGACATCTTTGGGTGCAACCACAGCCCCATTAGTAAAGAGTAGATAGAGGATGTAGGTAGGACACAAACAAAGACATGTATTTCCCGTGTATCCTTATCTTAACATCTTTAGTCTAGAAAGGCCAGACACGTGGGAAGAAACAAAGCTGAATAACAGAATGATGCCAAGAAATCATAGGTTCCACAGAGTGGGGCTCAATTGACATCAAAAAGAGGGATGAAGTCTGCTATGGAAAGCAAGGACAGGATCTCTCTCTGCTGGTTTTTCCCATGTAGAGTAGGGTTGAAGTTGTCCAGCCAAATTTCCAGGGTCAATGACATCTCTCAGAATTCTCTAAGTCTTTGTTTACTTTCAAATCACTTCCAATACCTCAAACAACCACGAACTAAAACGAACGTTCTGGGAGAGTTGACAAACACAAGATGATGTCACCAGTAGTCCTACTCGGGTCACCTATGGTATATGCACAGAAATTTTATTCGCTACTCTTCAAGCATTTAAATGTCACATGATTTATCCGATTTGTTGGGGCACATGTATAAAAAGTTATGAAAACAACTCTCTGGCCTAAAGACACTTAGCATTGTTTCCGCCTTAGAAAAGTAAAGTCAGAAAATTCCAAAATTGAACACTAAGAGCAGAAGTTTTAATTGTCATGTTTTCTGAGGAAGATCTTTTGTAGATGTCTTCTTCTAAGTGGCAGAATGAGGGACTTACTGCAAAAACTGCAGAAGCTTTGAGAGTTTGCTAAGAAGAAAGGAGGAGGCTATGCACATGATTTAACTTTGTCTGGCAGAGTTGAAAGTTTCTGAATGACTAAGAATCTGCAACTTGACTCAGTCAGAGACCATGTGGCCTGTAACAGAAAATCTTCTGAAGGAAAACAACATAAATTTGCAGATGAAGCAAAGAGATGATCTCTCTAAGTCCATGACAAGAACCAGAGCTGCCATTTGTCCTCTGTCTCTGAACCAAGACCACAGCAGGACAAGAAGCTAAAATATGTTTCTAGCAAATTTTTGGAGAAGGAAAACTAATGTTTTAAAAACAAGTCCTCTGGCTTCTTATAAATAATACCTCCATTTCAGTTGGGGGAAAATATAAAGAGTTCTTGCTGGTATGAAGAGTGTTTAACATGTTACACTTCTTAATGAGAGAGGAAGCACCATCATTCTCCCCCTGAGGAACATGTACTAACATTCATTACACTAGCTGTGAATTGTGAGAGAAGTCATATTACAGTCTCACTTTCCAACATGGGAACAATAATGCCAATGGTGTTAGGATAGATACTAAATGCTAAGTATTTTAAACAGAACACTCATTGTCAAGGTTTTCAAAGTTCATCTATGTTAGTCCATGTTTCAGAACTTCACTCCTTGCCTGATTACCCTTCGAGAAAACAAATTCCCATCTGTGAAGGATAGCTGCTATGGCCACAGATAACCTGTCCCATCAGGGTCTTAACAGTTCTTGTACACAGTTATCCCCCATACAATCCCTTCAGTCCTTATGTAAGGACAACCAGTATCATGTCATTTCTTAGGAGACACAGCATTATGTGTCTTCTCTGTCTGCTTTTTAAGCTCACTGATCATTTGGCTTAGGAATTTACCACCCCCACCTAAAGCCAAGTCAAAGGGATCGACCCCCACAGCCCTGCCATGCTCAGACGAAAAGAAACAACAGATTGGAAGAAATCCGTTTGCCAGTCTGGAGGGTTCTTCTCTATTTCTCCATATGTTGCTTGCCTGTCTTAACCTCAAGAACTCAGTAGTTCTAAATCATGAGAATTTAACCTTCTAAAAATTCTGTCTTTTGAGTTTTTTCTACTGTCTTAACCTTACCAGGGCCAAATTTATTCTACCCAGTACCCAGGCTGACACTGTCACATTATTTCCTCCCACAGTTGGTATTTATTTCTAAGCCTTTATTACATAACATAATCAGAAAGAGACTCACAGTATTGGAAGCAACATTCATCAATATCTCTTTAAGATCTTAAAGTTGCACAGCCAGTTGCTGACAGAGCTAGAGCTAGAACACAGAAGGCAGGAATATATCTTGGTGAACAAAGATAACATAAGCACTTGTCAGTCTGAAAAGTCTAGCTATGGATCTTCATTCTACGGTGGGAACTTGCATGGTTATCTAATCTCACCAAGCTGCCTCCTCAGGGTGATGAGACCATTAAATGAGACAATGTACAGAGTGGCAAACATTCCAATTATCCATAATCTGAGTGTCTATTAAGTGTTAATGGTTATCTGTCCCAGGTTAGTTGACCAGAACCCATAATCCCACCACTGCTTCCTGCATATGTGGAGCTAGGACACTTGTGGGCCCTTGAATCCATTTGCTGAGCGGTAGCCTGGGTATTAGTTTACACTGTAGCAGAATAGACCAGACCACTGTGTTCCTTAGAATCCAGCAGATTCTTCTCCAGCCTCCTAAAGCCAGTCATCATTTCGATCCCTTATGGTCGCTCCACTCTGAGACGCATGGGGTAGGCCCATAGGAAGCATTTTGAATAAGAAATTAAAGTTTATAGTTCCCAGTTTATGGTTCCCAGGAGCAAACACAAACCCAAACTGTAGCCCAAACTCCCACTTAGGCCCTAAACACGTTATACTATCATATACAACCCACTACTTGTAATTGAATCGTATTACTTACAATCACAGATTTCTCATTACAAAATATTGTCTTAATTATAATGAACGTGCTTACTCCTCAAAATCTAACTGAAAATGTTCCATGCTACCCCAAAGAGCTTCAGCATCCATGTAAGCTCATGCAGTAGTGTTTGCGCCAAACTTTCCTCTTTTTCACAGGTTATTGATCTCAAGTACTTTTATATTTTACTACTTTCCACATAAAGGACTACTTCTGGAAGCATGCTTTCCTTTTTGACACCTCATAGCAGGCTCTGCTACCTTCCCGATAGCTTCCCCTGGCTCTCCCAGAGCTTACCCCAAAACCATCTCTGCCTTTTCAGCACCTTTGTTTTAGTGTTTGGCAGGAAAACAAAACCACTTCTTGTAACAGTAGCTCCACCTTTGGGTGCCTATGACTTGAAAAGACAAGCTAGAGACTATGCTGTTACAAATGACCTCCACCTCGTGCAAAGTATTTTAACTCCTCAAGCTTGTTTATCCAAGTTGAATGAGTTAGTAAAAACAGAGTATTTACGGTGGTTTTGAGTCACATTCTAATACTTCCACCGTAAGTTGAAAATACTGTAAATAGAAAATGGATTGAAGACACCTAACTACTACTGAGTCCTCATACAGCCTCATACCTCACCTGTCTCCCCTTGGGGTCTTGTGGATACAGGGAACTGCAGTTCTTTGCTCTGCTCTGCTTCATGAGAAAGAATGATCACTAGCCTGGGAAAATACTGATATTCAAAATCTGAACTATAGTTTCTATTTTCACACTACCATACAGTTGAAAGATAAATCAAGCTATTATAAGCTGGGAACCACATTTATAGGAAAAGAGGTAACATAAAGGTCTTGTGGTGGTATCTATGAACTGTAAGTGATCTGGCAATATTAGCTTTTGTTATTATCACTATCATTAGACAATGATCAATACAAAGACACATAAGTCATAGTCTGTATCCTCCAAGAATTTATAAGATCCTTGGATGGTGAGATACAAGCATCTCATAAAAATATTCTAATAATTTACATGATGTTATTATGGGCCTGGTGATGATAGAATACTTTGGCTATGATACAACCTAGAAAGATTCCAGGAGTTACATGGAAAAGGAGCTGGACTTTGACAAATTGTCCTCAGAGAGGAAGTGAGGAGGGGTGAGGATTCTAGACAGAGAAACAATAACAGCTAGCCATCATGACATGCTCCTGTAGTTTAAGACTTGAGAGGCTGAGGCAAGAGGATCAGAAATTTAAAGTCATCTTTGGTTACATAACAAGTTCAAAGCTAACCTGGGGTACATGAGACCTTGTCAGAAAGAAAAAAGAAAGAAAGAAAGAAAGAAAGAAAGAAAGAAAGAAAGAAAGAAAGAAAGAAAGAGAAAGAAAGAAGTGAAAAGAAAGGAAGAAAAGAGGAAACAGGGAAGGAGAAACAACAGTAAGCAGCATAAGAAGCAGGAAAGCGTGCAAATGAAAACCATGCATGACAAGTTCCATAGAGTATTATGCCAATGTTACGGCAGCTAGATTATGATGAAAATGGTGTAATTATGGTGTAAATGAATATATACCATGGGCATTTGCACTTAAGAACCAAAGAACTATGGAAGCTTAACCCAGCAACAGCATATGGAGTGGATTTAGAATGTGGGAAAGTTCAACAAAAAGAATATATTGCTGTTGGGGAACCAGCAAGAATCAGGGAGCCCTCTGGAGGAGGAAAGGCAATCCAAGTGAAAGATACTTAGAGGGGAAAAATCTCTTCTGAAAGGGAAGTACAAGGTAGGGCCAGGTGTGTCCCTACATAGAGGGACACACAGAATACTGTTTTAATCTCAGGAAGCAGAGATAATAGGAGATAGTATTGCCCTGAAATATGAAGCAGAATGCCTGATTCCCTGCCTCCAACCCCTATATCCTATGTCTGGCCTCTGGAATCCAGATGAACTTGATTGCCCTCACCTTCCAGGAAATCACAGTCCAGTCAGAAGGGGAAACAGGGTTGGGGAAGAGAGAAGACTATTTACTCATGAGTGATTCATAAGATCTTATGAAAACTTAAATGTCACCTAGAAGACACCTCACCTGAAACACACTTTAAAGATGGGAACCTTGTATCTAAAGGAACTAAATAGCTGCCCAAATTCACACCTTGAGATATTCTTACCCGAAAGGGTAAGGCCAGAATTCTGTCAGCCCAGGCAGCCATGCCTCCACGCACGGCCCTCATTATCTGGATGTACATTTGACATGCCATCATGCGTTGCCGTAAGACATCAGCCATGGACTGTTGAGAGAGATGAGGAGTGCAAACTGTGGGGAAAGAAAAAGTATTGCTAACTCACTTCTCCTGTGCTGGGGCCTTTTCACTCCCAAAAGATTCTACAGACTTCCAATGCCTAGATATCAACCCGTAAGAGAAAGGCTGTCACTCACCCCCGATGAAAACTTGTGTGCCTCGCTCCACCACCATATCCAACATTTTAGAAACCACATTATCGGTCTCTTCGGTACTAATGGGAGTGGCTAACTCATTTCATTGCTCCCCTATTGTTTTAGCTCAGACCCTCGCTGCCATGGCCTTTGAACTTTTGCTTACTTTTCACCCATCTTCCATTCTGCCATCAAAGAGCCAACCATGACATTGCACTGCTCACAAACCAACAAGTTTTCTTCGCTGACTATAAGATAAGATCCAATCTCCTGCGTATAGGCCAGAAGTTCGTTGGCTTGTAAAAGTTTCTCTCCATTTCTTTCTGGGTATACTACAACCCCCACAAAAAGTTGCCACCATTATCAAAATACTTCAAAAGTTTCATCTCCGAGTGCTATCTTTCATGAGTACCTTCCTCTTCTCTCTCTCTCTCTCTCTCTCTCTCTCTCTCTCTCTCTCTCTCTCTTTGTACCTTAACTCCTGCTCATCCTTCAAAGCCAACTTCTAACATAATCTTCCTGAATATATATTTCTATTAATTATATTTGTTTAGGGTGCATACTATGAAAAAAGTAAGGATAGGCAACGGCACACAAAAAGACGAACAACAAATAAAGCACACTCAAGTTGACCACTTGGGGAAATGCAGAATGAAGACAGAGTCACGTTGGGCCACAGCATGATTCCTAAACAATCCTCAACATTTGCTGAATTTTTATAACCACTCCCTCGTGCCTCGGAGCATTTAGGTGTTTGTGTGTTTTACCATTGCCCTGGATGGTGAGTCCTTGAAGACAAGAAGTTGTATCCAGTTTCTCAAAGAATGCCTAGTTCTTACTAAACACTAAAGAAATGATTATTGGATAAATGAATAGATGAATGGATATATTCCTATTAGACTCAGTTTTACAATTCTGCCCCATAGAGAATACTTTAGAAATAAAGAACATTTTTTAAAGAAACATCTAAGTGCTTAGAGATAGGCATTGCCTATTAAAAATATAAAGGGGAAAGAAATGGAAAAGGAAATTGGTGGAGAGAACATGCTCAAAATAGAAAGGGCTAATAAGGAGCAAAGAAAAACAGGGAGAGTTATGGATCCAAAGCTGTGAATTTTTACGATGTGTGAGCTCTTCAAATACAAATCAAATGAGCTTTGTGTTCTCTATGTCCTGCTTATGGGAACCATTAAATAGAAATTGTCCCTTAAGAAGTTGGACAGAGGAATCTTAGGACCCCAAGTTGAAATCACAGCAGGTGTGCAATCTCCTTATCCTGGGTTTGAGTTTGGGCTCTGTGTGCATGTGTGCACATCTTCATGTCAGTCACGATACCCATGTCTACCTCAGATGTCCTCCAGTTCCAGGTAACAGTCCTCTAGACTCCAAGGCTCGCAGCAGCTCCTTCATCTGAGACACCCTCATTGTTAACCTCACATTTCTCTGAGATCTCACTTGGTTTCTCTATCCACCTTGACACTGCTGATCTACTCCTGCCCTGATTATAAGCTATGATGAGTAGTGACATCTTGTTCTGAAAATGTGGTTGTGGTAAATCCACTCAGTTACACAACTCAAAAACTCTCACGCCTTTCGGAGTCCCAAACCCAAGCAGTCGCAGCTCTACCAGACTTAGAGGTTCCAGTGCTGCTCACCGAAGCAGGTGTGTGGCAGTCACTCTAAAGCAAGACTTTGCTTTGGTTTCCACTGTTTTCTTTTTCAACCCACTATAACTTAACTGAGATTACTACAGATTCCTAAGACAGCTGCTAACAAAAGAGAGCAATTACATTGAAATACTCTGCAAAAATTCCTGGCATGGTTTACAAAAGAATCTCATCCAAATGAGACTTGAGATTGCTCATCTCTAATTGCTAGCATTTAAATACAGGAAGCATTTCTGCTGCCATCTTTGACATTTTAAGACTTTATTTTCCTGGAGCTAATATTTTTTTGAAAGCTGGGTTCTGTGTATTTCTATTGTACAAAGCTAAGGCTTAGGTGATTACTAAGTGAACATATTCTACATATAAGATTGTCACAAATAAAAAGTGTTTACTGTGGTTTATAAAATCATCCCCACCTAAGAATTCTCTTGGAAACAGTCCCCTACTCCCCATCTAATGTTCAAGGAAAGAAAGTAGAAATATCACAACAAATAAATACTAAAACTGGAAAACTGGGAATGTACAAGATGAAGTAAAACCTGAACAGATTATTCCTATCCTAAGAATGATGACAAAGAATAGATGAAGGTGTGTGTGTGTGTGTGTGTGTGTGTGTGTGTGTATGTGTGTGTATGTGTGTGTATGTGTGTGTGTGTATGTGTGTGTATGTGTGTGTGTGTGTGTGTATGTGTGTGTATGTGTGTGTGTGTATGTGTGTGTGTGTGTATGTGTGTGTATGTGTGTGTATGTGTGTATGTGTGTATGTGTGTATGTGTGTATGTCACACAGAGAGACAGAGACAGAGAGAGATATTATGTGCATATGTGGGCACCTGAATGTGTGTATCCTGTGTTTTTCATAGTCCTGTGAGTTTTTAGGTGCCTTGGGACTTTTCTAGAAACTAGAGAAATAAATTCCATAAATTTAAACATTGAGGCTCTAAAGAGCATAAACTATACTTTAAAAAAAATTAAAAGACACAGAGAAATTTTGCAAATGTACTTAATGATTCGTTTTTGTATACAAAAGTATAGTTTGCATACTGAGGATTATTTTCTCATCCACACGAACAAACCCAAGAGCCAAAGTGATGCAACATAGTGGCCTCCAGCAATAATCTGAGTGCAAAAACTAGGAGACTGAGGCAGGACAGTCTCAAATTTGAGGTCAGCCTGTACTGATAGTGTACAACAAGATAGTGATGATGATGATGGAGATGGTGATGGTGATGGTGATGGTGATGGTGATGGTGATGGTGATGGTGATGGTGATGGTGATGGTGATGGTGATGGTGATGGTGGTGATGGTGATGATGGTGATGATGGTGATGGTGATGATGGTGATGGTGGTGGTGTGATGGTGATGATGATGGTGATGATGGTGATGATGGTGATGGTGATGATACTATCAATAATAATTGACGATTAAAGTACAAGTAGAGAATTAAGCAGCATGCTTTTCCCAAAGTTATCATTTGATAAATATTTTAAGACATGCTAGAAACCAATTCCTGAGGATTAAGCCACAGAGTATAAATGACAGAGTGGTAAAATTGTAGCAACAGAAGAGACTTCAGAGATTATTTGAAAATAAGGTCTGGAATTCTCCAAACTTCTTCCCTGGGAAGCAGATCCTAAGACTCTTGTTGAAAAATGCTCTCCCTGCCCCCAGAGAAAAAGAATATCCCTACCTCAAGATAGCCAAGGACAAGGAAGTAGGCTTCAGGCAGGAATCTGACATTAGGCTACAACAAAGAAGTAATTTCAGGCAGGAATCTAAATCTTAGGCT
This sequence comes from Rhabdomys pumilio, assembly GCA_030674055.1. Classification (NCBI taxonomy): domain Eukaryota; kingdom Metazoa; phylum Chordata; class Mammalia; order Rodentia; family Muridae; genus Rhabdomys; species Rhabdomys pumilio. The sequence goes on along the minus strand of JANHMN010000001.1, from coordinate 142,638,456 downwards.
AGAACAAGGAAATAGGCTTCATACATGAAAATGACTTTGGATAGGACAGGGAAGTTGGCTCAGATATTTTGGTCATCCTGATAAGCCCTTAGAAACAGTGATCACAGGAGTGTTCACGGAACTTTATTGTCTTGCTTGTTCTTTGACTATTTGTGTTTATTGTCTTGCTTGTTCCTTGACTATTTGCATCTATTGTATTGCTAGTTCCTCAACCTAGAACTGACCTTAATACATGCATGTAATTAAAATGGTATAAAAACAAAAAGGAGGAGGAGGGATGGAATGGGGGTTCTAGGGAGGGGAAATACGGAAAGGGGATGACATCTATATTGTAAATAAATAAAATATCCAATAAAAAAAAGAAAACCAAGAATGTTAAAAATAAAATGAAAATTGTTTAACAAAACTTATTGTGCTTTACATGTTATGTAATTTTTAATGAATTGCTGACACATCAAACATCATTTCAACTTACCTTTTTACTTGATATCATAGTATAACTTGTCATAGTAAAGCTAAAAAGAATTTAAAAGGTTTTTTATTGTAAAAAAAAAAAAAAGACACAAGGACACAGAAGAATAGGAATGAACTGGCTGTGCTAAATTCCCACGGCTTCTCATGCTGAGGTCAAACCTCCTCTGCTCAATCACGCTTTCCCATGCCTTATCAGAACTAAGCATAAACAATGCACACGTTCCCATCTGTATTTGGATATAATTAAGAAGCTTACACTAAATAACTTCCTATGGTTTTCTCATGTGACTCTGTGGTTTTCCCTGGGAACCTAGCCGTGAACGCATGGATGAGTAAGAAACCCTTCCTCCCCTACAGAAGAAATTGAGACATCAAATGTCTTTTTTTTTTATTGGATATTTTATTTACATTTCAGATTCATCCCCTTTCCCCATTTCCCCTCCCTGGAAAACCCCTATCCCATGCCCCCTTTTCCTTTTTGCTTTTATACAATTTTTTGAAATGTTAGTCAAACGCTTTATACGTTTGGTAATGCTCAGTCAGAAGTGTAACCCAATGCTCAACCTAGATATATCAACTATCTTTGACTGGTGGAGACACATGAACATCTGCCTTCATGTCCCCTCCCCTCTTTCTCTCTCTTTCTCTCTCTCATACCTAGCTTCTCCTGTCCTTCTTCTCCTCCTCTCCTTACTCTTTCTCTTCCTCTCCATACTCCTCCCACCTTAGCTCCTCCTACATATCACCCTTCCTGTCCTTTATTTGTGTGACAATGAGACGTCTGTGTGAAGGTAACTACATAGACAAAGGAGAATATGCTTGGAGAAGTAAGAATAATTATGTACATCCAGGCATGGTAGCTCAAGCCTGTAATTCAAACCTAGAGAGGTTAAGGTAGGAAGATCACGAGTTTAAAGCCAGACTGCTGTCCATAAGGAGTTGTAAGTTAATGTGAACTACCTAACCAGACATTGTATTGGTAAAGGGTTGTGTACAAAAGCTTGGATTAAAAAAAAAAAAAACCTTGGATGTACTTGGGACAGATAAAGTGGCCTGGGCTTCAGGCCAGAGTCCTGTTCCTCCCCCTCTCTCTCTGTGTCTCTCTCTTTCTGTCTGCCCCCCTCTCCCCCCCCAGAGTACAGAGAGAGGTGAGGACAGGACAGTGGTAACAAAGAAACTGCAGGACTCAAAGCTGGTGACAGCTGTGGGAAAGGAAGAGATGTGCATGCAAGAGCCAAAAAGCTCCTGGCAATTATAAGAACAGAAAACGTACTCATTTTACTAATTTTAGGCAGATTATTAGTGAACATTGTATAACCAAATTGTAAACTTTCTTTCAAGCATGTAATTTAAAAAAAAAAAAAAAGCTTCTAATCTTTTTTTTTTCTTAAAAAGAACTACCAATTTAAAACTCAGGTTTGTCTATTTTAAATAAGATTCATATGCTAATTTGATGTACAGAAACATAAGTACAACCTCTTCAGAAAAACAAATTACACTATGGGGAAAAGTGCTTAGCAAGAACTTCTGTTTTGTCTTTTGCGGGGGTGGCAGAGTTTCTAGATTATAGGCACCTACCATCAGAACTCCTCCTCACTGGTATCCCACCTGTGCAATGCCTCTGAGTACAAACAGCTGCAAAGTGGCCCCTACTCCCAGCTCAGGTTCAAGGCACATCCGTTGAGCACTGGCAGGAAGAGGCTGACCTGGGTGGGGGGGGTGGGGGTGCTTGACCTTGTGATAGTCAATACCTCTAGACACCGTTTGCTCTTGATCATGAAGATAATAAAAAGAGGTGAAAACCCACATGACTTCAAATACGCCCAAACTTCAAAGGTCTAACCAGTAAGAGGCTGGTAAACTTGAGTTAAGGATCTTTCGTGAGGATGAGCCTGACATAGTTAGTGTCCTACCCCTGCCTTTAACAACAGTGCATTTTTAAAAAAGAGAAATCAAAACAGTCTTCTGGAAATAATAGCAAAAGAAGACATTGGGTCCAATTTGACCTCAAAAGAAGCAGTGGAGAAGAGATTTGCTACGCAGCTTTCAAGAACGGTAAATAGGACATCATGAGCAACCCTTTCACGGGGGTCACATATCAGATATTTACATTGCAACTCATAACTTGCAAAATTATAGTTATGAAGCAGCAGCAAAATAATTTTATGGTTGGGATCACCACAACGTGAGGAACTGTATTAGAGGGTCGCAGCATCAGGAAGGTTGAGAACCTCTGCTCTGAGGGTTGGGGATGGGGATGGAGAGAGGGATGGGGAGATGGTTCCATCAGCAAAGTTTTTACTGTGTAAACACAAGGACCTGAGCTCAGGTTCCCCAGCACCTACACATGTCTCCAACCTCAGCACTGGGAAAGGGGCGAAAGAACAGAGACAGTAGATCCCTGAAGCTCACTGGACAGCCAATCTAACCAAATTTATTTGTTTCAGGTTCGTGAAGAG